>CAMQGK010000334.1:4682500-5282500 GCA_947000775.1 Pterois miles
CTGTCCCAGAGCAATATGATGTGATGATGAAAGTTGCCAAGTCTGTCATAGAGCTAACACATTACAGATGGAGACATTCACACCTTCTGGTAGTATTAGAGCCGTCTCCTGTTCACCTGTTTCAGTTGTGCCGAGCTCCACCTTCTGGTTGCAAAAAAAAACAAGATGGTGACGGCAAAAATCACGAACTCGAGGCTTTAAAACATGATGTCATGGTGACTTTGCCCTCCTCTTATATACAGTCTATGGTTTTCATGATCAAATATATCAATCTGCAAATAGAAATATGTTTAGCAGAAACAGATTTTTGAGCCAGGGCTCCAGACTAACATTTTACATTGGTTGCACTAGTGCGCCTAATTGTTTCATTTAGGTGCACCAGCACATAATTTAGGTAGACCCAAAAATGTTCACCATGCCTTTTGGCCGCGATAACACATATACGCCAGTACCATACCACTGACATTTCATGATTCTTGATACCACGTTAAAAAAGTGAAACAATAAATCCCATGCATTTCAACATCCACTCCCTTATTACAGTTTGCATACTGTTTTTTTTTTAGGGAAGTTAAACAGCTCATGATTCCCTCTCTATTATCTATTTTATATTGCTGTGAGAATAACTCCTTTAAATAACTGAATTTATTCAAGTTTCTAGCTGAAAAGTGCATTTTATGAGATGACATTTGAACATACCATTATAATGCCTGAATGCATCAAAGCCCAGTGGCACCTCCCGTCTCGTCCTGCTGATTTCAACACTGATTTGTTGTTCACAATGTTGCATGATCAGAGAAACAAAAGGCTGGGTCACCGGGACATGTTGATAGTGAGTTTTAACAGTCTACCTACCAGGAGCGGCTGGCCCATAGAGGGTGCTAGGGCGCCGCCCTCCCTGGGTAACACAGCTACACACAAAAAACATTACTACTACTACTACTACTAATATTCATTCATTCATTCATCGTCAACCGCTTATCCTGTTGGGGGTCGCGGGGGGGCTGGAGCCGATCCCAGCTGGCATTGGGCGAAGGCGGGGTTCACCCTGGACAGATCGCCAGTCCATCACAGGGACTACTACTAATAACAGCAATAAATTATACAAATTGCCAATAACTGCATGTTTTAAATATGGAATGCACCCAGTAATTTGTGTAAAATATGATAGAAAATTATCTGTGCAAACGATATGCTTTTCCTACACATCTGCTGACTCCCCTATGCTCGTCTGTCCATCTGAAGTTCAGCTCTGGGGTGACGGAGAAATCGGCCACAGAGAAATCTGTGTAACAGCTTAGCCAATAGATGATTCAAGCTATGGACATATGACATTAAATTTAGCCACTCAGCATCCTCAAATCTAATACGAGAGGGATGATTATTTTATTGCCCCAAGTGAGCTATGACAATGGCGAGCGTGACTACTACTGCAAGACCGAACCATAACTCGGTAAAATCTCTCCAAGAGCTGGTTGAGAGAAGAACTTTGGTGGATAAACTACAGGTGAAAGAGCTGGGCCCAGATCAACCCGATCTAGTAATTCAACAGCAGGCTGGTGAAAAAGGGAAGAAGTATATGCAAGGTTTCTCTCATAGCTGGTACACCAGGAAGACCTGGCCAGCCGGATGCGGTCATGCTAATGCATTCTATGCTTGCTTTTTTTTAAAACAATGGGGACAGATCCAGCATTGATAACAATGGAAGTGAGGGATATGAAGCACATGTCAGAAAAAGTAAGGAAACATGAGAAAACCAGGACACACACGGGAAATTCTGCCAAGCTAGTGAACATCGCTACGCAGCTGGATAACGGCCACAGACTGTGGTGAGGAAACATAATGAGGAGGTGGGTAAAAACCGGCACAATTTATCCAAAATAATTGACTATGTTTAGTTTTGTGGTGCTTTTGAGTTGGCCTTGCGTACATGTGACATGCAGTCAGCTCTGGAATTTTCAGGGGGTTGGTGGATTTTGTTGCCTCACTCTACACTGTGCTGGAGGAGCACCTTAAAACCTCAACCGTTTTTAAAGGCATGTAAAAAATGATGCCAAACGAGCTGTTAGATTGCATACTGTTAGTGCTTAGGGGTTACACTCTGGAAGAAGTAAAGAGCGTTGATTTTATCATCATTCAAGAAGACGAGAAGACGGACATTTCCACCCAGTGCCAGCTGGTGCTCGAGCTATGCTACATCGATGCCAACAGTAACATGCAGGAGCGTTTTTTTGAGTTCATTACTATCCAGAATGCAATTGCTGACACCATTGCTAAGCGCTTCTAAGCATACTCCCAGAGGAGCAGAAGGCCAAACATTTCACCCAGGCTTACGAGAAGAAGAAGAAGAAGAAGAAGATCTACCTTTATTAGTCCCACAATGGGGAAATTCAATTTACACTCTGTTGAACTCATACATGGTACATGCAGACCTGAAACACACATACATGCATTAATGGAGAGATGTCAGAGTGAGGGGGCTGCTCCTGACAAGCGCCCAGAGCAGTTGGGGGTTTGGTGCCTTGCTCAGGGGCACCTCGGCAGTGCCCAAGAGGTAAACTGGCACCTCTCCAGCTACCAGTTCACACTCAGTTTTTGGTCCATGTCGGGACTTGAACCGGTGACCCTCCGGTTCCCAACCCAACTCCCTACAGACTGAGCTACTGCCGCCCCCAACAACGACAGGGCTTCTGTGATGAGGCAAGCCACCGGTGGAGTAAATAGTAAGCTAATGGATGTCTATGAAAATGCACACTACGTCCACTGCTATACTAATCGGCTGGACCTCATCATGCAACAGGCAACATCACACTGGTGAATCTTCTGCCTTCTTCTCCAGGTCACCGAAGCGAAACACTCTGCTGGACCAAGTGGTTGCGCACAGATTCCCCAGAGCCTCGACAACACGTTTGAACGTCCACAGTCGCGCTGTTAACACTGTGTACGAGTACAAGGATGACCTCCTGAAGTGTTTCCAGACCATCAGAGACTCAGGGGAACTTTGATCTTGCAACTGTCAGGGAGGCTGGGGGCTTTGTGGGGATGCTTGAAGACGACACTTTCTTTACATTGTTCCTGACATTGTTGCACAAGATCAGGCCACAGGTGGACATGCTTTTCAACCAGCTGCAGAAGAGGAACATGGACCCACTGGTCCAGAGGTTCACAGACAGCACCAGTGGGTAAATAACTCCCATATATTTACTATGTGTTGATAAAGCTGTTGTTACAAAGATTAGCTGCTCACTTCCAACAATCTGTAAAAGCCTAAATGTGCCTTCAATTCATCAAAGTGAATGATTATCATAGAGCACATCACATTTATATTTGTTTTAGAATTTAAAAAGGAAATAGAAGAGACAATCAGATCTGAATAATAAAGCAGGTTAAGTAGTTATTAGTGACAATCAACCTGGGCAATTTCTAGAAGAGGCCTAGTTGTTATTGAAGATTAACAAGGTTCAAGATTAATTTGTTACTCAGACTATACATGGGCTTAGTGCACAGCAGAATAAAATTACATTGCATCTGGCTCATGAATGTAATATAGAAATGCTAAAAAAAAACAGACTAAAGTTTAAAAAAGGTGAATTACATAAATACACTGTAAATAACTGTATATATATGAATATATTGTACACAATTAAAAGTATTTGATATTAAGGAGTCTGATGGCAAATTAGCAACTCAAACTTTATTTTTGGGACCATTTCCTCTGTGTGAGGACAGTGAACCTGACCAGCAGCACCAGCCCATGAAGCGACGAAGGATGCTTCGAGCAGGAGAACAACAAAACCTACAGAGGAAAGCTGGGATGTGTCAGTGCTTTCCCCTAAAATGTTTTTCAGGCCTAGTGGTATGTAGAGAAAAACAACAACTACAGTTGCAAGATAAAGTATGTAAACTCTTTGGGATTACTTGGATTTCTGCATAGATAAACTATATATATGGGGCGGCAGTAGCTCAGTCTGTAAGGACTTGGGTTAGGATGCGGACGCCGTGGGTTGGTCCGTGGGTTCAAGACCCCCATGGACCAAGACCAACTGGTTGCTGGAGAGGTGCCAGTTTACCTCTTGGGCACTGCCGAGGTGCCCCTGAGCAAGGCACCAAACCCCCAACTGCTCTGGGCGCTTGTCAGGAGCAGCCCCCTCACTCTGACATCTCTCCATTGACATGTATATGTACTGTGTGAACAACAGAGTGTAAAACTGAATTTCCCCACTGTGGGACTAATAAAGGAATATCTTTCTTTCTTTCTTTCTTAATACCGCATAGAAAAATTATGTTTTCATGTTTTTATTGAACACAACATGTAAACATTCACAGTGCAGGGTGGAAAAAGTATGTGAACCCCCAGGAGTCAGCCAACCTGGAGTCCAGTCAATGTGATGAGATTGGAGGTGTTGGTTAAGCTGCCCTGCCCGATAAAAAACACACACCAGTTTTGAGTTAGCTGTTCTCAAGAAGCATTGTCTGATGTGAACCATGCCTCGCACAAAAGAGCTCTCAGAAGACCTACAATCAAGAATTGTTGACTTATATGAAGCTGGAAAGGGTTACAGAAGTATCTGTAAAAGCCTTGACGTTCATGTGTCCACAGTAAGACAGATTACAAATGGAGAAAGTTCAGTACTGTTGCTACTCTCCCTAGACGTGGTTGTCCTGTAAAGATGACCGCTAGCGCAGAACGTTCAATGAGGTGAAGAAGAGTCGTAGAGTGTCAGCTAAAGACTGACAGAAATCTCTGACACATGCTAACATTTTAGTGGACTAATCTACAATCAGTAAAACATTAAAGAAGAATGGAGCTGATGGGAGGACACCACAGAGGAAGCTACTGATGTCCAGAAAAAACATTGCTGCACGTTTGAAGTTTGCCAAAGAGCACCTGGATGTTCAACAGCACTACTGGCAAAATATGCTGTGGACAGATGAAACCAAAACTGAGTTGTTTGGAAGGAACACACAACGCTGTGTGGAGAAAAAAAGTCACAGCACACCAACATCAAAACCTCATCCCAACTGTGAAATATGGTGGAGGGGCATCATGGTTTGGGGCTGCTTTGCTGCTTCAGGGTCATCGACGAAAAAATTAATTCTCAATTTTATGAAGACATTTTACAGGAAAAATGAAGACTATCTGTCCACCAACTGAAGCTCAACAGAGGATGGGTGAAGCAACAGGACAACGACCCAAAGCATAGAAGTAAATCAACAACAGAACGGCTTCAACAGAAGAAAATAGGCCTAATAAAGGTTCATCTTATCTTATCTTTTCTTACAGGAAAGGTTTGGTTGAGGTTATTGCTGCCAGTAAACTCAACCAACCACTCAGAAGGAGAGAAGAGCAAAATTCCCTTAAAAATAAGCTGTCAAAAACATTGCAGGCTTTCTCACCATAATGACTTTTCTTGTACATAGCTGTTCTCAGTCTCATTAAATAAGCCACATTTTAATAGAGACCAGTAAATGAATAGTAGTAGTAGTAGTTGGAGTTTCCTCACTTTACACCTCAGAGCCCTTGACTCCCATATTTATATACATTCAGCTGTCTGAGCAGCAAAGACTTAACACCAGTATTCCTGATCGCACTTTACGTTCGCTGACCCTGATCTTTACCTCACTACTGGGTCACCAAACAAATCAAGGTCAGAAGAGGCATCACATTAAGTAAACATGTTATATTATGTTATATTGTATTACATGATTATTACTGTATTATAGTACATACAGTGGCGAAAGAAGTACTCAGATCTTGTACTTCAGTAAAAGTAGCAATATTAGCATGTAGAAATAGCCGCAAAACATAAAACCAAAAACCAAAACCAAGCATAAAAGTACTCATTATGCAGGATAATGTATATTATTGTATTCTAATTTTTATTGATACCTTAATGTTGCAGCTGGTAAAGATGGAGCTCATATTAATGACAAAAAATTGCTGGGTAGTTTAATCTCTAATAATACATTGTTTATTAATTGATTATATTTTGTATTACTCTGAATCTGTAAAGTAACGAAAGCTGTCAGATAAATGTAGTGCAGTAAAAAGTATAATATTTACCTCTGATATGTAGAGGAGTAGAGGTAGAATGTAGAACATGGAAATACTCAAGTAAAGTAGAAGCACCTCAAAATTGCACTGAAGTACAGTACTTGAGTAAATTTACTTAGTTACATTCCACCACTGAGGTACATTTTATGCTGTTGTGTTTTTCAAAGCATTATTTACTGTTTCTGTTGGAATTAAAAAAACAAACAAAAACAAAACAGTTCGCCGATCATCGGCGCAGAGAAGAAATTAGCGGTAAAACTGTCTCGTGGTATTAAATGTACAATAGTGTCACACACACTCACACGCTCACTCTTTCTGCCCTCCCCTCTTGTCAAATGAATCTGCCGCCGTGTTCAGGTTTAGGCATCTTATGATGCTGCTCTGGGCTGTTCAGGGCTGGGGACAGGTGTAAACAATGTACATGGAGATGTACTGTACTGTATATCAGAAAGAAAAAAAAAACCATCAAATCAACCGAACAACCTTAGATTTGATTTATCTGAATGATAATTAAGTCAAATATTGTGCATGAAGCATGAAGTCTGCTTCGGTTCTTTAAAAATATTTTATATAAATATCAGGCAGATCATGTGGATCAATATAATGGGGTGTTTGTTTAAAAGCTTACAGTTTCGTTAGAAAAAAAAAAATCTCACACGCCAGGAGTTATTTGCAAAACTGCAAATCAAATGTATGAATGAAGTGAAATGTGACAGCAGATCAAACAAGAGCCCAGCCATCAACAGTCAGTCCTAATGGGTGTGAATTGAAAATGCTGTCTGTCTTGTTCTAACTTGAAATTTGTCTCCATAGTTTTCTTATCTCCTTTTTGACAGTGATTATCTACCCGGTCAAAACGTATGGGTCCTTCCCTTGATTTATCACTCATTTCTTCCTGGTTAATGCTCTAAGGGCCAAAAGCATTTTTTGTTGTACGTTCTGTATTCTGCATGTTTGGCTGCATATGCGAATAAAATGGTCGTACTCTGGACCCCCGTCAGCACTAATAATTGTTTAACCAGTATTAAAGTTATTAGAAACCCCTTTATACAGTAACTATGCTTTATCTAATGACACAACAGTTATTGCATACAGGTATCTCACTATTTTCATGACCAGGAGGTACCGGTAGTATCAGCCACCCACTGTTGTTTTCTGTTTTTGTGATTCAGGTGCCTTCATGGTCCCTTATCTCATCATGGTGCTCCTGTGTGGCATTCCTCTGCTCTTCGTGGAGTTTTCTATTGGGCAGTTCACTCGTTTAGGGCCAGTACATGCTTTCACCAAAATCTGTCCCTTGTTGAAAGGTGAGTGATTCTCCAGGTCAAAGGCTCCTCTCATGTGACAAGCATAAACATCTGATGAATCTTCCTTTTTCCCCCCATTTTTGGGGACAGTGAAGTATGTATACAAAGACTGGCACATATCCAGCAGCTGCATGCACCTGCATCAGGTACATATGTTAAGGATATAGTGACCTTTAGAAAACCTTGTGTATGCTCAGATAAGATCAGATTGTTGGTGAAACTCAGATTTTTTCAAGCAAAAAGATCAGAGAAGTGACAATACTTCTGCCAGAGAAAGTAGACCTTAAAAAATAGTTTTAAAAAGTTGTTTTTCCTTATCTACTTTTTGAGAGTGGTAACTGTAACTATCAAACATGTAATATTAATCGCTTTATATACTGTAGTTGCTGTCATACAAATGATACTATAATCCACTCTTGAACAAATTATGCCCCAGAAAAGTGAATGATTAACAGTCCCGTAAATCCCAGTCGATCGATTCGGTATGTAAACAAAGAGCTCCATGTTTTTGAACTATAGATTATTCCTGGAGGGACAAAGCATCTGACTTATAAATGTATAACCTATCAACTAATCCAAATCATTTCGTTACAGTAAGTACATTTCTATGTACTTGATATTTGCAGCAAAAAGTGAAACTAAAAGATTGGACAAAACTTGGGCAGAACAGGTTATTGCTGTCGCTATGTAACAAGTGTTTGTTTGGGCGTCAATAATGCAAATATTTGGGACAGAACATGTACAGCCAAATAGACTGGGATATAAGAAATAACTATATAATATAATAAACACTATGTGAAAGTTAGCACTAGTTACTGTTAGTTGAACAAAAACCTGTGTATTTGCTGCCCCCATCATGAGGTGGTTGTAAGAACAAACAGCAGAAACTAATCAAACAAGCAGCATTATGTACGTTGTTCGAAGCACAGTGTAGTAGGTCTATCTGTAAGACGGGAATGTACTGTAGTCCTGCACAGTCTTGTTTGCATAGGTGAAGACACCCCTTTCTTTATCGCCTCAGGAGTGGTGATACTTTCTCAAATTAACAAACTGAAAAACAGGCCCAACTAGTGGGTCTGTCCTCCTAAAGGGAATAATCGGCATATCTATCTCGGTATTTACAATGCCTGAAGCCCTTCTGTTCAGCTGTAGTAGTGTAGTCTTCAGTAGTCATGTGGAGTTTAAAGTCACTGTGTCATGCACAGCATAAATCTGATTTACAGTACACATAATACAGACATTTGTCAAGTGAAGTGGTATTTCTGTTCAGTTATTCTGGGCATGTCTTTATGCTGATTGAGTGTCTGTTTGTTTGGGGGGAAAAACACATTTTACTGAAATTTGGTGAAAGTTGTCAAAAAGCAAGAGATGTTTTTTATTTTACAGTGAAACCAGGAATGTTTTTTTAATGCTTTCTTAATTTCTTCATTTAATAATAATATAGGGTATGACCTCACATGCTGTATTTTTGATGACCTAATTTAATGAAAGTGTCTGGTACCCCATGCTTGTCTGTCTCTGTATATTTGGTGCAGATCTGGATCCAAATCCAGACGAAACATCAGTGCTTTCTGTTTCCTTTTTGAAATGAAATCTGCCCTTTTCTGTCTGATAAATGGATTGTTTTCACATGTTGATGGATGGGAACTTGTCAAGTGAACATTTTAACCACTGCTGTAATCACTGTCTTGTTTTCACCTCTTTATCTTGAAATTTTAATCATACATCCTCTTGAATGCACAATGAGATGGACACTCACTGGCCACAGAATTAGGTACACCTGTTCAATTGCTTGTTAACATAAATAGATAATCAGCCAATTACATGGCTGCAACTGCATTTAGGCATGTAGACGTGGCCATGACAACTTGCTGAAGTTCAAACCGAGCATCAGAATGGGGAAGAGAGGAGATTTAAGTGACTTTGAATGTGGTCTGGTCTGAGTATTTCACAAATTGCTGATCTACTGGGATTTTCACACACAACCATCCCTCGGGTTTACAGAGAACGGTCTGAAAAAGAGAAAATAGTTGAGTGGATGAAAATGCCTTGTTGATGGAGAGGTCAGAGGAGAATGGGCAGACTGGTTGGAGATGATAGAAAGGCAACAGTAATAACCGCTCGTTACAATCAAGGAATGCAGAATATCATCTCTGAACTCACAAGTTGTTGAACCTTGAAGAAGATGGGCTACAGCAGCAGAAGACCACACCGGGTGTCACTCCTGTCAGCTAAGAACAGGAAACTGAGACTACAATTCACACAGGCTCAACAAAACTGGACAAACGTTACCCAGTCTGATGAGTCTCGATTTCAGCTGCAACATTCAGACGGCAGGGTCAGAATTTGGCGTAAACATGAAAGCATGGATCCATCCTGCCATGTAGCAACAGTTCAGGCTGCTGCTGCTGGTTGTGTACTGATGTGGGGGATATTTTCTTGGCAAACTTTGGGCCCCTTAGTGCTAAATGAGCATGGTTTAAATGCCACAGCCTACCTGAGTATTGTTGCTGACCATGTCCATCCCTTTATGACCACAGTGTACCATCTTCTGATGGCTACTTCCAGCAAGATAATGCACCATGTCACAAAGCTCATATCATCTCCAATGGCCTCCACAGTCACCAGATCTCAACCAACAGAGCACCTTTGGGATGTGGTGGAACGGGAGATTTGCATCATAGATGTGCAGCCGACAAATCTGCAGCAACACTGTGATGTTATCATGACAACATGGACCGAAATCGCTGAGGAATGTTTCCGACACCTGGTTGAAAGAATTAAGGCAGTTCTGAAAGAAAAAGGGAGCCAAACCTTTTACTAGCGAGGTGTACCTAATTATGTGGCCAGTGAGTATATCTCAGTAAGAAAGAAATCATCAAATCAACTGAGAACTGAATACACATAGATCTGATTTATCTGAATGATAATGGCACATGAAGCATCAGGTCCACATCAATTAAAAAAAAAAACTGTAAACATCGGGCAGATCATGTGGATCAATATAATAGGCTGTTTGTGTTAAAAGCTTGCAGTTCTTTTAAACACCAGGAGTTATTTACAAAATTGTAAATTGTAAATATGACAGCAGATCAAACAAGAGCCCAGCCATCAACAGTCAGTACTAATGGGTGTGACTTGAAAATGCTGTCTGCCTTGTTCTAACTTAAAATTTGTCTCCATAGTTTTCTTATCTCCTTAAAGACAGAGATTATCTACCCGGTCAAAACGTATGGGTCCTTCCCTTGATTTATCACTCATTTCTTCCTGGTTAATGCTCTGTGCTAAACAAGGGCCAAAAGCAGGTAGTTTTTTCTGTATGTTCATTTGAATGATTTCCCTGTGCAACTCCGTGCCGTTTACTGTGATGTACCTGTGATCTGTGATTTAGATGCCCACAAATATCTATCCCAAATTAACAAATATGCTTGTGTCTAATTCACCTCAGTATGCTTAATCACAGCACATAAATCTATGATTTTAATTGGTTCAATTTTTTCACTACATTGTTGTCTCATTTGTCCCAGCAATGGCAACTAGTGGACAGGTGAGGCATGGCAGGGTAATAAACAGAGACAGAAGAGGACAGCTCTATTATATGTAGTATCCCTCCGTCGTTGTTAGCTCTGCCTTGTTTTTGACTCCAGCAGACTGATATGTTTTGGCAGTTTGAAATGACTTCACCCCTTGCAGTGTGTCTGGTGTACCAGTGGAGCAGTCAGCCATATAAGCTAGATGTGTAGAGTGAAAGAGACAAAAAGGCAACGACAAAGGAAGGAGCGCTTAACGTGGACCATACATAGTGGTTCTAGCTGATCCTGGAGCTCAGAGGAGGTTTCCTTTGGTTGTGTTACTATGATGACACAGAGCTGTTTTTCAGCCACCTCCTTCCATTTTACCAGATAGCAACACTGGATCCAGTGGAGCATGGCATTCCAGTCTACAACGACGAGTAGAAAAAAAATGTTTTCAGCGGGCAAAGTTTCTATTATTCTGCTGAAAAACAGATGGTGTTGCCATCAGTGGGAAAACATTTCTTTATCATTCTCAAACGACAAAGAAGATCAAGAACGGGAATACATTTTTTGAAATGTGCTTTCTTGCTGACAGTTGGATGAGAGGGTTGATGCTTTCTAGCCCAGTATGGTAAATGTGTAATCACGTTTCTCTGTTTCTTCCTTGCTCATAATGGCATTTGCAAGACTTCATAGGCCGGAGAAAAACAACCAATCAGAGCCGAGGAGTCTCTGGGCAACTGTCAATCACTGCACAGGAAACTTACAAACTCTGATCAAACGGTCAAACTAGGCGCCATTGATCAGAAAGGAACCTATATTGTTACTGTAATGCGTATTTCTCCCCTTAAATGTTTCCTAGTGCATTGTTTAGCGGGAAAATCAGAGAGTTTGCTCCGGCTGGTGGGTGGCACTTGATTTTGGCTTGAGTGTTTTCAACATGGTGACAAACTCTCTCAATTTACGGCTAAACATTACACTACAAGACGTTTCTGACAACATCTGAGGTGAAATAGGCATTACAGGAATATTTATTTATGTGATCGGCGCTGCCTAGTTTGACCGTTTGATCGTAGTTCAGGAGTGATTGACAGCTGCTCAGAGACTCCTCTGCTCTGATTGGTTATTTTGGATCAGACGTGGTGAAATCTTACAAAAGCCTTTACGAGCAGAGGAGGACACGGAGAAACATGCTTTTATCCACAGATTATCTGCCTAGTGACAGTTTTATAAAAATACAGTTCTAGTTTATATGACACTTATAGTTAGTAAATAATCTCAAAATGTCAAACTACTGCTATAAGTATTGATATAAAATTTCAAGTGTTGTTTGTGTTGTGTCAGATAGTACAAAAAGTAGTGCTGCTTTTCCAGAAATTACAGTTTATACAGAAGAAACAAACAGTGAAGCTCTGACCAGTTAAAGAGGAAACCTTTCTGTATTTAGGCTTAATCCTCCCTGTCCACACCATACTGATATGTCTTTGAGCAGAATAATGTACCTCTGCCTACTGTAGAGGCCAAGCTCTTTTGCTGAGTCACTGCTCTGAATTGTCAGAGGAGGACACAGGTGGAAAAACAGAAACACACCTTTGGTACACACAGACACACACCCCAAAGTTAATCTGATACACAGCTAAGAACCACAGGTGTTAAAAGACTGAATAATTTACATCTGTTGGAGGACTTTGATCTCGCCTTTACCCACTTCACACACATCCACAGGCAAAAATGACACAGTGGAATTTCTAATCCATGGCGCCGGGAATGCCTTTCATCTGTGGCCGAGTTTGCTCGACCTCACCTTGGCCACCGCTGACCACAGATTAACCCGCGACACTGTCTCCTCTCTGTTGTCTGTCCTTATGTGAGATGTAGACTGCACCCACAACTTTAATCCTACACCTAAATAATTTGGAATATGGAGCATGAGAGACATTTTATGAGAGTTTTAAGAAGTGCACAACTTCCTCCCCACAGATGGTGTAATTAGCGCAGAGTGGTCTCTCACTTCGTGTCCTCCCTCCCTACGTGTCACCCTGCAGGTGTTGGTCTGGCCACAGTTGTTATCTCCTTCGTGTTCTCCACGTACTACAATGTGCTCATGAGCTGGGCACTTTACTACTTCTTCAACTCGTTCGGAGCGACCCTCCCCTGGACTTCCTGCAACAACACCTGGAATGTTGTTGAAAACTGCTCCAGTGGTTTCCCTGGCAACGCCAGCCACCTACAGTCAGCCAGCCAGCAGTTCTTTGAGTGAGAACAGAAATACACTCTATCTGTATAGTTACACTATTTATGGCAATGCTACAGCTATATACTACAGTCGTCAGTCATTAGGTAGTAGGGCTGGGCCATATATTGATATTATATAGACTCTGTATATTATATATATCATGATACAAGACTAGATATTGTCTCAGATTTTGGATATTGTAATATCGTAATATGGAAGTCTTGTCTTTTCCTGGTTTTAAAGGCAGCATTACAGTAAAGTGATCATTTTCTGAATGTACCAGAGTGTTATACTATTTGCCTTTACCCACTTAGTCATTATATACACATTACTGATAATTATTTATCAAAAATCTCATGTAAATATTTTTTTTAAAAATACAAACAGTCAAGCCTACAATATCGTCGCAATACCGATATTAGGTCAAAAATATTGTGACATTTGATTTTCTAAAAGAAGATGGCAGCACCGTGTATTGACCGTAGTAATTATGACAGGACTAGAAGCAGCAGTCATGCGTTGTAGTACAGACAACTTGAAACTCCAAATGATCAATTCTAAACTTAATCAAGTGGTTTTTGTTGCCTAAACCTAAAGAAGCCTTTTTGTTTGTGTTCAAAGTATGCGGTTTAATTCGGTTTTGCAACATATAAGAAAGTGTTGCTTTTAAGTTGTACTTTCACTTTTACAACATAGTAGGCCCCTAATGACTCACATCTAGGGTACTTAGAGATGACGCCTATTTCATGACCTGATAACAGTCAAATCATGTGGATACGTGGAGTTTTTGTCTGTGCTCTTCTCATTGCTCCGAAGTATGTAGAGCTAAGCTAGACAAACGTGATGTCATGTACTTTTGTACACCAATCAGGATTTAGCAACAAAACGTGTTGACAGTTGTTGGGTTGTTTACCATTTAAATCTGATCAAACCTCACCTACACAGTCCTGATGGAGAAGATTAGCTGAGCCTTGTTTCAGGGGTTTTAAGGATACAATAATGGGAATCACTTGCTATTTGTATTTTCACACATTTCACACTGTTTTTTTCTTTTTTGCAGTCACAAACTTCTGCAGAAAACCAGCAGCATTGAAGAAGCTGGTGGCCTTCGCTGGGAACTATTTGGCTATCTCATTTTATCCTGGGTCATCGTGTATTTATGTATATTTAAAGGAGTCAAATCCACTGGCAAGGTCAGAAGATGTGTTCATGCATAGTGGCAACTATGCTTATTTGGTCCCATTCTTTGTTTGATTTGTATTCTCGCATTTTGTCTCAGTTAATGTTTGTAATTCAGCAATGCCACAGATAAAGACAAGGAGGTTTATAGGCAAGGTGTTCATTTTTGAGCTGATTACAGGTATATTAGTTTATAGTCTGTTGTCTGTACACTATTTTTTTATTAAGACGACATCTAAAATAATGTTTTTTACTCTGAAAAGTGTTTGAACGATTCACTTTTTATGCACCATATTCTATGCAGTTATTTCTTTTGCAAGTGGGAAACTTTCAGCTCAGTCACAGGAAAAGGTGGATGAATGCCACGATAATGCACGAGGCATTTAGCGATAAGAACATCTGTCTTGTTTTTCGCATGTCATTTGTACACCACATAGTTTGAATTGACTGCACTGTCAAGGCATCTCCCCAAATATGCTACTGTCAGAGGTAGTAATGAAGAATGAAATGCGAGAAAGACAGCATATTTGGGTTACATTACTGCCGTTTGTCACATATTTTTGTGATGTGTTTTCTGGTCTTATGTTACGTGAATGTGTCCTCATGACGTGGAATGTCATGCTATTTAAACGCCTCCCTGAGAGACTGGGTTGATACTTTTGTTGCTTATGAAGTACGTAAATATAGTTTTGTGTAAAACACTCGAGCTTCAGATGCAAAACAAGCATGTTTGCTCAGCCAACTCACAACACGATGAAATGAAACAGCTTTGAAATGGGATGTCCTACCAGCGTACTGTGCAGTAATTCATCAACTGTAAATTTTTGATCTGACTAGTTAAAAAAAACTTGAGCTATTTCCGTAAATGGAGAAAACAAATCATCCTGACAGGAGTCACTGAAAACTATTGCAAACCCACCTACACAACAAACCCACATATTGATCAATTTCTGCTTCTTTGTGTCACACAGGTTGTGTATTTCACAGCAATATTTCCATATTTCATCCTGTTTGCCCTGCTCATCAATAATGTGCAGCTTCCTGGAGCCAAGAATGGCATCCTGTACTTCGTGACACCTGTCTGGGGCAAACTGTTTGAAGTGAAGGTGAGACTCTAACCTGTGAGACTGTGGTTACACATTGGCAACAGATAGTTGAAACCAACTTTTAGTTATTTAAATCAAATCAATTATTATCTCATACCCAGGGGATTTAATCATTATTCATCTTAGAAGGAAGCATCTGTTTTCAGAGAGTAAGCTTTTGTCTTGCTTTTGCTTCACGCTCTGCCAAAGACAGAAGAGGTCATTGCAGCAATGAACTCAATAAACAGCTTAGGGTCAACATCTTAGAAGATGAAGAATATGGCTTTTTTAAGGGATTTTTTTAAGGAAAGATTTTAGGGACAGCTGCCAGAATAAAATTTCCAGACAGAAAACTCAACTAGTTCCAAAGCAGCGGATTCAGATCTCTCTGAATAGTCTGGACCAGCTAAAGTTGGGTCTTTCTTCACTCTTCAGTAGTACAAAAACAAGTAAGCTGGATACTTGCTAAACATAGGTTTGTACTATAAATGTTAATAGCAGTGATCATGCGCATTGACAAATAACACATAAGCTGGTTCTACACCAAGAAGTTGCTGGAAATTTTAGACTACTTTTCAAGGAACTAAAGGGTTCCCTCTGCCCACAGTTGTTTGCATTTCCATAGCAGCCTAAAGCCCTGCAAAGATTAGGCAAATTAGTCTGCTGACATATGAAAAAGCAACATGACATGGGATGAGGACTGCTGGTGGTTGCAGAGGTAAATGCTGCAGTTCAGTGTGCCCACCTGTTTCATCTAGAACACAAAACTAAACCTTTTTATCTTAGTGCAACGACATTTACTGCTGCATAGCATTTATTGATGGACTTGGATGACAGCAGAGCCTGACTTTACTATCAGTGTTATCCAATAAAGAGAAGGTCCTAAAAATGGACCTAAATTTATACTAGAGTACTTCCTTGTTTTATGATTGGAGCGATACACAAGTTGAAGCAGCAGTATGTGTTTGACCAATCAGTAAAGATCATCCCTGCAAGCCCCACCCCAAAAGTTGCTGAACTTTCAGAAAGTACTACCCCCGACCAAGGGTCTTTGGAAAGGGGAGACTTGTCCCCGTAACATAATGTAGGCCAGACCCTGGTCCCTCGTGATGGTTCTGCCCGGCCCGGGAGGTCTCAGACAAACCACATAATTTACTTAGGAAGCTAAAAAACAGTAAAGAATATAGCTTTTGTTTTGAAATGCTTGTGTATTGTTAGTGTGCTTCTTCTGTCGCACTTGACACTGATGTATTGTCGTGAGTGATGTTTGAAGTAGTGTCACCTGCTGAGGCGGCACGTCTATAATAAGTCATTGACTGCTATGTTTTTTTTTGTGGAGGTTGACGGTAAAGATGTGAGCTTAGTTTGCACCAAACATATGGCAGCATTCAAAGAATACAACTTGAGCCACCACTTTGTGACAAAACATGCAGAAAAATACAGAAACCTGTCTGGAGATGAGAAGGAGAGGACAGTCGAGAGGCTGCTGGCTAAGATACTAAAGCAGCAAGGACTTTTTACAAAGCTGCATGCAACAAAAGAAAGAAATGTAAGTGTTAATGTTGAGATAATATTAAATGTAAGTGTTTACGTTAAGTTAAATGTTAAGTTTTGTTATAATGGAAACATTACTACCAGTATCAGTTCTGTACAGTTCAAAAACTCCTGCATATTATGTCATTTTCTTAATAATATATTTTCAGTATAATAAATGCTGAAAAATAAGTGCCCAGTATGTTTCCTATAGTGTTAAAATAGAGGTTACTTCCGATACTATTTGTTTGGTCCCTGGCAACAATCTTGGTTTCTCATGTGGCCCCCCAGGAAAAATAATTGCCCACGCCTGATTAAGACGCTGGTCCCTGCGGTCGAGTTCGTCAAAAGGTTCTTTGTTCTGGTGAAAAGTTCGTGCGGTCGAAAAGGGGCTATACATTTAAAGTGTGATATCAGACCTTTGATGTCTTGCTAATATTAAATATTCAGTACAAAATGTGCTTTCCAACACATTTTAAAAAGTTGAAGATGAGAAAAACACTTTGCTCTTGGAAGACCCCATCTCTCAGATTAAAAAGGGCTTTAAAAACTCAGTTAAATGAAACTACACTGAAGCTAATCCTCTGTTCTCCTTTATCTCCTTCGTAGGTTTGGGTTAATGCAGCTGCTCAGGTGTTTAACTCCCTTGGAATAGCATTCGGCACAATGATTTCAATGGCCAGTTACAACAAGTTCAACAACAACATTCTCAGGTAAGGCTTGAATACTCTCTGTAGCTGGATGCTTGACTATTAATATCTTATCAATAACAACTGTGTTGATTCCTCAGTGTACATATTGCCACCATCACATACTTCTAAAAATACAACTGATTCACGCATCTAAAAATACAGTAAATATTTACCACAAATGACTCTAAGCCCATCCACTACAAACTTGAAATGTGCTGTGAGTTGAACAGCGGTGCTCTCAGCTGTCTGTGCTTCCATACGGCCATTTTGCTGGCAGCAGCAGACGAACAGAGGACACACTGTTTATGGAAGAAGCTTCGTTTTTCTCTTTCTACATTGGCTGTGATTCCTGTGTGGCTATAAGCTTCAGCTGCTCTCTGCCACCCTGGTAGCGAGTGACAGAGGAAGTTTGACAGGGTTTTAATAAGGCCTCAGCAAACCATACCAGAAAAAAACTTAAATGGCCTATATTATGTACCTGCCAGAGACACTTTTTATTTCAATTTTGTTGCTTGATGATCCTGCACAAAAACTTAAAGCAGCTGTCTTGATGATCAAATGGCTGCTTCATAATCGAGTACCTTTGTTTCCCAGAGTTTCTTGGGTATTGCAACTGTACTAACTTTGTTTATTTTGTTCTCACTCTCCCCCAGGGATGCGTTAATAGTATCATTAGCCAACTCATTCACTAGTATCCTGGCTGGCTTTGTGATCTTCTCAGCTATTGGCTACATGGCTTATATACATAACCTTCCAGTGGACAACATAGCTACAGATGGTAAGGATCAAGTCTGGATAGTCTCATTGCTATGTTTTATTTTGGCCTTGATGTGATGTACAAAAGGATGTGAAGGTGTTACAAAAACAGAGGGACATTTTCTTTTTTCCACGGCTAAAGAAACAGATTTGCGCACATCTGCTTTGAATATTTGACATGCAGTTTCTTAAAGTGGCACTCCACTGATTTTACTCGTGAAGTTCAGTTTACTTATCTTGAGGACGACTACTCAGCCTGTGTAATATATAATGTCTTCTGTGGCTGCAGAGAAAATGTATAAGTTTAAAAGATATTAATGTCATGAGGGTAAAGCCTGCATTACAAACTGGATGTGTGGCATTTAGGCGGGAGTGAAGGTCTAATGAAAGATGCTATTGAGTTGCATTTTGGGAATTGAAGAAAGAAAGAAAGAAAGAAAGATATTCCTTTATTAGTCCCACAGTGGGGAAATTCAGTTTTACACTCTGTTGTTCACACAGTACATATACATGCGTCAATGGAGAGATGTCAGAGTGAGGGGGCTGCTCCTGACAAGCGCCCAGAGCAGTTGGGGGTTCGGTGCCTTGCTCAGGGGCACCTCGGCAGTGCCCAAGAGGTAAACTGGCACCTCTCCAGCAACCAGTTGGTCTTGGTCCATGGGGGGTCTTGAACCCGTGACGTCCGCGTCCTAACCCAAGTCCTTACAGACTGAGCTACTGCCGCCCCCAGTATTTCTGAAGCCAGTATTTCTGGAGCTTGACCCATATGATATACAGTATATGTAGGGTTGTCAAAGTTAATGCAATAATAACGTGTTAACACAACATAACGCCACTAATTTCTTTAACTTATCAATGCAATTGGTGTTTTAGAGGTTGTACTGGGCACAGTTTTAAAGCTAGAGTGAAGATGTTGATACCATATATCATATGAAACTTAAAGTTTCCATTGGTGCCAACCATGTCATAGCAGCTTTTTGCACGCCAAACATGCACCACATTTTAGCAAGGAAAAAATGGCCAGACATGCCCACTTTATGATAATCGCATGCAGTTTGGAGCAAGTCATAGTCAAGTCAGCACACTGACAGCTGTTGATGCCTGTTGGACTTGAGATTGCCATGTTATGATTTGAGCATATTTACTATTCTGTATGCAGTACCTGTGAGGGTTTCTGGACAATATTTGTCACTCATGTGTTGTCAATTGATTTCCAATGATAAATATATACATACATTTTAGGGATCAAACGGTTCAGGGAATGGTTTGGTTCGCTCGTCATGTATTGTTCGGTTCATTTGAAATAGGTTTTGAAGCCGATAGTGTATTTATTTTCATTGCGTTTATTGTCACACTAGAAATCAAGGCCAATGGAAAGAAGCTAGGACATGAGCAGACAGGGGTATGAGGTATAACACATGCGCAGTGTAACTGAAGCTGCTATTCTCTCTTTCCAACACTTAAGCAACACAGTAATTCCCAAACAGACACGACTAGGAATTGTCAAAGAATTATCCAAAACAGCCTACGTAGCTCTTACTCTTACTACAGATGGATAGACATCCAAGGCTGCTGAAAGTCATTGAACTGTGACTGGCTGCACACCACATCACCTCAGAGTGGGGGATAAGAAGCTATGTTTTGCAGACGTGAAGCAGAGGGGCAACAGCACAATCCCTGTAATGTGTTTATACAGTTGCAAGTAAAAGTAGGTGAACCCTTTGGGATTACTTGGATTTCTGTATAAATTGGTCATAAAACGTGTTCTGATCTTCATCTAAGTCACAACAATAGACAGACACAGTCTGCTTAAACTAATACCGCCCAAAAAAATTATATGTTTTCATGTTTTTATTGAACACAACATGTAAACATTCACAGTGCATGGTGGAAAAAGTATGTGAACCCCTAGGCTAATGACTTCTCCAAGAGCTAATTGGAGCCAGGAGTCAGCCAACCTGGAGTCCAGTCAATGTGATGAGATTGGAGGTGTTGGTTAAAGCTGCCCTGCCCGATAAAAAACACACACCAGTTTTGAGTTAGCTGTTCTCAAGAAGCATTGCCTGATGTGAACCATGCCTCGCACAAAAGAGCTCTCAGAAGACCTACGATCAAGAATTGTTGACTTATATGAAGCTGGAAAGGGTTACAGAAGTATCTGTAAAAGCCTTGATGTTCATGTGTCCACAGTAAGACACCACAGAGACACCACAGAGGAAGCTACTGATGTCCAGAAAAAACATTGCTGCATTTTTGAAGTTTGCAAAAGAGCACCTGGATGTTCAACAGCACTACTGGCAAAATATTGTGTGGACAGATGAAACCAAAATTGAGTTGTTTGGAAGGAACACACAACGCTGTGTGAAGAAAAAAAGTCACAGCACACCAACATCAAAACCTCATCCCAGCTGTGAAATATGGTGGAGGGGCATCATGGTTTGGGGCTGCTTTGCTGCCTCAGGGCCTGCACGAATTGCTGTCATTGATGGAAAAATTAAGTCCCAATTTTATGAAGACATTTTGTAGGAAAACTTAAGACCATCTGTCCCCCAACTGAAGCTCAACAGAGGATGGGTGATGCAACAGGACAACGACCCGAAGCATAGAAGTAAATCAACAACAGAACGGCTTCAACAGAAGAAAATAGGCCTTCTGGAGCGGCCCAGTCAGAGTCCTGACCTCAACCTGACTGAGATGCTGTGGCATGACCTCAAGAGAGAGATTCACACCAGACATCCCAAGATTATTGCTGAACTGAAACCGTTTTGTAAAGAGGAATGAGCCAAACCAAAATTCCTCCTGACCGTTGTGCAGGTCTGATCTGCAACTACAGGAAACGTTTGGTTGAGGTTATTGCTGCCAAAGGAGGGTCAACCAGTTATTAAACCCAAGGGCTCACATACTTTTTCCACCCTGCGCTGTGAATGTTTACATGTTGTGTTCAATAAAAACATGAAAACACTGAATTTTTTGTGCAGTATTAGTTTAAGCAGACTGTGTTTGTCTATTGTTGTGACTTAGATGAAGATCAGAAAACATTTTATGACCAATTTATGTAGAAATCCAAATAATCCCAAAGGGTTCACATACTTTTTCTTGCAACTGTATTTATTTATTATTTTTAAATAACACAGTGGCACAGAAATCCAACCATATCCGTTTCCAAATACTGCACTCAATTTTGAGTGGAAAAACTTATATTTCAACTAAGAGCCAATAATCAGGAAATTGAGACATCAGTATGTTATTACTGTTGTTGTTATTTTTTAGCATAGTTCTGGTTGAGCTTATGCTTTCATTTTGTGTTTGCACAAATTACTGTAGAAGACCTATTCTTTCAATTAAGATTTGACAATGAACAAGTGTTTATGCTCTTTATGTAAGCCATAATTTTGTTAAGGCAAACATTTGAGGGTCAAGTGTACTTAACAACTGTACCCTCATGTTAAAACCTCCTAAAAAGTAAGGATATTGCCTGTTCTACCTTGTTTTGAAACTCTCTTGTTTATTTCACAGCAACACTAAATTGCTAGAGAAGATTACCTGAATGAAAAAAAAACAACAACGAAAAAAAACGGAGGGAGTTTCGGCTTTAGTAACCGAATGCTCAAATAACCTCGGAACAGGATATTTGTCAGTTAATGCAATCCATTATTAAAAACAGAGACAACTTGAGTTTCACCTCTGGTCCAGATAAGGATCGTGTGAGGTGAGAAAACACTGTACCTTTGCCCTGATCGTGGTTACATTTTCTGTTGAACAATCACTGTATTTTCTTTATGTCTCTTGCATCTTTTGAAAAGAAATACTGCTATATCCAGAGTTTCAGGACAGTAACCCCAACACTGCGAGTGGAGCATTAATGGGATTGTTGCAGTCTAACTATATATCAGCACTGCATTATGTTTAAATGCCAAACTAATTTTAAACACATTGATCAGGTTGGCTGTGCTGTAATACATACTCTGAAACAAAGACTGTTCAGATAAAATTCTCTGGATACATTATTTACAAGGTAGCACTAATCAATCTAACTCCAGTAGCCGTAACTCACGCCATCATTCATTCTTTATTAACCTCAGAGCTCAATTAAGTATTGTTTGGTCTCGCCATGAAATAGTATCCCATGGTGCTCTTTAACACCTCAAGTCTGGCGCCAGCCTAAATGAACTGGTCCTATAATATATCCCAGTAGCCTACTCAACCGGTAATTGAAAAAATAAGTGGTTGTGAAGAAACTAAATGGGACTGTAATTATGTTAGTTATTTAGCATTTCACTGATTTAGCTGTTTAGAAAAGGTTCAGCCCAACTGGTACACATTTAGCTTCAGTGAGCTGCAGATGAATGTACTATGAGATCTGGCCGACAGGTGATTTATGTCATATTTTGGTGGCGTAGTTAGTTTTCTCATTTCCCTAAGCAAAAGGTCATGATCATCACTTTGGGAAATACATTGTTTTGTACAATACAATCTGAACTTAAACTCCATGTAGTGACATCTAGCAATATTTTGCTTAGTTTGTTTCTACAAAACAATACCCGGGTTTAAGGTTAAAGCACAGTTGCAATGGAGTGCGACTTTGTGTATATTTTTGTACATTTGCATCTTATAGTACTAAAATACTTTTACTGTATCATGTTTCAGGTCCTGGTTTAGTGTTTGTCGTGTACCCTGAGGTCCTGTCCACCATGCCTGCCTTTCAGCTGTGGGCTCCTCTGTTCTTCTTTATGCTGCTGTGTCTGGGCCTGGACAGCCAGGTAAACACCTCTAAGGGCGCGTTCACACCAGCCTTGTTTAGTCCGGTCGAACTGAACCCTGGAGCGTTTACCCCCTTGGTGTGGTTTGTTTGGGTTGGCGTCAACTAGGGAATCTAAACCTTTTGTGGAACAAACAACCGCACCTCGAAGGGGTGGTATTGGTCAGTGGTGGACTTGGACTCACAATACAGTCAGATGCCTCCTGAATATAGGAAAATATAGCAATTAGGAGCAGTTTGTTTTCTTTTTTGTCTTTTTACCCGTCATCTGTTTGACCAATATTCAAATGACATTTCCACCATGAGTTTTGTTTACAGTTTCTGGAATGTTTGAGTTTTGTCTTTGTGAATGCCAACCAGACCAGTTGTAAAACGTAAACAATGTCATCCTAGCATTGGTTTGGTTCAGGAACCAGACCTTTAGGTGCGAACCTGACATAACACTCTATATATAAATACAGTAACTTGATTTTAGTTTGTCTGGAGGAAAGTACATATGAACAGCGGTGCTTTCAGCAAAATGCTAATAAACATAAGATAAGATAAGATGAACCTTTATTAAACATTAAACATGCTAACATGCTCACAATGACAATGCTTAAATGTTGATGCTTAGACTGTATATAAAGAGGGATGACGCGTCTCCACTTCCTCCCACTGTACAGAAGTGAAACCAAAATATACTGGATACGGGCGCTGCCATCCTGAGAGTTTGACATCATTTGGAGCCACAGTCTTGTCACTGGGTGGTGGAGCCATGTAATCAAGGTCCTGCTCACACCCGCCCAAAGTCATCGCGAGCTGAGCATTGCTGCAGCTTGCTAGTGAGACAGACTCACAGCTGTCAGTCATGAAGTTTCACCCACCCTCACATACATTAGCGTGATAAGAACTACTTAAATTGACAGAAACCATCTTTGGAAAAAAATTATTTGACATGTACTTTCACATTTTAGTTTGGCCCATGTCCCATCCACTAACATGGATGCAGGCTTTATGACCTTTACTGCAGCCAGCCACCAGGGGGCGATCAAGATGTTTTGGCTTCACTTTTGGGGAGCCGTCATGTCGTCCATCTTTATATACAGTCTATGTGTTTAGTGTTCACCATATAGTTTAATGTGTTAGCATGCTGACATTTGCTAACCAAATTTTAAAAGGCAGTATGTGTTTTCTTGTGTGCCACAGTTTGCTAATGTTGAAGTAGCTGTCACATTCATAAAAGATGAGTTTGGCCCCCAAGTTCTGGCTTTCCTAAAGAGAGAAGAACTGCTGACCTTGGTCCTGTGCATCATTGGCTTTATCCTGGGGATTCCTCATGTAACCAAGGTACAGTGCTGCACAACTCTTTTACCTCTCAGATAAACCTGGTAGCCTACATGTGGCAACAGTTGTATCACTAGGGACAGTTTTGTCATTTTAGACTCTCTTTTCCTTCCTGCACAGGGAGGTATTTATGTGTTTCAGCTGATGGACCACTATACCGCTGTTGTCTCCCTCATGTTCCTGGCTTTCTTTGAAGTTGTTGCTGTCTGCTGGATCTTTGGTAAGATCTGTATAACGCTGATAAGTTCAAACTGTATATAAGAAGCGGACATAGTCACCTTGACGCCATGACGGACTATGGTTTTGAAAGCTTTGGGGCGCCCGCTCTACCCACTGAGCTAAACAGTGCCCCGCCATCTTGTTTTTTTTGCAACCAGAAGTGACGTGAGAGGGTGGAGCAAAATACAACCGGACGCTGAATAACACTATTTTAGTTGACCAAAATATTTCAATTTCAATTTCATGAATTGAAAACACACTGTAAAAGGGTTAAATTTGTTAAACAAATACACGGACAACAAACAACTGGACAACACCATGGTAGCAACTTGTCAATCACAAGGTAGCCATGCCATAAAGCATACCCTGCTTTATAGCCTATTTGACTCTATATGGGACGATAGTTTACTAAATGAACATCATGCTGTATTGAAAAAGACTTGAAACTAGAGATTGAGAACATAAACTCATATTTACAATGTTTACTGAGGTACTAAATTGAATGAGAAGTAGGGTCATTTTCTCATAGACTTCTATACACTCAAACTTCTTTTTGCAACCAGAGGAGTCGCCCCCTGCTGGCTGTTAGAAAGAATTAAAGTTTAAAGCACTTCCACATTGGCTTCACTTTTCAGACCCAGAGGTTGCCCTCTGATTCAAACCTAGATGTCCTTTTTATGGTTTTAGGCTTCTAAGTTACCAGGATTTGCTGTAGCTGGTTAATTACTAAATTGAATTCTTAATGTCGGAATTAGTGGTTATCTCAAGGGTGCAATCAGCTTTTGTCTTTTTCCATCAGGTGTCCCACGTATCTGCTTAATGATCAAGAGGATGCAAGGAAAAACTCCAAACATTTACTATCGTCTCTGTTGGATGCTGTTCTGTCCTCTACTGGTGCTGGTGAGGTTTAAAGAGGAATGTCTGTACAGTAATATTAATAATTATGGTTATTTAATATAGACTATCCTTTTCCCTTCATAGTGTATACTGATCTCCAGCATCATCCAGTACACTCCTGCTCAGTATGGGAAGTACACATACCCAAAGTGGGCTGATGGGGTGGGCTGGGGCGTCTCGCTGGTCTCCGTAGTGTGGATCCCATTTGGAGCGTTTCAAGAGATCTATAGCAACAAAGGCTCCCTTCTTCAGGTGAGTATGAGTCATTACTCAGACATACAGTAAATGAATGAAGAATGTGAATCACTCTTCAGGTGCTACTCTACCATGCTAGGTTAAAGGAATAGTGTGTAACATTTTGGGGGATCTATTGGCAGAAATAAAATATAATATTAGTTGTTCTTTTTAGCGTAAAGTCACCTGAAAATAAGAATTGCTGTGTTTTTGTTTGCTAAAAATGAGCCGTTTATATCTACGTACGGATTAAGTCCTCTTCACAGGGCCATTCCCATGTTTCTACAGTAGCAAACCAAACACCGGCTTTAGAGAGGGCCATTCACATTCACTTTTTTGTGTCGGCCACTGTGGTTCTCCTACATGCTTAGCGCATGGGACAAGTTTCAGTTGGTTGCAATCTGCAACCTCACTGCCAGATACCACCAAATCCTACCCACTGCACTTTTAAATAAGACTAAATGTTTGAGATATTTTAGTCTGGATCAAAGAAGTGGGCCAACAGACCAACACTGTCTACAGTCACAACATTAATGTGTTTAAAAATGTCTAACAGCAGATATCAGAGTGTTTTGTGCAGCACTGGGGTGATGGCTAATACTTGTGGATGAGAGATAAGTGTAACTGTTTTGTCCTTATCTCTCTTTTTGCCTCAGCTGACCAATGTGCTTAAACAAAGTTTTATAAAAGGTTTGTTTCTAAAGTATTGCCTTCTCTAACCCTCAGCGACTTAAAGCATCGATAATTTCCTCTGTAGACCTGGATGCTGAGGATCCCCTGCCAGAAATCAAAACCTAGACAACCCAGTGTCTGGAACCTGGTTTACTTCAGTGGCATGACCAGGAATACAGCCAAAGCCATGTCTGGGCATCTCTACTCACCAGACCCTGTGATAAGGCTTTTTGTTAAGTGATGGATATATAATCTTTAAGTTTCTGTCATAATATTATAATTTTAATCTATTTGTTGTACCAAGGGATGGGTTCTTTACTGTAGGCCCACTGTGCACATGTCCTTCTTTAAAAACTCAAGCTACAGTCGACTTCAACAGTATGAAAACATCCGTTGTACTTCAGACATTGTTCACTTACTGAAGGTTAATTCCATTTAATTTAGGTATGATGGGAGATTGTGTGCCTGTCTCGACTATGCAGGTGCTCATTCCAGCCAAAGACAACAAGAGAAATTCAAATGAATACCTCCTCCCCTGTGGTTGATTAATCAGTAAAATGTCTGGTGTACGCAGTGATGTTTCCTCTTCCAGTGTGTACATAAGAGTGTATTATGTATCTACAGTGGAGGCATTCAGAGGCTTATTATTTAGCTTAATACTTTAATAAGCTTAGCTTAATAATATCTGAGTGAATCCCTAAAGGCTACTTTTCTTTTTATTCAATCTTGTACAAGTACAAAATGCAAGGCTCCCTCAAAAATAATCCAAGGCACTCTGCAGTGTTTGAACATAATTAAAATGCCTTTATTTTACATGGCAATAATTGTTTAAAATGACCACCGCATTGCGACCAACATAGGTCTTCATCAGGGTCACTGCTAGCATTCAGCAGTAGCTTGCACACTTATTATATTGTGTTACACTGATCAGGAAAGTGGGAGGGTCTGAAAGTCCAAACACAGCAGGGAAATGAAGTTTCTAAATGTTGGTGTCCACAACCACAGTTATCTTTGTGGCCTTGAAACCCATAAAACATTGTGCTGCTCTGTTGTTCAATAGCGTTCAGGCAATCCACATCTGCTTGTTGAGTTGAGTATATGCTCTGGCTGTCAGCATTAAAAAAAACACTGTAATGTGTAGATAACAGAAGCTAGACATATCCTCTCACTGCTTGTTCTTGATAGCAGCCTGGCTGTGTTGTTATTCCTAAGACACAACAGGAGAAGTGTTATAAAACTTGTTCTAGTTTGTCACTGTCTTTTACATGTCATTCCCCATTTGAAGACTGCCCGTACAAATGTTTGACTTGATGATTGACGTAGACTGCCTGAATGCATCATTAGTTTTGGCCTGAGTGGCTAGACGGTGTCAGCAGGGTCAGGTGGTCCTTCAGAGGATCCAGCCTCTGAACTGGGACACAGCTTGAGTCTCAGCCTGAGTAGAGGGGAGATGCAAACAGTGTGTGTGAGTGGACATATTTTTGCAATTTAACTTCTCAGTGCCTGAACAGCTTTTACATGAACACATAAGCAGAGATGTTCAAATACAAACTAAAAGCATAAACACAACCAGATGACATTTTTGTTCAAATTAAATGTTTTACATGCACTTTAATTGTGGGTTTCACTCAAATGCATTGTTATAATTGTTTTGTTTTTTTAAATGCATTTGCTGCAAAGCTTCAGAGAGACTCACTCATGAGTGACGTGAAGCAGGCAGCAGGTTAATGTTGTACCGATGTGTACTGAGCTCAAATAATCAGTGCTGGGATTTCGACTAATTTCTTCAAGCTGAGGAATGACTTAATATTCTTTTAAAAGCAATGCATTTGACATTGTTTTGAACTCTCTTGGAGAAGGCTACTCACTACAGATTATAAATGATGCCTCTGATCTCCTTCCATAAAGCTAAACTGTTGTAATGAGGGTCGATAATGAGGGTAGATAATCTTGAGGAGGGCAACACACAACACACTGCTAACTCCCCATTCAGTGTTGCATATTGTACTGACCCAAAACCTGCAGTTAAGTTACTATCTTATCTCACACAGAGAAGGATGCCAAAAAGTACACTTTGGTAGAATCCCTATTTATTTTAACTCAAGCTTTAACTTTGAGATTGTTCATTCGTGTTAAGTCATGTTTTGTTTTTTTTTAATGATTGACCTCAGTGACAAGTATAAAGTGAGATTGTACCAGATCCAAATTCTGTCCATCAGTGTTGAACTGTAAGTTGAAGTACAAGCTTTGGGTTGATACTCAGTTGCAAGTATGTGAACCCTTTGGGAGTACTTGGATTTCTGCATAAATTGGTCATAAAATGTGTTCTGATCGTCATCTAAGTCACAACACTAGACAAACACAGTCTGCTTAAACTAATACTGCACAAAAAATGTTATGTTTTCATGTTTTTATTGAACACAACATGTAAACATCCACAGTGCATGGTGGAAAAAGTATATGAACCTCCAGGCTAATGACTTCTCCAAATGCTAAACGGAGCCAGGAGCCAACCTGGAGTCCAATCAATGTGATGAGATTGGAGGTGTGTGACTTAGACGAAGATCAGAACACATTTTATGACCAATTTATGTAGAAATCCAAGTAATCCCAAAGGATTCACATACTTTTTCTTGCAACTGTATTATGTAACCGAACTACCTCAACTGGAAATGACCAGAGGAGATTATGTGTAAATGGGGAAAGTCACGCTTTCATGCAAGACTGTCTAAAATGTTGTGCCCAACATTGAGTTATTGGCCTTTTCTTTCTCACTAGGTAGCTTATCAAACAAACAAACTCTCATTCAGGAGTGCCTTTTATCCAAAGTACGTACTGAAAACATGCTCTGATAAAAACACCAGAATATGATTTTAAAATCATGCACGGAACAATTACTATGTGTCTCTCCAATGATGCATTTTACAGCTAAAATGTAGAGATGCCGTCACTCCAGTTTTGTATTTGTCTTCATGTTTGTGCAAGAAGAAAGTAAAAAAGTGATGTGAGGCCCAAAAAGTTTATGAAGAGAAGCATCATGGAACTTAATGTTGCCTGCCTCAAGTGCCTTTTGTGAAAAAGTTTTGTTTTTGGATGATCTATTGTATATTGAATTTGACAACCAAAACTTTTATTTAAACTGTATATGCTGTTGTTGAAAGCTGCATTATTTTACTTAATGTCACGAAGTGAATCACTTGTGTAAATTGATGATTTAGAAGCACCTTTACAACCAAATAGGTCACTGTTTACACTTTTTAGTAATTGGACATTTAATATGAACTAAATACAGTAATGTAATGGGCTATTAACTCAATTAAGTCTGGGTTATTTGAAAAAGGGAGTTATGCAACTGTGTGCCATGATGTGCTGACAATGTTGTTTTTCATCTCAACCAAACGCACCCGCTGATTTCACAGATTAGTTTCAGGCGATCCTCTTGATCAGTGAAGTCAGTCGCTGCTGCAGTTTGTGGCTGATTGAAAACTCTCCGTAAAACAAGGCTGCTCATCCCTCACTTCAAACATCCTCTCATAATACATATGCACATTTGAAATTTGTGACTCAGTGCTGTTGTTATTTGTGTCAGTTTCCCGCTGTTGCTCTCACACACTGTAACAGTGAACATGCTGAGCAGCTTTTATGCAAAACAACTATATATTTGTAAGGTGAGAGTTTTATGTTTGTGAAAGAAAATCCTACAAAATTGCTTTACTAAATTTTCTGTTACTTTCTTATATTGGTGAATATGTTTAATTTTTCTTACTTTTTTATCATTTTTGTTGTGTTGATTTATGTTGTCTTAACACTTGAATAAAAAGCCTTCATTCTTGCTCTGGTGTCGATGAATTACTCTGCAAATATCATCTGGGTCACTACCTCAGACAGTCACTGGGTGGTAGCATAGCAGCAAAGAATGCACTCAACAGCACCAACACTGCTATACTGCATTTGTTGTACTGTTGTGCCTCATACACAGTATATCTGAATCAATTATTTTGTTGCAGAGCTTTCAATGCAAAAATTTAAGCAACACACGTGTTTGCAAGTTGACAGCAAAAAAAAAAAAAAAAGACATGCTCGGTTGCTTTATTCCTACTATTTTAACCTGGAGGTTTTATTTTACTGCATACAACACTAAATACAACTTTTCAGAATGACTGTGTTGAAAACAACATTCCTTATAATGTTCTTCTCTATGAGCACATTGGTGTCTCCATGCATGTTATCGTAAAATGATTTGCTGCTGCCATTTTTCACAATATTAGATGTTAAATGCTATTTGCAATGGTGCAGTAAGACATTTTTATGCACTAAAAGAGTATATATGGAACTGGGTTGATGCTTAAACTGCCTAGCCGCATCACCAGCACATATATTTTCAGAATTGATGACCGCACTGGGAACTGAATCACATCTACTGTCTCGTGTGTGGTCAACGCACTGAGCTGCAGGGATGCTGTGAGTGTAAAAGAGAGCAGAGCCTGCAGGACAAATGTGAACGCAGTGCTCTAAGCGCTCGGGAAGTTAATTAGACCCCTTGACGTGGAGTGGTGCTGCAGCAGCACCCTTAGCAGAGCTGTACGTTAATCAATACCCTCTTCCTGCTTCCCCCAGGACAGAACGGATCATGGGCACTAAATTAGCGCCGGGAGCGCTGGTTGATCAATAGCCATAGACAGTGTAGCTCAAGGGGCAGTAAATTAATGGTTATACACGGCAGAGGGGAAGTGTTTGTGAGCCTGAATGGGCGATGAAGGGGAGATGGGTCACTGTCTAACTCCTGTTGTGGGGTGTGAAGACATTTATCTGTGCCAAAGAGTTAAACCAGCAGATGTGGTCCAGGAAATCATCACTGCTCCACATACATACAGCATGAGTGCTCAATAACAACTGTGCCTGAAAAATGCTACCAATGAATAAACTTGAAAAGGCAAATATTTAACTCCCTGGTGACAACTTAATGTTTCTTTTACTCCTTTTCCCCTGCTGTTCCTGTTACTCAACACTTGTTTTTGTCTTGCAGTGTACCGTGTGAAGGGAAGAGGATCCCATCTGTTTTAATTTGAGTGGTCGTGGAAGCAGAGATCAAGGCTGATTACATACTGCTACTGGTCACACATACCACATCCAAAGAGGGGAGTCTTCCCTCATCATTAACCACTCCTCTCACATACATGATGATACGACCTCATCTGTGGCAGCAGCTGCTTTATGATTTCTTCAAGCTCTTTGAGGTCATAAATATGCTCGTGTGGAGGATTACGAGGAGGAAGGAATAATGAAAACTCTAGTGTCTCGTGTACATTATAGCTGACGATTATAGCTGATGATTATAGATTAACCAGCTTTAAAAGGTCAGGGGTCAAGATGTAGAGCAGTTTTGATGGAAAGGTAAATATCTGGAGCTGCAGTGTTTAAAGCTTCCAAAATATGATTGTCATGAACTTAAAAAAAGCCAAGATGATAAAATTTATAACGGCACTAGACTGAAATCAAGCTTGAATACAATGGTAGATTGTTCATTGATGTATTGAACAAATGTCTGTCCAGTAGTGAAAAAAGACCTGAAATACAGAGATAATGGACAGTGGCAGTAAAGACAGCACACATAAATATTTTCACATACTAATACATGCAGCAAAGTTTGCAGTAATGTATAAAACATTTCAGTATTTCAGTATTCTTTATTTCACCTGTTTTTTGTGGCCAGTTAGATGCTCTTCAAACCTTTGTGTGTGGGTGTATGTATTAAACTTCGAAGTGAACTTGAATTCATCTTTTTGTTATAGCCTCACAGTACAAGTCTCAAAGAACTTCACAAAGGCCACATTATTGGAAACTAAAACCTCCCACAAAAAACCTGGAGGAAACTTTCGACAGCCAAGCATGCAATTTTTATATCAAAATTAAAGTATGATTAAACCGAAACTACAAAGTACATATAATATGAGTGGCAGGACCATCTCAATAAGCTTTTAATTACTGTAAAAAATACAGAATATACAGGTACATGTAGATGGGTGGATGTGTATTAATGTGATGATATGTTTAGACATGCAGGCTCACACAAATGTCATTGTATCCATTATAAGTATGTATGTATACGGTAAGTACACATATGTCTCCTGTTGCTCCTGATACAATGATGTAAATGCTTATTGGGCTTCATCATAATAAGAACAATTAGTTATTTTTCTTCTTTCCTCTGTTTTTATTTTTTGTATTTTCCTACTGCAGTACTATTTTTTTGATTATTTGATTAAACTCATTATAGCACCTATATCTGTTAAAGCATGAAAAATTTAGGGATTATGAACCCAGTATGAATGTAGTCAATGAATCTAACTGATGTTCAATAAGCTATAAAAAATTGAGATTTGAGGACTCAAGTTTTGTACTCATATGTACACCACTGCATAGAATGAGCAGAATCAACATAGACCAGATCAGATATCTACTGTAGGCGAACTTGGTGTCAGTTGACATGAGCAAGTTGAGCATCAGCTATATTTTCCTCCATTAAAAACTCATGGATCACAGATTGGATCATTCTCATTTACTGATTTTGTGCCTCCTCATCTCCTTGCTCCTCCGGATAGTGACCCAGAAATCCATCTAAGCGCTACAGCTTGAAGGATTCAAGGAGCGAGGAGGCTTGCTCAAGGAGCTATAAGTGAGGATACATCAGTGTATCCTTTGAGGAAGTGTTTTCAGCACCTGAAACGTACAGAAAAGGTGTGAAACAGCTGGAATAATCTCAACCATGGCAGGACTGTTCCTTTTCTATTCATATATAGCAGTTATTTAAGATGATCAAACATTCTGCCTTTCACCGTTTGTGTAGTGCATCATAAGGCACTCTTCTAACCGTAATCCTTCATGACGTTTTACCTTGATATTACTCATGTTTTTAACTTGAATGTAGGCTACACCCAATACAACCATTATAACCACGACATGATGTTTACAAGTGTAAACAGCTGCTCATGAGAAATTATATCAATGAAAACATTGCATTCAGGCCTAATTGTATTTTGTTGTTGTTGTCAGGTCGCCACGTCATATTTAATTGACGTCGCTTTAAAATGACGGCTCCGAGGCAAGGATGTCTCATTTTGTTAAATGCCTGTTGCCTCGACTGCTCTCTCCTCGCGTCTCTTCCTCGCCTCCTTCGCTGGCATCTCCCATGGGAGGGACTAAGACACGAGGAGAGGAGGTGAGGAAAGGGATCGAGGATGTACAAACTGAGAAATTGAGAAAAGGCCTCTGGATTCACTGAAGCACAGTGTGTCTGTGTCACTGCACCTGCAATGTTCATTATAGATTTGCTGCCTTTTGTGGTTTGTTTTATATGGATTTAGCTGCACAGTTTCCAGGCAGACCCACCACATCTGGGCAGCATGTGGTGGCAGATACGCACCTAGGAAGCACAAGTGTGAATTACTTTGGTGCAAATGAAAGTGACAACAGGTGCAATGAAGAGGCAACATCAAGACAACCCCCCAAAAAGGGGACGGTTTTAAAGTGGTGGCCCCAGACAGTTGCTCTCTCCTTTTCCTTCCTGACAACCGAAACTTCTGCTAGTGTCCTTGTCACTACTTGTAATATGAGGTGGTACTTGCAACCCAATTCACACACACACACACACACACACACACACACACACACACACACACACACACACACACACACACACACACACATACAGTATATAGTAGTTACCTGTAGTGAGGCGATGCAGTCAGCATAGAAATACATGCAAAACAAAGGTTCAACTGTTTGTATTTGCATTTAGGAGGACATAAACTGTCGGTGGCTTGAATCGCACAGATTTTAAACAAATTCAACCTCATATGCTCAGCCTGCTTAAAGGTTTAGCATTAAATTTAGTCTTTAAATTTAACGTATACAGGATTTGTCTGGATAAGCATATTTGTTTATGTATGTTTTCCATTTCAACCCATTAAAATGCTAATCAGTGTATCTTGGCAACTATTCATATGCAGATAAGAGCTTTTGAGGCTCGGATGCTACAGTGTGCCGGCCCCTGCTGCATAGTTGCCTTTGTTTAATGAGGATTTTTTTCAGGGAGCTTTCTTTCTGTCTGTTAGGGATGTGCATACATAACAAGTCTGTCCCTAAATAGAGCTCACCTCCTGCTGGTAATGAGAACACAGCTCACGGCATTAGTTGGCCTTTCTCCTAAAAATGAACTGCTGTTAGACGCTTATTCGGTTTTCTTTTGAAGGAACAGTGTTTAAATCAACTTCTGGCAATTTATTTTCACTATCCAACAATTTCCACTGAGTCAAAACACCAAACTAAAAACCGTAGATCAGCACGATCTCACTGAATTGTGAGCATGTATTTTAGATATAAGAATATTTAGACCCAAGTTCTTCCATTCGTAATATTTAACTTTTTGCAGATGTTGTTTTGTCATATCCCTTTTGGGTTAATGAAATGGCTTATTCATATACATGTGACAAAATAAATGGAGTATGTCATCAAAAAGTCCCATGATTGAGCTTGAGGCTGAATGTGACTGAGTTTGGAGCCATGCGCAGATCTCACTGAATATGCCTGGACTCCACAGCCCAGAGCTGATAGCTCTCCATTTAATGACCTCTGTACAGTCAGGGACTCTTGCTTTGTGCATCCTGCAGGACGGCATTAAAAAGCAGCAGTGCTTTCTCATGCAAAGGAACATCCCCTGAAGAATTTCATTGGATTTAGGATGAGGCTGGAATAGATGTTGTAGGTGTCGGCATGCATATAATGACAGTCTGTCTTTTATCTCCCAACATGTCTGATATGCTTTCTGTGTATCCCCACAATAAAGACCATCTTTTCTCTTTGTCTCTCTGGATGCAGGAATACACTGCTTCTCGCGCGCTAACCTAATGAGGCTGCACAGAAATTTCAGTAGGTCTAGTTGGCTTTCATGAAGCCAGCAGGGAATTGAATTTGGTTCATGGGTTGATGGAGCTTCTGCATGCCTTTCGACTTGAGGATGATGTTGTGTGGGGCAGCTGTTTCTCAGAGGTAGGGCAGATCGGGCACCAATCGGAAGGTTGGACCCTGGCTCCCCCAGTCAACATGTCAAAGTGTCCTTGGGCAAGATACTTAACTCCAAATTGCTCCTGAAGGCTGTGCCATTGATGTGTGAATGAGTATTTAGATTAGATCACGATGGGCAGGCTGGCACCTTGCATGGCAGCCTCTGCCATCAGTGTATGAATGCGTGGGTGAATGGTGTAAAGCGCTTTGTGTGGTCGGAAAACTAGAAAGGCGCTATATAAACGCAAGTCCACCTTTATCTTTATTCAATTTAGACAGATTTTAGACCATCCTAGTTGAATCCATCTTGTTCTTCCTTCCCTACCTGTTAACCTCTTTTTGTCATTTATTTGTCTTCATATGGACGATACCACACTACCAGCTGCAGTTAGAACAAAATGCAGCTGCATGCCTTCTAACTGGAAAAACAAAAAGTGATCACATATCACCAGTTCTGGCCTCCCTCCACTGGCTTCCTGTTCATTTCTGGATAGATTTTAAGATTATATTGCTTGTTTTTAAGGTTTTAAATGGGCTGGCACCACCTTATCTATCAGAACTATTGCACGTTCATACTCCAGGTAGAGCACTGGGGTTGACCACTCAAAAACAGAGGCGAACAAGCCTTTGCAGTGGCTGCCCATAATCTCTGGAACAGCTTACCTCTTCATATTAAATCACAGAATAATTTAAGTCGCTGCTGAAGACTCACCTCTTCTTGCTGGCGTTTGAGTAACTTTATTTTCTGTTGTGCTACTCTTTCCCTGCTGGTATTTGCACATCATGGTTATTGTTTTTTTACTCTGTTCTTACTGTTGTTTGCCTTGTATTCATTTTTATTATGGATATGTTCAGCACTTTGGTCATCTGTGGTTGTTTTTAAATGTGCTATATAAATAGTTATAGTAGTACTATATGTCTAAAAGTTTAACTTGACTTAAAAACGCTTAATCTTACAGTCATTTGTGTCACTTACACAATGATATTACAGTTGTTTATCTCTGTTATATATAGTATGCTTGTATTGAATGACTAATATAAACATTAGTGGATATCAACATTATACTTGTATCAGAGATCATCTTGTTTCATTTAATAAAAATTATCCTCCTAACTTCTGAGACACAAGGACATCTAATCCCACATGAATCCCCACACTCAACTTGCTCCGCCTCCACTCATTGTGAACATCTGTTACTGGTGATCTCATCCTAACACACCACAGGGCTTGTTAAGGCCCCATGCAGATGGCTGGTCTGAATGGGCTTTAATGAATCAAGCCTATTTCATATTGTTGCAGCATCTTGCATAACTCTGAAGTAAGGGTAACAAAAAAGAAAAAGCAGTAAGGGCCCAAACATTGATCCCTGGGGGACACCTCAAAAAAAGATCAAATCACTGAAGCCTCTAGGATAACTAAACAATGCGTCCAGTTGCTTTTGATATAATATTACTACATATTGTGCAATCTGGATGATGGAGTCTGTGAATGAAGTGGGTCAGTATGCTTCAACAGAGATACTTGTACTGTGTGTTGATGGTCGAACACCTTTTCAGCATTGGCATTGGGGAGGGGCTGTGTCCAACAATTTTTTGACAGTGCGACAGGAACGCCCTCTTTACACAGCAACTGGACTGCTGTGTAGAGGTGAGATAGTACGCAGGGTTTGAATTTCTTTCTCAAACTCTTATTTTAATCATTCTTAAAACTACTGCCGCCATTTTTGTGTGTACAATTAAGACCAATGTGTACAATTCATTGCGCACACTTGTAGCCTACATATCATAAGGAGACAGTGCGTTATTGTTGATGTCACCAACATCTAAATGGACCAAAGTGGCATCGGCAGGTACAATTACAAGCTGTTTTATGTGCTGCAGCTGAGCAGCTAACTAGCTCTTTTACCTTCAAACTGATGTTAGCGTGAATGTTTGAATGGTTTGGTCACTTATTCAACAAGCTCAGGTGCAGTGCGACCGTCTACTCAGCCAGAACGTTCTCATCTGCACGGCGTCAGATACTGACGATTTCTCATGGCCATCGGCGTTCAATACCACTGCACAAGGCACGCGTTTGTGCCGGTAAAGATGCACTGGGCTTCCTGTTAAAGCTGCAGTGAGTAGAATTGGAGTAAATATGATTAAAAAAAAGGTATTTTTAAAATACAGTTACTATATCCTGACAGTAGTATAGTAATCTGAAAAAAAAAAAAATTCTCAGCTGAAATGTTTTCAGAATCATCTTGAAGTGCATGGCTTAGCTGTAAAATGTGACAGTTTGTGACCTGACAGCCATGTTGAGATCTCTTGAGAAAATCCAAAGCACTGCTCACATGGCCGGAGAAAAGTCAAAAGGAAAGTTTTCTCTGAAATGATCTGTGATCGGTCAAGTTTTACATCACAGGCAAGACCCTGAAAACAGAGCCATGAGGAGATACAGATGTCTAGTTTTCTCTCAGAACATTTTGCTCAATGATGCCAAAAAAATTGTTGCCTACTGAAGCTTTAACTACAATGTAAACCCATCCACGGCAACAGTAAATGCTCAGGGAAAGTGTGCCAAAAATGTGGTGACTTCGTTTAAAGACGGAAAAGACACAGTGCTGGTGAAGTGTGGCGGATGGGCCCTTTAATCCAGGAGCCCGCTGTTTGTGTTCACAACATTCAGTTTAATTTTCACTTCACAAACATAGTTTTAAACCCAACCATGTATTTTCTTCTTCTTCTTTCTTCTGCTTTAAGCAAAATTTGATTGGCTAATCAATTTAATACATCAGGACACCTTAAAATATTAAATATACATTTTGTGGTTTACAGAGCAGATGTACGCTGTAACCAACAAAAAAAAAACAATATAATTTCAGTTGGACTTTCAAATAGACAGCAAGCCAGGGAAATGCTATGAACTGTGTCAAACAAGCAGCAGTGTCAATTCTTGTCGATCCTTATTGATTTTTACTGTTACAGTGTCGACATGGACAGAAAAAAAACACATAAGGTAACTCCCCTTCTGTTTTGAGGTCAGCTGAACTTATTCATGGTGACAGTGGCAGGAAAAGACATGAAGAAGTGTAGGAGGATGTCACGGAGACGAATTGCACCATGAAGTGGGTCAACTCTCGTGGGCATGCTCAGAATGGATGGCGGCGGCACAACTGAGCTACCGTTTGACAACTGCTTCGCAATCTATAATTTTTTTTTTTTATTTAGTCTCCTTTAAACAACATACATCCATCGAAACTGTGAAGTTCTCAGAACCAAAACACTGACTTTTACTATGACTGCCATGCGGTTGAGCCTGTCTGTATGTGGGTGCGTGAATGACTCTTGGTGATGTATAATTATCAGTAACGGGCTGGCGTTCGGGGCCTGACTACACAATTTGACACCCTGCAATTTCCTGAAGAGACACAAACCCCAATTACCAGAATGAGTTTTTGTTACACAGCATTCATAAACAAACAAACGCCTCAGTGAGCCCAGAAAGAAAATCCTTCTCTGTAAAGTAGATTAATGCACCGTGGGTCAGGGATTGGCAAATGCGCTGAAGTCAATAAATTGGTTTTAGATCGGGAAGCATCATCGCAATTAGTTTTCACAACACATGAAGTCATTAAAAATTTCTAGCCTCATTATTTTTCGTCACATTGGGATAATGTTGCAGCAGTGTGTTCACTTAAATGGCTTTGACGCTATTGCTCAACTTGGGAGGATATCTTAAATTGCCAGGAAGTGTTTGCACATAAAGTCAGAAACCACCATATTTGAATTGGTATTATGAGGCAGTTTATTTTTTGTTAATATCCTCAGAGGCAAATAGGGTTTTATCCAGTGAAATCAAACAGTGTCAGAAGAATTTCTGAAATACAAATGGTGGCCAAAAGGTTAGAGAAGCTAGCTTATGATCGCAAGGTCATGGTTCAATCCCCTGGACGAGCAGGGGTTACCATCCCTGATTTATTAAAACCAACTGCTCCAGTGGAGCAACCTCTGAACCCATCGGCTATCGGTCTGACGACAGATAAGCCTCTGGGGGCAAGGGGCTACATTTCTGGGGTTCCGGTGTAACCTGTGGATATCTGAAATGTGAGACTGGAGTTGGAGTTAAGATAAGATAAGATAAGATAAGATAACATAAGATGAACCTTTATTAATCCCCGGAGGAAAATTCGGGTGTCATAGCAGCAGCAGCAACAACAGTACAGATACAATACCTACAGATTGTACATGTGAATGCACAGTCTGTTTATAGAGATTGGTGAATGTGGAACTGAGTGAAAGTGATAACGGCGTTTTGTAAAAAGAGAGCGTCGTTCTTGGTGAAACTCCCCCTTAAATAAAAATAAATAATGGTGAGGAACTGTGTAAATCTGATCAGGACATTCCTGAAAAACAGTGAATGAAGGTGAAAAAGTATGGGAATCCAAACATACTGCAGTTGTAGTAACATTTGCTACTTGAAACTTTCAATAATTCTCTAGTTTTATCGCTGTAATGTTTCTATAAGAGGTACACTGACTGACTGAATATAATATCCCCTGTAATCTCTCTTTCAGTCACAAACACACACTTTCTACAACTCTTCTTTGTCTTTGTTGTCACCTATCATGCAGACTGCAGTCATTAATAATACAAGGCAGGAGTCGGTGCAGACAAAAGAGAGGAGGTGGAGCTTTCAGACAGTTTGGCAGATATGAGGGACAGCGACAAAGCCACTTGAAAGCATGTGTGACATCTTAATCGTGAATCAGTGTCTGCAGTTCTTCCACAATGCTGTATGCTTTTGGTCTTTGAACAGAAGGAAATATCTTATTATACTGGCTGGTGAAAGTAGCTTGGATAATATTAACATCTGCATAACCTGAGTATAGGATTGTGAAATTAGAGCCTTTAATAAAACAAGCACATCTGTACCAACGATGGGATTGTGTTGAAGGTGGAGCAGTGTGTGTCACACTGATAGCACAGGAAGCGAGACGACTGACCAAAACATCCCAGACTGTGTCAGATGTGTGCAATGAGATACGACAGGCAGCAGAGTCAAAGGGATCAAATGAAACTCGATGAAAGAATCATTATTTTTTTATGGTGACTGAAGGATGTAGGTCTCCGGTAAAACTACCCCGGGCTGCAGCGACGACATTGAGACGCTCCCTGAATAGCAATTACAGCGCTTGGCTGATTTCACAGCCTTGGTCTTCTGAGCAGAACATTTTTTTTTTTTTTTTTTGGTGTGTAAAATCTACAGTGAAAAAGTGATTTGTCCTTGATTGCTGGAGTGCCACTGCCAGGGATTTAAGTTTAACGCTTAGGATAATCTCATCATTAATTCATATTTGTAATTAATTCAGTGTGCCCTTTAAATAATGCAGGATCTATTTTTTGTAGTAGTTTCGCAGAGATTGCTGAATTATTAATGCCAGCAGCCATCACCACTGGTTTAATAGAAGACGGCCACCTCAGTAAATCCTGCTACACCTGCTCCTTCCCCTCAGCCTCAACTGACCAGTGAGAACAGTGAGCTCTCTTTTTCACCTTCATCTGCTGCATTATCTGGATCAGAGGGCATTTCATCACCATTTGTTATATGTCATGCTGCTGTCTCAGAGAGCCCTCATCACATCTTTCAGTGCTGCATACGGTATGTTATATGAAGTATTGAAAACAAACATTTCTCAACAGAATGGACAGTTCACATCCCCTGAAAAGAACATACTCACAATCAGATCGGCATGACTTAGACAGATAAAATGTTAACACAACAAACAAGGACTTTTGTGTGTGATAATGGGGCCAAGGGAAGCTTATCAGTCTAGCCGTAGTCCACACAGCTTGGCACAGTTTGTCTGTCATCAGTACTTGATGCTACCTCCGGCGATGGTTGGGCTTTCCACGCAGCCTATGCAGCGCAGCACTGTATGGGAAGACCAACAAACTCCAGCTCCCTTTTAGCAGCCTAGACGAGGAGTTCAGGGTCTCTCGCACAAGAGAGGCCTTGCTCTACCGGGACTCCAAGGACTCTAAAGTGGCATCAGCAGGCATCATGGTGCGAACTGGCAGGAAGTGGAGAGCTCAGGAAGGTCTGGAGGTAGCCGAGTCTCGACTGAGACACAAGGCCTTGGTGGGATCAATTGCAACAGGTCGTGCTGGACTGGGGCGCCTTTCCTCAACCTCGCTATGAGAAGGCACGTGGTAAGGACAAACGCCAGCTAGTCCTGAAGGAGGTGCGTGCAGGGGTTGAGGAGGAACGGATCAGCAGGATGGTGGGCATGCAGCAGCAAGGAGCATGGACGAGGTGGGAGGGCGCGCTGGAGAGGAAGGTGACCTGGTCTGAGATCAGGCAGGCTGAACCCCAGCGCATTAAGTTCATGGTTCAAGCTGTCTACGATGTCCTACCCAGCCCAGCCAACCTCCATCTCTGGGGCATGAGTGACTCTCCTGCCTGTGCGCTGTGCTCCAGGAAAGGCTCCCTGGAGCACATCCTAAGCAGCTGCTCTAAAGCCCTGGGAGAGGGACGCTACCGTTGGCGGCACGACCAGGTGCTGAAGAGTGTTGCAGAAGCCATGACAAACTTCGTGGCCAAAAACAACAGCAGCAAGCGACACCAGGGCATAAGGAACATCAGCTTTGTCAGGGCTGGTGAGCAGCCACAATCTCAGCCCAAACCAGCAGCCGGTCTCCTCACCTCAGCGATGGACTGGGTTCTACAAGTGGACTTGGGCAAGCAGCTCAAGTTTCCAGACCACGTCACAACAACTTCTTTGAGGCCAGACATCGTGCTCACGTCAGTATCTTAAGGAGGTGCTACTGGTAGAATTGAAGTCCCTTGGGAGGATCGATTGAGGAGGCTAACGAGCGGAAGCGGTCAAAGTACCAGGAGCTGGTCGAGCAATGCCAAAGAGGAGGTTGGAAGGCACGATGCGAGCCCATAGAAGTGGGGTGTAGAGGCTTTGCTGGCCGCTCTCTGTGAGGGTGTTCACACTCTTGGATCAAGGTGTTGAGAAAAGGAAGGCCATAAGTCCATATGGAGGAGCGGAGAGAGCCTCTAGATGGCTTTGGATAGGAGGAGCGATCTGTGGGCCAATGCTCTGGGACACAAGCCAGGGTCTGATCAACCTGGCTGGGTCACCTGAGGGAGGGGGTATGATGTTGAAAGACCCGAAACCCCCGGTGTTCAGGCACATCACTGAAGATGTGTAGTGCATCCTAGGATGTATCTTACAGTCATTTCGATCTGGCGTAGCCAGTGACACCCAGGAACAGGCTGGGAGACAACAGGAGTAGTCTGGTGACGATTGGAGAGACAATTGACAGCCCGGAAAGACGGCGACCGGGGCAGCAGGGGGTAGCATCCCAACCTGCATCTTCCGTGAGGGAGAAACCCATAAGCTAAGAACGACCTACTGAGATATACCCCAGGGGAACGAGAGGGGGGAGGATGTGTTCCCCAACAGGACGGACCCAACGTTGAGATTTGGCAAACGGATAACGACGCGACCCCCGTAAGGCATTGTGGCAAGAGCCTCAAGAAGAGCGTGGCCTGAAAATCCATAGGGGCGTATGAAATGCTTGGTGAGGAGAGTGACACACAGCGCACAGGACCGAGTCTGGTGAGACGACGGAGGAGCCCGGCCGGGAGACACCCCACAGAGCCCAGAACCTCCATGTGATAAACCCTCCAGCTCCCAGCAAAGTAATTAAGCAGCCTCGTATCAAGTGGCCTCCTGCAAGCCAACAGAAAGTGTGGCACCAACGATGAAGATATAGCCAGAACACGAACAAAGCCAAGGGCGATGCTGACAGACGGCTACAGATATGTCCACCATCATTGTCTCTTATGGATCAGAGAGGTTTGGCGTGGAAGAGGACAAGCCCACCAGATCCAACTACACATGAACGTAGGGCAGAAAAGTCCACCAACTGCGGCAGGAGCTCCGGTCCCTGACAAGGCAGTACAAGGAGCATCTGAGGAGGAGAGGCCGCCATTGGCTGAGCTCCGGAACATCATCAGGAAGAAACTCACTTCCCTGCGTAGAGCTGAGTGGCACAGGAGACGCAGAAGAGAGAGAGCCAGGAAGCGAACTGCATTCATAGCTGATTCATTTGGATTCACCAAACAGCTGTTGGGGCAGAAGCGCAGCGGCCGTCTAGCTTGCTCCAAGGAAGAAGTCAACCACTTCCTGGAAAACAACCTGAGCGACCCCAAAAGAGAGCAAGAACTAGGCCCCCTCAGTGCCTTATTGGACATTCCACCTCCCACTGTTGATTTCATCACCAGCGAGCCCACCTGGAAGGAAATCCAGGAGGTTGTTACTGCAGCCAGAGCCAAACAGCTCCAGGCAGTGGAGTACCCTAAAGGTGTATAAGCGTGCCTGGCCTTAGAATCTAGGGGCGCGAGTGTTTGGGCAGAGGAACCGTTGCTGACAGTGGAGGCAGGCTGAGGGAGTTTGGATACCCAAGGAAGAGAACTCCATAAGCTGGAGCAGTCAGAACTTCGTCTGTGTTGAGGGGAAATAGCTCCCAGAAGGTTGCAGACTTCCTCCTTAAGCGCCTAAGCACCCCGAGAAAGGTGGACAGGTGTGTAGGTAGCTGGAACACACCGGTGTAGTTTAGCTGATAGGGAGGCGCGGGAGGGCAAGGGAGACCTCGTTGTGCTTTGGCTTGATCTCGCCAATGCCTTCGGCTCCATACCCCAAAGCTGGTGGAGACTACGCTGGACCGGCACCATGTACCCACGAAGATCAAGGAACTCATCCTGAACTACTACGGCAACTTCAGGCTCAGAGTCACTTTGGGAGCATTACACAGATTGGCACAGGCTTGAAAAGGGCATTTCATGGGTGTACAATCTAGTCAGCCTCTTTGCCCTAGCCATGAAATGGTTGTAAGGCAGCTGAAACGGAGTGCAGAGGCCCTCCGTCTAAGTCTGGAACTCGACAGCCCCCCATCAGAGCCTTTATGGACGATCTCACTGTCACAACTACATCGGTTCTGGTGCGAGATGGATACTCCAGGGCCTGGAAAAGCTCTCTCCTGGGCAAGAATGAGCTTTAAGCCAACTAAATCCAGGGCCATGGTGTTGAAGAAGGGAAAGGTGGCAGACAAGTTCCGCTTCTACGTGGATGGCACGGCAATCCCATCCATCACCGAGAAACCGGTCAAGGCTCTGGGCAAGGTCTTCGACTGTAGTCTCAGGGATACTGCAGCAATCCAGACAACCATCAAGGAGCTTGAGACGTGGCTATCGGCTGTAGACAAGTCCGGCTTCCTGGCCGGTTTAAGGCGTGGATCTACCAGCATGGCGTCTTACCCCGGGTACTTGGCCTCTGTTGGTGTATGGTTTCCTCTGTCAAAGTGGAGACTCTGGAGAGGAAGATAGCAGCTACCTCCGGCGATGGTTGGGCTTTCCACGCAGCCTATGCAGCGCAGCACTGTATGGGAAGACCAACAAACCGCTCCCTTTAGCAGCCTAGACGAGGAGTTCAGGGTCTCTCGCACAAGAGAGGCCTTGCTCTCCGGGACCCAAGGACTCTAAAGTGGCATAGCAGGCATCATGGTGCGAACTGGAGGAAGTGGAGAGCTCAGGAAGGTCTGGAGGTAGCCGAGTCTCGACTGAGACACAAGGCCTTGGTGGGATCAATTGCAACAGGTCGTGCTGGACTGGGCGCCTTTCCTCAACCTCGCTATGAGAAGGCACGTGGTAAGGAAAAGGTAGTCCGAAGGAGGTGCGTGAGGGGTTGAGGAGGAACGGATAGCAGGATGGTGGGATGAGCAGAAGGAGCATGGAGAGGTGGGAGGGCGCGCTGGAGAGGAAGGTGACCTGGTCTGAGATCAGGAGGCTGAACCCCAGCGCATTAAGTTATGGTTCAAGCTGTCTACGATGTCCTACCCAGCCCAGCCAACCTCCATCTTGGGGCATGAGTGACTCTCCTGCCTGTGCGCTGTGCTCCAGGAAAGGCTCCCTGGAGCACATCCTAAGCAGCTGCTCTAAAGCCCTGGGAGAGGGACGCTACCGTTGGCGGCACGACCAGGTGCTGAAGAGTGTTGCAGAAGCCATGACAAACTTCGTGGCCAAAAACAACAGCAGCAAGCGACACCAGGGCATAAGGAACATAGCTTTGTAGGGCTGGTGAGCAGCCACAATCTCAGCCCAAACCAGCAGCCGGTCTCCTCACCTCAGCGATGGACTGGGTTCTACAAGTGGACTTGGGCAAGCAGCTCAAGTTTCCAGACCACGTCACAACAACTTCTTTGAGGCCAGACATCGTGCTCACGTCAGTATCTTCAAGGCAGGTGCTACTGGTAGAATTGACAGTCCCTTGGGAGGATCGCATTGAGGAGGCTAACGAGCGGAAGCGGTCAAAGTACCAGGAGCTGGTCGAGCAATGCCAAAGAGGAGGTTGGAAGGCACGATGCGAGCCCATAGAAGTGGGGTGTAGAGGCTTTGCTGGCCGCTCTCTGTGCAGGGTGTTCACACTACTTGGCATCACAGGTGTTGAGAAAAGGAAGGCCATCAAGTCCATCATGGAGGCAGCGGAGAGAGCCTCTAGATGGCTTTGGATCAGGAGGAGCGATCTGTGGGCCAATGCTACTGGGACACAAGCCAGGGTCTGATCAACCCTGGCTGGGTCACCTGAGGGAGGGGGTATGATGTTGAAAGACCCGAAACCCCCGGTGATCTCAGGCACATCACTGAAGATGTGTCCCAGTGCATCCTAGGATGTATCTTACAGTCGATGTACAACTTCCAGTCAGTCACATCATTATAGTTTACCCATCATCAACACACAGAATATGGAGTGACAGTGATGTATAGAGCAGATAGATAAAATCTCGCCTTACTACATGACAAATATTTACTGACTTTAACTGTTTCTGGGTCTTTGTGGGTGTAGGCCTACCACAGTAATCACATACAGGAAGCTAGAGGATGTGTACGTGTGAAAGCCATCTCTTCAGATGTCACTATTAGCAGACGACAGTTACAAGAGAACAGACGTAAAGCAGTAGCAATGATGTCGCTCACTCATGAGGCTGATGACTAAAATTTCTTTGCAATGATATTGTCATTTTATGGTCGTCAAGGAAAACAATCAGCGTTTTATGGTTCAAATGTATGCTCTCAATACCGAGGTAAGAACATGAAGAATTGCAAACATACAGCTTCCTTGTTTTTTTGTTTTTTTTTTTTTGTTTTACAATGCAAGATTTCACATTGTTTGGGCTACTTGAATGAGCTGTGTGTGAAAGAGGAACTCAGCGTGGTGTTTTCTGAGTATTAAGAGCTTAAGGGAACAGTGATCTGGCAGTGAGGTTGCAGATTGCAATGAAATGAAACCTCTGTCGTGTGCCAAGCGTGTTGAACTACAGTGGCTGACGAAACAACATGAACGGCCCTCTCTAGAGCAAGTTTCGTAAAGTAGCGCAGGTCATTTGGAGCAGAGTCAGTGTGCAGAGTGTGTCTTTACATGGGAAGTGAGTGGTGAAGGAAAAGAGAGAGATCAGTGGCGACGGGAGCGCCAAATGTTATTGACTCTGGCTTAAGCAGGAAAAGTTAAAAGTTAGTGTGATTTTTCTGTTCTGGGCTACTGAAGAAACATGGTGGTACAACATGGCAGATTCTGTGCAATACTTGTGCAGTACGCTGCTCAAAAAAAATTAAGGGAACACGTAATGATTAGTGTATAAAATCAAGTCAGTTAAACTTCAGAGATATCAATCTGTCCATTTCGGAAATATAAGTGAATGTGAATCACTGTCACCTGCTTTGGTGCAAATGAAAGTGACAACAGGTGTAATGAAGAGGCAACATCAAGACAACCCCCCAAAAAGGGGACGGTTTTAAAGTGGTGGCCCCAGACAGTTGCTCTCTCCTTTTCCTTCCTGACAACCGAAACTTCTGCTAGTGTCCTTGTCACTACTTGTAATATGAGGTGGTACTTGCAACCCAATTCACACACACACACACACACACACACACACACACACACACACACACACACACACACACACACACACATACAGTATATAGTAGTTACCTGTAGTGAGGCGATGCAGTCAGCATAGAAATACATGCAAAACAAAGGTTCAACTGTTTGTATTTGCATTGAGGAGGACATAAACTGTCGGTGGCTTGAATCGCACAGATTTTAAACAAATTCAACCTCATATGCTCAGCCTGCTTAAAGGTAACAGTCTCAAGAGCATGAAGGAGATACCAGGAGACCAGCTGTTACATGAGGAGGGCTGGAAAGGGCCGTAGAAAGGGCATCAACGCAGCAGCAAGACTGGTATCTGCTTCTTTGTGTGAGGAGGAACATGAGGAGCACTGTCAGTAGGCTACTGGTGTTCATGTTTCTGACCAAACTGTCAGAAATAGACTCCAGGAGGGTGGGTTGAGGGCCTCTAGGGGGACCTGTGCTCACAGCCCAGCACCGTTCAGCTCGACTGCCATTCACCAGAGAACACTATAATTGGCAGGTCTGTCATTGGCACCCCATTGTCTTCACAGATGAGAGCAGGTTCACACTGAGCACTGCCTGTAACATCATCCAGCATGACCGGTTTGGCGCTGGGTCAGTGATGGTCTGGAGAGGCAAATCCTCGGAGGGTCGCACAGACCTCCATGTCATAGCCAATGGTACCATGACTGCTGTTAGGTACCGGGATGATGATTGTCAGACCTAACGCTTGTGCAGTGGACCCTGGGGTCGTCCTGGTCCAGGGCAATGCCTGGCCTTATGTGGCCAGAGTGTGTAGGCAGTTCCTGGATGAGGAAGGCATTGATGCCACTGACTGGCCGTCACATTCCCCTGACTTAAATCCAATTGAGCACCTATGGGACGTTATTATCAGTGCATCCGACGCTGCTAAGTATCGTGAGAGACTGTCCAGGAGCTCGCTGATGCCCTGATCCAGGTCTGGGAGAAGATCCTCCAGCACACCATCCATCATCAGGAGCCCAGACGTTGTCCGGAGCGAATTCAGGCACGCGGGGGCTTAACACACTACTGAGTCACATTCACACAAGTTGAATCAGCCTGTGATTTCATTTTTTTATTTTGATTTTCAGTGTTATTTTGAATCCAGCCCTGAGTGGGTTGATGATTTTGGTTTCCATTGACTGTTGTTACATCATTCTGTACATCAGTAAAGATTTTCATCTTGAATAATTTGTTCATCAAGATCTGATGTATGATTTAAGTGGTCCCTAATTTTTTTGAGCAGTGTGTTACTCACAACACAAAGCTGTAAAACTCACTTATGTAATTTGCAACTGTTGCCAAAAAGCTTCTTGTGGAGTGGGAAGCAAGCGTTTATCGGTTTAAAGGTCAAACAGAGTGCACAGCAACTACATTTATCGATCGTGTTATTCCTGTGTCAAATCAATGAGAACTATTCCAGGAAGGAACTGTAAGGTTTCTCCTCGGTGCAAAATGATTACCACGGTGCAGGAAAAAACAAAACCCAGAGTGGAGAGATGTCTTTTTTTTTTTTAAGTGTCAGACTCGGGAGGTTTCAGTGTTGATCCCATCGAGAATCACTGATCAGTCCCATGGGTGTCCTGCCACCAGACAGATAATAAATCACTACGCAGGTCGATAAACATGACATGTGATTATCAGCTGACTGACATGAACCGTAATATCCCAGTGGAAAATGAGAAAAGGAAAACTAAATCAGTTGTGTTGGATGTTTGTGGCAACAGTTAGCTCTGTCTGTGTTGACACACAACTATAACTATATCACTATAAACTGAACTATAGACAAAAAATGTAATTCTGCCTGATAATAAATAGAGCAGCACACACACGATTTTTAGATGAACCTGAAAACAAAAAAAAAAAAAAAAAAAAAAATGCAGATGTGTTTAATGAGGCATATAGAGCAGAAATATCGCAGCTATTTGAAGGACTACCATTAGGGCTACAACTATACAACTAAGAATTATTTTCATTTTCGATTACTTTATTGAGTATTTTTTGACTAATCACTCGGAGCTAAGTTTTACGTTTTTATATTCTAAAATTTATTGTTGGATTTTGCTGGTATCATAGAGCAGCAGCACTGTTTTAGCTTTTAGGTGAAGTTATCTGAAATTGCATTTCACCTGATCTTGACCTTGTGACAAATACTATGAGTTTTGGCACCTAAAAAAAGGCGCAAAGTGTTAGTGAAAGTTTAGTTTAGGTTTTCACCAAGAAACCTGAAATTGAACAATTATCAGTGACAATGAGGCACATGTTGACCTCTGACATCAGTATGAGGTCCTTGCATGCATGTCAGCGAATCTGAAGGGACTATATTTCATCCTTTTAGCATCACTAAAGAGTTTGAAGGTCTTGTCTTGTCCCTGTCACATTGCAAAAACGTGATGAATAAGAAGCGCGACCATATTTCTGGTGTAAAACTCACAGTAATGAAGTTGTTCCCATAGATTCCTCATGAGGCTCTGTTTACAGCACAAAGCTAGATTGGTCTCTTGGGTGAAACCTCCCTTTGAAGGCAAATGTGTGATGTGTGGGATTTTGCATAAAATTATCTCTGATAGACTTTGGCCTCATGCTTTGTGCTTGAGCAATGTGGTATGCAAATCTGAAAGAGGGAGAAACCCAACAGCATGATTTCACATGAGTTATTTTGTGGATTGTGTGCACAACACCCATTAGTCAGACGATGACATGAAACAGGACTGCCAGAAGACCCATTTAATCGGTCACAATCTGAAAATGAAAGAACATTTTGTCCCTCTTTCATATGCCGCCTACGTATCCCCATGAGAGAGCAGAGATTTTACACAATGAGCCATTATCGTCTATTTACTTCTGTCCTCTGCATCTGACGGGCAGATAAACCAGCGGTGGTCACACACAGGCCAACGCACTATGCACACAGTGGAGTGGCTGCTTGTGATACAGACGGATGAGGGCTGGCTGGCCTGGAGTTTTATCACTTGCACCACATGATTTACCCCCCACCCTTGACCTCTAACAATGCAAGCATGTGTACATCCTTGAAAAAGACTACAAAATATAGGAGAGATGTTATCTGCAACACTCTGCAGTGTAGTTTGACTAGTTCGATATCATCCTGAGAGTTTTAGGATTGTTTGGCCACTGTCCCGTCCTGTCCGCCTGATTCAGCTTGAGTAATATCACCACTGCTGCACACTGGTGATTTCAAGAGTCCCTCTAAGTTGGAGTCCGTTGCTGAGTCACCATGTAGAGAAGAGTAATTGTAGGTGACAGAACTATGGGCACCAGACAGCACAGACAGCAACCAACCTATGAATTGATGCTGCTGAAATATGCAGAGTCATCCTCTTCTGTTGTGTCAGCACACCAGCCCTTAAGGACAGACCAGCGTTAAGCTTGTAATCACTGAGTGGCTTATTCAGACTGCAGGTGTTGGAGCTAGAAGGGACTAAGAAGTAGGCTACCTCACAGGTGAGACAAGCCCATAATACTCTTTCATGAAAACTTAATTTCTTTGTTAGACCCATTTTCCAAAAAAAACCTCACACCAACCAGGTGCAACTCCCTGTACGCTATCTAACTGCTTTCATATGTGCATCCTGCTTGCATGTGAATGACTATTTGTGTACATGCCCTTTAAAGATCTGTGTAATGCAGCTGCTCTAAGCCATTGATTTAACAGCCGTGACTGTCAGGGACAGAACGATAAAACTGATTGAAGCGCAACAGTTTACACACAAGGAGATTTGCATTTAAACAGAATGGATGATCGCCCCAATCTGACGCTAGAAATCCTGCGTGCAGCAGGGAAACACAGCAGCTGAACATCTGGAGTTGGGTTTGAGAGCAGATATCAAGATTAAAATCAGAATGCAGAGCAAGTAACAAAATAAACCTCTCAGTGTCAATCAAAACGTGATCATGATTGGCTCATAGAGAGGCAAAAAAAGGTGAGCTTGTGTGCATGTATTTACTTCTCTCACAGCTCTGTATGGAAATATAGATACTATTTACACTAATACTTCATGCACATGACAGATAGATGAAATTCACTGCCACAAATGTACCTGATTTGGGTCAAAACTATTTTCTCTTAAATAGATAGTGAAAAGTTAGCCCAGTGTTGTATTATCTATATTTATAAGTTTACATTCTTATTTTGTAAGGAGTGTTTTTTTTATCCTTTTGTTGATAGTACAGAGTGAAAGGGAGAGAGAGGGGAAGACATGCGGTAAAGGGACCCAGACTGAATTCAAAACCAGGGCCGCTACAGAAAGGACTCAGCCTTGGTTCCTGAGGCAGGTGAGCTACAACAGCACCCTCTATCATCAATATTATAATTTTTAGTAGCGAAGGACTCAGGCTGTCTGAGGGGCACATGCAGCATGCAGAAAGTTTTCTACTATGTAGGGCAGCCTGTATGGCAGGGGCTGGCAATTACATTTGTCCAAGGACCACACTTTTTCTAACACTGTGGGGGTTGGATGTTCAAATACTACTAATAATAATAAATTTAAAAAAAAAACATGTATTGTATATATCATCGTTTAATATTTTCACTTTCTTACAAAAAATGTTGCTCTTATTAGCCTGTATCCGCATGAACAGACGCCTAAGAGCACGGGAAATCCATAATGATAACTAGATACTAGAAAATACTCTCAGACCTCCGCTGAGGAGCCGGTTCACTGAGGCGTGATGGAGTAAAATCTGTAATTATGGAAACATAATTGTAGAATGCAATCCTATAATTCCTGAAATGCAGCTTGCACTCGATATAAAGGAGCCAGACTGAGTAAAATGCACATGTGAAGGCACATTATAGTGGATATTAGGGATGTGAATACTTAATGTTTAACCATTAACTGACATTAGGCATGTTAACCAATTAACGCTATCGGTTAAACAGTTAAATGAAATAATAATGAAAGCTAAGAAAAAGGCAGAGGAGCAGCTGAGAAAAGCTGGTCCACCTTAAGAGAGTCAGGAAGTTGGCTCGGGACTTCAGCTGAGGAGTTTTAGCCTCGAAGCGTTTATTCACCGACAAATAAACTGTACACACTGTCTGCTACAGCTATGTTCACAGTTATAACAGCACCAACAAACCCACGCTCACTACCACCACACGCACACGGTCTGTCGGAAACTGGCCGAAGTTACGCTACAGCAGGCACGAAGCCACCGGCAATGCTAGCAGCTGCTAACGTAGCCCAAACACACACACTGTTTGTCGGGCAATCGCTATCGTTAATCGGGCAGACACACAGCTGACAACCTGCTGAACTAAACTAAATGTGCAGTGGAGACTTTTGGTGTCTTCAAATACATTCGTGAACTTGTGTTCACGAGATGGGAAGTCGTGAACACGACATGCGTTGCATTCACATGGTTAAGTCGTGAAGATCACCGCTGCTAAGCAACGGTAATATCAACGTTACTGTCTGAGTCTAGAAGCCACAGAGGCTAACAATTTAGTGGGTAACATAATGAAGGAAATGCAAAGGCATAATGACAGAGGAGAAAGATGATGTCAGTGGGAATATCAACATTTTCCTAAAATTACCAAGAAAAACAATATATGACTCAAAGCACAATATACTGTACAATATTAACTTATTATGCACCAACAAATGAACTTCCATGGGCTCCAGTATTTCTCACAATGTCAACAAACATCACAAGTTGTGAGAGTTCAGAAACTTTCCGCTTATGAGGTCGTGAATACATGAGGGGGTGCTCATATGGGCCCAACTCCTGAACATGGTAAACAACACCGCATTTGAAGGCACCATTTTACTGGGAAAGTGGTTGCATACAAACAAGACATTTTCTAAATGGCCTAGTGAAATTAACCATGGTCCAGCTGCAGTCTAAACTAATCCTGAGCCTACTGCTATAAATATCACTGTTATTGCTGCAGTAGACCTGCAATCAGCAGGTTCTGACAGAGAGCCGTACACACTACACTGATGAGACTTCACACTGGTTTAACTTTCCTCTCCAAATCAACAGTATCTGAGCGCTTTAGAGGCATTTGTGCTGATTACTAGTATAAGGAGAGCTATGGAAGCTGCCCTGCTTGGTGGCAATCAACCGGGGCAAATGTGCATGCGCAAAACTGACCCGGCCGCTACGTCTGATCTGGATTCAGAGTCCAAGTCGTCAAACCAAACTCAAATCGCCCCAGCGTTGTGTCACAGCGTCAAACGTGTCGCTGAGAGCAGAGAGCAGAGCGGCCACACTGCGCCTCTGCGTCCTCCCTGCTGTGTCTCTTTAAGTACAGCAGGCAGTGCTGTTGGTCCGTGTGGGAGCGCATGCAGGGCGCACGGTGCGGCGCTGCCTCTCCGCAGCTACAAACAGCCTCCCTTCACATCGGACAGGCGACAGAAAAGACAGGTCGGCTCATCGCCTGCATCACATCCACGCTTTGACCCGCTGACTGGAACGGACAGTGGACCGTTTCGGCGGGGCTGATGCGGACTGCTGAGCCCAGAGGGCCATTTCCATCAACTACTGCCTCCCTCTCCGACCTGAGGCTAGAAGCGTGTAGCGGTTTATCAGCGGTACTGTGCTGTAGATTATTGAACACTGAGTGGCTGTGCGAGCGTATGAGATTGACAAACCAACGGTAGTGATCTGCGGATGAAAGCACGGTAAAAAACCTGCCGATCAGAGCGCATATTTGGCTGAACGACCGTGAGATGAAACATCATGTCAGAGCCGGAGAGATCCTCAGCTGAGTTGCGTCCTGTGAACTGCATCCAACCATCTGCTGGAGCCTCCTCTTGACTCATGTTCAAGGTAAGAGGAAGTCATATCGTATTGGATTTGATAAGAAGGAAAGCGTTAATGTGGCAGCTCAGAGTGAGTCCTTTAAAATGTGCCTGCATCGCTTGGTTTCATTTGTGGTGTTACAGAAGTCTGGATGGACTCACGGTCAGGCTCACTGGTGTGAACAAAAACCCACGAACCCAGAATCAGTTTTCCAGAAATGTTTTAGTATTTTACTGTTTTGAATGATCACTGGTATTTGAGTACAATAAAGGAAGCTGACACTTGTTAAATGAAAGGCTGAGCAGTACCGCAGTGTATTCAGAGGACATATGTGTTGTTTACACTGAGCCTCAGGTGATAAAAATACCTGAGGGAAGTACCTAGAGGTCTAATCTGCTCTTTCTGTTTCTATACACTACACAGTAAAACTATTATTCTGTTGGACTAGTGGGCTAATCCAATTGAGAGGTTCATCCTCATATTTTTCTGTAATATTTTCCTGTTTGCATGCTGCTGTGTGCCAGATGTGAAGGCGTCCCTGCTCTCTACATTATCATGTTCAGTGGGCAGTAAAAATGCATGAGTCTCTCCTGGTTGCTTGGTGGCCCACAGGCTGAACGCCCTCATCATTTTACCCAAAGTGTGAAGTCGCTGACTTTCATTAGAGCACTCCTGCTAATTTTTAACCAGAGCTGCAAGTCAGAAACAGGCAGAAAGCCAACATTAACAATCCTCATTTGTTACTTTAGTTTGTAGTATTTTCCCAATTGCAGAGTGATCAGTGTGTACAGAGCCTCACTTTTTTGTTCTCTGAACCATTTATTTATTAATGTTTTCGAACAAGAGTTCAGCTGTTCTGTCTGACTGTGCTTGTCTTTTGTTTTTTAAGCAAGTAATACCTGGTTCCAGCTTTTCAGATGTGAAGATATGCTGCTTTTTCTCTCTTTCGTATCATTGTAATCAGATTTTTTTTTTGGGGGGGACAAAACAAGATCAAGATCCAGTAAATTATTGCCACATGAACAGCAGAAGATTGGGCATTTGTTTAGATGTGCTCAACAACAAAACATATAATCACATAACACACAACAAAAACATACTGCTTCAATAACAATACTGGAACCATCCAACAAATACAATTATTAAAGTGCAGCTGTTGAAGCACTTTGGGATAAGATGTCATCATGGAAATTATAACAGACACATTTCACGATTTTCTGACACCTAGGGATAACAATTAATTGAAAACAATATGCAGGGTAACTCTTAATGATTTTAAGGAAATTATGCAAATACAGCTCCCGCTCATTGTTTCTGATGACCTCAGTGCGCTGTAGATCACCGTATTGAACCAATTGCTCAGTGTGAAGTGCAGAAGAAGAACATAATGGTTACGATTGATCGCAATGCTGTTAAAATCAATTCATGAATGGCACTAATTGCTCATTCTGCTGCTATTTCAGCACTTGCATGACAGTAAATAAAAAGCACAGAGCATGACAGACCTCTAGTTATGGCAGCGCTGAATGTAGACCAAAGCAGAACTGATCAATATGATGAGTGTCACTGTGAAATAAAAATCCAAGCTCCCTTTCCTTCTAGCTCTAATTTAACCCTCTGGTAATGGCAGTCTCTGTCACATCATATTGTGATGCGGTTTCAGTGGGCAGAAAAATGTTGACGCTCATTTAGAAAATAAAGTCAGGTAGATTTTATTCTTGCTATCGGCGGCTGTGCTGTCCTGTGAGCTCAGTCCTCCCTGAGGCAGAAGTGAATGGAGGAAAACTGAATACCATATTTGTACATATGAGAGGGCGCTGTGTGAGTGTTGCTTAGCGAACAATGAGAGCCAAAACAATTGCACCGAAAAGATTGAATCCAAAGTTTTTGTAAATTTGATGTTAAATTTCAGAAAGAGGCTCAGATACGAAATCCCTCGTGTAGCGACGGAGTGGACAGCAACAGGGTGAAAAGGCTTTGAATTCCTCCAGAGCTTAGCTCTTCATCCACTTGGCGACCTCTCAGAGATGTGCCATGGATCATATCCCGCAGACTTTGAAGATTGCCAAGAACTGACAGGAATTACGGTTTGCACGCTTGTGCTATAGTGAAATAACAGTGGTGTGGTGCGAGCTGTGTGTAGGCTGGGGGGCGGTTACTCGCTCCTGATATATCACCATCAAGAAAGGATGTCAAGATCCTCATTAGAGCGCCTACAAAAATAGCTTGGTGTTAAATACTCTGCTGTCCTCGCCAAAGACATGCTGAAAGTTTCACACTGTTTATAGTGTCTGACGTTCAAAAGCAGGACGGTAGTTTCATACTCGGTGGCTTCAAATTCTATTTTTATTGGTATGAAATCAAAACATAAAGGGTATGCCTTCATTTATTAGGGTTTGAAATTACTTATTTTGCTCTTCCTCGAAAGCAAAGATGATTCTTGAACGAGGATCATCTTTAAAACTGTGTTATGGTTACACAGATCAGAGGAGTAGGTCAGCCTCGCTGCATGCGCATCTCAGCCAGATTTTCAGCTTATAGGAGGATTATTGACAACACCGGACCTCATCCATAAGACGTATCCAGATAATCACCGCCTAGACAGGTGGCAAGAAAATACTGGGTGGTGACATCACCACCAAAGCGCTAACTTTAATGGAAGTCTATGGGTTTTGTTCATAGACATGCATTTATTTCAGGTATGTTACAAACCTTAAATTTGACAATCAACAAAATATAGTGTATTAAAGTCCATCTGCTGTCTCAACCAAATGCTACGTATTAAGCTTTGTTTTTTTTTTTTTATCCTGCTCACATGCTGTTAGCAATGACTGAAGAAAAGCTAAATAGCCAATTATGTTTTCAACCTGCTGTTCAGGCTTTTCTTTCAGACAGAGACAGGCACCCTGCTGAGGACATGACTGTTGTTTAATCCAACCGAGGCTAATATGAGGCGGGAAATGGTCTGTGTTTGTGTGTGTGTGTGTGTGTGTGTGTGTGTGTGTGTGTGTGTGTGTGTGTGTCTCAGAGTCAGAGTGCAAGGTTGTGTACTGTGTCCATCTCTGAACATGCTGGGATGCAAATGAAGGCCGTCCCGAGTGTGTTGTCCTTGGAGACGGAGTCATTACATAAGATCACCATTGCGTCATGTTACATTTCTACATTAGGTAGTGAATCTAGCATGAATCTTGATAGCTTTCCTTACATAAGAATGTTCTTCCTTCATTAATCAGTTTCCTTTAACTACTAGGTTTGTCCTATATTTCCCCCCAGTTAGAGAAGTTTTAGTAGTCCATACACTGTGCACAATCAGCAGCATGTTTGTTTAAAGTAGTAATTCGATGTAGAAAAATCTTTCGTCTTCCAAAACTTTGTCCCCAAACGTGGATTATTACATTTGCCGTTTATCAGAAGGTCAGTCGGAGTCCCAGATGCCAGTGGTACAAACTCTGGCTCCTCTCAGTCTGACCCAAACTCTGTTTGCCCTCCGCACCACCAAGACTGACTCACAGCTGTGTGAACGTCCATCACTAAACTGCTCAGGGGAAGTAGTCGGGCTTGAAGAGCGAGGAGAGGTGAAGGGAGTTTGAAAGCAGTGGAGAAAATGAAAAAAAAAAGAGAGACGAGGAGCAGAAGATAAGGAGAGAACAGTGGATATATAAAATCCACATTCTCTGTGGTCCATGGCCGACCTTGAGATGGTGCCAGTGGCTGAGATTAGCACATCACCACTGTAATTGCTCACCTCAAGTAGCAGACCCCCTTGTCCTTTCTTCAACTCGATCCCTGCCTCACAAAAAGGCCTTTGTTTGCATTAAAGTGCTGGGCTCTGTTTTCTGTACCTGCTGCACCAACAGAGCTCCAACCTGGCAACAGCTGAGCCTTGTGTTGGTCTGAGGGGCTTTTGTCTTTGGTTTAATGCTGGACCTCAAACTAAAGCACTATTTATACTCCAAACTAAATGAGTTCCTAATAGGCCAAAGAAAACTGACTAATGTAGGAATAAATCAACGTATCTTCATTGGGCTTGTGGCAGAAGTCGATGTTACCGGTGTTACACGGTGGTCAGGCATCCACCGATTATATTATGTACCCACTGCTCCCACCATTGTTTTCCTTTTTTTATGTGTGCTATACATATTAATCATCATTTTCTTTTCTAAATGTCAGGTGTTATCGGTAACTCTTGTGTCACAAGTTAATTACGCGGTGGGAAAATGTCCTCACCGTCACAGCCCTAATCCTCATGCAACGGTTCGTATATCTTACGCAAAGTTATTCCTAATTTTTTGTGTATTTCCGACAACTGTACAGCAATCAATTCAATCAATCATTCAATTTCTGTTCCAGTCTTTTCAAAATAAACTTCTGTTTTCACATGAAACAACTTGGTTAGGTTTAGGCAACAAAACTACTTAGTTAGGTTTAGGAAAAGACAGTGGTTTGGGTTAAAGTAACTCTGGAAGTGTCATTACTTAAGTACAGAAATTGTGTGACAAATGTAAATGTCAGTCAGATTTTATTATCACACATTGTATTGTACACATCACACAGTGAAATTTAGTCTATGCATTTAACTCACCCTAGTATTAAGAACAGTGGGCAGCTACTATATAGTGCCTGGGGAGCAATTTGGGGGTCCAGTGCCTTGCTCAAGGGCACCTGCCCAGAAAGTGAACTGGAACCTCTCCGGCTACAGTTCAAGTTTGTACTTGGTCCGTGCGGGAGCTTGAACCGGTGACCCTCCGTTCCAAGCCAAGTCCCCACAGACTGAGCTAATGTCGCCCTAAATAAATCAACGCTGACAGCTGGTTTCACACAGAACATGAACACCGGTCTCCTGGGTGACAGTCTGGTGTTTTTTAACCCACCCTGACCTCCACCCTACAAGATGTTCGATGCTCTTTATCCTTTCTGCTTCACAATTACATATGAATTGATTTTTCAGGACATATATAAATTATAGTGCATTGCGTTTCATAGGTATAGCTATGAACGGTGCAGAGCAGCCTGAAAAATATAACAAATCCTAATTTTAAGGATGTTGGCTGGAAACACAATTTGACACTACAGCAAACATATAAAGAAGTGTTTTTAAAGCTCTATTAGGTCGATAAAGTAGATATTATATCCAGCCCTGTGGTGTTTTCTCAGCTTTCAGAACATCACTTCAAGCAGTGTTAGTCGATCCGTGAAAACACATCCATCCAAATCCAGACTGCACTGTGCAGATTTAGACAGGCGTTTTGCTTAGAAGAGGATGTCAGGAGATTTTGATAAGCCCTGTCCTAACAATGCCGCGATACAGCAGCGGGAGCCCCGATGTGCTAAAGAATCAGAAGGGTGGAGCCCCCTCCGGGTCTGTCAGCCTGTGCAGTCAATGTCAGCAGCGGTTTCAGATCTTCTTTCAGCATGCCAGGACCTAATTGGGCTCTCACACTTGCCAGAGGAATTTGTCAGGTTGCTGTGAAATGAAGTACTTGGCCAAATCAAGATGTGCATCTCTCTGTTCCAACCCCTCCACCGCTGTGATTATCATGGAGTAACAGGAGCCTTTAAACAGATAAACTACTTTTGCTTATTTCCTGCTGGGAATATGTCATTTAAGGGCAAGCAGCAGCACATTCTCATGATAGTTTTGTGCTTGGTAATTGCACCTACAGGGATTTCATGAAAGATGTGCAACAGTAAGTCTTGTCTATTTATACACACCTTAAGCAAGGGCTTATTATTCTTACACTCTGCCTTACATGTTGTTCCATTAATTTCCAGCAGCTAGCGGGATGAGCGCCTAAGTCTATCCCCTTATCAGCTACTTTTCTGAATCTAGTGCTAAGCAGAGCGCATACATGAGCTCCTCTAGTCTGCAGCGCTAATGTTCTCCATCTGTCAGAAGAGCTGCCCAGGTTGGCCGTGATGTTAGGAGCTATCACATGCAGTAAATGAAGCACGCCCGGTCAGCCACAAGCCCATTTTGCCACGCCTTGTCAACCCTCATCACCTCCGCTCTCTCTGTGACTGTGCAGATGTCTTTCCCAGGTTGCTCGAGGGTGGGATGACTCAGCTCGAGCTCCCACTCAGTGCCTCACTGACTCCCGGTTCAGCCCTCTCCTCAGTGAACCGCGGCAACTCAAATATGGCCTGGCTGAACCGTTAGACTGAGGCCAAAACACAGACCGCATCATTTGCTGTGTTAGACCCTCTACTATTGTGGTTCCCAGCCTTTTTTTGTCTCACACACCAACGCAGCATTATCAGATGGGCTCAGGCACCTTCGAACAGAAGGGATGGCTTCATGGAACTGTTCAATAATAATTCACCACGAAGAAAATGCAGAGAGGCTGCTGTGGATCCGTAAAAGATGGATTGTACTGGAACTGTTGATGATTAAGCTTTGTATATCCTCTCAATTTTTACTGTCAAGTTTGCATTCATACCACCTCCATTTCAGCACGGCGTATATATTAACCATAATGTTCAAGGCATGCATGCAATAAGTCCGCCTTTCTTGCTTTTGGCATACGCCACTGCGTAAATATGCTATGCTCAGAGCTAGTGACGGAGAATACACAGCGTAAAAGACCACTTATGGCAGGAGGCTGGGGAGATGGATGGGTGCAACAAGCACAACTTTTAATCAGGAGAGTGGTGTTTTGTTTTGTAAGATGGTTGTCACGTGTTCTCAAGTGACATTTGTGAACTGTACTTATTACATTGTTTCCGTATGTTTACTTTTTAAGCCCAACCATGATGTTTTTCCTAAACCTGAACGGTTTTGTTGCCTAAACCTATAATAACTGCAGTTGTTTCTGTAGTTTTGTTGCGTGGTGCACAAATAACACATGAAAAGCTTAAATTCATCGTCATGACACACGGAATGTAATATCGTGCTATTTATACACCGTCCCGTGAGACCAGCTTGTCCATTTTGAGTAGGAGAAGCTGGACACCAACCATTTACTCATTATTCATTATCATTTCAGCTCTTCTGTTTATTAGATAAGTCGTAGGAATGTGCAACTGTTTCTGGTTGGAGGGAGGACTGTCATGTCAGCCTCACAGCTGGAAGGTTCCTGCTAATTGTGATAGTAACTATACTAACGTTCATCATCAGGGGAGAAAAACTCTGTATTTTGTAGTTTCTGTGCAAACTGAAGCTTAAGTGGTCAGTTCAGCCACTTACCAACACTGTGAGAACCAACCCATGCAGATAGTTTCAGTTTTATTTGCTGGTTTTGAGATATCTGCCCCTGAGATTGAAAAGCATTGATGCAACACTGAAAAATTCCAGAAATGTCTCAGTTACTGAGGAAAATGCACAGACCTCACTGAGACCCGTTTTCTTTTGAACTGCTTTCGAATGAAGAAAGAGTCCCTTTATGTTTCAGCGGCAAAAAGTCAAAAGCTGTGCACATAAAACCAAAACTATCTGCATGGCAAGATGCCACGGAGTGAACTGATCCTTTAAGTAAGTGCGACCACATCCATACTGGACTGAAGTCAAGGTCTACTTTATGAAAATAATCAAGCACCTCACTCGTCATCATCTCACGCTGTTATTTCTGAGATTTCTGTTTCTGTATCTCTCTCACACCCAGTCATAAACACTCCGCTGCTTTAGAGATGTTGTCCATGTTGCATCAGAGCAACACTGCTGCATGCTTGTCATATTTTATTCATCTTAGGAGCCGCTGCAGCACTGAGGCTCGCTCCTTCCCGCGAGCCCAAAGCAGGCAGCTGCCAGAAAGCCTGAATCCCCCGACACTTTACCCATTTCTACTTCTGCACACACAAATACACATTTAATACAGGCACATTAAAAGCCTCACTACAGTGCTCCCCTGTGTACACACATACATATAACCTTTCCATCATTGCAGAAGTGACCTTTTCTCAATTTCCTTTAGGTTTTAGCTCCATGTGGTAACTGATGACAAGTTTCAGATCCTGAAATACATTACTATTGCATTAGAAAGTATTACAGAACAAAGCCTCTATCCGGCATCTGCAGTGAGTACATTACCAACAATAGTATTTACAGTGTCCACTGACAATAGATTTTGTCCTTTAGTTAGATCGGACACATTTTTTAACATTTGGCTGTGTTACATGACTTAAAAACAGACAAAATCATAAAAAGGAAATAACGGTGAAAATATCATTTTGTAAACCTGTTTACTATCCAGTTAAACCCACAAACATATCACTCCCTTCTGACACAAAAGAATTTGCCAATCAGCCGTCAGTTAAATGAGTTACATCATTGACGCTGTAACATAAGGCGATGTTAGCAGACTAGCAAGCGCATACTAGATTTTGACAATGACTGTAGACATTAGCAAGGCCAACAAAAGCCACAAAACACACTATTTTCATGAAAAAAATTGAGTTTTTTTTTCCTGAATGCGAACAAACGTGTGCATCTCATTAGCGGTGTGAGTGTGTCAGTCGGTGAAAGACGTGAGGTCGAGCGCCACTTCCCTTCAGTCCACAGTGACTTTTCTTGGGATTTTCCAGCTCTTAGCAGCCTACCAACAGAGACAGTAAAGGAGCTGGAAACAATGCTTGAAAGACAACAGTCTCTGTTTACCAAACTGACGCAGAATGCCAACACAGCAACAGAGGCTTCGTTTAGTGGCGTGCAGCCTAACAAAACATAAAAACCCCTTCGCCTGAGGCAGCATTGTAATACAGATGATGACTTCGGTGACTGAATCATTTATTAAAGGACCATAAGAAAAAAAGACAAAAGTTATGTCTGCTGTTGGCGATGTAAAGTTGGTGCTATGAGTAGCTTAGTAGTAACAATGCAGGGTTAGCAAACTGCTCTTAGGCTAAAGTTACAAGATGGCACAGAAGTTGTTGAAGGTGTTCACATGCCATGTAGCCGCGAATTGGGCAGCAAGTTGGTTGTAACAGAACTGAGCGGCCGAGCGAGAGATGAGGTGCAGTCGTTAGTTTGCAAAGGTCTGACGCACAGCGTTGGCGCTGATGCCGAGGATGTCGAGCAGCTCTCGGGGCTTTCCGCTGCGGGGAACATCGGTCACTTCCAGCCGGGTCACAACAATATCGGCTACTATGTACTTCAAGATTTGGCTTAAACATACATTAAACCCTGCCAGTTTTAGTCCAGACTTAAAGTACATGTGAGTTTAACATGCTAATTTACTGAGTAATGGAATTTCATTTCTGGTGGAGCTGATGGGACCAACAATGACAACTTGTCGTCGTCAACAACAACAACAACCACAACAGCAGACTAAAAATAGAACGTATAAGCAACAAGGCCTCTAATGGTGTTCATACTTAATTGGAGAGGATTTGTTGACAGCAGGCCTCTGGTGCTGCTCGACCTTTACAGGCTGATTTGCGTGATGCTGATAAGGCCCACGGTTCACTACACATTGCAAGGCATGCTTGCAGAGCACCCTTCTACATACACACTTCATGTTCTTGAGATGAATGCATCCAGACCACTGCACACAGCTTGCTGCCCTGCGTGACTGCACATCGAAGAGATCATCAGAAACTGCTGAATAGTTTGTGTACAACACTGGCTCTCATGCCATCCTGTCATTCTCTTTCTATTAAAGGAAAATCAAGTATCAGTCTGTGATGATGTTCAATGCAATTCAGAGGCTCTTTGGTGATAAAGTTCTCTCTGTTGTACCTCCTTTCCTCCATCATCTCATCTTCCTTCACTTCACTTAGTGTTAATTTCCTAGACAGACTTTAAACAGTAAGCATCAAATGCTTTAGATTCTGCAGTGGGCTGTATGTGGAGGTGGTGTAGTGAAAGCAATATAGACTGCATACTTATACTAGCAAGGGCATATTTTTCCAGCGGAGAACAAAATAAGATTTGTGTTATGACTCAAACATGTGTTTTCAGCTGCCGTATACTCTGTTCATGTTGAAGCTGTGGGAAAAAAAAAAATCTTGTTTTTGTGGTCGATTTCTCCTCATTTAACTGTCAACTATGGTTACAATCTGGTGAGGCAACAGGCTTGAATGTTTGTTATTAAACTCTAGTTTTGCAGTTATTTCCAAACATCACTGAACCTAAAAAGAAACAGATGCACTTCACATTAATAATAAGCGTTTATAAAACATATCCTTTTGTCCAGTTGCAATGCTTTTGTTTTTGCTCCCATTTTTTATGTGCTGAAGTCAAACATGTAAGACTTTTTGTATGTGCTCAAAAGGCCTATTTCTCTCAATTATTGTTCACAAATTTGTCTAAATCTATGTTAGTGAGCACTTCTCCTTTGCCGAATTAATCCATGGTTGTGGCATATCAAGATGCTGATTAGACAGCATGATTATTATACAGGCGGGCCTTAGGCTGGTCACAGTAAAAGTCCACTCTCAAAGTTTTGAGGGAGCGTGCAATTGGCATGCCGACGGCAGGAATGTCTATCAGAGCTGTTGCCTGTGAACTGAAAGTTAATTTCTCTACCATAAGCTGTTTCCAAAGACGTTGGGTGAGCGGTTTGCTGATGTCAACGTTGTGAATTGAGTGGCCCATAGTGGCAGTGGGGTTATGGTATGGGCAGGCGAATGTTATGGACAACAAACACAGGTGCATTTTATTAATGGCATTTTGAATGCATAGAGATACCGACAAGATACTGAGGCCCATTGTTGTGCCATTCATCCAGCGCCATCACCTCATGTTGCAACATGATAATACACAGCCCCATGTCGCAAGGATCTGTACACAGTTACTGGAAGCTGAACACATCCCAGTTGTTGCATGGCCTGCATACTCACCGGACATGTCACCCATTGAGCATGTTTTGGATGCTCTGGATCGGCGTATATGACAGCATGTTCCAGTTCCTGCCGATATCAAGCAACTTCACACAGCCATTGAAGAGGAGTGGACCAACATTTCACAGGACACAATCAACAACATGATCAACTCTATGTGAAGGAGATGTGCTGCACTGTGTGAGATAAATGGTGGTCGCACCAGATGCTGACTGGTTTCTTTCAGCAGAGAGGCATCATATCATCATACATTCAGTCTAATGCATTACTAATGCCAAACTACCCAACAACCTTATCATGCTCATAATTTCTGAATAAAGCTGTCTTATATAAAGTCAACTTTCATTAGAATATAGCCTCCATGCTTGAATGATGTACATCCCCACATGACTGGTGCCAGCTGTGCAACCATCGGCGACTATGGGAGCCCAGTTCCAGCAATTATGATAAAATGTCCTTGGCACCAGTTAATCAGCCAAAGCGATAAATCAGTCAACCTCTACGTTATATATCTACGCCACTACATTTCGGAGGGAAATATTGTACTTTTAAATTCTACTACATTTACCTGACGGGTATCTTGCCACACAAAACATAGAATCAACAAATACAATATAATGCATTTTTCTATAACTACATACAACAAAATGTAAAGTAGAATCAAGCGAGGGATATTGTACTTATATGGCAGGTGTCTTTAGGGCAACTCTGCACATTTTATTCTGTTTGAATACCATGAAAAGTAGATTCTCACGCAAAAGTCACGAACAGCAAAGAGAATCGACGGGATACATTTGATTACATTTCTTCTTATGTGGAAAATACAAAACACTTGAATGTTTAACTGAATATCCACAGTTAACTGTGCTTCATAGATAGATAGATAGATAGATAGATAGATAGATGAACCTTTATTAATCCCCCAAGGGAAATTATCTTTCGTGCTGAGACATCAACATGCAGTTTCAGGATCTTGTATTGTCCCAAGTGACCCCAGCATGTGGCGCTGTGGGCAGGACCAGCCCTTTATTACCGACTACCTCTTCTCTAATCCTCTCCTTGCAGACTAGTTCTATCTATAGATATACGTTGGTCAAAATCGTAAATGTTAAATTTGTTGATAGTGAGCTGAAAATCACAATGAATCAACGAGGCAGGTGGCAGGTGCAATGATTTTTCTAGCTGAAAAGGGAATCCGCTTTGCAGGATTAGTCTGTGAGACCACACTGTGATTTTCTAAAAGGAAAAGACTGTAGCAAAGGGGAAGTGAGATTTAGTCAATACTGAAATCTTCAAACGCAACCAGCTTCACCCATCTCATTTCACCCCGACAGTCTTCAGTGCTTCTGAGGCACACATTTACTTTACTAGTTGGTGCCTTTGGCAAAGTAATTTCAGACTGAACCGTCCTTCATTATATTTCTTTAAAAATATATTCGAAATGCTCTTTTCATTTCTCCCCCACAGTGACAGCTTAGCAGCAGAACAACAGTGCTGGAGGATTCAGCTTGTTGCTTAAGGACACTTCAGCAGAGTGGCTGCTCATTGACACAGCAGCTTGAATGTGTAGAGGGTCTGTCTCCCCTCTCGTCGTCCGCCGAGCACTCGCCTGTTTTTCTCTTCTTACTCCGCTCAACAGAGCAGAAGAAGCTCTGTGATACAGAAGGACAGTTGTGTCAACATCTTCCTCCGTGAAGAAATCCCCCCAACGTGATTATTATATTGCCGTAGGATATTACTTTTCGATATTTTGGTGTTGGCTGAACAACTTGAGTAAATATGTTCTGTGGCAGCAAGATTTAAAGCTGTCACCAATGGATCAAATGACTACGAATAATGTGAGAGGGGTCATTAGTAGTGAAGCATGATGAACTGGAGACTAGGCGGTGAAAACAGTGGAGCATTTAGCTGCTAAAAAGCCAGATATTTTCATCAGGAGTTGGTGGAGACCAAAACATAGCTAAAAGATATACACTAGCTGACATTAATGCTAATGTTTCCCTGTAACTGCTGGATATGTAAATAAGCAACTTTCTGCTAACAAGTTCGGCAAAACCATAATTGTTTCTTCCGAACCTTCAATCAGATGACACCGTTTTAACAGAATAATTTAAATGTTTGGTAAATGTGCTTTTTCACTTTCTTTCAGCGAGTGAGATGAGGAGCTCAACAGCAATCTCATATGTGTCCGTAAGTACAGAGACAGAACATGGTTAGCTTAGCTTAGCATAAAGACTGAAGGTGTAGGGAAACAGCGAGCCTGGTTCCCTCCAAAGTCCAGAATTACACCTACCAAAGCCTCAAACATTTAATTAAAGCCAAGCGTGAGATTGGGAGCACTTCTATTGCCACGCATGGCACGCAGCTCATGGTACTAAAAGTGCTGACAACGCTAATAGTAATGACAGAGCTAACAGTGTAAACCTGGGGGGAACTGGAGGCTGGGTGCTACGCTTCCATCCGAACTGATGACGTTATCAGCTGAAACTGCCGTACGAGCGCAGTGCAAATCAGCGGCCATGAGCTAGCCAGTGGGGCACGTTCACATGCATCAACATGCACTAAAATTACGCACGGCTATGTCAGCAAAGGGAGGAGATGCTCTGATTACAACTTACACAGAGGAAGAATAACTCAAGCAGACATTACTCCTCTATATCTTTACATGACAAATAGTTGTTTGCTGCTATATTAATGCTCTAGATATTATATGGAGCACCTTTAATGTTGACGTTACATTTTTCTGGCCTCTTTTTTAACATAACAGTTGTTCAAGCTCAGAAATAGTAAACACTGAGTCACATTAATATTAGATTATTTAATATGACATGGTTCCAGATATAGCCGAGCCAAACACCCACTCTTTGGTGCTGCTGAGAACACTGACTGTCCAACATGGAAAAAGAAAGTGCTTTATTCTCAGTTAATGAATAACTGTATTTCTTAGCTGCCTGTTGTTCGCCTCCGTTGTGCTTTCACACTTTTAACTTAATCATGTGCTGTTGAAAATTACCTCAAATTCCATTCAGAGGCATTTCCTATCCCCCCTCCTCCTCGCCACCAACTAAACATTTGCTGAAACCCACTGCAATCCCCTCTTAAGTCTATTCAAGCAGAGAGGACTGAGATTCGCAGTAGAACTGAGCTGGGAGAATTCACTTTTAATTAAAGCAGAGAGATCCTCTGTGCTTAGTGAAGGTGGGAGAAGAAAAAAGGGGAAAAGCTCTTTTTCTCTTTGAAAAAAAAAAAAAAGCTGAACAGATATTCTGTAAGGCCCTGAATGAAGAGCTTTGTTAAGGCTGGATAGTGGAAGACATCATTTGATCTCCCATTGACAGCGCCTCCCCGCTGCAGAATAATTACTTCTTTTATGAAGCCATTAGAGAGGACCAATTCAAATGATTTTTTCTGAAATGTCCATCCGTGTGGCCAACTGGGATCTGGGAGTGGCAGCTACTGAGGGAGGGTCTGAACTCACAACAGGAATCTGGGATATTTCTCTCTGGTTGGAGCTCATTAATGTCAGGACTGTCTTCCTGTTGCCATCAAAGATTTTTTTTTTCTTTCCCAAAATAGTAGAAGATCTCTCTCCTTTCATTTCTTTCTTTCCCTCAGATATACAAGCAAACTCTGCGTGACCAAACGGGGCTAGAAGCAGAAGAATTAGTGCTAATCCAGATTTTGTGCAAATGACTTGCTCAGGTTTTTGTTTTTCTGCTCATGTCTAATTGAACTCTGCTGCTTTGTGTCCACAATCACAATAGAGCTATTATTCCTTCATTCCCCCATTTTCTTTTTGACTGCAGCAGTTGCTTATCGCTGCGTACTGGTGGAAATGATGATCACCAGTCACTCTATTACAATGCTGCAGCTTAAAGCTACTGTGCACCAGTCAAAGAAGAGGATTACATTATTTTTAGACCCTTTAATTTACCTCTTGTCTTTCAGAGTAAAAGGTCACCACTGAGCTTAATAGACCATTGAGTATTATCAGGATTACAATGAGCCTTTTCCCTGCCATCCTGGGCTTCATTTTTAAGCTTCATAGGGCGTACTTAAAAACCCTAACTGTGATTGGTCTGCTCAACCTCTCCAATGCCCAGTGTGTTCATATTTCTAATTATCTCCAGGCTTTGGGAAGGTAACCAACAGAGCTAAATACAGCAATCATTTCATGACAGCAGTAGATCTCTTCAGTAAGTGCCTGTTTATTTTTTAGTCTACCACATAACACAAGGGTCAAATCTCAGGACTTCTGCCGCACAAGATCTGTCAGTGTGACCGTTTCTAAAATGAATATATAGAAAGAATGACTCTAACACCCTTTTCCCACTGCATACAAAATCCCACTAACACCCACTAACATCTGGTTTTTGCCTTCACTGAGAAAGGTTACAATCAGCATTCATTTCCGGGACTCTGCAGTAGTCTCAGTTGTTTATCAGCTCCAGCTCTGATCGACAGTGATGGTGGACATGCCAATTTTCTCCTGTTCTGGTGCAATGCTATATGACGCACACTGAAATGAATATGTTCTAAATAAAATCAATGGGGACGGGGACAATTATTAGACTTTGTTAACATATAAAACATACGCTCCTCAAAGCCACCAGACTCCAGTCATACAACAGTAATTTTACCTTGCTGATCGTCATAAAACACACTTCAATCAAACTCGACAGAAACAAAATAAAACTCATCAAAACTGTCTTTGTTAGTTGTTCCACTGTTCCAACAATCACTAAATCTGGTTTGAGAGTTTGAAAGAGAGACTGAATAAGTAAAAGAGGTAGACCACCATAACATTTCACTCTTTGGTAACCCTGCTTCCGGTGCCGGTACGTCCATGACGTCAAGCGTGACACACCAGGAAAAAAAACAGGAAGGCGTACTCATCTACTGGCAATGGGAAAGGAGGCTATCACCTATTTTTAGCGGGTTTCCCGTGTTTAAAAAAACTTGCATATACAGTACGTGCAAATTTTGGTGGAGTTGTCTCTTACGACATATGGCATTCCCATCACATCCTAAAGTAATGAGTCACTCCTCAGCTGCTGAGGGAATTAAAAATATGTAAAATCAACAAACCAAACAAATGTTTTGACTGTGTAGTGGAAAAAGGTGCTGAAAAAATGGATGGTTTTGGACTATTTATGAATACATACTGTAACTACTGTCAGACCATTCAGCTGTGGAACATGCTGTATGTCTGTGTGCCTTGTTTTTACAGTTTTTTTCTGGCCAGACCAGAACTGGCAGGATTAATACGAACGCAGGCAAAATAGAGCTTCACAGTACAACTGCTGCTTTGTTTGCTAATGCGCATCCAAACTACTGTTTAGTTGTATTATGTATATTTAACATATTAATATAATACATTTCATAAAATGAAACCACACAGGTAATAAATCTAAAATGAAAAGTAAGACATTTTGATTAAAATCTTGTATCATTAACTTCTCAGCAGGTTAATGAAGGGTGAGTGGTGGCACTGACTGGATGTCTACACTCATTACAGCACTAATATTTTTACTTTTATTCCACGTTTGTTCCACATTTTCAAGAGTTCTTGACAGATTACAGACAGAGGATTTAATAACATAACACAGTTCAATGCGTAGTGGAACACTGTATTTAGACACTTTATCACAGGGTATGTGAGGTGGGACTTTTAAGTGTCAACCCTGAAGCAAAGGTGGATGCTGTCTGCAGTAAACGCTTCATATTCGTCAGTATAATAAGGCACACTTTGTAGCAAAAAGCTTGTCAGGAGTTTTAAAGTGCTTTCCCATCGTCATATAGTCCGTCACTGTGCAGAGATTCTTTCAAACATCTTTGCTGATGAGCTTCCTTCTGAGTGGCCACCACTAATTAAGTGTATTTGGCACTGAGCCAATCACTAATGCGGGCACACACGGAGATCAAACACAGGCTTAATTAAAATGGCTGACATGAAAATGGAAAGCCAAAACTGCAGTACACACTGTGGTAACTTTTGCCAAACACTAAAAAAAACCCTGTTTTGGCATTGAGATGCTGTTGTTATTGGAGGCAGCCATGTTCACACTCCAGTTTTCAGGGTCATACACTCCTCAGAGAGAGCTGCTTGATCTGCTCTGCGCAGCAGCAAAAGTTTGGCATCTAACTGGTTCACTTGAGCTTTCTCAGTTTTACACATGAACTGCTGTCTTTTTCTTTTCATCTGCACCTCTACTTACAATAACTGATTTATTTCTTTTCTTATGCATTTAAAGACATGTTATGCGTTATATTGATTCAGAGATGCTCTCAACAACCGTGCTGCTTTTTTTCGAGTTTTCTCTTGGACATGTAATGAGGCGTCAGGCAATTTTGCAAGTAGGATGGCGTGGAGCAATCTGTGTAAACTTGAACACAAGCATGGCCAGCGTTATCACCGGGGGTGGAATGTGATCTTTAGTTTGATTTGATTTGACAAACACGGCTAATGCGCACTGGCAGGCCAAACACACCAGGAGAGCGGAAAGACGGGCCCCGGGGTGAGGGGAGGGTCAGAGCTGCTGCAGCCAATGCCGTTAACCCTTCTGCTGCCGAAGAACCAAACATATCTGACATGTTACAGTAGAGTACTTTCACAGGATGGGACTTAAAGTTGAATGTGTGTGCACATAATACAAACAGGGGGATGGAAAATAAGCACAATGAGAGGAGACTCAAATGGTTTCCTTTCCCACTAACACTGGTGCACCTGATAACCTCTTCTTCCTGCTGCTGTTAATGCTGACTGTTTCTATCACAGTAACGTCCACCACTGTGAGAACACAGCAAACCAAACCTACTTTAAACTATGGGAGAACTAATTTAATTCAGCTGGTGTGATTTGCACTGGGGATTTTGAGGTCCAACAGTTAAAAAACCTCACCCACGTTTGAGTGAAAACAATGTTTTTGGCAATCCAGAGACAGGGAGGATATGAACTGATTACATCTGCCAAGAACAATAATAATCTTCTTCTATCATGATAAAATATCCAACTCCTAAATATTCAACCTCAAGTTTAAATCTTGCCTGCACTTTTTGAGGATATAAAAAGAATATCAGAAACATGCATTTTTTTCTTTTTACAGATTTTTCTTGGCAGTTTCTTTCCCTCAAACCACAAAACGATAATGCATAACCACACTTTTTTTACTGTCTCGGCTGAACCACAGTTGTGCTTCGGGTTTAGTCTGTGCTGGCTGACAGTAACGTGTCTTGAACTCGAGAGGTGTCACAGTCGACCACAGCTCATGTTCAACCCTGCCCTCTGGTCAATGAGTCCCAGGACAGATATGAAGAATATTTATGGACTGGCTTGTGGAGCCGTTACAGCACAAGCTCAGCTGGCTGTCGGCCCGCTCGCCAAAGATTAACTTTGACGTTTCCTCCCCTAAATCCGCTCTGATTAAATATTTGCTGGCTCATTTAATATGAATGTGAATTAATGGTCAGTCAGTGAGTTCATGTCTGCTCCACTTGAGTAATTGCCATGATTTGGCGAAAAGACCTCTGCACCTCCTATCTCGTCTGTTGCATTTCCTCCTCATCTGTCTGTCCGCGAGTGTTGCGGCTGATTTTAACCCACGAGTCTGTGGATGTGAATGAAGTTCCCCCGTAGTGGCTCTTAGACTTGCAGGAGGAGGGCCGGACTCAGGGAATCATGTTAGTGGCATTACTCTAGGGATGACAGTGTTGGTCTGTCAGTTGCTCTGTCCAGCTCTTTGGTCCAGACTGAAGAATCTCATACACCTGATTCACATTCATGGTCCCCAGAGAGTGAATCCAAGCGATGAGCTTCTTGCATTAGCATGTAGCACAAAGCACTGCTGTGCCTACAGTGTCACAGAGCAACATATCTGCATACAACAGTTTGTAAGATATCTTACAAAAAGTTATTCCTCATTTTTCTTGTGCGTTTACCTATGAACCTCCAGCAACAGGTGGTGCACCTATCAGTTTCCTCGCCAGTCTTTTCAAAATAAACTTCCATCTTCATGAAAACAACTTGGTTAGGTTTAGGTAACAAACTACTTAGGTTTAGGAAAGGATTGTAGTATGGGTTAAAATTACTCAGAAGTGGCGTTACTTAAGTACGGAAATGACATGACAAATAAATAAACACGTTTCACACGGGACACCAACAGTAGTCTCCTGGTCAGGGTCCAGTGTTTTGGGACCCATCCCGACCTCCGCGCTACATGACATTTGATGCTCTTTATACTTCCTTGTTCACAATAACATGGATAACATACAAACCGATTTTCTGCTATATATTATATGTATGATTTACAGTGCATTACTTTCCATAGGTATGAACGTTGCATGAGAACAGCCTGCACAGAGCTGCTACAGTGTAGCTTCAAGTCTAGTTTCTTTTTACCTCATACAACATGAAGGATCTGTACAATTGCACCAGTCCACCCACACTCTTGTGACTGTCATTTGAACCTGCAAATTAACCACAAGTTCAATTTCATTTTTTGTAACTAGGGAGATGAATTATTAACACCAGTAATTAACCTGTGTGTCACCCTGTCCCATACATGAGAGGCAGAGTGGGGATCATTTTCTCCATCTGCTCACCCTCATAAACGGGTTTCTGTATTTTCAGAACAAAAGCATCTTGCTGCTTTTTAGTTCCAGTCACCATAACATTGCATGCACACGCAGCCCTGAAACAGTGCTCTCCTGTGCATCTCTGCTTACAATACTTCAATCCTACCAAGAGGCCACTACACAGGTTTAGGATAGTGTTTCCCTCCACAGTGAGTTAGGAGTGTAACAAGGAATGTTGAGATCATCTGTTCAGGACCCTGTTTTCCAAGAAAGGCACAGGAAAGGTATTTCTTTGGCATCGTTTGAGCAGCTAAGAAAAAACTTAAGCCTTCCTAAGTCCAACTTTTTTTTTTTTTAGATATCTGCAAGCAAGCAGGTGCACTCTCAGTTGTCTAGCTCCTCCATATTGACAGACACAACAATTGTCTATATGATCCTTTCCTTAAATCCATCACACAAAAGGCTTATCTCAGCTCTCTATGGCACGATATCGGATTTAAAGCATGGACAAGCTCAGAGCAGCATGGGAGGAGGACTTAGACCTTTCTTTATCACAGGATACATACAGTTCCATACTTAAGCAGGTTAATTCATCTTCTCTATGTGCTCGTCACTTTTCAGTTCAGAGTGGTGCATAGAGATCATATCTCAAAAGCCAAACTATCTTACGTGTATCCTGAGATTAGTCCCAACTGTGACAGGTGCAAAGTGCTGCGCCTCCCTTACTCACATGTACTGGGCATGCCCCAATCTTACAAAACTATTAGATGGCGATCTTTCACACTTTATTTCAGGTGTTAAATGTTAAATTGCTCTGTTTGGGGTCAAGGGATGTGAGAGGCAATTAACTGCAGAAAAATGACGTACTTTACCCTTTGTTTCCCGTCTGGCTCGGCGAGCAATGCTGCTCAGGTGGACCGGCGCTGCCGTGCCCACTCATACACAATGGTTGGCGGACATCATGTCCTGCTTAAAGCTTGCGAAAATCAGATACACACTTCAATATTCACATGGGAAATTCCTGAAAGCATGGGACCCTTTCTTATATACATTCCAGACAATGTCACTACTTGATTACTACGTGCAGCTTGACTACATCGCACATTATTCAGTCATTCATCGCAAGTCCTTGGCGTGACAGTTAGTTTTGGCTCGATGGCAGTGACTGGGGAGGGACTGTTTTATGTTGTTATGCATATATATTTTACATCCTTTGTTTTGACTTGTTTGTTGGAATTGGTGCCAGCTGCTATTAATGTACAGTATATTCATACCTGTCATTCCTCTTTGGCTGCATTTTTACATTATCCTGCAAAGCCCCAATAGAAAGATTTTGATTTACAAAAACAACAACAACTTTTTAACCCTGTAGGAAACCTAACCTAGATATGATTAAATTTCTTCCAGTAACACAAATTGAGTTTTGCACAAAGACTAGCTTGTTTGAAAGATACTGTGTTATTCGTCCTTAAACATGAATAATTTCTCCATCAACGAGGAACAAAATACTGACACAGGACTGAAAAACTGTCATGGTTACAGAGAGAGTAGGAGTCACTTTTCAATGATGTTAATACATTATTATTATACTGTGTAGCTTCATTTATGTGAATCCCTGTAAAACAGAGGCTGCTCATGGCAACTGACAGATCATGTTTCACACAGAAATGTTTAAAGGAATAGTTTGAAAAATTTAAAGCACTATTCTCGACCAACACTCACATGATTTTGTCAACTAATTGATTTGTTGATTTAATCAACAGATCTGTCAAAGTTACTCTGCAAAGAATCGCACAAAAGCACCATTTTAAGTCCTAAAGAAATCATCAGGAACATAACAAACCACAACCTGTTGTTTTTACATTTCAATTTGCATATGGATTGAACAAATGAGATATAACATATTGCAGAAATTATGTAAATTTAAAGCTATTTCTTTTAACTTAGCACACAGCGAGGCTAACTGTATATTTACTGTATATGTATATTTATATTTAGCATACTGAGATCAGAGTGGCTTCAATCTTCTCATCTCAACTCTTGGCAGAATAGAAATGAATGTATTTCTCAACATATCAAACAATTCCTTAGAAAATATTGCAGATTAATTTGTACAGGCCTATGTTTTAACTCTATAGCCTACCAGCAATTAGACACCATACCAGATTTATTTCTAGGACAGTGTTATTTTGAAACTGAAGCCTGGACAAATTAAGACTCTTTTACGTCTTTTATGTCCTCCAGTGTGAGCCCCACAAATATGATCTGCTTTACTTTCTATCAACTTTGACTCATCAGCTGCAACACCTTTCATTTATACCTCAGAACATTTAGTGTTTGAGATTTGATCTAAAACAAACAAAATTCTGAATAATTAAATGCAAAGTGCATCAGTAATGAAAACCGTTCTTGCAGGTATTTAGAAGTTACTGCACAAGATATAGAGGCAATGTTTGGAGAAGTCAGACAGGCAGTGGATTGTCTTTGTGCCCGGATGCTGTGGGTTCAAGCACATGAGCAGAATGTGATCCATTTCTCCTTGAGGGTCCCAGACTCTTCCCAGAGGGAAAAGTCAAGGGGGGGTCTGCTGTGCCACTGGGGTTTCAGGTGACAAGTATTCTGCAGATTTGTCCAGGGCAGACAGAGAGCCAAAAGGGCGAGTGTCCCCTTGAATGTTGTAGAAAATTCCCTGACCCTGAGGAGTGTTGCGTTACCTCTTCCAATTGTAGCCTCCCGGACTCGTCCCAGAACAGAGAGTCCTTTCAGAGAGGCTGCTGAGGATTTGAGAAGTCGGGATTCAGTGAATTAAAAAAAAAAAAAAAAAAGCAGTTATCAGTATAAAATCTGCTGAAACTCTAAGAGTCAGTCAGAATAACACTGCTATCTTCACATGAAGCGTCAGTCTATAGTTTATGTTAGCCATCTTTGTGTTTATTGTGCTACTAAATGGAGGCTGTACAGTCTGTGTGCATTTGGATTGTTTGTTAAATCCAAAGTGGCAGAAAAGAAAATGAACCGTATTTTCATTTTGGCCTCCCCGCTACCAGGAGACCACTTTGACCAAGTGTTCTTCAACTCAAATTCAGCTGCAAATGTGACACAAACCCCAGTACGGGGGTCTGCGCCCACCCCCCTACGGATCAGCAAACTGTGACTCTGGGCGAAGTACTCTCCTGTTGGCAGGAGACACAACAAATATGAGACATTTTCTCATTTCTGCCACTTTGGATTTAATCCAATAAATACACTATCAGAACAAACACAAACCCTGTACTACCAACATGACTGACAAGCCCTCAGGCAGCTCTGATTCTTCATCCTCTCATATTAGATTATTTGTGTCACAATATCGGGATTTCTAACTTCGATACAATACCTTAATAAGTTTTAGATTTTTTTATTAAAAGATAAATAGCAGTGTGTGTGTGTCAACTCTTTCAGAGAGAAGAAAGAGCAGAAAGCTCACCTGGTACCACTATATCGATACTGTTGAAAATGAGTATCACATATTTCAGTATCAATATGTATTGATACTGCGATATACACCAATCAGCCATAACATTAACAACATTATGACCACTGACAGGCGAAGTGAATAACATTGAGAATCTCATTACAATGGCACCTAGCAGTGGGAAAAAATGGGCAACCATAAGGATGCCAAATTGTGATGGCTAGACGACTGGGTCAGAGCATCTCCAACATTGCAGCTCTTGTGGGATGCTCCTGGTCTGCAGTGGTCAGGACCTACCAAAAGTTGTCCAAGGAGGGAAAACCGGTGAACTGATGACAGGGTCATGGGCGACCAAGGCTCACTGATGCACATGGGGAGCAAAGTCTGGCCCATGTTATCCAATCCAATAGAAGAGCTACTGTAGCTCATATTGCTGAAACAGTTAATGCTGTTTCTGATAGAAAGGTGTCAGGACACACAGTGCATCGTACTACAAGTTGTAGTAGAAGACAGGATGGGTCGGGGCTAGCTGGTTAGCACGCTCACTTCAGTAAATATCTCTACAACACAACGGACAGATTCTTTGCCATGACGTCAACACTGCTGATAATGTTAGTTCATCTTTTAAAAATGTTTTAAACTGAAATTCTGGCCATATCTTACACATTACACCTTTAAACAGAATTATGATATAAAAAAAGACAAGCCACTGAAGTGTTTGCTCTAGATTTAATGGATGAGCAGACTTTTTAACCTTAACCGTTCTTTGAAAATCAAGTGAGCCTGTTTCATCTTTTCTTGTCACACGTTCACACAAAATTACGGTCACCTTAGATCATCTTCAATAATGATTTTATTTCTAAAAGAAATCAGTGAAAATGCAGCAGGGTAGAGCTTTGTTTCTGTTTTTCCCCCTTTGAGCTTCATGAAAGATAATGTAGAGCTCTGACCTTGATGCAGCGAGGCTTTAGCGGCTGTTTTATGCACAAACTAATAACAGATAAATTTCCGAGGTACTTGATTGCTTTTAATCTTTTTTCTTTGCTTATCTCTGCTCCTAATTGTATTCTCGTTAATATGAGTTTGACAGAATATGAAAGAATGAGGACAGTTTAGCTTTTAACAACAGCATTATGATGTATTTCCTCGCAGGTGAAGCACTTACTTCATCCTTTTGTAACCTGCTCATGCTATTTCTCCGTTTCCACGTGTGATAAAGCTTACTCAGGTGTATACTTATTCTTCCTTTTGTGTGTGTGTGTGTGTGTCTCAACTGCAGATGGTGAGTCACGCCCTCTCTCTGGGTGAATAGCCGGTCTCACAAAGGCAAAAGGATCTCTGCTCAGCCTGTAAATAAAGCCCTCTTCCTTCTGCTCAGCGTGGGAGAAAGTGCCACTGTGGTGCTGGTGTGGCATCTCTGTGGGCTGATAACTGGAGTGAAAGCGGCGTTGAGGGATCATCTTTCACTCTGAGCCACTCAACTTTCATGTAGTGGCCCCGGAGCCGGCTCTCAGGGCTGGAACGTCAGCGGGAACGCAGAGAGACTCTCACGTGGGCTCAGAGCAGCACATTGCACAGGTGTAAAGCATCTTCTTCATGAGACTGAAGAGGCATACATGAAGGGAAAAGTCATGCTATGGTTTGGATGTCCTTCAGACAGGATTAAGACACTTTAACTGACTTTTCCTTCATCTTTCTTGGGGCCCAGTGGGGCTGTGTGGTGGGAACAGGGACAGCTGGTGTTGACATTTCTGCTTTATGAGTTTTCATCACTTTGAAAGCGTGTCCGAGTGGCAGGGGGAGCCAGCATGGCCAAGCCTCTGCTGAAGATACAGCGCTATTTCCGCAGAAAACCCGTCCGATTCTTTTCCCTCATCCTCCTCTACCTGACCGCTGGGAGTCTCGTCTTCCTGCACTCTGGCTTTGTTGGAGACAGCGGCCCCGGGGCCAGAGGGGGCAGAGACTCTGTGGTAGCTTCAGAGATGGGGAGCCGGACTTCAATGTCAGATGCTCGGGGGCTTGGCATCATGAGCAGAGTGTTTAAGGAGACGCGCAGGTCTGGACGGCGGTACGGCCCTCCATGGATGAAAAAGGCCAAACAGGAGGGCCAGGAGACGGTGCACAGGGGGGGAGACTACACCAACAACTGGAACCGTGCACTTAAAGGACGCAGTGCCAAAGACGTGGACGATGGAAGAGGTGGGTTGTACCGAGACTACTGCAGTGGTATTGCTTTCAGCGTGACAGGTTTCCAAATTCAACAGCAGATCTTCTCCTACATCTCAAATTGAGTTGATAAATTATAAAAAAAGAGGGTTGAAATATGCCCTTGGTTTCTCCCACATAAAAAAAGAAATGTAATAATTAAAAAGCAGTGCTCACTTAAGCAGATCAGCAAAGCATAAATAAAATTTATTGGTACAATAAATTAATTTTAAATGAGGGAATAATCACAATATGTGCCAGCAATCATAGTGTTGCAACACTAATGACTACTCTGTGTTTATGGCTGGATTCTTGTGTGAAACATTAGAACAATTATGATAATAACCCATTGTTTTTCTGTCATATCTTCTAATGAGGATATTTATCAAATTATAAGAATTTAAGACATTTAACTACATCAGGCAGATTTATAATACACAATCACTGGCAAACACACATGCAGCACTTGATGTTAATATGAAATTGATCCAAAGTAATCTCTTAATTACAAACCGCATCATCTTAATGACTGAAAATTTGTAGTTGTAATTGGTCATGTAGGAAATCCCTTGAGAGTGGAGTGAGATGATGATTATGATTAAGTCCTCTGTCTCGTCTCAGACTGAATCCTTCAAGGGTCTCACTCACAGAGCTGCAGCTGCAGCTTGGCTTTGTGCCGCTCGGCAAACGTTCAGCCGCAACACAATCACAACATCTGAATGACTTCACCATCACAGTTTTATCTCTCATTTTAGAACTGTGCGACTACGTGATCCTGTGACAAACGGTTTACATGTAAACACCTGACTGGCGTGCGATATGTTATCAAATCACAAAATGTTCTGAAAGCACCAGTGAAAGGACAGGAAGTGTCTGTCCAGAGCTCAAATCTCTGACCTTGGCACGAATATCCTGCTTACTTATTCCTTTCCAAATGAAACATGACTAAATGAGCTGATGAGAGGATATCATTTACTCCTGACTCTCTTCTCTCTTCCTCCTCTCGGCTTTTCTTACTCTGCCAGACTCTCTGCACTGCTGGATAAAGTCTAAATTATTAAAAACGAAGTCAAACAGTGGCTTTCTCCAACATGTATGTGTGATAGTCCGGGGCCTGACCTGTAATCGTCTCTCCATAAAGAAACAGTAAAAATAGTGCTGAGCAGTTGTGGAAGAAGTACGCAGATCCTTTAATTAATTAAAAGTAGTAATACTCCGTTACAAGTGAATGTCCTTCATTCAAAGGAGTGCCTTCATCAAACTGTACTTAAAGTAGTCATGCAGAATACTGTATATATACAGTATATTATAGGATTATTATTACTGATCCATTAACATGTGAGCATCATTTGAATACTGTAGCTGGATGAATTGGAGCTAATTTTAACTATTTTATTGGGTAGTCAATGTAGATCATGTGTTTTGTCTGTAAAATCTTTATCTTCAAAATAACTTTCAGACAAATGTAGCTGAGCAAAAAGTACAATATTTTCTCTGAAATGTGGTGAAATAGAGGTATAACATAGAAGAAGATGGATGTACCCAAAGTTCAACATTGTAGAAGTACATTTCTTGAGTAAATGTACTTTCCATCAAAGGTGTTTAAATGCTTGAAACATTCATCCCATCATGGCAATCCAAAGATATCGTAGATATCATATCAGTATTGTAGATGTCGTATCATTAAATAAATAACGCTTTGTATGATGTAAAAACCTTTTCCTCTCTTAAATGGTGGAATAAATATTCAGATACTTTGCTTAAAGGAGCAGTGTGGAGGTTTTGGCGGTATGTAGCGGTGAGGTTGCAGACTGCAACCAACTGAAGCGTGTGCCAAACGTGTTGGCACTAGATTGGCCAATGTGAAAACGTGAATGGACCTATCTAGGGCCAGATATTAGAGATAGAGAGAGGCAGCGACTGCAGTGAGTAACGTTATGGACTCCGGCCAAAGCAGGAAAAGTTAGGAAGAGTTTGGTTTGTCTCTTCTATACATGGGAGCAACATGGCGGACTCCATGAAGAGGACCCGCTCTCTTTGTAGATATGAAGGGCTCAATCTAAGCTAACAAACACACCATTCTTTGTTTCAGATGATTACACACCAATGAAAACATAGTTATGAATATTATATTCCCTTTCTGCCAATCGATCCCCCTAATCGTGACACACAGGTCCTTTAAGTACAGGCAGCAATACGACAATGTAAAACTACTATATTACAAATACATTATTATAAGTTTACCTAAAGTAAAGACGTGTTTGCATTTTAGCTACTCGATGTACCGTCAGGCAGTTTAATCCATAACAATGCATCATATTTTAAAAACTGGTCACATTTTGTATGTAAAATCAGTACTGTAATGTCAGATACATGTATTGTTGTATAATGTACAATATTTCTGGCTGACACGTAGTGGAGTAGAGATATAAAGTAGCATGAAATAAAATTACTCAAGTAAAAGTCAAAATCAAAATTGTATTAATGTGTGTTTGAGTAAATGTTCCACCAGTAAGAAACAGTCAGCTCCTCAGATGTAAACAACATCTGGTACAGATACTACTCGATTCAACACGCTCTATTCGGGTGTTTCTGTTTATTCATATCCACAACGCCATAAATTTCACTATAACTTCATTGTGGTTATGTGGTGTTCTGGTTTCCCTCCAGAGTGCAGTACAGGCAGGCGGAGAATCTAAACTGCCCATAAATATGAAACACAAGCGTGAGTGACTGCTGCTCTGTGTGTGTTACTGCTGTGACACAATGTGGAGGCAGCTTTCCTGATTTTTATCTCCCTCTGCTCGGGCACAGACAGAGAAAACAAATAAATGATACTATTACAAAAACTGAGTCACAGTACAGTGTGGAGTATTAAAGAACAATGTTTTTCTAGTCCAGTGCTGAGCTAATTTTTTTTCCAAACCAAGGCCAGGAAAACAAACATGTTTACAATGTATTTTGAAGCTTTGGGTTATCTGATAGTGTGGCTCAGTGCTCCTCCTCCCCTCCCGTCCTGAAACACTAACCTCACAGGACTGCAGTGAAAGTGATGATGGAGTAATTAGTAGCTTCAAAGCTTTCGTTTGCTCTCATACATCCAGCATTACTCTGCAGTTTTTTTCTCTCCTCTCTCTGCAAATGGACTCATTCCCACTGGCTCTGAATTTAATTTAGAGGGAATATTGGAGCATAGGATGCAGGCCGCAGCATAAACACATTGGCTCTGTGTGGTGCAACGGCACAGAAGCATACTGTACTGAAGGGAAAATGGGAATGGACTGGGGATGGAATACAGCTGAAATACAGTTTACACTACCGTCCACCAGATACGGGGAAGTAATGTGGAACATTTGTATCTTGAAAGTCTAAAACAGATAATAATAATATCATCAGTTGGATCCTTTAACTCTCATGTCACACTAACAGGAAATGTACTATTCAAACAAGGTTCCAGCTTAACTTAAATCAGCATTTCCCTTCATCATAAAGCAGATTATTATCCAGCTCAACAATAGTTAGGGGGAAGATTACAGCCAAGTCCTGCAGCACACCACATGCTGCACAAATAACAAATAGTCCATAACAGTAATGCTATCATGAGAGGCTCAGAGGGGTAATGGCACAGCACAGCTGGAGAGAGGTTTGTTTGTTAAAGGTATAGTGGAGCCGGTGCAGCTCAGTTACACAGAGAAAGAGTATTTAAATGAGAGGGAAGAAGCTGTCGGAGGGTTGCTGAGTCCCTCTGCTGACGTTCACTGTGGCCCAACCCCCCCATACGCTCCTGAGCAAAATGCAGAGAGATGACAGTTACAGCTACAAGCCACTAGAAGGGGATGTGTGTCTTAATAAATAAATAAAGAGTCTGCCCCAGTTTGGACGATGTGCTCTGTTACTACACTGTGTCCTGTGAGGAAGATACTGTGGCGGACAGTATTTATTTTTCACTCTTTTATGGCTGTTTCACCAGTTATTGTTAGCTGAAGTAAATATCATATACTGTACGTATTTCCTTTTAAAAATGTGTCTGTCTCTCTGTATAACTAAGATATATGTTTTCTTATTTCTCTCCTCTTTTCAGCAAAGTATATTGGCTGCTACATTGATGACACACAGAAAAGGGCGCTGAGAGGAGTTTCCTTTTTTGACTACAAAAAAATGACTGTATTTCGTTGCCAGGACAACTGTGCAGAAAGGTATGACATGCAGCAAACAACAAAACTGCTCATCCATTAGATATCCTCTCTTTCCTATTTCTACTGGTAGGCTGATAACTAAAGTAGAGCTGATATGGACATTAAAAACTCCTCACTGGGATTAAAAGGTTCTTCATCGCTGGTGTTTTATGGAGCCAGATTCATAGATCTGGTGGTCAGTTAATGACCGATACCGATTAATTTCAGCATCTATGTATACATCAACATTACAACTGAGCAAAATTCATCTGCTTATGAATCTCCAGAACAGCCATTAAATGTACCGTAAGGTTTTTTTAATAGTTGAAAACACTACACTGAAGAATAACATTACTTTCAATTAATACACTATATCCGACATCATTATTGGTCCCAAATCCCAACCTCTGCCGACAGCTCCACTCTGCCTCCCTCCCCTCACATCTGCAACCTCAGTCATTTTTGACAGCAGCCTCTTTTCGACCACCACATCATTCAAATCACCAGGACTGAAAAACGTTGCTCGTCTCCGCCCATCACTCTCCTTCTTTGTTGTCGAAACTCTGATCCATGCCTTCATCACATCCAGAATCAACTACTGCAACAGCATGCTTTACGGCTCGTCATCCAAAGTCCTAAATAAACTCCAGTACATCCAGAACGCTGCTGCCCGTCTGCTCACCCATTGTACAATCGCCATCTTCACATCAAACTCAGTAAAATCGAGTCGAGTTTGACCAAAGCACACTTGGTGATTGTTGAAAAGATTAATGACGACCGTTAAGGTGAGATTTATTTTGTTTCTGTCCAGTTTGAATGACCTGTTTTACGATGCTCCCCCACATACAGCTGATCTCAACATAAACAAAAATACAAGTGGACGATGGCGCATGCTGAACGGAGGGGAGGAGGGGCAATCATAATTGGGCATCTTGGCGGAGGTCTAGTTTAAGATAATTTTAATCATGTAAAGTGTCTCTGAGTCTCAAGAAAAGTGCTATATAAATAAAATGAGATAGCTTTGTTTGGTGTGAAGGAACTTGACTGGACCACAGAGGCCCCTGCCCTAGATGGATCTACGACTGGTTCAACCCGTCACAAGATTAACCCCCAGCGTCTGCCTCTGTCTGTGCCTCACGCTTCTCTACAACATAACTTGATTTAACGCATTCATTTTGAAATATGCAGCATAGGAGTACAAAACTGAAAGGATGAAGATTTTCAAGCTAGATCGACACTCTTCAAGACATTATAAAGGAGTGCCTACATCCTGTCAGCTGACAATGTGCTTTAATGCTGCATCTGCCCAATCTAATTTTTCATTAAACCCTCCAGTAGTTCCATTTCATAGAAAATGACCCAAGTAGAAGGGGCTCTTGAGATGCAATAACAATCCATGTATTTTATGTGCAATGTGGTGACACCTCTTTCACATTTTCTTATATATTATAACTCTCTGCACATGACCTGCTTTTTTTTGGTCGGTGTGTGGGCAAATGGGAGTGCTGATTTTAGCCTGTGGTAGCTGCCTGCTTTGTCCGGTTAATAGTCCGACTTTGCATCTCACACCTTTGATGATTGAATAGGAGAGCCAACTGTGAGCCAGACCTTCAACGCTAATGCTCAACCCTATTATGTTCTTCTGGCTGAATGGGAGCAAATACCTGCAGCCAGGTTAAAAACATCCTACGAAGGTCTCCTAGAAGAGATTAGGCTCTTATATCAGCACATAATTACCAGGTGGCTACCTCTGGGTCTGAAAAGTGAATGCTGAAGTGCCTTAAACTTGCATTCTTTCTAATATCCAGCAGGGGGCGACTCCTCTGGTTGCAAAAAAGAAGTCTGATTGTATAGAAGTCTATGAGAAAATGGGCCTACTTGATTTATTACCTCGGTAAATTATAAACATAAGTTTATAGTCTCAATCACTAGTTTTTATGTCTTCTTCAATACAGCATGATGTTCATTTAGTAAATTATGGTTCCATTTATAGTAAAATACACCAAAAAGCAAAAACATCTAATACAGCGTTTGGTTGTACTGAGCTCCATCTTCTCTTGTCACTTCTGGTTCCAAAAAACTAAGATAGCAACGGCCAAAATACAGAACTGGAAGCTTCAAAGCCGTAGTGCAGAAAGCAACGGGTGACGTCTTGTTGACTACGTCCACTCCTTATATGCAGTCTACCTTGTTATTATTACCCATGGTTTTGGAGTGATACAGTCACATATGGGTGTAACATGTAGGTGTCCGCATATACATACTGGAGGGAGCTACTGCTGATTTCATTCATGGATTTTAATTTATGTTTATGTACTTTATGTACTTAAAAAAACACACACTGAGACAGACAGCTGATAAATTATAATTCAAATTTACTTCCTGATGTTTGTATGGGGTTAAAACATAAAAAACAGCTATGTAAGCTCCAGTTTTGAAAGCATTTATCTCTCTGCTCCTCTCTCCCATTTGTCTCCAGTTTTCTCACATCCCGTCTCCCCCTCTCTGCTACCTCACCCATCTTTCTTTCACCTCGTTTCTCCCCCTGTGGAATACCAGCGACGGCTCTATCGAATGCATTGAATTACACCCATCACTGATTCACAGAGCAGAGAATAGGAACAGAGAGAAGTGCTTGTTTTCAGCTCCTTCCTCCTCTCGCTTTCTTGCTTCTCGTAGCCTGCTTGCCTCCTCTCCAGGAGCAGCGGGTTAATATGAACAGACAAACAAATGAGGGGCAACAGCAGCATACTATATAGCAGAGCACAGAGGTTTGGGTTTGATTGACAGCCCAGGGGATTTGTCCTGTGCGAGAGGCGTGTTAGACGTCTAATTGCACCCGAAAGGCCTCTTGGGAGACAAATCCTCCATGCAGCAACAGAAGCTTCTGTGATGGATTCAGTATAATTGCCTTTAGAGCCTCACAGCATTTTCACCAAAGAGAGAGATGTTATTCCAGAGTAACGTCTGGATGTGTTCTCATCTTTACTTTAACATCTGTGCTCCATTTGTTTGGTTTTATTGATCACTGTTAATCCAGTTAATCTGAATGATAATCTGCATCGGCCTGTGAAGAATTAAGACACGCCATGAACGCTCACAACAATCAGTCAAACCTCTCCGTCTTTGCTTTACTGACGATGCTTTCTCCTTTCTCTTCCCTCCAGAGGGTACATGTACGCGGGTCTGGAGTTCGGAGCAGAGTGCTACTGCGGTCACAAGATCCAGGCACCCAATGCTTCAGATAGCGAATGCAATATGGAGTGTAAAGGAGAGAAGAGCAACCTGTGTGGAGGAGCCAACCGACTGTCCATCTACAGGTTGGAGCTGAGCCAGGAGTCGGCACGCCGCTGTGAGTCCGACACTCTGCTACAACCACAAAGAGTCCCCCTGGGCTGATGCTTGATGTCCATGTGCTGAGAATGAGCAGACCTGCGTGTACCAACAATATCCACTGAGGCACAAAGATGCTATTTTGATCCAGAAATCTAACAAGCCTGTCTGTTTCGAGGGGAAATATTTGTTTTATTTTGGGTTAATGCCACAGAGTTGGGAGCAGGCTGCTCTGTAGTGTTTACCTCTTTCCCCGGAGAGCTGTGCTACCTACGTAGCCCAGCTAGCCGTGGTCTGCATCCTAAACACTCGCTGCTGTCTGCTGCTGGAAAAGTGAAGTGAAGGGCTGATTAGCAGAAGTAAAAAAGACCTGTGTTGAGATAGTTTGTTGCAATTTTTTTAAAAAAGTCCCGACCACAGGGGTTTCACACCTTCTACTTCTTCTCTGCTCTTCCTTTTCCCTTATCTGCCTACTTCTTAGAAATAGTCTGCTAACATGAAAGGAGTTAGTATACACACCTATGGCAAACATTTAAGCAACTCCTGAATCTAAATGATCTTACTTTCCTCATCCAGTTCAGTTCTGTTTGTTTATTATTATTTTCATTTCTGCTTTTTTTTCCTCCTGCTTGCCATCAGACTGCTGAATAAGCTCTTCATGTTCGTGTTTTCACCTCTGACCGTGATCTCCGTCATGTGAACATCAAAGCGGAAATGCAGGAAATGTGTTGAGGTGGCTGTTTTGTGGTTTTCACCACATGTAGAGACCATTACGGTCACATGGTTGAGTGATTTCAGTAAAAGTTAAATGCTATAATAATCCTGCAAAGACATTATAATGCATTATTTCCTTTGTCTTGTTATTATACAGCCGGTTGGTTAGCAAAGCAGATTATGTTTGTCTACATTTCACTCAGCTGCATGTTTGCATCAGTGATCTTATTGGTGAAGACCTTGTATGTGACATATCTGTTTGACTACTGCGTGTGTGTGATGCTAGTCACCGGAGAGCACAAAGAAGCATCTTGAAAATATACTGCAGAGAAATGAAGAGGGCAAGGACATGGCATTAAGAATGCAACTTTTAGTCAGGGAAAAAGGTCAAAAATAAATAAAACTTTAGATATACACACATGGCTAGAGATAATTTGCAAGAGGTGTTACCTTAAAGCCTGACAGCCCTGATAGTTCAGACCAGCTCAGCACGTTTTGGCAGCATGAACTTAAATAGGAAGAAATACAGCAGTGGCACAGCTCCATGTCTACATTTTATTCAGCGATGTTTGAACAAGCAGGCGGTCTTCATCATGGTATCTGTCACTGTGAAAAGCTTTTAGTGTGTTTTCTTCCTCTGTTGTAAATGCTTAACAGTCTGTTGACCGCAAATATCTTCATATGTACATCAGCACAGCTGACATCTTGACAGCCTGAAATCAATGTGAAATTGATGTTTGGATTTTCTTCTGCGGCGACTTAAAACAGCGGTTTTCAACCCGCCGACGCGATTCTGCTCTCGACCTTCCTGTCACAGGCTCCATGTGATAAACAGTTTAATCTTGATTTAAAAGCACTTCCTGTTTTCAGCTCGATATGTTTAGATTTTTCATTGGAAAAAGTGGTTTAATCATCCTGTAATTAAGATATGTGTGGAGTAGCAAATTGAAAATAGTAGGGATTCACCAATCTGACTTTTTTTAGTACCATACCCGGGATGATACCAGTACCGGTTTTTAATTAATAAGCTGTGTGAACCACAATGCCTGGTACATAAACTACACCTACAGTAGGGAGCTGCTGCTGAAACTAGACAGGAATGACATAATAAACAACGATAATAGCAGCGCATCAATAGTAATTTGTTGCATCTGCTGACATGACAATGGAGCCAAGTAAACACTATGCATAATCATAACTGAATCATAATAGACTATACTTATTTCACCACACAACACAAATGACCACGAGCAGCAGTGGGGCTTACAGTAATATAGTATATACAGTATACTGTAAGCTATATACCGTAGCGTGTTGGGGATGTGTGGGCGGAGTTCTCCCAACATGCCTTTGGACACTGTTTGTGTTCAGCTCCTGTTATACATGTTTACTGGTAGAGTACTGTCACATTGTAGCAAGACATCTTTTTGTACCACAAGTTAAAGTGTAGTGTAGGCCGCACGGTGGTGGAGTGGTGAGCACTGTCGCCTTACAGCACAGCACTGGCGACCTGTCCAGGGTGTACCCCGCCTTCACCCAATACCAGCTGGGATTGGCTCCAGCCCCCCCGCGACTCCTAATGGGATAAGCGGTTGAAGATGGATGGATAGAGTTAAATTAGTGAGTCAGTAAATGACCTCCCGTATGTGGGGATGGATGCGAGTGTGTAAAAGTCAAGCTGAACTTCATTAAAGAGGACTTCCTGGTTCAGAGTTCACCTCTCTGCCTCTCTCTTGCATAAAGAAACTTAAGCTCCGCTACAATATATTAAGGTTGGACCCAAATATTTGGCACCAGAATCTTTTTAATTAAACCAAAAAACGTATTGCAGCGCTATGCTGTCCACCTAAGCTAGGAATGAAGGAATGGCAAAAGACTGCATTACACACAGGGTTGCAGCCCAGCAATGCACATACACATCGGCCTCAAAAAGCCGCAAACGTATCACTGAGGTATGTCTTTACTCACACACATGTATTTACAGGTTTTGATAGTGATAGTGAGTTGTCTAAGCATATCAAAAAGGGGCAGGCCCCAATCTGGGAGACGTGACTGGGATCATTATTTTATGTGTAAAGCAACATCAGGCTTGACACACTGCTTTCCTAACTTTGTAAAAGAAAATTTAACAAATACAAACTAGATACTGTATATGTTTACTGAATTGTTTAATATCAAAATAATACATTAATAATGAAATTAATGCAGTAACAAATAAGTCAAAACTTAAATAAAAGAAAATTATGCTATCGGTATCGGTGCATCCTTGACACTGGGGACTGAGCCTGAATTTTACAGCTAAACTAACAACTCCCTGTGAAAGACAGAAGCAGCTCCTCTCTGCTGTTGTGATTTATAGTCTATCCATCAGACCAGAGAGAGGATCTGAGATTAAAGGTCATCAACACACTGCAGGGATGCTAGAGCTGCTATTGGTTGAGTCTGCCGGCCGGTCAGGGCCTCATAGACTGGGAGAGAGTCCCAGTGGGATCGCTTCATGAGGGGTCAGTGGATAGAGGCCAAGCTGATGAAAGCTGTGCTCAGTAACCATAAAACTGGAGTATTTTGTGTGTGTTTTTTTCCTCCTGTTGGTGAAAAACATTTTTATTTTGTTCTGTTTCAGATGGCAGTGCCATTTTCAAAGGGTGTTTCCACAGGCCAGATAATGTCACGCTGGCACTTCCCGTCAGCGCGGTCATCAAAAACATGTCTGTGGACAAATGTGTGGACATGTGCACGGAGAGGGTGAGTGAGGTTTTGGATTTTGGATACGTTTGTACACGCGAGTGTGTCTTCAGTGTTTAATGGTGGCTGTGTTTCAGGAGAAAACGCTGGCTGTCCTGGCTGGAGATCGATGTCACTGCGGCTTCCCGACTCCTCTCTTCTCCCTCCATGAACTGGAGGACGAGGGCATGTGTCTCCACCGTTGCCACGGTGAAGACTTCGAAAGCTGTGGGAACGCCGAGTACTTTGTGGTGTACCAGACTCAGGTTCAAGGTAATGTTTGGTGTCTCACAGCAGTATATAATGAGCACATTGGAATAAGTCAGTCACACCCTGCATGCAGGAAACACATCAAGCTATTCTTATACACCGTTCATAGCTATACGTACGAAAAGTAATGCATGCTAATTCCCCATGAAAACAAAACGGTGTATAATTCATGTAACTGTGAATCCGGAAATATAAAGAGTGGCGAATGTTGCATAGGGAGGAGGTTGGGATGGATGGGTGGGTCTAAAAATACAGAAACCAGGAGACCGGCGTTTATGTCCCTGTAAAACCAGAAGTTAACGTTGATTTATTTAATGGACTTAAGTAACACCACTTCCAGTTATTTAAAGTCAAACCATGATCTTTTCCTAAACCTGACCATGTTGTCTTGTTGCCTAATCCTACGGAAGTTGATTCCTGTGAAGACAAAAGTTTATTTTGAAAAGGCTGTATGCCATGTAACGAGGGGAAACACTCAGAAACACGAAGAAAATGTACAAAAAAGGAGGAATAATTTTTTCGCCAGATATGCAAACTGGTGCATGAGAATATGTTGAATATGTACATGCACATTGACAGCACGGTGCACCAAGTGTCAAAATGCTGAGCTCTTAAACTAGCAAATAGCGGACTCCTCCCAAGTTTGGCTTGTTTCTTTTTTCCTCACCTCTGTGTACTAGAGCCCAAACACAGTACACACCTTATATCAGCTGCTGACAATCATCTATTTAATATATAAATGTTTTATAATCTACATTTTTTGTATATATGATCAAGAGTTGTTTTTTTTCTTTTTGTTTTATTTGCGTTTATTAATCATTTGAAATAATTTAATTTCCAATAAAGTTTACTTTAAAGGTGCTAGATGCTAAATTGGTAACATTTCTATTGCCTCTGCACGGCTCTCAACATGGCGACAGCTGAGCCGGCAGCTCTCAGCTAACGGTGCAGCGCTAACAGTGAAAACAACAGCAACACTGCTGACAGGGCAAACAGTGTTAACCTCAGGGGGAACCAGAAGGTGGGTGCTACACTTCAGCGTTGTAGGTCGGGACAGCGTTATCAGCTGTAACCACCATCTGACGGTTTATTTAGTTCAGCTGTAAAATATCCCGTCCCACGCATACCTTTATCACCATGTCATCATGTCTCTAACATATGCGTTTTTGTGGACAGTGTTTCCTCAATGCACCAGGCAGCTGTAGCTTGGATCAGCAGAAACGCAGAGCCCAGTAAACAAAAAAAAAGGTTTAATGCTGTGCAGTAAAAAATGAATAAAAAAAAAAAAAACAAGAACAAGCTGCAGGGGGAAGTGAACTTCATGTAAATATCCTGGACAAGTTGTACACGTCTGCACGTACTGCCTATTTTACTTGTGTTTTTCCAGTATCAACGTCACACATTAATGTCAGTAAGTGGGCGTTGTTAGGCAATCTATGATGAAGAGAAAACAGTCAATTGACCCACACACAACAAAACATATCACCAGAATGTGTCTATATCCCCAAATTTAGACCTTTGACCTTTTTCTCCCATGATGTTAAATGTCTTTGCCACAAACTTACAGTGTTTCACAACTTTTGGTCTTTAGCCCCTGTTACAGAAAATGTCAATAAACAGGAAGTGGCTAACTTTAAGTATCTATTTGAAGCTTGATTGTGTTGAGCAACTTGTCAAATATTTTGCAGAGTCATAATTCACTTCATTTACATCTTTCACCTCACATTTGTAGGCAATGTCACAGATAATGCCCATGATTATTACTGTAGATTTTTTCAGTCATTCTGTAATACAACAAATCAATACTAAAGCCTGTCTGTCATTGCGTTTTGTCAGATAACCGCTGCATGGACCGGCACTTCCTCCCCACTCGTGCCAAGCAGCTGGTGGCCCTCGCCAGTTTCCCCGGAGCCGGCAACACCTGGGCTCGCCATCTCATTGAACTCGCCACTGGCTTCTACACCGGCAGCTATTACTTTGATGGCTCCCTTTACAATAAAGGTACCCATCGACATTAATCAGACATGATTCGCAAACATATTCATCAATAAATACGGTGATATGATTAAATGTATCCACGGTGGGATCGTCATTGTGTCACAGGTTTTAAAGGGGAGCGGGACCACTGGCGGAGTGGGAGGACGATCTGCATTAAAACCCATGAGAGCGGCAGGAAGGAGATTGAATCCTTTGACTCCAGCGTGCTCATGATCCGAAACCCCTACAAAGCCCTCATGGCTGAATTTAACAGAAAATATGGAGGCCATATTGGATTTGCTTCCCAGGCCCACTGGAAAGGAAAAGGTGAGCTGCTGTAGTCACTACATTGTGCAGTATATAAGAATGCAAACTATACACATACATACATACATATATACAAACAAACAAAAAAAACCTTTTCAAACCAAACAGCTGGAGACGTTTCATTTTCAAACTACGATGTCAGATTTTGATGTGCACGCTGGCTCTGATTAAAGCTTTCAAACAAGTGAAAACATATTTTTGGTAACTGACTGCAAGATAGTCAAGACAGGAAACATATTTTTTCAGTTTATGAAGCAAAGTGTAAGAACCTATGAGCATATAGCCAAACTATCCAGTTGAAGGACAAATGTGGGGCTAAATACCTCCTCCAGCCCTACTGAATTAAATGGAAAGCTAAATTTGGCACCAATGTCTTCACTGACAGTATGTGGTAATATTTAGGGAACTGGGAAATGGTCTATAGTGACGTAGAATGGTAAGGAAATGGAGGAAATGAGCAATAAATCTCTGACTGTTTCAGTGGTTTTGACCTTAAACTGATGTGGCTGAGCACAAAAAACCATTTCCAACATGATATAAGGCACGATCTGTCTGTTCTTAAAAATGAGAAATGAAATAATTAGCTAACCAAACACAACCTCAGTCACTTTGAGTCGGATCATCAGTTGTATCTCCTGGTAAAACCTGCTTGTTCCTCAGACTCTCATGCTACATTTAATTAGGAAACAGGATATATGTATATGTTTCCATCCTTCAGGGACATTGTAATAGTTGTGAGGATTAGGCACTAGACACTTAGACACACACAGCAATAGTTTGACATTTTGGGGAATATGTTTGTTTTTTGTGGGAGAGTTAGATGAGGAGATTAAAACCAGTCTCACATCAGTCTGTTCAATATGAAGCTACAGCCTAGAGCTAGTTATTTTAACACAAAGACTGGAAATGGGGAATCAGCTAGCCTGGTTTTGTCCAAAGTTAACAAAATCAGCACGTTATATCTTATTTGGCTCTGAGCCATTGCCAGGCATCCAAAAAACAGTCTGCCGTATAACCCGCATAACCCCTCATAAAACGGCAAAGTGACGTGTTTGTTCCTTGGGTTTTTGTACAGATTAAAAGCACAAAATATACGGTGGTGGTAGATGACTAGGACAGCTGTTTCCAGTTGTTTCCAGTCGCTGAGCTAAGCTACGCTAATGGACTGCTGGCTTTAGCTTCATATTTAATAGATAGATGTGAGAGTGGTATCAAACTTCCAATCTAACTTAAAAAAAAAAAAACTATTCCTTTAAGAAAGCTGTTTCTATGTGAGAACAGAACGTTTTAAACCTTGTGCATAGCTCCTTTATGTTACAGCATGTACATGTATCCAAGTAACTTCACTACAGAAATCGTTCGTCTGTAATAACTAGCTACTTGATTTATAATGTTGATATTAATATATGATATTAAGACAATGCGTTGTTACAGACTTAATGTGTCCCTTTTTGGACATTTAGTCTTACATCCAGTGTGTCATCCTGCATTGTGCAACCACTCAATAATGTGTCAGCACTATTTAGTCAAGTTAAATTCCTCTTGAGTCTATTTGATGATTAAAAAAAGGTTATAAAAAGGCTGTTGTTCATGGTATCATTAAAGAAATGAACCCTCTGGGTCCAGTAAGTCTTTCTCTATAAAATGTTAGGCCCTTTGCTGAGATATATCTATATTTAATGCATATTCTGCTTTTCTTAGAGCATTCACCCTCCTAAAGTGTGTTTTGGTAACCACGGCAACTGGTTTTGTCTGGTCTGTCTCACTTTCTGTAAGGCTTAATCGATTTTCAAGAGGCTGGAGAGTTGCCGACCCAGCAGTTGCCTCTCTTTGTGGAAACATCAGCACATTTGGCCTGCCGTTTCCGATGAATGTTTATTCCTTCTGTTGGTGGGGAAATGATGCACTGACATCAGTAAAGACAAAAGCTTTTTGACAGCTGCCACCTCAAATACGGCGAGGGGATCCGAGGAGAGTCAGCATGACATTGTGTTTTGGGTGACACGTGTACGATCCGATGCGCTCACCTCTGCAGGGGGAGGCTGTGGGGCTCAGATGATGTTACTGACACTGATGCCTTCCAGGGTGGCCCCATAAAGTCAACTCAGGGGCAAGTGTAACTTTATTTTGGAGGGTATGTCATTTTACAAGTGTGTTATTCTGTCACCTGGTGGCTTTAGTTAAAAGCCCTTACATAAACCCCTTTAGTTTGGGTTTTTAAAGTCAACCCCTCTGCTAATAAGAACTAAGTATCTTAACTAAATCTGATATTCAGTCAAACATTAGCAGAACAGGATGTTCACGGTAAAGCTGCAATTATTTTAGTTCCTTCTTTCTGTTTTAAGCTCTGGTTTCTTTTGAAAGCCAGATAGCAAGAAGTGACCCAGTGCCGTCAGAGAAGCAGTTCCTCAGTGTTTCTATACAGCATATAATATTCTGTCCACTATGCCTCTCTCATTGGTTTCTGAGACAGCACTGCAAACTCAGCAGGCTTTAAACTTTAACGACGACCTCTCCTCACAGTAAAGATGCGTGCTAATGCAGCACAGCTCCTGCCAGCAGCCGCTTTTATGGGCCAGTAGATTATCAATGGGTAAAAGTTGCAAGCGAAGGATTTTTCCTATATTGCCTCTGCAGTTTGACTGACGACCAAGAATGTCGTTACTGTCCAGTTATTTCAGAAATGACATCATGTTCCCTGCCGTGAATTGAGTCGCACTTCTGAAGCTAAATTACATCAGTATTTGGCTATCATGACGCTCACTTTGCCTTCATTCAGTCCCCAGTTTGACTTTTCTTGTTTCATCTTTTTTTGCATTTTTTTCCAATGCTTTCTGATGAGATCAGGGCCTGTATTTATCAGACTATTCTGCTATTACTGCTCTGAACATGCATGTGATTAACTGTCCACTTGAGAGCTGCTATAAAACATTACTCCTAGACTTCGCTGTAATAAGGAGGAAATTGATAAATGTGCCTCATTCTTCAGTTTTAGCAAAGAACCTTTTACTGGTTGAGTTATTCTGTACTGATACTGAGTTATTCTTAAAGGTCTGATAAATACGGACCCTGATTTCTTCGGTAAAATGAGCCGAGTAGTTGTACTTTCTTCCATGCTTCAATTTGCCCAATATAATGCTGTCTTTGCTGATTTATTTTCTGTTCTCTCATTCGTCCTGCAGAATGGCCTGAGTTTGTAAAGAACTATGCTCCATGGTGGGCGTCCCACACGTTGGACTGGCTGACTTATGGGAAAGTCGTCCACGTGGTCCACTTTGAGAACGTGAAGAGGGACTTGTTCTCCCAGCTGAAGGGGATGGTTCAGTTTCTGGGTTTGAAGGTTTCTGAGGACCGTCTTCTCTGTGTCGAGGGCCAGAAGGATGGAAACTTCAAGCGATCTGGGCTACGAAAGCTTGAATATGACCCCTATACTCCTGAAATGCGAGCGAACATCAACGAACTGATCAGAACAGTCGACGCTGCCTTGAGGAAAAGGAACATGTCTGGAGTTCCAGAGGAATATATGCCAAGATGATATATGTGACCCCTCATTTTGTTTTGTTCCTCCTTTAATTGGACAGACTCTGCACCATATTTTGTAGGATTACATGACTGAACATAGGTTGAAGCTTAGTGAGAAGAAATCTGTCTCTTTACTCTTATTCTAATTTTCTATTCATGTTCTTTCATTTTCTGTTGAACCTCAGCAGCTTCATGCATTAATAGAAGAGACACTTTTAACTGGGGAGGTTTGTTTTTGTTTTTGGCTCAATGAAAACACTTCTTATCCTGCTCTATGCACATGTGCTAAGTAGGCATGTGCACATGCCTTAACATGAGGAAGGTACAATAGCTGTGACTACAGAGAGATTCATCATCCAGACTGCTCTGGGTGACTTGTTGCCTGTGACCCAAACATATTATACAATACTGCAACGTGTGTTGTATGAGCTTATTTTGTGCTAAAAAGAAATATGAGAAATCAAAACATTAAAATGTAAGAATCTTCTGCTGCTATCACAGTTACAGAAAAATACTATTTTATACATGAAAACTTTAAAACGTTCAGCCCTTTGTCAGAGGGAAAAAAATGTAATATGCAGGCTGTAACTACCTGATGATGATACTGTGTGTTTCCAAGTTTTTGTAAGTTATTCAGCTTAGAGGAATCTTGTTTTCAATGATGAAGAGGTAAAGAAGAACTCAGCTCCTCGTATTCAAGATGAATAATCCCTCTTGAAGGCACTGACTCAACGAGAGAGGAGGATTTATCTCGACAGCATTTATTTATCTCTGGTGTGCAGTGCACGTCGACTAATTTGGTTGTGAATATGTTTTCTTGACACTGGACTTGATGCAGAAATCCAAAAAGCACTTTGTTGTGCAACACTTGCCCCAAAGATCACTGAGGAATTAGGCGCTACACTCGTTACTCGTTAAGGTTACCTTTAGCATTGATTTATGACAGTTAATCATACTGAATGTGGAAACTGTTTTTTGTTTTATGGCTTTGTTGTAAGAAGAGCTTTGAAACAGTTAAAGCTGGTCATTTTACTCCTTATAATTTAAAAAAAAAATCTCTACAAAAGTGTGAAGAATTCTGCTCAGATTCAATAAGCAGCACGTCTTATAACGGTACTCAATGTGCTATGCCATATGCTTAAAAATAAACAAATATATAAATAAACAGGAACATGAGTATATAAATAAATAAAACGCTGGTAACTGAGAGCCAGAAAACATGAACTGACTTCCATTTTCAGAATGATATAAATATATTTTTATAGAGTGCGCTGACACATCGACAATATTTGTATATTGCAACGAGCAAAACGGGAGAAGTCGTTTCTATTTTTAACACATGCTTTCAACTTTATTGGCTCTCGCTCTCATTGACAAGCTGGCACTTTCTGAACACAGGTGTCACATATGAATGTATTTTCTATGGAACGAATGTAATGTGATAAGGCCCAATAAATGAGTACAGAAAATGATGTGTTACGGTCCTTTCTAAGGAAACGCTGGAATTCAGATGACTAGTAAAAAGGTGATTGTGTGTTTTTGAAGATCAAAGAAAATGTGGTCTAAATGGATCTCACTGGTCTCTCCAGGCTCCTCCATTATTCAGTAGTACTTAATATACCCCAGCATATGTAAATATATTAGTAAAAGTTATCACTACGTCCACTGGGTTGATGATCCTGTGTGCAAATTTAGGAGCTCCTGTATAACACAGATAACATTAGGTAGCCAGGAGATCAAACTTCACATTTAATGGAATATGATTAGGGCTGCACAGTTTTGAGAAAAGTACGTAATTATGATTTTTTTTGACTGATATTGCAATTGTGACATGATTTGCGAGATTCAAGGGAATGGTAATTATTACAACACTGTTCTCTTTTTCATTTTCAAATGATTATATGTGATTTTTGCAGGGCTCTTTACCAAACACAGATGTTTTTTTAAGTCAGTTTTTCAGCAATTTCCTCTTCATCCTGCGATTTAAAAAAACATATTGCGATGTTGATAAATAAATGAATAAATACGACATATGTCTGCCATGTCCACCATACAGCTGAGGCTCATGGGAATGTCATTTGAGGCATTTGACTGCCTATCAAAGTACTGGGGGTGGCGCTTAATGATTCAACCTGGTTGTCTGTAAAACATTTCATGGCAATCCATATGATAGTTGAGATTTTTTTTAGTCCGGACCGAAAGTGGTGAACAGAGCGACCAACAGGGCGAATTGCATTACCACCCATAGAGCTACGCCACATTGAAAATGCATAGATGAGGAAAATCAGAATTTGTAGTAAACTGTAAACAATATCTTTGACGAATATGTTTACACAGTTACCTATTTACACATCCAGCAATGGAGCAACATTACCATTTATTTGGAGTCTTGTTTCTCACCACCTTATGGACTGAACATTCACTCATTTTAGCTTCATTTTTGTCTCCACCAACATATGGTTAAATTGTTGCAATAAAACATTGATTAATACAGCTTTAACAAGGTAAACTGTCCAAGTTTCATTGTGATTTACTGCCATGTAACCTCGGCGGTCTGGGTCTTCCCCCTGCCCTCCGCTGTTTCAACATGAAAAAAAAAAAAACCACCGGGCACTCTTGTCATCGTTATTCCTGAGCAGGAAGTGAGAGACTTCTATTCAAGGGTTCGCAGCACATTAATCATGGCTTTTTGTGCATTTTACACCCTCTAAGGGAAGAATCATTATTCTTCTCATATTTTTCTTTCGGTCTTTATTGTTTCAGAGGTGTTGGCAAAAATCCACAGAGGTTACACTACTCTGCTGACAGCTGGTGAGCAGGGGGATGATATTGCATTTATTACCGCAAGCGCAGGTAATCTATCAATGAAATACATGATGCTGTCTATGAAATGCTGATGCTTGTTGGCAAAGAAATTATTCAGATTCTTCCAATCCAAAGTACTTTAATTTATATTAACACTCTCAGTGCCAGTTTTCCAAAATCATCTGAACATGATCATACCATCTTGTCCGTGGATAAATTATAAATGAACTAATTTTGCTTTGATATTGAGAAATGAATACATGAAAGAGCTGATTTATTTCAGAAAACAGAAACATTTATTGCACAAATTGCATCCACTGTACAGCTCTCATACATGAAATAAAAACACAGGTTCATTCAACACGCTGTTGTTGTCAACTGGTAATGACATCTGGGTGTGTGGTATTTCTATGATTCATGAGAACCACCTTCAACAGCGGTCCTCCACTCCTACATTTGCATATTGTATTTGGGTCAGTCTGACACAATATACATAAATGCTGCAATGCAAAAATAGTTGCATACTGTGCTGTCAGTAAGTAAAACCCCAGAACATCCCTTTTGGGACAGCTGAGGTTTTATGTGCATGAAAAAGAAATGCCAGTAATAAATCCGTGTCTGGTTTCCTTCAGCGAGTGGTCTACATGATCTTCTGTTTGTTTCCAAAAAAAAAAAAAAGAGCCTAGTGCTCCAAATTTTAGTTCAGAGGTCAAATGAACACTTCACAGCAACCATTTCTACAAACAAATGGGCAAATATTCTGCAAAAAGCCTGGAGTCAGTCCAAACAAATTTGCAATATAAGATTATTTCCTTTCCTGCTAATTTTGATATGTTTGACTAGTCAAAATGAATGCCATACTTGCAATCTAAGCAAAGGCCCTGCAAGACTCATCAAATCTGTCTGCACTTTGCTACTGCTACCATTTGTGATAACAAATACACGCAATTTTTGTTTCAAAGTAGCCCCTCCAGTGTTCCTTTTGCTTAATGTAATTTCAGACAATGTGTAACATAATGATAATACATTTTAAAGTGTATATTAGAAAATATACCTCATATTTTACAGTCCTTGTATTTTACAACTAAAATTCCTCTCCGTGCTGCAGTTCAAAGCTTCCACCAACACTGCTCTGAAAACATGCCTTCTGCTGGATGAGACTGATGTCGACCACTCTGCAGTGTACAATGAGCAAAGTGCATGTTAGGTGTTGGCTCAAGCCTGCAGATTCTTCAACTACATTATGTGTTTGTGAGATTGAAGTGGCAACAGTTGTTTCCATGCTGCCAGCAGTAGAAAAGTGCAACAAAAATACTCACTGTGAATGTATAAGCTACATAGTTCATATCTTGTGGTAATTATTTACATATTTGAAAACAGTATTTTTGTTGTCCCATGAGTTTCCGGCGTGAAACTGTTTTGGATTAACGTCTCTAGATGTGCGTAGAGGCTCTGCCGTCCATGGAGCTGGACCTGGACAGGTATCTGCTGGTGGTGCGGCCTTCCTCCCCCATCGCGTTCTCCATCTTTGAGAGCACGGAGCTCTTGAACTTCTGCTTGAAGTCATTGCCCATGAAAACATACAGCACCGGGTTGAGGAAGCTGTTCGCCGCCGCCATGGAAGTGCCTACTTTGAGTCCGGCAGTTAAAAGGCCGTGGTCGAAGTTTTGATGGTTGAGTTCAAGTAGGACGAAGATGTGGTAGGGCAGCCAGCAGATGAAGAAAGCAGCGACGAGTGCAGACATGACTTTGAAGGGTTTGGAGGATTTGGTCATCCTGTTGTTTCGAAGTCTGAGGATGATGATGGAGTAGCATATGATGATGACGATGAAGGGGATAATGAACCCTGCAAGGAAGCGGCTCATTGCAACTATCTTGTGACTGTGTTGGTGCAATGTGTAATTGTTGTAGCAAATGGTCCTACCCATGTGACTGCCAACATCCCGAAAAATGACAGAGGGAAAGCTCAGCCCGATGGCGAGAAGCCAGGACATGACAACAACGATGGATGCCTTTTTAACAGTACGATGGTTCTGGGCCCAAACTGGAAACATGACTGACACGCAGCGGTCGATGCTGATGACGACCAGGAGGAAGATGCTGCTGAACATATTGAGGAACATAACAGAGGAGGCAAATTTGCACATGAAGCGTCCAAAGATCCACTCCTCCATCACCATGTTGGTGATGCTGAACGGCAGGAAGGCGCAGAAGATGAAGTCGGAGATGGCAAGGCTGAGGTACCAGGTGGTGTTGACCGTCTTCTTCATCTTGAATCCAGAAATCCAGATGACCAGAGCGTTTCCGCAGAAGCCCAGCAAAAAAATGAACACACTGACCACGAGTAAAGACACACACAAAACTTCCTTTAAACACGTCGACTGGTGCTGAAAAACTGGCTCCTCGTGTATATAGTGTGTGTAGTTGCTTTCATCGGTGTAGTTATAGTCAAAATGATATTCATAATCATCTGAAAAATCCATTGTGCCGTGTTAAGAGATTTCTGTAGAAAAAAAGAAAAGCAATTAAAATGACCAGCGTTTGATTATATTTAACAAAATTCTCCATCAAAGCTTCCTGAATATGAATGTTTTTGAATCTAAATGAACTTATGACAACGAATGATTGGTACCTGCGGCACAGACCTTCCACTGCTGTTGACTCGATGGTGTCCAGAGCTGAGTGTCAACAGAGCTGCGGTGTTTCTTTTAGATTTAAATGCCGCACAACTCCCATTTAGCAATCAGCTGACGGGTGTTTCTCAACACTTCCATCCCCAGAATAGTTTCAGTACTCCATTCTGAGGTGTTCGTGGCCTCTCACAAATTGCCAAACATTTGTTTGTGAAAGCTCTTCAAAAAAACAACCTTTTTATTTAAAATGCATATTAAACTGAACTCAACCATAATACACAAAAAATGATTGGATTATTAAAAATATTCAGTCATTCCCTGTACTGTTATTGGTTTTCAAGTACATTGTATTATTGTACCTTCATGCTCTTCGTCTAGCCTATGAAAAATAGAGGTATCTTCACATACATATAACATCTGTGAGAGTTTTATGATATGGCTCTAATGTTTCCCCTTTCTCTGCCATATGCATGTTAATGGGCCAGATGTAACTGTTCAAAGCAGCCTGGGCGGGGAGAAAGCATGTCAGGCTACAATATTCATTAAACCATAAAATAGCATTCTCAGGCTATGAACACACTGGTTTTAATTTGATATTTCAGCCCCAGCGTTTGATGCAGATGTTTCTAATGATACAACAACACAAAAAGCAACAGCTGTTGTAAATACAGGCCACAGAGCATCGCTGTCAGTTAGTGAGTGAATCAGCTCTCGTCCTGCTTCACGGAGTCATGATCATCGAGGCAGATGCGTCCGAAGCAGCAGCAGCAAGAAGAACCGCAGATGGAAAAGTTACTCAGTTTAAATGTTGTTATAATGAGTGAGGAGGACAGCAACAATTTCATCTGAAACTCCCACATTTCTAGAAGATAGTAAAATTATTATTAATCGTTAATAAAATGATTTCAGTGGGATGAAGACAGAAAGGATATTAAAGAAAAACAAACAGAAATATCCAGAAATGAAGAATTAGTTTGAACCTTTACAGTGAAACTGAAGAAAGCTAGGTTTCATGTTTTTATTTCCTTCATGTTCTATTATTATCATTATTATTATTATTATTATTATTATTATTAAACACACATACAAGTGATTTTAATTTATTTGGCTGATCGACAACTGTTATACTGCAGTTTACTTTGTTGAAATTAGCAGGATGCTTACATGTTTACTCCTCTATGAAGTGTATAACCTTATTCTAAAAACAAATTACACATTTTTTACAATTAGGTTCCACAGAAATTCATTTTCATATGTTAAAAGGTTCAAATCCGGCTTGGGGCTCTTCTGAGTGGAGTTTGCATGTTCTCCCCGTGTTAGCAGGGGTTTTCTCCGGGTTCTCTGGTTTTCTCCCACAGTCCAAAGAAGACATGCAGGTTCATTGCTGACTCTAAACTGCCCAAAGGTGTGAATGTGAGCATGAATGGTTATCCGTCTCTATGTGTCAGCCGTGTGATGGACTGGCGACCTATCCAGGGTGTATCTCACCTTCGTCCAATGTCAGCTGGGATCAGCTCCTGCCCCCCCGCGACCTCTAATGGGATAAACGGTTGCAGATAGATGGATGGATGGATGGATGTTAAAAGGAAAAAATAATTCTTTGTGATTCTAACCTCAGTTTCATGTTCGATAAGACAAAAATTGAAAACATTATTATTGTGTTTCCATGTGTCTTCATGTTCTCTTGATGACTGTAATAAACACGCAAATTTCACGTTGTAGAAACGAGCTTATGAGTGTAAATCCAGAGCCACATGCAGCTCTCTGGTAAATTAGAAATATTTAATTGCGTACAGCATGGCCATCTGACCTATTTAGATGCATTTCAGCAAAATCACTCTCACTGCAGAGAGGACGCACAGACCTGCTGGTGCACCTGCAGATTAGATTTCCTGATGAGGGCTGGGGTTATAAATAATCGAACACACAAAATAACCTGGTTTAGTCTTTCTCTGAAAAATGCACCGCAAGCCTTACTGAGGAAATGTAGATTCATGCTTCATATTTCAGAAAGTGCTTCACACTTTGATAAAGAAATTCAGGGCATTTTACTTCCCATTTCAACTCAAAATACAGTTAAGAGGTCATTTAGATACGGTTGAGTGGTTCAAGGAGAATTTACAGCACTACGCATGTTGTTGGTTTAAAAAATACGATGCTTGAGGTTTAGCAGAGTGCAGAGCAATCATACGTGCATTAAATCCACACGTATCCTTGGATTATTCTGCATATATCATGCACACAGAGAGCCAATTTCTACACTGTCATCTGTCGAATAAAATGCCAAACTGCCCCCGAAAAATAAACTGAAAAAACAAAATAACATAAGGAGGCCATCCTTCAACAGATGACATCAGTTCAAGCATCCTTTGAGAAACTCAAGCTGTGCTGCACTCTGACTTCTCATTAGAGGAGGGAATCTGAGAAGAGGACTCCCCTACGAGGACAAATATTATCTTGAATTTATTTTCAGTATTGCTGCAGAGGTTTCGGGTATAGTTGGAGATAGCAGGGTACAAGCATGAGCTATTCAGTGTCACACGGGCCACGATGTACAAGGGATTCACAATACAAAAATAATACATATTTGATTTCATTCTCCTTGAGAGGAGTCTTGGCGAGCGTGCTAACAAATGTGTATCTTGAGAAACTCCAGTAATGTAACATCCAAAGCTCAAGGTTAGGTTGTCCTTATACATCTAGTATTTTGTGTATTTTTACAGTAATTGTGAGACAGTAAGAATCTAACAGCACTGTAAACTGTATATTTTTCTCATATTTGAACAACAAGTACAGTAATATAAAAAAATAAACAGAACTGTTATCTATAGATGTGCCTCATTTTTCCGTTTTCTTTTGCAAAGTCTACGTACTGTCTCTCCAATTAAAAACTCACAACAAAATCCCTTAAATTTCTCTCCTTCATACTACTTTAAGATTTTTCTACTTGCCCCTAAAGGTGCTAATGGTAATAAGGCTTTTCACTTTGTGCTGTGTACAAATATACAATATATGAATTGCATGAGCTGCGTGTTTAAAACAAATATTCAGAAATACACACTCGCACACTCTTCAAATGCAATATAATTTGATCTGTCATGAGTCACTGCCTCCCATGGATTGTGAAATACATGCACAACTCTTCAAAAGCATTTGAGTGTATGTTTTCAGGCATCCATCTGATGATGCTTTCATTGAGCAATCACTGTCTTACTCACTGACACTTTGACAGGATATACGTACATACGTGGGAACAAACCGCTGATGATTATTCTCAACAGTAAGACACAAATGGAAAATTCTTCCATGAATGTAACTGAAACTAGTGAGTTGATCAATTAGCCCCATCAGTCTAGTTAACACAGAACCCTGGTTCTGTACGGTCCAACCTGCTGGTGTGTCATCTGTTCTAGTGGAGTCTTTCCTGATTTTGAGGGTCAAATGATGAAACTTGGCTTTAAACATTTTCAGGAAATGAAAGCGAGCATTTCTATTTCTACAACCTCTGACATCATGACATTAAATCTGCAATTTCCATGGTGTCTCTGTGGTCACAATACTAATCCAATTCCTCAGCTCCACTGATGAATATAGTATACAGTTCTGCTATTAGTCATCTATAGGCTGAGCTTATGCTTTAACTCATTTGTCCTCAAGCTCAGCCGCGACAGCCACAGTATATACAAGACTAACAGCATCCTCATTTATGAAACTTTCCTGTGTGAAATACTGTTGGATACCAATCAGCTACTGTGTTTTTCACACTTTGAAACCCTGCAACAAGCCAGTAAACACTTCTATTTATTCCAGCAATCAGGTCTGGTCTACCTGTCCTCCACTGCAGTTTGATGGAGGGTACAGTATCAATTTCCACTCCCGCCAGCCAGCGCGCCATTTGAATTGTATTTTAAAGTAACTTGAGCATGATCACTACATTAGTGTCCTCTGCTTGAAACCCATTATATAGATTAAAGTGTAGCAGAGATGCACCAGTCAACAGCATAAATCTGCTTACCTAAAATCCACCTCCACAATGCAGATTAAAGTGGACTGAGTCTTTAAGTCTCAGAAATAGATAGTAATCGCGTAGAAATGATCTGTGGAACAAAGCGGTGTTATCAGCCTCAGGAAGTGAGGTTGTAACCTCATATGTCTGAATTCATACAGCAGTTAGCAGAACCACAGTGATTTTGCAGTATTTCTGTGTGAGGCGACGCTACAAAGTGCATATTTAAATGTGTAGAGCAGTTGCGCTGAAATAGACCTTTTTTCACAGCAGACATTTTGACTTGTCATTACACTATGTGACAGAGAGTTTTTCAGTCTTTTTCTGTGGTTGATGATATCTGAAATTCCCTGATGTGATGAAGCTTTCACCACCTTTCTGCTAAGCCAAGCAGGTATAAACAAATGTCAACATTTATTTGTATAAATGTACTATTGCACTCATGTCTGACTGACAGCCCCATGGGCAGATTATGAGAACCCCCCTCTTCTCCCGACAGGCCATGTACGCTGCAGCCAACATTTTACAGCACACATACAGACATACACAATTAATGCCAACAGCCTGTTAAGCATTTACATGCATCTCAACAGGATTTACAGCACAGGAACACTCAAAGCCAACAGCACAATAACTAGAAATAAATTCACCTGTATCTCTGCAACACAGGATTTACGGCACAGGTGCACAAGCAACAGCTGGAATATCTATAAAATACCGCTCTCAACCTCAAATATGAAAAGCCCTTCTAGTGACGGGTGTTGCAAATTAGCATTTGCTATAAATTATGATACATCCCATTGGATAACAGTTCAGGTTGTCTATGTATTTTGTTTCTGTCCCAAGCAAATAAACCATAAATGAACAGCACATTTAAACCACTCTAATATTGATAAAAAATAAAGCCAGAAAAAACAATTGACAGTTGGGCTGCACCGAAAAGCTCAAAGTTTCAAAGCTTAATTCATAGTGTTGACATTCAAATTCTCACACATACAATGAGCGATGCAGCTTCTCTTCAGTGTCTAAGTCCTAATTTGACATTTTAAAATATGATGACAGACATTTGAAGCTTCATTTAAAAACCTTAACAGAAGTTTTGAATATAGAATTCTGACATTTGGTATAGCAAGTTATATCATCGTATCATATACAGCAAACACAGGAAGACTTTCTAAGCCTAAATTAATCACAAAATAGCCTTAGCCTGATTTTTGCAAGAGGCGGGCCCCTATAAACTATTCAACATAGGCCCAACAGTAAAACACATAAAGGAGCATACAGTGAAGTGATGCACCACAAAAAAATAAAAATTAAAAAAAATCCATCAATGAAGGTTGTATAACAACAACATTATGAGGTCTTCATGAACCATGACTTGCAAATGCAAATTTTATACTAACAACTTCAAACTAGGCAGCGCTGATCAAATATGAATCAATATTCTGTTACTGTAATGCCCATTTCTCTCAACATAAACACACAAACATCTTTAGTGTACTGTTTAGCTGTAAAATGAGAAAGTTTGTGACCCAGCAGCCATGTTGATAAATACCAAGCACCGCCCACCAGTCAGGGCACAGCCAATAGGAACACTTGATAGAGATGCTCTCTCTGAAATGACCTGTGATTGGCCAAGACCTGTAAAGTCCAGCTTCCTCTCAGACCACTTAAATTACAGTATGCTAAAAGGTTATTGTGGTTTTTTTGTCCAATGATGCAAAAAATATTCTGCCTACTGCAGGTTTAAATTACACCGTTGTTATCGAATCAACAGCAGAACACAAAGCTGTATAAACAATATATGTAAACACAGCGGCAGCAGCCACACACCCACATATTGTAGCAAAAAGAGTCGCATGCATAGTTATGGCACAGCCTGCACACACACCTTGCCTGTTGACGTTTTCTTGAGAAGTTACAACCTCACGACCACCACAGTGAGTTGTTTTTACTCACCTGTCTGAAGATCTGAGCAGCTCTGAGGCGAGTCCACCACAGCCTGCTCCGGGTTCAACAGCTCTGTTCGTCCATCCTCAATGCAGAAAATAGTCCACTCAGTTCCACAGCGCTCCTCAAAGTCTTCAAACAATGTTGAGCTCCAGTCACAAACAGCAGAAAAGGCCTCTCACAATGAAAAAAGCTATTCAGTGAACGCAGACCCACTAATAGCATTTTAGCATGTTAGCCAAACACAGCTTGCACCTACTAGCGGCTGTTAGCGTGCTCGCCAGGGGGCTTCAGACTCAGGTATTGACCGCGAGACTCACGCAGCTAACACCTTTTACACTGTTTCACGCTGTCGTTCAGTTACCAGACTGCTGGTGCCTTCAAATCGCCGCGTTTACGACAGTGAAGTAGTAGTCCTGAACACCACATGCGCTACGTTCATGTAATTAAGTGGTGACGAGCACCGCTGCTACGCACCGGCAATATTAACATTACCGTCTGTCTAGAAGTCACGGAGGCCAACAGTTTAGCAAGCTACAGGGTGGGTAACATAATGCGGTTAATACAAAGGTATAATGACAGAGGAGAAAGATGACTTCGTTGAGAATATCAACATTTTCCTTAGACATATTATACAATTACCAAGAAAAATAATATATGACTAAAATTACAATATATTGCACAATATTAAATTATTATGCACCAATATATTAATTTCCATGGGCTCCTCCATTTTTCACAGCGTCAGCAAACACGTCACAAGTCGTGAACGCTGAATTTACAGTAACTTTCCACTTATAGGTCGTGAATACGACATGAGGGGGGCGTTAGTATGGGCCCAAGTCTTAATCACGGTAAACACGACATCACGTGAAGGCACCATGCAGAACGCCCCCTGCCGGTCAGAGTGCGCAGGCGCATGAAGTGGCGGATGCGACTTGAAATTATTTTAAAAAATTACAGATTTTTAGCAAGTTACATAAAAGTGCACACAGTTTGTTACAGTAACGAGATAACGTCTAATATGAACTTAAATGATGTTTAAAATTTAATAATAATTTTATCTGGTCTTTTCTTTCATTCAAATGTGTCTAATATCTCTACTGTTTGCAGATTTCCTTTACTGTAAATGTTTAGGATTATTTGCTGTTATGTGCAGCAATCACATTCTTCTTTCTTTTCTTCTCCTCTTATTAATATAGAAGAATAGAATATTAATATACAGTAAAATCACATTAATACATTATTATATATGTTAAAATTATATTGAGTTCTGTGTGTGTCACAGTGGAGAAAGATAGTAATTAAAGATCGGTTTAGCAATTCTTGACTTATGCTCAGTAGAAGCTGTACAGAACATTGTTTCTCTATTATTTCAAGTGATGAATCCTGGTAAATCCCATGATACTTTATTGGTGTATGTATTATATTTATATTCACACCAGTCACAGAGGATATTAAATACTTTCAGACGATTGAACTGAGATCAACATAGGCTCCAGTCATGAATGTTTATTTGTCTTGTGATTTTGTATAGAGTGGGAGGAGAGGGAGAAAGAGAGCCAGAAGAGGACACACACATGCATTGACATATATGAGCGGAGACACACACACACACTTACACACACACACACACACACAGGAGGATTAGAGTTGGCTGTTTGCACAGATGGACCAACATGGCTTCATGTTAAATCTTTACATTAACAGGATTTAATCCTTCCAGACCACAGTGGAGTTCATCCAGATATCTAATAGCGATCTGCCTCTCATTCATACACGAGACAGTAGGACTACATTATCATCCCTGACATTATTTCCACACAGTATGATAACAAAAAGATTTTTACCCCACATAAAGATAAAAATGTTCCTGCATGTATATAAACGCAGACAACGCAGGTAATCTTCACTTCTGCTAAAATGCAAAACTCTACATGCATATACTGTAGCTTCCTGTAGAAGTGGGAACTACTTACTGTTTTTTCCACATTGCATGTCTTGCTGTTCTGTCATTGTGACAAACTAGAAATATTTATGAGTTGCAAGATGCTGATGGAGATCAACACCCTGTGAACTCTCCTGCAGGAGTTGAGGTCACATGACACAGAAGTAGCCGAGGAAAAAACACTTCAGCGAAAACCTGAGAGCTTGAAAGCTGGAAATGAGCTGCATCGCTGACCTTTGACCTGTTTGCTTTCAAAAGAGAATACAACTTTAATACAGTAGAGCTGATGGCAACCAACAAGTCAGTCTGTATGTGACCGTTGATGGACCTTAATACAGCTTGAGGGAAAGTTTACTGCAAAATACAGACGTTGAGCCCACAGTTACAACAAAGCTAAGACAATAGTAAAATAATATAAAACATATCTATTATAATGAAAATGTAAATGTTTGTTCTCCCTTTCTGTCTTCTCATTCAGTAACTGAATGACATTGCTGCATCACTTTTCTTTTTTTTTTAACTAAAAAATTGGCTGTTAATTTATTAGGACTCCCTTTGTCCTATGACAACGGGAAAAAATATATCAGGAGGTTTATATCTTATATCATGTTACCAAGTGCATCTACTGTATCTTGTCCCATCATTGTATTACTATATATTTTTAGTTAAACCTATTTTACCAAGTAGTCCGATTGATTAGAGAACCTCTTATCCAGGGTAGCTCTGGCCAAGACAGCAGCAATAGTGTTTCAAATGAGATACACACAAAAAAGAAGAACAACAACAAACAACATACTCACAAATTGAAAGCAGGCATCTAACAAAAAGCTGTGATATCTTGTCATCTATTTGGAAAATCTGCCTATAAATGTGTTTCTTCTCTAATACCAGTATACTTTATCATACGTATCATCGTACACATTCTACATTATCGCATTCATTTGGAAACTAGCTTTTAGATCAGGGAAATTGAACTAATGGGATATAGAGCAGAAATGTCATAAATGATGATAATCCAATATGGCTCTGGATCTATGGTTTTATGTGATCTTCAGTGCTGCTTTTAACCATCTAAATCCTGTTAAAGTGATTGGAACAGATCCTATGGCACTGAAAGAGTAATCCTGAAAGTGATGCAGGCTCATGATTGTGGGATTTCTGCTTGATTCACAGTCTCACAACTTGTATCTCAGTTAAATGGTGATAATCTGTTCATCTGTGGCATCAAATAAATCAGAATAATAACAGGATTATTAATATGTTTAATTTAAACTCTTTCTTTTGAGCTAAATGCTAATGTTAACTGATTTTTAGCAGGTATAATGTTTACCTTGTTCATCATCTTAGTTTAGAGTGCGAACATGTACTAAATATACAATACAGCTGGACTGTCCAACAATGTTATCCTTGGAGCCATGTCACCAGCCTGGCTAAAAACAACATGCATCCAAATAACACAAATGTTTCAAATTCATGTGTGGGTTTTTCTGATCTGTCTATTTGCACCCAGGTGGCAATAGTCACACAGCAACTATTCAGGTAGGTTTAGGCACCAAAACTATGTGGTTAGATTAGGAAAAATATACATACAGTATCTAATGTGTGCATGTAGTGTGTGACTGGGTTGGGTGCAAATAGTATTGTTGGCTACTGACACCTGGGTGCTAATAGCATCTGGCATAATAAAATCAGCATTATACGGCTCACTCAGGTGTCACTGACCAGTTGATTGGTATCATACTCTTAGATGGACAACAAACTCCATGAAGCACAATGACAAAATTGCTGATTGATTTGTGGCAGCAGTCATGTGACGCAGACATTATGACTGACTATTGTAAACTGTCTGTGTGTGTCTGACAGATGGTTACAGACAGGCACATTAAATAGCAATCCAAACTGTGGCTGTGAGAGCAGTGTGATAAGTTTCCCCTGCCACAAAAATCATCCACCTGCATTTGCAAAGTCTCGTAAACAAGTTACAAAACAGTTAAAGGCGAGCAAACATAGGCAAACATTGTCATCCGTTAGTATTGTGTTGTATTTAATCTTGTTATAAGGAGCTATAATTTTATTTTGTACTCCCCTGTATGTTACCAAGGAAACCAAACAAAGTCATAAGCCAGTCATCTCTTGCTGGGTGTAGAAAATAATGAGCCGCCCACAGTTGCTGAGTCATCGGTGGGTGCTGTAAAATATGCCCGTTAGTGCTGGAATTGGTAGATTCCACACAATGAATGGCACAGGCCAGTGTGGAAGTGAGATAACAGGAGAAACAGCAAGGAGCGCCTGAGGGAGGTCCCTGGTAATGACTGCACCTCAGTGGAGACCTAATTATTTCTGTCTCCTGTCTTTCCAACAGATCATGTTCTGTGGCCCTGCTGTGGTCCTCGAGCAGGTGACCGGCCTGAAGGATGTGATTGAGACTGGGCCACAACTGACAAACAAGAAAATATGACAAATGTTGAACATGTCATGCTTATCACCGAGACCAAAGATCATGTCTATTCTATTGCCCCCAAAACAAACACAAATCGTTTTTGTTCAGTCATTCATAAAGGGTGTTTCTGTGTGAAATGGCTCCCCTTGGGGCCTCGTGACAATGAGAAAGAGGACAGGCAGCCAGGAGCATGGACTGAATAAATCATCTCCAGGCTTTAGGCAAGAAGTCATGAGGAAAAACCATCCACACTACCTTCTGCACAATCATTCAGTAAAATTAATTATCCATGATCCTCCTGGCTTATGTATTGCTGCATTTTATGGACACCCTGTAAGATATGAGTTCAGTCAGCCAGCTCGGGTATATTCCTGCACAACGGCTTCATGAAGCTCACGGACATGACAGACTGTTAGGACAGCTTCCTTAGGAAATCCCAGATGAGACACACGAAAGGTAGCAGCAAGTGTTTTGCAGCAGAGTTCACAAAGGGACTGAGCTGAAGAGCGGGGGCGGAGAACTAACATCTTTAATGACAATCTTATTGTGAAGGCTGTGTTGGCTATACTATATCATGTTGCTAGCAGGAGACTCACATGCCCCCTGGAGCAGTAGACATTGATGTATTATGAACCAAAGGTCAAGGACGGACAGATCCAAACCAGAAAACACATTTTTCAGATTAGCCTCATGCAAAAATAGCCACAGTTTATGAAAGCATTTTGCGTGAACAAGATATATATATTTTTATCAGTTTGCATTCCAGTGATTCAGTTCGCAAAGTGAAGTAGATTCATTATTCCAGTCAAGTCTTTTTCTGTGTGGAACGGCGGTTTTCTGTGTGGATCACTGCAAAGCGACTATTTAGCCATAATAGAAAGTATCTAAAAACACACAAAGTGTTTTCTTATCCAGAATTTAAATACATGCAAGACTATAAGTAAAAATCCCAAAATACATCATTCTACACAATATGGATGATTCAAGCTGCTTACTTTTGACAGCAGTGGACCTCCAACCAGATGTCACATTACATCACATAAACTGGTGACCAATGCAATAAATAAAGTATATACTGTATGTCATGAATTGTTATTAAAAGATAAATGAGCTAAATTAATATTATTAATATTAATATTTAATTTTGCTGCATTTGTGATTGCAAAATAATAATATTTGTTATTATATCTATCTTTTATTGGGTGGGGTGTAGTTATGATATTAAGTATCAGTTTCATTTACTGTGAGTAGCAAAGACAAACATTTAGGGCTGCAGATAATGATAATTTTAATCATTGATCAATCTGTTGATTATTTTCTTGATTAACTGATTCGTTGTTTTGTCTATAAAATGTCAGAAAATGATGAAAAATGTGGATCAGTGTTTCTCAAAGTCCAAGATAACATCTTCAAATGCCTTGTTTTGTTCGCAACTCAAAGAGTTATATATAAACATAGGAGTAATGAAACCATCAATATTCACAACTAAGATGCTGGAATCAGAGAATTCTTTCCTAAAAAATTACTCAAATCGATAATCAAAATAATTGGCGATTAAATTAATAGTGAATAGCTATTGATTAATTGATTAATTGTCGCGGCTATACAAGCATTTGTTAGATATACTGAACATTTTAATACTGCGCTCAGAACAGTGGTTGTATGGTAACAACAAATGGGAATCATTTAACATTTAACAATGAAACCAGTTAACTGCAAATTTTTTAAAAGGACCATAATTTGTTTCATGCTTTTGTCAAGAGCCAACAGAGGAAACATCCAACAGTCCCACTGTGACAGTGTTGTGGACAGTGGCAGTTGTAAGGACAGAGCTCCAGTAATTACCTGGTTCACACCTGGGGAGGCCACCGCATCGCTTTGCTTTCCTCTGACCTACTCTGACGACAGCAGAGGGGAGTCTCAGCATGCACTGGGGCAAAGAGGGAGATGGAGGAAACATCAGATTACTGTTGTTATGAAACAGTGAAGTTTAGAGCCTGTACACTGGTTATTTTGTTGCAGGTGTTTTATTCTCTCAGATTTCCTGGAGGAGCTCCTGGACAGGCTGTCCTCTGTCGGAGAAAAAAAGACATCCTGACCTCTCAAATCTTCTTCGTAACAGCTCTTGTCAGTCTGCCAATGAGTGTGTGGATCTTGCATTTTGGAACAAGCCCTCGTTTTAGATAGGTATTTTGGATGCTGACAGTCGAGGACAGTTGTTGCTCCCAGTGCCCTCCTTCACTCTGCCATCCATTTTACGGCCCCCACATTCCTGCTTTCTGAGCCATCCATACTCAGAGGGTGGAGAGAGAGCCACCATCCTTCTCCCTCTGACTGTCTAACAAGATCCTCTATCTCTGACACCCAGCTCTGTCACCCAGAACAAAGCCCCTTCTCAGACAGAAAGGCAGGCAGGCTGATGGCTCCACAGAGGCTGGAGAGAGGAGCAGGAGCTAGTAGGGGAGGAGGCGAGGAGCCTGTGCCAGAGGGATTTATTTCCTGCCCTGACAGGTCGCTTTTTTCCAGGTGGGCAGATGGATTTTCTTCCTCTTGAAGCACAGTTCCAGCAAGCACTGAAAAGACAGGGTATTATTTTAATAGTCTGCGACAGGTCATCTCTGGAGTGTGCTTCACGTTAACGTGTCAGCGGGTGTGAGACTCATGCTGATGCATTTAGCAATCTATTCCTTTACATACTCTGCAAAAGATTCAGTTTTTCCCTTTCACAGTTTAATGAGAAAAGCCTGTAATTCATGTTCCATGCATCACAGTCACTTAACAACACTGATATGGGAGATAAGAGCCTACTGCAGGAATGCATTACAGATAACAGACGCCTAACTTTTCACAACACTGTTCCATTCTGATAATAATCCCAAAGTGACATGAGGCATTTAATTACATAAACACAGCAAAAAAAAAAAAAAAAAAAAAAAAAAAAAACAGAATTAGCGCTCATCAATGATTTTCACTGCAGACTCAGTTTTATCTGTTTCCACAGCTGAGGGGGTTTTAGCTCATATGAGCATATGCCAGATGGGCATAGAATTAGTCCACAAAATGACCCGAGGGCCGTTCATTTCATGCCAGTTCATTTCTCCTTCATCAGTCGCCCAATCTGCAATATTTGTCCTTGCGGAGTTGAAACTCAATTGTTGTGCAGCCTCATATTGAAAAGTGGCAAAGATATTACTGCTATTATACCCATCTGTGGTGTAAGCACCTGGACTGCAGACAGATGAAGGAATTGACGTCCGACACTAGTTTTGCATACTTTTATTCTGTTAATCCTCAATTTAAGGAAAACAGACAACTTTATTAATTTCTTCCTGTCTTGTGTTTTGGGAACACCACACCAGGAAAATAAAAAGAGGGGTTTCACTTTGAAGAAACTAGAGCACAATCACAAAGTTGGCTACACAGGAAACCTTAAACTAAATAACTTTTTAAAACAACATGAAGCATTTTTTTTAATTCAAAGAGATCTAAAAGTCGCAGTCCGAGTCTAAGTTCTTTTTTAAAGGGTCACTCTTTAAAGCTTCAGGAGGCAGAAAGGTTTTGACATCACTGGGCAAAAAAATGACCTTTCAGCATATTGTAATTCAAGTGTTCGGAGAGAAAACTAGACTCTGTTTTTAGGCTGTTTTAATCTAGCCTGTGACGGGGGACTTTGGCCAATCATAGGTCATTTCAGAGAGAGAATGTTCCTTTGGAGCGTTCCTATTGGCTGTGCTCTTGCTGGTAGGTGGTACTTGGTATTCCCTCAACTGATCTCAACATGGCTGTGTCAAAAGCTTTCTCATTTTATAGTTAAACAGTAACTACAAGATGTTTCGGGAAACACCGCAGCCTAGTTTCACTGTTTGATCAGAGTTTGTGAGTGATTGACAGCTGCTCAGAGACGGCAGACTCCAGCTCAGCTCTGATTGGTTGTTTTCCTCCGGTCTGTGAAATCTTACAGATGCCATCAGGAGCACCAGAGGACACCAAAGGACACTGGAGGACACAGAGGCACATTATTTTTTTTTCAAATTACTTGTCTCATGCATTAGTGTGACGATATAAGATAAGATAAGATAAGATGAACCTTTATTAATCCCTGGAGGGAAATTCGGGATATAGTGACTGTAACTTTTTTAAAATCATATTTGCTCCATTTCTACGCACTGCAGCTTTAAGAGCTAAAAATATATGGTGAAAATTGAAGCAGAAGAGGCCAAAATGTTCTGACTTTTAGTAAGTAGTATTTATGGGCTAAACTTCACAACAACACACATTTCCCATAATGCAACAGGGGGCACCATCTCACTACCATTAAGACTCCACACTGCCAGCTTGTAACTCGGGTTGTCTGTTATAAATTTTAAGTCAAACTGAGATAACCCCGATGACATCACCATGACATTATCAGGGTAATTTTCTCAGATTTGACAAAGCTCCCCCAGAGCCTCAGAAAACATTATACAACTGTTTTCACAGGCTCTTCACGGCGAGTAAACCGACACCTTGCAGGATGGCTGTTACTGACCTCCTCACAGAGCATTTCTGTGACTCAACACCTCATGACCTTCAGAGAAATGATGTTGCTTCTATTCAAGGTCGACACACAATGTGAAGAGACATAAAGCCTGCAGCCCTGAGCAGTGGAGAGAGTAATATTGATGCTAGAGTCAACTTTCAGCTGTTCTTTTGCATCTAAGCAGATTCTGTTTTTGGTGAAATACTTCCACGTACAGCGATGTTGCCAACATTTGAATTTGGTATAATGTTTTTTGGCAGATCCGATAATTGCGTCTGCATTTTACCTTCAGGGAATATGGGGCAATTTTAGTAAACACATTTTCTGCATGATACTATAATAAAAAAGCTGCTGCTCACATCCAAACAGGACACGAAAATGAAGCCAGAAGCCTTCGTAGTTCTCCCAAGATACCTGATCCAAGATACATGATCTGACCCTCTCTGTGAGACTCTGGATGTCAGAGTTTGAGGTCCATCCCCCAGAGAAGTGGAGCCTTTCCTTCATGAGTAATGGTCTCATTGGAGAGATGTCTGAAGGAGGACTGAATTAGTCTTTTGACTATGAGGTGTGTTTTCATATACTAATAGGTCATACCATTATTTTGTGCACTTGTCCACTGTATATGTCCTTTTCTCTTCTTTATCTGTAGTTTTAGATCATTAAACAACACAATAACACATAATACATGTCCACATACTTGTATGTATGGTTTTGTTTGTGTTATCAAACCATAAACATGGTGTTTAATCTTATTTATAAGGGAGTCTTCAAGAAGTGGAAGATCAAGCAAATGTTTTGCTTTTCTGTTCATTCTTGTAATATGAAAAACAAATGTGGAAATTCAAACCTGTGAGGGCTTTGTTTTCTTTTCCCCCTCATTGCTACAAGCTGCCTGGTGTCATGCATTATGGATTGAAAGCTGCTTCCAAGCCAAAGAGTAATAATAAAAATGTCTTGGTGCAGTGGCAAAATTATACAGCACTGAGACTGATTTGAGCCACAGATACACTAAATTCAGAGCCTGTATCCCACAGGCAGTAGTCGTCCTTCCCCTCCTCAGTTAATCACCGGCAGCATGTTGATTAAATAATCCCACAAGGTTTCTTTCTTTCTTTGCAAACATACTCTTGGCTACTATAACCTGCGACAGCCTCCTCTTTGCTTTGAGAGGTGTGAGTTAGAGCACATGAATAACAGTAAAGGAATAATGCAGCTGAAGCGTGGCTGCTCTATTATCCTCCAAGGTGAAATAGCTGTGGGTCAGAGCAGCACAGAGGGACTCTGTGGTGCTAAATGAGGTTAGTGTGCAGCTCCACGGCTCTCTGTGAGCAGCTACAGTGACCTACAGCAACATGACTTGACAAATTCAAAACCCCAAATTTCAGACTGGCCTACTAAATCTCTAACTCCACACAAATTAATCTACATGGTTGTTCATTCATAACTTTCTGTGTGGTGACATGCAGGGTGTTGCTGCTGAGTTCCAGGCTGTTTGTGTGAATATCAGCTAGTTGGAGCCGATAGCCTGCCATCTGCTGAAGAAACGTCTAACAGTGTTGGCTCTGGCACCGAGCCAGGAATCAATCCTCATCACCACAGGCTGTTCCCGGCTGGTGGAATTGTCCGTAAAGGAAATTTCACCATAAATACATGATGCATATAAAGGTTTTAATAAACATAAATGAAACCTAACAAAACTGAATACCAGTAACACTAAGGACAACTATAAATAGAACTGAAAGATTACAAAATGTTAATAGAAAGGTGTAGCACAAGAGGCTGAGGAGGAAGATATTCGTCTTCATACAAAGCTTCATAAATACAAAGATTCCTTCTTGTTGAATTCAAAAACTGGACTGCATTAGAAGAAATCTTGATGAAAGTGATTTTAAGGCCAAGAGTGCTGCAGTCCTCAGGATACACTATGGCATATTATGTACTATGGCTGTCGTGTTTGCATGACAGAGCAATGCTGCCCTCTTCTGTTTGTTAGGACAGTTGTACTATAATATGAAAGAGGGGGACAGCTGGTAGCAAAGCTGGAGCTGCATAATATAAGAATACAGAGTAATTAAACATGCCATGGCAAAAACAACTATGTCTTCAGTTCATTAATGCAAATTATGTAAAAGCAGATCAAAGACTTTTTGATTTTTTTAAGTTCCCACTCCCAGAAAGGCTTATTAACTAGGCTATTCTTATATGGATTTCCTCCTTTTATAATCCTTTCATAATGAATGACAAGAAAATTGAGATTGGCCAAATAAAATACAGATCTATTTATTTCCTCTTGCTAGTGAATGTCAAGGGTCAGATTGGTGGATTACGAAATGACAAAACCACTGGCTTGGCTAAAAAAAACTGTGTGGTTAAAGCAATGATGTAATGTAACTAAGTACATTACTCAAGTAAACTACTGTACTTATGGCATGTACATTTTTGAGTTACTTGTTCCTTACTTGAGTATTTCCATTATATGTTATTTCATATTTCTACTCCACTACATCTCAGAGGTAAATATTGTACTTGTTTACTGCACTTCATTTAGCTGACACCTTCAGTTACTTTCCAGAGTTATATTTTATATTAATAATGTGAATCAATTCATGCATTATGATATATTACTATAGATTAAACTGATCACTATGACCAGCAGTATTAATATGATGTGTCCATCCATAATTGTAATTCAACAATATAATATATATGCTTCTCATATAGGCCATTCTGCATAATAAGTACTTTAACTTTTCATACTTTAAGTATATTTCGATCCTAATACTTTTATACTTTCACTTGTGAAATAGTATTTTTACACTGTGCTGTACTTTTACTTACGCAAATGTTCTGAGTACATCTTCCACCACAGGATTAAAGTAAGTATTATCCATTATCCAAAATATCAGAACAGGTCAGTTACATATTTCAACCACTTATTCCACATTATTTGTGTTGAAAATGTCTGTTTATTGTGAGAAACAGAGCTATAAACCTGACGTATTTAGTCATTATAATCTAAGAGACATATTTGGAGCAGCCAAATTACATCAGGCAATCCCTCCTGTTAACTATTACTCTGAAAGGCAACCAACACAACCTCAGGCTCACGCCCAATTTGAACTAACTAACCCAAACATAACCATCTGACTGTTTAAGAACAAGCTATATTGAAACTGATCCCAAAACAACAATACAAAAACTGATGTACAATGTAGGGAAACTGGAAAATAGAAAATAAAGAATATTAAACCTGCAGTAGGCAGAAAGTTTTGGGCATCATTGGGCAAAAAATCCACAATAACCTTTCAGCATTTTGTAATTCAAGTGTTCTGAGAGAAAACTAGACTTCTTTACCTCCTCATGGCTCCAATCACAGGTCATTTCAGAGAGACAGAGCGCTCCTATTGGCTGTACCTCAGCTGGTAGGCGGTGCTTTCTAGTTCCTCAACTGAACCCAACAAACTTTCTCATTTTACAGCTTAACAGTTCACTACAAGATGTTTCTGAATACATTTAAGGAGAGAAATAGTCATCACAGTCACAGAATATTGATTGATATTTGATCAGCACGGCTCTGATTGGTTGTTTTCCTCAGGTCTGTGAAATCTTGCAGAAGAGGACACAGAGGAACATGATTTTTTTTCCAGATTACCTGTCTCATGCACTACCATCAGTATAGTATTTAGTATAAATTAATCGTTTTCTAAAAACGTTTTCAATAATATTTGCTCCAGTTCTGCCCATTGCAACTTTAAGTGAAGTACATACAAAATACAAGTGATATAACTGCATAACAAACAGGGGAACACAAATTGATGACAAAAACATATCTATCACTTCCTAATACGTAAAACTGAACCTCTAGTGTGAATTTGCTGTAGGTACCTACACTGCGTAAGAGTGCCTGCTAAATTTACCCAATCAGAGACCGTTACGAATCATTTGTTGAATTGCTGTGTTTTCAGCCAATCAGCACCGCCCTTCAAATGAATTCTGACCAATGATATTCCAGGATGTTCACACGTCCAGACTGAGGAAGTCGATGATGTGTATATTTTGTATACAACTGTAACGATGACGTTGAGAACAAGTCAAACGCTGTTGACTGTTGAAAGTATTAACTCAGACGGTTTCAGCTTAGAGTCACATAGCAGCGACAAAGAGCTAAATTGACCTCGCTAGTGTTAGTTAACGTTAGCTGAGGTACGAGCTGTAAAAGTCGGGTAAGTGAGCTGAATTACCTCGGTTGTGTTGGTAGGTGCGAGCTGTCACGGTGGCCGTGTTTTCCCTCCTGTCAGACGTCCTTCGGCTCTCCTAGCTGGGGCGGATATACATGGGGAACCGTATCATAAGAGGATGGGGGGTTTAACCGGGTATCAACATGGCTGCTGTGAGAGTGTGTAGTTACAACAGCGGCCGTTTCCTTGGAGGATGGGGCCCGCTACTGTGTGTCCTGCTCGGCTCTCTGGTGGCCGTCCTGATGCCGCTGGTGGGGGTGGAGGACCAATGCTGCGCCGCCCTGAAGGGCTTCGCTCAGCTCCGCTGCCAGCTGTGGGGAAGCTCCCAGCAGCCTCCAGCTGTGCAGTCCACCAGCCTCACTGTCCCCTTCACTGCCCTTGATGTGCTGCCTCTGAGGTCCAAGCCCAGCAAAGGTAAAAAACTAGTATAGTGTAGGTGTATTGTTTCAGAGTTCAACTAGTCAATCAATCACTAACCAATATTTTGACTTTGAGAATTGTCCAAATAATTGTTATTCAGTGTAAAATACATATATAGTTTGTGATTTTAGGAATAAGGTCCTGGATATAATGATATTTATTTTCAATACTGCCCAGCCCAGTTGCTGTATTATTACCTATATACTGTTTCACATGTTGGAGTTGACGCTGTCCATCATTTTCTGATTGCAGAGATGGAGCTGGAGGCCAAAGCGGCGCTGCAGCTGGCCCTAGAGATGAGGAAACAAGGGAAGAGGGAGAAGGCTCACAAGCTGCTGGTGCATGCGCTCAGCATGAATCCAGACTTTGTGGATGCCCTAACGGAGTTGGGGACCATTTTGGAGGAGGAGAAAGATGTCGTCCAGGCAGACCACCTCTACACAAAGGCCTTGGCCATCTCGCCATGTGACGAGAGAGCTCTGGTCAGCCGGGACCGAACTCTTCCCCTGGTGGAAGAGATTGACCAGCGTTACTTCAGCATCATTGACAGTAAAGTGCGCCAGCTCATGTCCATCCCTAAAGGCAACTCTGCACTCCGCCGGGTGATGGAGGAAACCTACTATCACCACATCTACCACACAGTGGCCATTGAAGGCAGCACGCTGACTCTATCTGAGATCCGTCACATCATCGAGACGCGTTATGCCGTCCCTGGGAAGAGCCTGCAGGAGCAGAACGAGGCCATCGGTGTGGATGCGGCTATGAAGTACATCAACACCACGCTGTTGTCCAGGACGGGAACCATGACTGTCAGTGACATCCTGGAGATTCACCGGCGGGTGCTTGGCTACGTGGACCCCGTGGAGGGAGGGAGGCTGCGCACCAGCCAGGTGTTTGTGGGTCACCATATCCCCCCACACCCTCAGGACCTGCAGAGACACATGCAGGAGCTGGTTCAGTGGCTCAACTCTGAGGAGGCCCTACAGTTGCACCCTGTGGAGTACGCTGCTCTCGCTCACTACAAACTGGTGTACGTGCACCCATTTGTGGACGGCAACGGACGCACATCACGGCTGCTCATGAACCTGGTGCTCATGCAAGCACGATACCCACCAATCACTATACGCAAAGAACAAAGGGCTGAGTATTATTCAGCTCTAGACACAGCCAACGAGGGCGACGTACGGCCCTTTATTCGCTTCATAGCCAAATGTACAGAGATGACGTTGGACACACTGCTGATTTCTACAACAGAGCACGCCGTGGGGCTGCCCGGAGCCAGCCAGGACCACTCCTGTCTCGACTGCAAACAAACCATCCCGATTCACAACTGAGCTGGAGATAAGAGGAGAATCTATAAGCTCTTTAATAACAATCCATCATATCGATTTGTGTTGAATTGCCTCATCCTTTGGCCATATTCCATCTCATCGCCCTCTTGCTTCAGTTTGGGTTCTAGACCAACTTCCTTCATTAAAACTGCTGCAGGATGTTAAATTGAAATCTGATTTAGCTGTTTAGGTTTGCTTTCAGTGAAAAGAAACCTTTTTAATTTGTGACCATAGCCTCATATGAGTATTAATGAATTTCTGTTACCATCAAAATACAATCTGAAGTTTGACTACTGATGATGTGAGGAGGAAAGAAAGCTTCCGGTTTGTGTCGTTTGACCTGAGGTGCTTCAGCGCGGTGGATGTGTAGCATGTATGAACATTTAGTTAACTTTGGGATAAAAGTGATGTCTCATTACACTGTTAAGCACTTTTATGTATTTGATTATTTTTTTTTAGGGGGGGAGGGGGGGTTGGGGTTGTTTCCAATAGGGGGGGGGGGGGGCCCGGGGCCCCCGGGGGGGGGGGGGATTTTATTTTAAAATTAAAGTGTTGTATTAAATTTCATCTTGTCTTTAGTTTTAGAATGAACAAAGCGTTGAGTGTTATACTGGGATCAAAGATGACTTTATTAAAACAAGTTTTAGCCCAGAAAAAAAATATACATGACATGACTTTTTCTGTTTTGTTTTACAGGACCCAAAAACACAAGGGTAGAAAACGGTAGATAATGAAACAAGCAGGTAAATAAATACTATGGTTGAACACCAAAAAAAAACATTTATTATTTAACTCTACACCAAATTCAAAACATTGACTATAGAACTTATACAAAACAACAGCAATGCACACATACCACCTTTTAGTACTGGACATAAAACAGAAGGTGACATATTTAGATATATATTTTTTTAGATTAGGCCACTGTGGTGAGAGCAATCCATATAGCTTGTATTCCATCTGTTTTGAAAACTTAGATTTGTATTTATTACAAACTATGGTGACCTTTTTGAAATTAGCATACAGAACATTATGTACACAAACAGAATTGTTAATATCCAAACAAGACAACTGGTCGACTTCTAACACGGGAAAACGGAAATGGGAAAACTGCATAGATTCTCTTTTGTGTCAAAGGAGCTGCAGACCTAAATAATGTGTAGATGACAGCAAGAGCCTCTTTACTCTTTACCTCAGGAACGGTCAGCCAGCTGTGGCCAAGTTCATTTAGAAGGTAAAATTAACTCTGAATAGTTACAAAGAAAACCAGGTCCACATCACATTTCTAAAACTGTAAGGATTCACTTTTACAGTGTACACACAACAGAGTTCCAAATGTACTTTCTAGTATATATGGTTATATCTTTAGTCTTTTCAACACGTTTAACTAATTCACATCTCATATAAGTGGATGAGATAAGTGGACTTATTCATTTCTTAATTGTTTGGTCTACAAAACTGGAGTAAACTGAAAGATTCCCAATTTCCTAGCACCTAAGGTGATGTCATCAAATGTATTTTGTCCTATCAAAAGTCTAAAACCCAGATAAGGAGGGAAAACGATCCTCACATCTGTGATGCCGGAAATAGACTTGAACAATTATCAAAATAGATTAGAGTCGATTGTTGCAGCCAAGACTGTTCGACAAGCCGAGACTAAATTTCTTCAGCATCATTAATGTCCTGTTAACGTGCACTCTGAGTTTCACGAGGAAATATGGTTTGTTTCCCTCTGAATCTCTCTTTCGGTACACAGCACATAAATAAGACTGATATCTAAAACAACAGAAATGATGAGGGATGGATGTTTTCACCCTGAACAGACAGCTCACATTAACAGTGACATATGAAACCACAAGAAAGTATACTTATAGCAGTTCTGTACTAAATACTATAACTGATATCAAACTTTAGCAGACATATTAGCACAGTCTTCATACTGTAATAACATGTCCTCAGGCCAAGATAAAGTCAGCTAATACTGGATCCTCTGTAGACTCCATAGCATCATAATACTGATGATTAAGAGCAGATGGTAACTCACAGATGGTATTGTGTAAAAATAATGAAGTAGTTGTACTTTACAGTCAGAAAAAAAGTAATTACTACCCTTCTTAACTTTGTCTGCAGAGGTCAAAATAAGTTACACAACAAAAATCCTAGATTTCCTAAAAACATCTTGAGAGTATGCCTTTTAATCACTGTAGCACACCCAACTTCTGTACACTCACACACCATCTATATTACACCATGTCTGAACTTTTGCATATAACCCTTTTACACAACATTCACAAGTTTGGCTGTTTTGAATATTATAAAAAATACTCTCCCATATGCTTCTCTCAGCTCCCCTTCACATTACACAACAAAAGAAGACTTTGCAACATGAGGCGTACAATTTTAGATACAGTATATTTACATACAAATATGATACACTTTTCTTTATAAAATATCCAGCCAGCTACCTTCAAACACACCAAAACGATCTGTCACACTGGTGAAAAGTATCGGTCGAAAAGGCTTTCCGATGGAGGGCAGGAGCTCGGCGGTTAAGGCAAATCTCGCGGAACGGATGATGAGAACAAGACTGAGATTAAAGGGAAGCCGGGTAACCAATTACAGGAAAATCACCAACACTAATTTGTAAGGACACAAGATGGCTTTCAGTGTGAAGGCGGTCGTAATTCTCTCGCGCATCTTCTCACTTGCTGAGAAGCATCCTGGCAAAGTCTGAATTTGACAAAGGTTTCGTCTCTCCGGCTGCGTTCGCTGCTGCGCTGTCTGTCGCTGACACCTGGCCGGCCAATGTCCCGTTCTCGGCTTTGCTTACAGGCCCACTCTGTCGGTGCAGGGAACGAGGGAGTAATGAGAGCTGGGTGCGTCCTCTTCCTCTCCTGGGAAAACAACAACAAAAAAAAAAAAACAGCTTTGTTTGAGTGCAGTTACATATCAGAGAACGGCAGACTTTCAGAACATTTCAGTTGGAATGAGAGAGAAATCAGTAAACTTACGATCCATAGGCCTGGCGAGGCATCATGTCTGTCGTGGGCCTGTTGGAACCAGGTTTATCCATATTTCTGCGAGGAGGGTTACTTATCGCAACAGAGATTTTGTTGTTCTGTACAACCATGCCGTCCATTTTGAGAACTGCATGAGAAGCCTGGGCTTCATCTGCAAACTCAACATATGCCAGACCCTGCAGAGCCACACGGGGAGAGAGGGTTAATGCATCAACAGCCGACTTTGCTCAGCATCTGCACGGTCAAAGGTGGTAATCATTAGCTTAATCAGGAGGACAAACATCTGGACATCGTCCTCCTCTTTATACCTCACCTTGGGTTTTCCTGAGCGATACGTGACCAGACGAATATCTTTGATGGTGCCATGACTTTTGCAGATTTCCTCCAGTTCCTCTTTAGTGCAGGAGAACGGCAGCCCAGAGATGAAGATCTTTTGTTTCTCCATGGATGTGTTGTATTTAAACACCTACGGGGACATTGATGGAAGTGGTCACTTGTACTGCACGTTATCAGTGTTTCTACAGGGTTCACAAAGTTAGAATTAAATATTTTTAATACCACAAATTTTAATTTAACATGCGTTTTACAGTCATATGGTCCAAAGTGTGATGGAAAACCAAGAGGGACATTATGACCTAGAATTATTGATTATTGCATCACATTTTTTTTCAGTACCATCCAATTACATTAATGTGACCTGGATAAATGGCATAAAATGGATATATGTATTAACCAATTAAGAATCATTAATTTACTATGACAATAGAAAATATTTAAGATTATTTAATACCTTGTAACACTTTTCAGTGATTTCTAAGACTTGCAGATACTCAAACAAACGTCTTTTCTTGCGTTCCCATTTACCTTAAAGTCAGGATTTTTGTTTTTGTCTACACACGGGGACACAAACATGGGCCTGCCCTCCACCTCCCGTCTGTCCAGCTTCAGGGCTTCAGGGACAGACACTGAGGATTCAAACTGTACATAGCAGTAGCCTTTGAAGGTCCCTTTGTTGCTGAAGATGGGGCGAATCTGTTTGATAGGACCACAGGTCTCAAATAGCGTCCTGAGCTTCGCCTCTGGCTCCTCCAGGGTGTACATCAGGTTACTGATGAATACGCTGTTGTTATCGTTGCGAAGTTCCGGCTTGTCGTCGTTCTGCCTCTGGGCAGCGGCCGCAGCCCCCTGCTGGGCTCTTTTATTGGCGGGAGGAGCAGGCTTATAGCCAGGGGGAGCGTTCCTCCCAAACAGTCCTGTCTCAGTCTCCATGTACTCCTCTGTGGTTTGGTCCCCGTTTCCTCGTTGCCTTTTAGGAGCTTGTTCTGTCACATAAGGAAACAAATATGAATAAACACATAATTTCTCAAGCACATTTTTTACTTAAAAACAAAAAGGTTTATCATAGAAATTATCTGTATTTACCAGAGTCGTCATTCCACTCATCATGATAATCCTCCTGCTCTGCTTTCCTCTTCTCCCCAGCTCGAGTTCCCTTCTGGACCTTCTTCTGAGCCTTCTTTTCTGCCTTGGCCCTCCGCCGCTGATCAGCTCTCTCCTCCTCTTGGCGAGCCAGGTTGGCTTCTTTCTCAGCCACCTAACAGATGGACACCACATGGTAACATTAGCCAAAAGCAGCTAAATGATACACCTGTCCAGTGCAATGCTGATATGTGCTCCTGCCTTCGCTCGTTGTTCATTAATCCTGTTCAGCCGGGTCTCTGTCTTCTGCACTGCCACGTCCCAGTCCTCCAGAGAACCTGGAGGTGAGGACGAAAAATACAGAGACATGCTGTAATTCATGAAAAACTTTCATCTACTTTTATTAGGGCTGTCAGAGTTACTGCAATAATAATGAAAATTTAACGCTGCAAATTTCTTTAATGCATTAACACATCTTGCAGTTTTTCAGAGGTTGTTGTGAACTCAGTTTTAAAGGTAGAGTGAAGACACTGGTATCATATGAAACTAGAAAACCTACCATCCGTGTCATACTAGCTTGTTGCAAAGGAGGTTAATTAATGCTCCAAACTTGGAAAAACTGTCATGGCCATTTTCAAAGGGGTCCCTTGACCTCTGACCTCAAGATATGTGAATGAAAATGGGTTCTATGGGTACCCATAGGTCTCCCCTTTACGATTATCACATGCAGTTTAGGGCAAGTCATAGTCAAGTCAGCACACTGACACACTGACAGCTGTTGTTGCCTGTTGGGCTGCAGTTTGCCATGTTATGACTGAGGATATTTCTATGCCAAATGTAAGTAAATAACCCTGTGAGGGTTTCTGGACAACATTTGTGATTGATATTTGAATAAAGAAGCATATTGATAAGAGTATTACATACTTGACAAATGGATAAAACGTACAATTAATTTGCAATCAGTGCGATTAACTATGGACAATCGTGATTAATCAGGATCAAATATTTTAATTGAGCTACAGCCCTAATTTTTGTGTTATGTTAGATTTATACGTATATTGAGACTCACCTTCCACTCTCTCGAATGTGAGTAGGACTTCACTCACATGCTCGGGGTAGTCTGAAGTGCACTGAACTGCTCTATGGAGAGCTTTCCGACAGTGGACAGGGTCTCCATAAGACCTACGAATAAAGAAAAAAATTCAAGGACACATACAAGTTTCGGCTAAAATGGAATGAGCACTTCATCATTTTCTCCCCGCTCAGATACTGATGGACAAACCTTTCAAGGTTATAGTACTCCAGCCACATGTTGGCATATTTAGCGTTCCCTTTTGTCATGATACTGTCCCACAGCTCTCTGGCTTTTTGGATGTTCTTACAGTGGAGAGCCTGATGGGGAAGAAAAAAAAAAAAACTTATATTATGAGCTATTCATTCGTGTCGACCATTTCCATATTGTAGCTATAGAACTTTAAAACACACAAAGATTCAACTACAACTGTCACATTTTGAGGAAGTAAAGTGCTGCCATAGTAACTGGTCCTGTAGTCCTTTACCATGAGTCTCAATGAGCCTGAAGTAGTAATATCACTATGTTTGAAGGTCATTTCTATATTATAGAGTAGTTGTACACACTTAATCTATACATAAAAATAATAAAAATCAATCTTAATCAAAACAACACAAAAACTGATTAAACACAATTCAGCATCACAGAAATTCAACTGAAACCATCTTGAAAATGGTCGTCATAGTAACACTGCTCACCTCTATCCTTGCCCAGATCTGCATTATGATACAAGAGGGATCTCCACTTTCCCCAAATCCTACAGTGACACAAGACAATGAATTATATGAAAACCAAACCAAGGACGCCACAAAAATAAATCTCAGTAAGACTCAAATCCACCAACTTTCTTCAACATCCTGTTTCATGTAGTCTAGAGACCGAGAGAAAGCTCCTCGCAGCTCCTCCAACTCTTTACTTGATTCTGTAAAAAAAACAAAAAAAAAAAACAGCGTCAGCAAGGGAGCAATGATTGAACTCAGTTTTAAAACACAAAGACAAATTCAGTTTCACACACAACTGCTCTCACCTTTGCTGAAATCCACACGTCTCCTCAGGTAGTCGAGGTATGCCTGCCAAATCTCCACGTAATCCGTCGCTTGAATGAAACCTGCATTCAGCGCCTTTTCAAACATATCTGTGAGGAAGACAAACACGGGTTCTGGGATATTTCCCCATAACAAACACACAACTGCATGACAACAGCTACTGAATGGTCATCTGAACAGCCTCTCGCTGAGCTCAAGTTGTTACCTGAGACAGTCTGGTGGTCGGCTCCATGCCTCTCCAGAGCTAGCAGGTAGCTCTTCCACAGACCCATAGTCCAGGGGCAGTTCCTGACCGCACGCTCATGAGAGGAGAGAACCAAATCTTTGATTTTCAGCTGACGATCCTGCAGAGTTCACACAGAACAAATAACTAATTAACTAGCTAACTAATCCCGGCTCCTCCTCTTTATCTCTAGAGATCATTTTCAGTGATGATAGCTGGTATGACACACAGCATACACTAATATGTTTCTCATTGTGGAAGTCTTATTTAAAATACGTATAGTCAATGGCTATAACTTCTCTATGAAATCAACTCTTACATGCTTAGAAATTATGACAGATCAATTATAGAATAATAATATATTGGAGCGCTCTGGTAGATAGCCTGGTAGTTCATTCTCATAAAAAGGAAAATAGGAAAATGTTATAATAATTACATGAAAAAAATAATTTTCAGGCACAACACAACATTTTCCAGGATTTTTCTCTAGATTTCCATGTTTACCATAACTGGAAAAATGGTCAGCTGTTTTTTCAGGACACGTGGGGACCCTGATAATGTCAAACAAGCTCAAAGATTTATTATTGAAGATTTAAAGTCACTTTTATAAACAACCAGATTTTCTGACATCCCACCAGATTTTCTTTCATTACTATAATATACTAAATAATATACACAACGCAAGTATATTAATCAAGCCCCCATATAAATCAGCAGATCCAGAGTTATTCTCCTTCGTACGTTCATGTGACTGAGCCCCAGACTGAGGGCTGGGAGGTGGGGTTAAAGAACGCTACTGCACCTGCTCTATGAGCCCAATGGATGCAGAAGATCACTGGATGATCCGGGTGGTTTATCACTCGGCAGTTGGGCCATTTTAGCTCCAGGCACCACTAAGCGACTCTCATAGGAATGAACAGCGCTGTGTCCAGTTCTCTTCATACAACCATGATGTTAGCATACACAATGAAGTAGCCAAACCTTTAACACTGAAATAGGAGTCATACAGAATCATACTTAAATTTCAAATGGGGATCTTAACACTTTAACCATTACTTAAAACAAGACGTGGCTACATTAACAAATCCACTGGAATACAGATGACAACCATTGTACTCTTTTCAAATGAGTCACTGATTACTGTCCAAGCTGTGTTTAAAATGTCAGAAACTACATTACAAAAATGAATCCTTCTCAAGAGGAGCTGTTGAAGAAAGTTACTGGCTGTAATTTATCAAAATAACCTCAGTGCAAGACTTGATAATAGTTGTTTAGTCTTTGTTGACAGATGATGCAGATGGCAAGTTTTAAATGTTGAATAAGAGCAGTCAGCCTGGGAGGTAATGCCATGTGTAACAAGTCCAAACCCTACACAGTAAACATTACAGTCTGACAGGGAGCCCTCAAAAGGTCTGCACCACCCCAAATACTGACCAATACTCACAAGATAGGTGGTGTATTTAGCCCACATGTCCGGTACCAGACAGTTCTCCGCCAAGGTCCGCTCAAATGTTATCTGGATCCTCGCTGGGTCGCCCTCCTTTAGTTCAAAGTCGATGTAGGACTGATACTCTGCCAGCTTAGGAGGCTCTGCTACTATCTGCAGCAAAACAGCATGCAGATGTTATGCATTGCAAAAACTGTGCACATTGTTTACTCTTAAAAGGAGAACTCTAATAGTCAGATTTATCAATGCAAGTCAGTTACCAGTGACTCTTCAAAAGATTTGCACTTTTCCATCTGCTGCAAAGCCTTTTTGTACTGATGTATGACCGTCTCAGCCACACCATGCTCAGACCACTCCTCATACTCTGCATAGGTGGCCTCCATGTCTACAAAGCAACAATTGAAAGACGTTTTTCAACATTATCATTAAACATACATTCATCACAGACAGTATTTACAAAATATAAAGGCGTAACATTAAGAAATAGAAGTTTTAACTTAGTATGTTGCAGGAATGCGTCAATCTGCAAATATTTCTCTAATCTTGGTCTCATACTTTAGTGAATAGCAACATGTGAGATGCTCAGATAAGAAAGGGATTAAATAAGAAATGGCTCTGGTCACCATTCAGCTGGGACAGAAAAAAACAGTACAATACTAGACCATCTGGTTATCTCTCACCCACTCCTGCAAAGCATGGTCAGGGCCTGAAGAGGAGTTCTCTTTCTTATTCGGCGTGACATTTCAAAATCATGCCACACTTAAGTGATCCCACAAGGTGGCATTCTCTTTTTAAATTGGGTAACTCACAGGTTTTAGTTTTTTGGACATATGGCCATAACAACACGAATCCTGCCCGTTTTACAGCAGCCTGTCTGGACAGAAGAGGCGTCGTGCTTACCCATTAAGGGAACGGCCAGCTGGCGGCGAAACAGTGTATGGATACGCTCAAGCTGAGTATTCAGCAGCTCCTGCTCCTCACGGCTGGGAATCCTGCCAGGGGGAGGCTTGGATGAATCACAGAGGAGAAAATGGAGTCAAAATTTAGCAAAGGCCCATTTACTCGAACACGACAGGGATTCAAATACAGCATTTAAAGTATATGCATTTATTCTGAGTTAAATGTGTGGATTATTGTTCAAAAGCACAAGAGAGACTGATATCGCCTGCAACTGTACTACACTGTGTGTTGAAAGCAAATTTGAAAACAACAACAAAATCAGAGCACATGTCTGACCACTCGTAGTGACGGAAACACAAACCTGTACTGTGGACAGAATGACGTTCTCAAACTCTCTGTACGCCTCCCACACCATCTGTCCCTTGGTCATGTGAAGCCCCACAGCTGTCACCGCTCTCTCAAAGATGGATCTTACTTTATCCATCCCACCTGGTGAACCCATGCCTCCAATAGAATACTGAGCATATTCAAGCCAAATATCTGGACCTGGGTATAAAGACACAGAATTAAATATTAAGATTGTGAAAAAACTGAATGTCAAATCAAAGGCAAGTTAACAATGGTGGGATGCACTCACAGATATAGTCTTTTACAGCTTTCTCAAAAAGTTCATATACTTTCTCCCGGTTTGGCTCCTCCTCCGTCAAACGGATCTCATCCTTGAGCCAGTCTAGCCAGATCTCTGCAGGATTCAACAAAATGTGGTTTCAGTTGCAAATAATGATCAGAGTTGCTGTCAAGTGATGCTGATACCAAAACTGTATCAGACGTGTACCAACCTTCAGTGAGTGGGAAAAGCTCACTCATCTTCTGCCTTGCCTTTCGCAGACGGAAAAGTTCTCCCTCCTGCTTCAGCAGTTTGATGAGATCCACATGGCAGTTGTAGTCAAAAGCATTGATTGACAGCTGAAAAATCACAGACATGAAAGGGGAGTAAGACGAATAATACAGTTGAACATATCTTAAGTAAATCATGCTTCTTCTGTATTTTTTAGCAGCTGATTTTGTCCAACTACCAAAGAAAATGTTATAACTTGTTAATGTCACACAGATTAAATCATGATATTATCAATATAACAGTTACGTTCATTGCTGATTAATCTGTCAATTATTTTCCTCAATTAACAGATTAGTTGTTTGGTCTAATAAATGTCAGAAAATGGTGAAAAATGTCAATCAGTGTTTCCCAAAGCTCAAGATCACGTCTTAAAATGTCTTGTTTTGTCCACATCTCAAAGATGTTTCAGTTTGCTGTCAGAAAGGAGTAAAGAAACCAGAAAATATTTACATTTAAGAAGCTGGAAAAAGAGAATGTTTTTTAATTACTCAAACTGATATATTAATTACCAAAATAGTTGCCAATTAATTTAATAGTTGACAGCTAATTAATTAATTGTTGCAGCTCTACCTAACATGTTTCACAATTTACACAATGCCACTCAGACAAGTTGGCACTCAGTTAGCTATACCTAATCTAATGCAATCTAATAATTTCTAGCTTCATTTCAGGAAGGTGTTGATTCTACTTTAAGATCATTTTGGAGGTTGTAGTGTGCATTGTACTGAGGTGTTTTGGGTGTTTTGTCTAGTGTAGACACCGATCAGAACAGTATGCAATACAATTCAACAGCACAACAAACTGCAGCCTCCGAAGTTACCATAAAGTCTAATCAACACACCTTTAAAACAATTATAACCTTCATGAAGGTGGTATTTGTTGCAGGGCTGTTGAACTGCATTAGTTTTAGCAAGTGTACCTAATAATTTGTTGTAAAGTAGCTAATGCAGCAGTAATGTTAGAAACTTTCTCTGTGCTGTTATAGCGGACGCACAGACTGCAGCATTTACTGTATGACTGCAACTGATTCAGTTATGGAAATCGTTATCATCAATACATCAGATTAAACACCGACAGCGTGACACCGGGACCTAATAAAGTTATGACAATGTGTACTTTGTCTTTGCACATGTAGTTTCTAACTAAGCGACACTGGAAGCTGTAATGTCCTACTGACTGGACGGGGATAGTAAGAAAAAGGCGCGTGTGACACGAGCCATTAGCATCACAGATTAGCAGGTGAGCTAATAACGACAGCTAACTATGTGAATGACGTCGTATCATACGCGCCTATTTAGGTTAATTGTTTTGGATTTGGATAACAGCAGCTGACATTAGTATGTTTTTTAGTTTCTATTAAACCAAAGCATGACAGAGCTGCTCATAATTTTAAAGCTACTGGTCCATTGTAGCCGATCGTGTTTACCACCCATTCATTCTCATTAGCTCGTCGGCTAACGTTAGTGAACTCAGCTGGGCTTGGTTTTGGCTAATTACCTGCTCCTCCAATCGTTGGATCTCGGCTTCATTTTCTTTCTCGTCTTCCGACGAATCGTCCTCTTCGTCGTCTGAATTTTCTACTCTCATGCCCTCCTCCTCTTCTTCGTCCGATTCCATATCTCTTTCCTCCATCCCTGCATCTTCCTCCTCCATATCTTGCAACTGCGTTTGCTCTGCGTTGCTTGGCGCTGCCATGTTGGAAAGGCTGTCTGCCTGGTAACAACCCACACAAGTCAGGAGTATCGTGAGAAGGTGGAGCCTGAACGCATCGTGGAGCCCCGAGCTAACGTGTAGCGACTGCTGTTAGCCGCTAGTAGGGGCTCCTTCATCAGCGATACCGCTTGTTTGTCAACAAAAAGTGCTCGTCCTCTGTCGTGTTCACTCGTTGATTTCCGTTCATCATCGTTATCTCAACATGGCGATTGCTTCTTTACGAAACTCCGCGTCCTCGCTGTTATTTCGCAGACGGTTGTTCAGCCCGGAGCAGAGTGCTCTCTGCTTGTATCACAAAAAGGTAAATAAATAAATGTGTTTTAAACTCGTAATTGTAACCAACGCCTGTCACGGGCGTTTTATTAGCAGTTCGCCAACGTTACGTATGTTGTTTGACAGCAGCTAGGTGTAGCTTTGTAGCTAACTTTACCAAAACAACAAGGCGGTGATATATCACTTTTTGTTCGTCGTTTTCTTCAAGGTGGTGGACCACTATGAAAACCCAAGAAATGTGGGAACTCTAGACAAAACCTCAAAGAATGTGGGGACTGGATTGGTGGGTGCACCAGCTTGTGGCGATGTAATGAAGCTTCAGGTAAGTTGGAGGTCAAATGCAGCCATCACGACTGTCAGCCTGCTGTTGTACAACTAAATGTTTTCTTCTCTGTTGTTTCCAGATCCAGGTGGATGAAAATGGTAAGATTGTTGACGCAAAGTTCAAGACATTTGGCTGCGGATCAGCCATCGCTTCCAGCTCTCTAGCAACAGAATGGGTGAAGGGGAAGTCGGTGAGTTTCTATCACACTGGGTGAAAAGGAAAGGAGAGTAATGGCTTTACAAGTCCTGCTTTTTTTGTTTACATCTGCTTTCATCCTGTAGGTTGATGAAGCTCTGAAGATCAAGAACACAGATATTGCCAAAGAGCTCTGCCTTCCTCCAGTCAAGCTGCATTGCTCCAGTAAGTTGAAACAACACAATTAAAGAGGACCTATTTTGTACTTTTGTGTCTTTTCCCTTTCCTTTTAATTTGTTATATAGTTTTTGTGCTTGTAAAAGGCCTGCAAAGCTACAAAGTTTAAAGTCCACACCAAAGGGAGTCACTCTCCCCCATTAAAAACACTGCTACTGAACTGCCAGAGCACATTGTTTTTTGAATATTAACTCACGTAAACACATTCTAGTAGAAACTCAAAGTACAAATATGCACCTGAAAATGAATATAATAGGTCCTTTTTAAAGAGTGAAAGCAGTGTAATGTTCTTGCTATCACCAGTTAGTGTGATCATACACCTGAAAGCGTAGTAAACATAGAAAATGAATGGCAAATTAAAGGAAAAACAGTGTCTCAGTGTACATTTTACTCTATTCAGTCTGATGCTTCTTTAAGTGTTTCTCCTGACTCTTTCTCTTTCAGTGCTTGCAGAAGATGCGATAAAAGCAGCGCTGTCAGACTACAGAATAAAACAGCAGGACAAGAAGGAGGAACGTGCACATGCCACCAGTTAAATGTGTTGTCATTAACTATCCATTATGTCTCAGTAACAGCCGTGTAACGTCTTAATGCTGTGCTGTTAGGAAGACTGGTTACTGTAATAATACATCAGGTGTTGCACTTTCTTCTGGGAGTTTCATACCCTTTAACAATCTCTTTAAAAATGGCTGGTGTTGGTGATGTTATTTGCTTTTCATCAGATTATCAGAAATTGGTTGAAAGGTTACGATGAATGATCCTTAAATTTAACTTTGCAGTGCTCCTACACAGAACTCAAAGGAGATCGTAAATCAGAAACTCTAGGTTGTGGTGTGTTTTCTTTTATATATACTTTTGGCATTTAGGCTTTATTTGGCTTGATTGTATAAAATTCCAGTGTGAATATGCAGTTAGGTCGACAGCTGAAATACACATACAAAAGCATGACACAAAATATTGTACGGCTTTGTGCTTATTGTGAATAAAGTTATTAAAAACAAGTTTAAGTGCGTCTGTGTCATCCTCCAGATCCTGCATCAAGCGGAGCTATTCTCTGTTGGCGCAGAAGTACCTTTTTTAGAACAAGCAGCACTGCCAGCATTAGGAGAGCTACCAACACACATAACACAGCAAGCAGAGAGACGACCACCGCAGAGTCTTGTGTGAACAGGCCTGGGTCGGGGGTGGACCAGGGTGCATCTCTGTTTGTGGAGAACAAAGTTTGTGTCCATTCAGCAGACGTTGCATTAATCTGAGGGGGCTGACCTGTGATGTTGTATTTCTGCTCCATATCAGGTGTGGAAGTAGTGGTTTTTAAGTGGGTTGGGCTGACTGATTGTGTTTTATTTAGCGACAAACATTCCTCATAGGTAAGGGTCTCTAAAGAGTAGTGGTTAAGTAACACACGAGTCTTGTGAACATCTTTGAAAAGAAGTCCAACAGTATTTTCCTGTGATATTCCCTCTGACAAGTTTCCCAAATGCCTCTTGTTTTTAAACAAGCTCGGTCCCGTGGGCTTTACTCTTGGCGTCTCTAGCTTCCTCTCTAGTGCAGAGTCGAGGTCCAGTTGGTGCATCCTCTCATTTGGCTTCAGGATACGAGGACAAATTGCCATGACGGAGAGGTCCAGAAGCAGGCGGTGAGCAAGGTGGACTGGCTCTGTGCACACCAGGTCTGTAGCCATTCTCAGCCTGCCACTCAGCAGCCAGCGGTACAGATACAAGATGTCACACTCACACACCCACAGGTTGTTGGCAAGCTCTACAGATCTGAGACGTAGCAGGCTGTCGAAGGCGCTCTCTGGGACTGAACGCAGGCAGTTGCTGTTGATCTTCAGGACCTGCAGGTTGACCAGGGCGGACAGCGAGGGCAGGTCCAGGACAGAGATGCAGTTTGCTGAGAGGTCTAAATGGGTCAGTGATGGGGGAAGATTCAGAGGAAGGCTTGTGAGCTTGTTACCCTTTAGTGTCAGGACCTGCAGCTTGTTAAGTCCCTGGAGTGCCCCAGGTTGGATGGCACGGATGCGGTTGTCTTCCAGATCTAGACGAGTGAGGTTCCCAAGTTGTCGCAGGGCGCCTGAGGTGATATAAGTGATGCGATTCTCTTGCAGCAGCAGGGACTCCAGGCTGGGGGGCAGACCGCGAGGGAACCGGACCAGCAGATTATGACTGAGGCTCAGCTCCTGTAGGTCAGAGAAGGGCCGCAGTAGGTGGTCCACATTACAGAGCTGGTTCCTAGCCACAGATAGAGCGGAGGTACTGAGCGGGACACAGCGAGGAAGTGAGCTGAGACCCAGGGATTCGCACAAGACCAGGAATCCTGGGCGAGGACAGCAGCAGCCAGGAGGACAGCGAGACGTTATGAGGCAGACTAGAGGACAGATGCAGACAACTAGTAGGACACCACATCTGCACCAGAGCATGACTCACTGCCAGGATGATAACAGAGACACGACCATATTAGATACATTTCACAATTCACTACACACTACCACTTCATACTAAGACACCCTTCATAAAGGCTTAATAATGGCTTTAATAATGTTAATAAATCATTTACTTTGCTTTATGGATCAGACATTAAGAGGCTGGGAAAAATCTCCAGCATGACACATGCACTGTTTTTACCTTGAATTCATCAGGTAGACCTCTCATAGGTAGACTGTTTGACCTCTGACCCTATAAAAGAGAGCTGCAAGGGACCAACAACCTATTAATATTCACAACAGCAGACATTTATGAGGACATTATTAGCAACTTATAAACTGCTTATAAAGGGAAGATGAAATGTTTTTTTACAAAGGGATACTGAAGAACCAGTTTGATGAGCAGGAGTAGTGCAAAAAGTGACATTTATTAAATATTTACTGAAACAATGGGGAAAAAATGAAACCTGGGAGGCTCACTAAAACTACATTTAAACTGAGTCAAAAGAACACCAAACAAATGAAAGCTGCCATCTCTGGCTCCCCCCACCCCCCTTACTCCAGTGAGGATTGGGATGGGATTTTACCTTCTCATCCTCACCTAACTGGAGCATTCCACCTGCCAGTCTAGAGTGAGCTAAACCAAGCAAGCATCCAAATTCACAGATGGACAAGCATAATACAAGATACCTACATTAAGTGTGACATCTCAGTCTACCTATGGGCACCCATCCATACCAAATGAGCACACAAAATATGACAGATGTTACCTATCCTCCTACATCTTAACAGGCCCAGCTCCTCCCTGCTAAGAGGACATCATGAGGTAAATCTGTTGGCACTTCACTGAGCTGCTGAGTGGCATATCTACCCCAACACCCCAGACAGAACAACAACTAAATCCTATGAGCCCATAAAACTAACTAACTAAAACAAGCTTGTGTCATTTATACCCCTTAATTGATAATGTCAAATAAAGTGAAATACTGGATTGAAATTAGTAATTACCCAGATGCAAAAACACTGTTAATGTTGGGAAACATGGCCTAGGGAAAGAGAACCATTTTGCATTTGACCTCAGAATGCAGCACCTTAATATAAATGAGTGAATAAAGGCCTGAGCACTTACCATTTTTCTCTTCCTGCATTATCTGGTGGGCAGGCTTGTCACCACATGGTCCCTACATGGGCCACTGTTTCTCTAAAGATATAACCACCGCTGCTGCTGCTGAGAATTCCTGGCAGATGCTCATCAAAGTTTAATGACAGACTTAAGGTGCTGTATTACCTATTCTGGATCCTCTTCACTATTCACATTGATTGACAGGTCCTGTAGCTTGTCAGTGGCAGTGACAGTGAAAAGGGTCAAAATACACAGAGCTTCAGCAACAGTTATAGAGTAAAACACTGATGTTCCAAATATTTGCTTATCTGATGTTACCAAAGATTTCCAAAACTCCACCAGATAATGGATGTAGCAAACAGGCCTCAGACAGAGAGCGTTGGTGGGTGGTCCTCTTCACATCACCTGGTGGGAAGAGTGAAAGTGAATGGGTAGTTTTTTTCTCAAATTATTTAGCACCTCACTGACAAAAGAGCAGGAAATGTGACCCTGCGTGGTGCGAGGCTCTGTCAGGGCTCACGTTTCAGCCACCACAGCTTGCCTTTGAGCTGCCGTGCCGTCATCTTTGATGTTTGATCTCTGAAATGTTGACCCACTTCTTATCAGATCAATGCTTTTTATTGAAAAAAAAGCTTTATGTTTCAAACATTTTAGTGATATTTAATATTTTAATTAATGTTCAATGCAGTTTAACAATAAATTCAGATGCGTGCGCCTGTATCTAGATGGAAGTTGTAGATATGATGCAAAAAGAAATGCATATATCAGTACTTGCACTGTTCACACGAGGGCAGTATTTCATTGCTGTTTCAAAATATGGAACTGTTTTGTTTGAACTTCACTGGTACAAATCAGTGTATTTTAAGATTTGTGTAGATAATACATGAGCCCTGGTTTTGGAGCAAAGGGCTCTGTATGTATCTGGTTTACTGCTGTTGAAATATTTAAACAATCTTGTACAGTAGCCAACAAAGGACAAAGGGGGCTCTCGCCATCTCCAGGCTCCAATACCTTCTGCAGGCCTGTGTTGGGGTGTGATGGTGCCAGCTGCCTCAACAAGGCCAGTCATAACTAGAACTACCGCCAGCCAGTCAAGTTGCAGTTTACATCCATTTCTATCCAAAATGTCATCACGACATCATTTTATCCTGTTAGACGTGTGTGAAATTGTCACAATTAGCATTAGGGCTGTGTTTTGGCAAGAATCTGGCGATATGATATGTATCATGATACAGGGGTAATGACGATACAGTGGTTTTCTAGAATCATATGATACCAGTATCTTCAGTCCAGTTTAAAACTGTGCCAGCAACAACCAGTTTGAATAGCGGCCAGGCCCGACAGTGGGTTGGTGGATATTTAAGACGATAACAAAAAAATCAATGTACTGTTTTGGATAATCAATACAGTATCACACAACATAATATTGTGATACAAATGTGTATTGATATTTTCTTTCACCCGTGATTAGCATATGAAATCTTGAGTTCTGTCCATAAAAGTGTTTTGTGAGGTCACAGTGACCTTTGACCTTTGACCATCAAAATTTGGGTTGGACTGAATGGACCATAGAGACGTACAGACAGATGGACAACTCATAAACATAATGCCTCCAGTCACGGATGTCGCTGGTGCGGAGGCATAAAATGTGGAGGAGTTGGTGTTACTGTGTGTGTGTGTGTGTGTGTGTGTGTGTGTGTGTGTGTGTGTGTGCATACATATGCACACATATCACGCTTGAAATGTTAAGGCGGAAGACAGCTCACAACCTCAAGGAGCAGATATTACAAACTGACATCTGGGTAATTACCTTAAAGATAGTTACTCATGATTCTTGAGTGTACGCGCTTCAAAATTACCTGAACTGAACATAATGTGCACAAAGGCAGCATCTTCTTTTTAGGCCTTTTCTAATCTCTTGTTTTTCAGGGCTGTGTTTTCATCATAAAACCATTTCCACAATTTTTACAATAATGACAGAAACCCCATTATCAACTATTTTATTCAACATGAGCAAAACAAAATTGCCATTTTGTAAACAATAAAACTCACTTAGAGAGGAAGCACCGGTGTGGAAACATCTGAGCACAACAGTCTGAGGTTAAAGAGTAAAACATGGCCCATAAATCACACAAACTCACACATTTGATTTCGATGCTCAGAGTCATTAATGTGAGTAATGGGACAGGGAGTTGGAGAGTTTTTATGAATGATCTACTTCAAATAAAATCAGATGAACATCTGATAAAACTTTTGATATTTAAGAGCTTTTGTAACCACCATGAGTCAAAGTTAAACATATTACACGAGCAAAACAGACCAACTATTTATCCCTGTACTCAAGTTTTGACTCGTTACAATTTACTACATTAAAAACAAAACTCATAATTTATCTTATACATAAGTATTGCTTATTAAAAACAAACCTGATTCACAAAGTCTTTATACAAAAAAACTTGAGTTTAATGTTGAAGGCAAAACTATCAACCAAATAAATATATAGACAGATAGATAACAGATAGATATGTATGTTTTTACTTCCTAGAAATAACACATTTGCAAATTGTGCTTTTGGTGTAAAGCTTTGTGAATTAGGTTAATAAAGTAAAATATAACATGATATGACATAAAATAAAGTTATGCAAACACAATGAAGTAAATATGAATGTAAATATAAAGAGAGTGTTTTCTTACTGATCCAACAAATCAAGTTTACTGGCGTCTTGCTTTGCTTTATTTACAGCAGCAAAGACTTTGCTCTGAAGATGCCACGGTGTACAGCAGGACATACTGAGGAGGTTCCTCTGTCTAGGCAGGCATATACTACATGAAGTACCACATCTCTGTAGTAAAAACACGATAGGCTAAGGGAGAACAGGGTTGGTCGTCACACTTTTTACTTTCATTTGAATCCCTCCAAAACTACTGTATATCCTTAACAGACTCACTTTCAGTGTTCAGTGGAAACTGAAGTGTCAGGTAAGAATCGAGTGACCTTACTCTCCTTGAGCTTATTCTGTTCAAATGATACAGACTGTCAAATACGTCTTGTGACAGCGATCCATCGTGGGGCTGGTTGTCCCCTATGTTATTCTAAAGGTAAAATAAAACAGGGAGGTAACCTTAAACATGTATTTTAAAAAGTTTGCTTTCATTAAAATGCAACAACATCTGCATCGAGAGAATATAAACAGGAAAAGTATTCCTATAAGTGCTTTTTTTAAAATCAAAATCAATAATACCTAGAGGGCCAATATGTAATAATTAGGGATATCTATTGGCAGAAATGGAATATAATGTTAATAAGTGTGTTTTCTTTGGTGTATAATCAATCACCTGATGATAAGAATCGTTGTGTTTTCATGAGCTTGGAATGAGCCGTTTACAGTATTTACATATGGAGCGGGTCCTCTTCATGGAGTCTGCCATGTTTCTACAGCAGCCCAGAACGGACAAACCAAACCCTGTTAACTTTTCCGGCTTGGACCAGAGTCAATAATGTTACTTGCTGCCATTGCCGTCACTCTCTTTCTCTTGCTTCACCACTCACTTCCCACCTACACACACTCTAAGCTCTGCTGTAACTGGCTCTAAAAAGGGACATTTGCATTTTTCGCATCGGCCACAGCAGCTCTCCACCACGCTTGGCACACGGGAGAGGCTTCAGTTGGTTGCAATCTTCTCACCTCACTACTATATACCACCAGATCCTTTAACTCATCCTTACTACAGTCACTCACTATTAGTCACATGTGACAACCAACCCAGAAATGAATGTGACAAGCATCCCCAGCTGGGATTTTTTTCCTAGCGACTAAGCTAAGAACCACATGTTGCAGCGTAGCTGAGAGTAAGTTTATCTAAACTATTTATCTAGCTCTCCCTTCATCCTTTTTAATGGTGATAATTGTTTTATTGTAAACCAATGGTGTAAAAGCCAAGAAGAGAAACACAGAAGAGCTGGATATTTACTTTATGATATGAAAAACACTAAAAGTCCTCTCACCTCAATGTCAAGTGTCTCACTCCTGAAATGACCCTGCAGGTGACCTCCGACCCCAGTGAAAGTTGTAGTACCACGACGTTTTAACAGCGCCCTCTGGGGAGGAGAGCTAATGAATGTGACAACCAACCCTGTTCTCATCTTACTTTTCTGATCATTTCTATTTGGAAAGCATGGGAAATTAAAGGCTGCCCATACTTCATATCTTATATATATATATATATATATATATATATATATATATATATATATATATATATATATATATATATATATATATATATATATATATATATATATATATATTTATTTGTCTTTCTCCTCTAAAAATTTCCATCTGAAAAAAGTGATGCTACCTCAATGGCACAGTGATATGATATTAGGCAGTGGAGACTGAGGACAAACAGACGACCGAGCAATTTTAAATCGAAAGGTCGTCGGCATGTAGCTTTCAAACAAATCTTTGACTTCCAGCCACATATCTTCTACCAATTTCATTTTTACATCAGGCTATAGTTCATATTTTTATGAACGTTTAGATTAACAGTTTAATTGATGGATGTTTTTCATTTAAGGGCACTAGCCTCACAAATACATTTCTTGCTGGCAGTTATAAAAAGGTATTTCAGATTTTCATACGTGTGCAGTATAACTAACCTGCCTGATCTTGTTTTTATGTCATGGTTGGAACCTCTCATCCCATCATCAGCCCTGACCATGCCCTAGTGGTGGGCCTTTTTCAGGTGGCAGGTGCAGACTGAATGAGCAGCACTGGTGCTGGGACTGGAGCTCTGCTGCACCTCCTCCCTGTGCCTCGGCTGTTCTTTGTGCTTGGGCTCCTCCCTCCGCTTCTCCACCTCCTCCACCTCCCTGACCTTTCTGACCTCCTGGCGAGGAGACGACCTGACGTCTCTCCCCCTCTCTCCTACCAGAGCCTTGGAAGGCATGCGCAGATTCTTAGGGGAGGACATACTCTGAGTCTGGACCCTCTTGACGTGGTCGACAGCGTACGGCCTCTCCTGGAGCTCGCTTGAATTCTTGCTTCCGCCTGTTTTATCAGCCATGTACTTCCTGTTTGGATGAGGAGGGGGTTTATAGGCCTCCAACTTGCGCTTATGACTCATGGCAGAGGCACAGCAGATGATGAAGACCATGACGATGAGGAGAGAGGTCACGACGATGATGATGAGCAGATTCTCCTGCAGGAAGTCCACCACTCGAGTAAAGACAAAGTCCTTCAGGCGGATCATGGTGGTGGTGATGGTGTTCGTGAGGGTGGGAGCTCCGGTAGCAGCAGAGACGTGAACAGGTGCTCGGGTGGAGAAAGAGGTCGGAAAAATGAGCTCCAGCTCTGCTTCGTCACCACTGCCGTCCATGGATGCGTTGTAGAACAGAGGAGTGGCGTGACACAGTGAGAGCAGCGTCACCCATGTGATGAGGAAAACCAGACAGGACTTCATCTTCTCCTCAGAGGCCTGCAACCACAACAATGGCTATTTGAATTTAGGATCAAAAGAGGAAACATTTCTAAATACAATCTTGTTGAGATCCACTAACAGTCAGGTCGGGGTCACCTGAAGGCGTTTAGCTTAGCCAGGAAAGAGCCAGTCTGGCTCAGTCCAAAGGATACAGAATCAATCTACCAGCACCATGAAGCTCACTAATGAACATTCCAGTTTGTTTAATCTGTACAAACACTCTTAAAGGGAGTTTTGTGCTGTAAATATTTCTTTTTTCCTGGTGCAGTGACTTCCTGGAGTTACCTGGCAACCTCAAGGTGATGACAAGACTCCAGCTGTAGAAGTGCTAGTAAGTTTATTTTTTAAGTTTGGACAGAGCCAGGCCCATTTCCAGTCTTTATGCCAAGCTAAAACACTTACCCCCTGGCTCTAGCGACATATTTATTGTACATACATGAGAGTGGTTTGAATTTCCTCATCTAACTCTCAGCAATAAACCACAATGTCTAACAGTTTCTTTAAAGTGAAATAATGTCACACTGAGATCATAACTGTAAAGAGCAAAGATTGCAGTCTGTAAATGGCATTGCTTCGACACTGATTTTATCCTATTAGACATTTATGTGAAGTTGTCATAATTAGCATATGAATTCTTGAGTTATGGCCAAAAACATGCTTTGTGGGGACACAGTGACCCTGACCTTTGACCCTCAAAATCTAATCAGTTACAGTTATACAAGTGGACGACAACCCAAAAACATGCCCCCGGCCACAACTGTCACTGGTGCCAAGGCCTTAAAACATAATTTATGTTGGCGATCTGTTTTTTTTTTTCTGACTTTTCTCTAATTCATACAGTATATAGTATATAATAATCTTGTGACCCTGTGTGTGTGATCTTGTGATTTTTTTTGTGTGACCCCCTAATGGGTCCTAACCCTCAGGTTGGAAATCACTACTAGCTAGTGTCAAACACTCCTTCATGCAGCTGACATATACTGACAGTGTTTTAAGGGCTGTTTCCATCTGAAATGTATCTCCAGTATTCACTCAGGTTTTTCTAGGGTTTCTGCCGTTCCCCATCTTGCAGCCAATCTATTTTAGCAAGCAGCAGAATAGCCATTACTTATTTGGGGTGGAGACTGTGAGTTTGGTGCCGAAGGCCTTATAATTTGTAAAGTAGAGGGAGGCCACCCATCCACCACACCAAAGCCAGGAGGAAGCTATATTCCAGGGGAGCAGAGAGGCGTGGGAGACCTGTGGCTGTGGCCTCTATATTTACACCGGGCAGCAGCAGCTGCTGTACACTAGCCCACAGCAGCAGCAACAGCGGCACCACAGACCTGATGGAGATATTTCTGCTTCCTGGAAAACCTGCATTTACTGACAGAAAGTACAACTGACTGAATAAACTTCCTGACCCGATATTACTTTTCTTCAATTATTCTCTCTCTCCATCCTCGGTCTTCTTCTCAATGTGAAGCTTTAACAAAGACAACCAGTGGCTCAGTCTGTTACCATTTATAATATACAGTATTATTACACCATGCTAAGTTGTTAAGACAAGCTTCTAATCAGCATCAGTGTATAATGAACCTCCTCTGATTTACACTACACGGTGTGAAACCCCCATCCCCCCTTCTGTGGTTGAATATACAGTATGAGCTCAGCTGGACCACATGGAGGGCTGGGTCTTCATCCCAGGATGTATAGCTATAGGACAGCACTGCCCCATGAACCCTCATAATTACAGCCATAATTACACTCCCTGTATTTCACTGGAGGCTCCACATTAACCTTCAACTGAAGGCTGTCAGACACCAAATATGCAATTAATCCATCTCTTGACATTTGAGTGCTGAATGTCTCACACTCTTAATTTTCCTTAAATTTACAAAAAGCTTTTAAAACCCAAGGCGTTGTGTTTTTACAGCAGCATCTTTACATCGAATAGAAATGTCTCAGATGTCTTGATATTACACACACTCTTAATTCAGTCTGACATACGTGGTAGTTTAGGAAAAGTTGGAGTCTCAACCATAAATTGAAAGTAAAAGTAATCAAGTTTTATCAGTGCTTGCCCAGACAGCACAGATTTGCAAAGATGGAGCCACTGACAGTTTAGACTCAAAATCATCTCAAAGCAGACAGTATTCTGACATTAAACACATCAGGTAACCTACGTACAAACCCTTCCCTGCCCTGTACCTGGACCCTACAGGCCTTGGCACTGAGAGTATTAAAAAGACTGGAGTTTAGTCACACAGGATAAACATTTATTATATCTCTGATCATTTAAATAGAATTCAGAAAAAACACTGATCGAAAGAAGCATTCAATCATTTAATTACACTTACTATTTACTTAAATTGTAATTGTAATTTCATTACAAAGTAAAAGTCCTGCATTGTAGTAAAGTAAAACCACAAAAGTATTATTAAAATGTACTAAAAGTATCAAAAGCAAAAGTCCTCATTGTGCAGAAAATAGATGTCTGTTGAAATGTATATATATACACATATTTTTTTTATGGTTGTGAAATTAAATTTAACTAATATTCATATACTATAGGTAGTTTAATCTGTAAAGGTGCACCATATTTTGTAAACTGTAGAGGTTGAAGTATAAAGTAGCATTAAATGGAAATACTCAAGAGATGTGCAAGCACCTTAAAATTGCAGACCTTGAGTAAATGTACGTAGTTACGTTCCACCACTACTCTGCATGTTTAGTTTTATGCACTAGCTTTAAGCAATATAAACTAAATGGATCGTAAGATTTTACTCAACATGTTTGGATACACAGACCGCTCTGAAATAAATGAAATACTTTTACTTTCTTGACAACAGCCAGTTTAAATTCTCTTCAGATATAAACATATACTTACAGGGTGAGTTATCCCGGGTTGATCTTCTGAACAGCACAACACACTGCAGGAGACAGAGAGGAGGATAAAGGGGAGACAAAGCAATGAGAGGAGAGTAAGAGTGAGAGAGGGTTTCTGAGCATCCGCCCTTCCTGCTCAGTTAAACTGACTGTTTTCTTTACTGAGCTCTGAAAACTCTGCTCTCTGCAACATGATGTCCATCCCTCTATTTTCAGCATCTCCTCCCTTCTTCTCGACCTCCCTTACCCACTTTTCATCCTCCTGCACTTGTGGGGCATCCACTTGGGATTGAACCTTTTCACTGTATTTTTTTTTTCTCAGTTATGATAGAGGAAACATGTAGAGTTATTCTGTACATAGTGGTATTTTAATCATACATGGAATGATGCTAAACTGTCTCTAGAAAGGGTCGTCACTTTGCAGCAAAGTGTAATTTGAGCAAAATGCATGTTGATTCACTCAAAGTTGGACTGATTAAAGTGAAACTTTCTGCTTTAAAAGCTACTGCAGAGACATTGTAGTGAGTACACGAGTCCCATGTTTTAAGGAAACGGGTATTTCTGTACTTGGCGGGCAACTCCTCTGCCTCCCACTGAGTCCTCTCTAATTACGTCCCCGTTGATTACAGCCTGTCTCTACAGGGCACACCAGACCAGCCCAGAGAGAAAGCAACCCCTGTCATCCACAAACACATGTACAGAGCGAACACACATAAACTTCACGGTCTTTTAGCAGCACTCATCTCTGGATATGTCTAAATATGCAGGTCGCCTATTTAAGGCTGCTGATGCCTCCTTTCTTAATTCATTCAGTTATTTTGACAGATGGTGTGAGATGTTGGATATTATAGCTGGTCAGCATGAGATTTAGTGACATAAGGGAGCAATTTTACAAGTTCAGGATGCACTAAAGAAACAAGTGTTGGATTCTTCATACTATTTCTGTGTCACACACATAGTTGTAACTGTACTAGCTTTGCGACTTATAACAGTTTATAATTTTGGCGGCTCAATCACAATAGCAGTTCGACAGCTAACTATCTTAAATTCAGCTGTACACTGTTCAAGTGATGATTTCTAAAAACTGCCCAGCTGTATAGGGAAACAACAATTACATGATATATATTTCAGATAAAGATTTATGTCTTCAGAGGAACATGTTGGACAGGCTGAGCAAGTTGTAAATTATCGAAAGACGGACGAACACATTGTTGGTTTTGGTCTTCTCATGAGGTTTGTTGAGAATAAAGTATACAGGATAAGACCAGCCTCCTTCAAAGAGTTTGAGGCTTTATTTCCTGTACGGTCTTCCTCTTGGTTTCAGATGTGTTGTACTCAAACTTCAGTTTTAACTTGCATTGAAAGGCTCAAATCTTTTTGTGAAAAACTTTTCAGTAAAGACAACAAATCCAAATCAGTAATCACTGAATGCAACAGAGCCAAGGCCATTTTAAAAATTCTTTATTAATTTTTCTTATAATCAATGTTTGATACTTGAAGCAAGAATAATGAACAAAAATGCTGAGCAGACCTCCAACGTGAGGCTTCATCCTGGTTCGCCTTCCTCTGATTTTCTTTCTCGATATTCATACGACCTCTGACATTAACTGAGGTTCTGCTTTTTGCATGATGCATTATGGCAAGGTGCAGGGAACACAGACAAGGGGAAACATTTAAAACCCACCTCCCACACAAATACCCTCTTCAGCACAACCACAAAACAAAAATGAAATAAAAAAAAAAAAAAAGGAAAATAAGGTCATGTTATTTACACAGCTTTCACTCAAGTTTCCTAGACCTAAATTACAAACATACATCTATCTTTCAACTGCACATTTCTCCAACCTATGAAGTCCCTTTGGATCGCTATTCATTAATGCTCCTCACAACTTCACTCTCGTGCCAACAGTGTTATAAAGAACCCAAAGAGTGGCAGTCTGATATACAAGATAGGGCAGTATAGTTTGTGTCAGACGCACATTTCTGTCAATAATATTCTACGAGTCACTGCTCAAATTGCATCTCAGGAAGGCTGCTGACAGCGTCTCGGTTTGACATCATTTTTGAAGATGTTCTGAATACCCGTACCGAGGTGGAAAAGGGGCACACTGGTTACTAACAAAACTCCACAGTAATGCTGCCTGGTGAATTGTGGGATGGACTGGCAGGACTTCATACTTGAGGAGCAGGGTCCTTTGAACATACACTACAGCACCTCACAAGTGGTATTAAATCTGGACCTATTGACTCTTTCATTTACTACATACATCTACTCTCACAACCTTCCCCCTACAAACACTTCCATGGTCACCTCTATGGCACTTTCAGGTCTTTACAGTGGTAACAAATATTGAAGGCAAACAACAGACTGAACCGTTACCCGTCTCAGCTTCCCACTGGGAAACAAATCTAAAAACATCAAGAGGAGCTTTTATCATAGCTGTCTGATCAAAACTGCTCAGACAATTCAATGGTTCCTTGATTTTGCGATACTGAATAGGGGCATCTGAGAAATAAACCATTAAAAAAAAGTGGAAGTGCTAAGAGGGATATAAGCACAGCTGGAACAAGAAACAGGCTAAAATTAACAGTGAAGCAATATCCCAAATATTCAATTCATCCAAGTTAGAGGCAAGTCTTGGACGTTCTACTGTGAGTCCAATTCAAAACCCGCCCAAGTAAAGAAACAAAGCAGGAACATCCATAGTGACAGGTACCCAAAAGACCAAAGACATGAGGCACATATTCACACAATCTAGGCCTTGAAGGTCTATCATGAACAGTTTCTGTAGCAAACACCAGTTTTATCACCAGAAGGTTTCAAATAGTCAAGCCGACGTGTGATTACTTGGTGTCATTTCCTGTCAATTCCTGTTTTGTTTGTACGGAAAATCCGAGATGGCATATAACGCAACGGAAGAGTGACAAAAAATAATCCCACTACACTTGACTACACCGAGCGAGGCCCGCGGCTACTAAACACAGAGGTCAGTGACTGAACCTCTCACATAAACAAAGCAGAGCTGAGGTTGAAAATACACAAAGTTGGTCTTTTCATGGGCAGCATGTAGATGTCACAATAATAACCAACCAGTGTAACTGAGTCACTACAGCAGAGTTCACAACAAGAGGAACTTTATAGAAGTACGTTTTCCTGCCAATGAGATTTGTGGAATGTGTTTGTCATTTTCTCCAATAAGCACACAGTGCGTGTTAATGAAGCAAGACAGACAGGAATGCATGTTTACGTGGACTATTGTCCACAGTCAGAATGACAGGAAGCAACAGGAATGAGAAGAAAATGGCAGAAAGCAGGAGGTTAATTTGTGTAGCTTTAACACAGACAGTAAGATTTGTCATTTCTGTAATGTGTCTGGGTGATTGGTTTAGACTGTGGCAGCTAAATGGGTCTTCAATCTGAATTTATTACCTCCTAATTATATAGTTTGAAACATCATTCTTCCTAGCATAACCATCCAATTTATTTAAATTATTATAATTTCACAGTAAATTACTGATGACATCCTTACGTAACCAGTCTACGGCACTGAGCGCCCCTGTTTTTATTTTGACTCTTCCCACAAAGAGAGAGAAAGGAATACTGTTAAGGAGGTGTAAACAAAATGTCAAATTTGGCAATGTTGTAATTTTGGGGTATGGTCACATGAAACACTGATGCCTACTTAAAAAAAAATATTTGGGTATGCAACGGCAAATGTGGACTATTGATGTTGGAATTTTCTTGGTCATATTTCTAAAATGCAAAGGAATATGTAGGACCTTTTATACAAAATAAAAAAATGACTGCCACACAATAAAAGGAATAGAGTCCTTTGTCACCAAAAAGCAAAGAGTATTTTCTGCTAAATTTGCCACACATCCTTATTCCACCTGTGTTAAACTGAGGGTCGGGGCTGGCTAAGAAAAAGTTCATCTGGAATGTTGCTAGGGATCATTGCTAGGCAGGCCTCAGAAGAAACACTGTCATCGAGATAGGCAGTGACTGGTCCCGCCTACCCCCCAGCCAATGGAGCGTCCTGAATTGTAGCGGGTCGGGTAAAGGCTCCCTAAATGGCAATTTTGGACATCTGGTCTTCAAGTTTGATGATTCGCTTCTCCTGACTGCTGACCAGGTCCTTGAGGGATTTGATTTCTTTCAAGATCTCCTCCAGCTTGGCTTCAGATTTCTGTGGGAGACACAAGAGATGAGTAAGACTTTTTGTTGCATTTGTACACATTTTTAGCGCTATACTCCTACAGTCACCAAGATACATCACAGTAGTGCACTTCCTGTCTCAGAGCTGCTACCAACAGTCCTGGACTGTATATGCCATGTGGCATGGTCTGGTACTCTGAGGGTTAACATGTTTCGCCAGCGCTGGAGTTCAGTGGGCTGTGATTACAGAGCAGAACTGCAGAGAGACACATGGGCTGGGTCCCAGGCGGGTGGCTGTGTTGTGGGTAAGGTGCGGCAGGACGCCCAGCAGCAGGCGCCCAGAGCAGCTACAGACCCCTCAGTTTGTGGGTCAGAGTGGGCTGAACAACAAACCACCTCATGTGGACAGCCAGCAATATGCCCTGCTTCGAACACACAATCTGTCTGCTTAACACTGTGAGCCCCGGAGAGGCAGCTACGCTGAGATGAAGGACATCAATAGACTGATAACGCTGGGAAATATATGTGTATTAACAGTCAAATGTTAATCTAAATAAAAACTACAATGAATGAACTACAATGAATATAAAAACACTGATATGTTCACTTAGACGTCCTACTCTAATGCAGTCCAGAGCTTAAACAATTAGTTAATTAATCAACAACAAAAAAACTGCAACAATTTTATCTATTAATCATATAAGTAATTTTTTTAGCAAAGGAAACATTCCCTAGTTCAGCGTCTCAGTTACAGGGATTTTCTTTGTTTTATGCAACATTAAACTGAACATCTTTGGGTTTTATACTGTTGGTCGGCAAATTATAATTAGCATTTTATTTTTTTCTGACATTTTATATATAATATATACAGAGTCTCGGCATGGAGTAGCAGGAGTCATATTTCTCTCATGCATGCACGCATGCACGCACAGGACGAGAGAGAGTTGACAGACAAGACGATGGTGGAGGATTTGGTGTCAAAGCGAAAAGCAAAAGTGCCATTTTGGCAGTGTTTCAGAATTAAACCCAATGCTATAAGGGAACCATAACGTTAATGAGATAATCGCTGTGAGGACAGAGTGGGCACAGCTGGTGTGCGGAGCGGCAGTGGGTATAAACCTGCGGCCCTGCAGCGAAAGCTGAACCAGAGCGGCCGGACACACAGCCACTCAACGTTAAAGACAGTATGGACTCTACATATGTTGACCGTCATCTTTTCTTAAGAAATGTCTGGTGTATTCAGACCAGTGTCACAAGTTTCTTAAACAAAAATTCTCCCATGTAACATCCTTCATTTTTTAGACCAACAGTAATTTGAGAAGATAGCAGATTATTATGATAATTAAAATAATGATATAATTAAAATCTGTTGTTCCATAATGCCAGGTCTACTGAGTGGAAACTATTTAATATAATCCTGCGCTACATTTATCAGACACTCTGGAGATCTAAAAAGCTAATACTCACAATCGATGGAGTTGGGGAGGCAGACTTGTTGGCGGGGCTAGCGTTCTCTGTGTTCTTGACGTCCAAAATGTTCTTTTTGACAAACTTGAATTCGCGGCCCTTGGTCGGGACGTAGCCGTTCTTGAGGGAGATGAGGATGGGGTCTCCGTTCTTGCCTTCAAACCACTCCTCAGCCTCCAGGGCATGGTCGGGTCCAGATGTGTCTGGGTACAAGTCGTCCTGGAACAGGTCCGACTGATGGGGAAGGACAGAGTGACCAGCTGTGAGAAAAACTCCATAACCAGCACATTATGAGACAAGGCCTCACTCGGCTGCCTGTGATTCAACATAGCAGTTTAGAGGTCTGGTAACAGGGACTCACCTTTCTCGGTACGGTCATCACGATGGGCTCACACTTCCTTTCATGCAGTTTATAGAACCTGGTAATATACAAATTCAGAACAGTTACCCACAATTGAATGCATTACAGAACAACAAATCAGTATTTAAGGACAGTTTCCTGTGGACTGTCCTGAGAGGGTTTAATGATTATGTCATGATCAAGTTCTGCCTCCTAGTGGTGAAGCCAGGAACTACACATTGGATCTGGTTGACTAAAATCAAAACAAATTCTGGTGTTGGACATGATTATCAGCCATCCATTTTAGCTTACCTCGCAATTTCGCACTTATTGACATCAAGGCCCCTCTTGGGCATGTAGCCCATGCCCCTCTGAGGCTCCTTAGTGCCAAAGGTGCTGAGGAAGTGAACATATGGAGCCTCGTCTGTGATTTCAAAGTACCGGATGCTGCTGTCACCCTGTCAGGAAATAAACAAGAGTTTTAATTCTGTATAGAGGCATGTGGAAATTAAAGTATTTAGTGCTCAAAAGGGGAACTTACCTTCCCACAGAGGTAAACAATGTTGGTGTCTGGGTCATAGAAGGGCAAGAGCACTCCATTGCTGGTGTCCATCTCGTTAACAGTCATGGGCTCCTCCATGTTATTCTGAGAAAAAAAATGAATAGAAATGATGATAAAATAGTTCAGCTATAGAGACTATAATACAGAGATGTAGGGCTGAGGAAAAGGTAATGGCCTAATGGTTGTACATTTAATAGCTGTGAGTAACAAAGCTGATTTCATCGTTGTGAATAAGGTGTTTATTTTTTACTTGTGTTTACCATTACATTTATACTGTTGACTTAAATGAAAAGCTTGCTATCTGAACAATTAAATATATATAATAGAACAGAATAGAATATATATGAATATAATAATATGTTGTGTTGTGCGAAATGCTGAAGTGCAGTCAGCATACATGAAGCAGCTTACCATGTCCCAGAGGGCAAGCTGTCTCTCACTCATGCGACTGAAACCTGTGGTGAGGATTTTGTCATCAGTCAGGAAAATGGCCCTCATGGGTCGAGCGCCATCATGTGCCTTCTCCCTCACCTGTGGAGTGCATTTACAGGTCAACACAACAACTTTTGTGTGGTTTATAATTATGGCCATTTTACTTTAGACATAGTGTAAGCTCTGCTTTTAGATAAATGCCAATACAAAGCATTTCATTTATCATTATTCATTTTTATTAAACTTAATTGTTTCCTCTTGTTTGCTCCAGAAGGTCAGAGTCAGCTACACAGGAAGTCTGTGAAGGTTCTCATTCATCCAGGTCATATTCATTCTGGCAAAAGTTGAATCGAAGGCAACTGGACTTAGATTTGTCCCTGAAACTCAACTCACTCAGTGGACAAGAACATCAAGTTCACTAGAGAGGATGTTAAGGACAACCACTTACCTTTTTTGGACTGTGTTGTGTTCACTTGGATGAGGACAGGAGCCTCCACATTGGGGTGTATAGGAAACCCACTCACACAGACCAATACCTTCTCTTTGACTCACACCACCCTCTGGAGCACAAACTAGGCGTTATCAGAACCCTACAACACAGGGCTGATAATGTACCAACCACCACACAGGCCCAAGCGAAAGAGCACAAACATCTAAGGGGAGCTCTGAAAACTTGTGGCTATCCAAACTGGACCTTTGACAGAGTAACACGCTCCAAGAAGACCACCAACGCAGAGGGAGCCGAGGACAGAAACAAACGCAGGAACATAGTCATTCCCTATGTGTCCGGGGTATCGGAAAAACTCAGAAGAGTTTTTAACAAACACCGAATCCCAGTGTGTTTCAAACCCGGCAACACCCTCAGGCAGAAACTGGTCCACCCCAAAGACAGGCTACCACACTCACAAAAAGCAACCTGGTTTATGCTGTCCAATGCAGCGAGGAATGCCAGGACCTCTACATTGGGGAAACCAAACAAACCTTAAACAAGCACATGGCCCAGCATAGAAGGGCCAACTCCTCAGGTCCAGATTCAGCTGTCTTTTTACATCTTAAGGAAAAGGCTCACTCCTTTGAGGACAGCAATGTTAAAATCTTGGACAAAGAGGACAGATGGTTTGAAAGAGGAGTAAAGGAAGCCATCTATGTTAAATTGGAAAAACCATCTTTAAACAGAGGAGGGGGTCTCAGACACCACCTATCCCCCATCTACAATGCTGCACTTTCAGCGGTACCAAGAAAATTCAATATCAAAGACAGTCCGAAACTAACCTCAAGTGTCCCTAACGAACACAACGACTGTCGTCCACTGGCAACACACATGATGCCTAACGACTGTTGTCGTTGGCCCCATTGAATCCCTAACGACTGTCGTTCACTAGTGGGACTCACACTGAAACTCCACTAACGAACTATTGTCTTAGGAGAATAAAGGGCGGACACTTCCACAGAGGTTAAAAACCTGGGTCTTACTCCACTGTTTGTCAGACTAGTGGGGACTAGTCAGACTGCTGCGTTCGAACTGATGAAGCCACTTGGATAAGGGGCGAAACGTCGTCAGGGACAAATCTAAGTCCAGTTGCCTTCGATTCAACTTTTGCCAGAAAGCTACACAGGAATGAACCTATATCAAGTGATAATTTGGTGTCTCCCTCCTCTCAAGCACATCTCACTGCACACAGATTAGTATTTATCTCTCATATACAATGGTATATAAAAGGAAAAATTGTCTTTGAAAACTGCTTACAGCAATAATATCCTCCTTGCGGGGATCGATGACACGGACGGCCTTGTCCTTGCAGGCGGTGCAGATAAGGCTACCGTTGCGGTTCCAGCACACGTTGTAAATGACGTCCGGGTGCATGTCTTCCAGGGTGTGCATAGCCTCTCCTGTGGCCACGTTCCAGATGATGATCTGGTTGTCGCAGCCTGACGACAGCGTAGCGTAAAGGAGAGCAGCATATTAAAGTCACATACAGTATTTTGTCTTTGAGGCAACTGCCACCATGATGACGTTATAACCTGAAGATTTGTGTTCAAATACATTGTTATGTAGATGTAAGAACACAGAGTTAGCGCTTACCTGCACTAAGAAGGACATTGCGTGCTGTTGGGTGCCATGTGATGATGCCAACGCGTTTGGAGTGGCCCTCCAGAACCACTACGGGCTCAGACATGGGAGTGACGAGGCCATTCTCAGGAATCTGCCACACCTGTGGGGAACATGAACAGGACAGAGATCAGGAACAGAATAGTGAAACCCGTATCTGACAAAATTATAAATTCTCAGATTTTATTGTGACTCCATCAACCCCACCCTACCGACTGTATTACTGCACTGATGACACCAATAAATGGTAGTTACCCAAAGAAACCTGAGGGGGGCAGCAGTAGTCAAGAGTTCAATTGACAACAGCATACGATTTAGTGACAGATGGGATGTATGGTCAAATGTAATAAATACAGTGAGGGATTTTATTATCATAATAATAAACAGTACAAAACAGGTCATGCTGTCTGCTTGACCACTCAGGATTTCTGATGATAAATTATTAGGGCTGTCAATCAATTAAAACATTTAATCACAATTAATCGCATGACTGTCCATAGTTAATCGTGATTAATTGCAAATTAATTGTACGTTTTTTATCTGTTCATCAAAATGGACCTTAATGGGAGATTTCTTGTCAATGTAGGAGTGGGCAAAGCTTGCTTTATGCAAAATATGTTTATATGTATTATTGGAAATCAATTAACAAGACAACACAATGACACATATTGTCCAGAAACCCTCACAGGTACTACATTTAGCATAAAAATATGCTCAAATCATAAAATATGGTAAGCTGTAGCCAAACAGGCAACAACAGCTGTCAGTGTGCTGACTTGGCTATGATTTATTGTCACATTAAGTTTGACAGCCTTATAAATTAGTTAACTTAGAGATTCATCATTGACACATGCCGTGGTATTTCAACAAACAGCACACCAGTGTAAAAACAAAGATACAGTTATTATGTGGGTAATAATATCCATCAAACTCAGTTGTTGTCTGCCTTGTGTAAAAGAACAATCTGAGAAAAAACTTCTCCAAACTATGACTGAGGCATACCCTTTTTTTCATTGTTTAGCACTACCTCTGTAGCATTCCTCTCCAATTATTCAACTACCTTTCTTATTTTAGTATGCTAATATAATAATATAAAGGGTTTCTGTATGCTCGAATGTTTTAAACATGCAGTGAGTTGTGCTGATGTCTATGCACTTCATGTGATGTGACAATGAAATTGTTTATTGTAAAAATAAGTAAATACATGGTGTAGCCATGTCCACATCTGGGTGCATATTTCTACCGGTCTGCAGTTATAGCGCCCACTTAATCTAAACTAAACATCCCCAAGATGTTTAGGTAGGGAACTTTCCCCTCAAAAGATCACATGCTCTGAAGAGAGGAACCACTGATAGTTCTTCTCTTCATTCTGCACACATGGACTGAATGTCATTGATTCAGGGTGGGTATAACAGGAAGTCGGGACTTTCAGGTGAGGAAGTGGGAACAGCAAACGTAAACAAGCAGCACACTAATCTCAGCCCTTCACAGCCCAAATAAGGACATATGGAGCAAAGCACGACTACAGTCTCAAAAAAGTCAGTGACCTCAGCTCAATAAACGGCTAAATCATTCCCCAGCTCTGATTCCTACAACACATATTTGAGTCTAATCTAATCCAGAGGGTGAGGTCTGCACCCATCCCTGAGTTACAACAGCCTGGACTTTCACAATAAATGCGTGTAGTCTCTTGTCACTTATCAGCTCAAGAATGTGTGTTGTGTTTTCACCAGTTAAAAAGTCTGGGTTCAGGTGTGGCAAACCTTACCATCACTGTGCAGTCCTCTGAGCTGCTGGCGATGACTTGATCATTGTGGGGGCACCAGTCAATGTCTAACACGGGGCCTGTGTGACCACACACTGTGGGGTAGGATTTGTCAATGCGTCCCGTCTGTGAAGAGAAAGATAAACAACATAGAGCAATGAGATTAGTCTTAAGTCTGGTCCTGCTCAGAGAACATTGTCCATGCTGGAGGAGTGAGCATGTTTTGAAACAGGTCAATTACAGTATAATCCTAAATCCCACCTATCACACACACACACACACACACACACACACACACACACACACACACACACACACACACACACACACACACACACACACACACACACACACACACATAAGAAAAGGCGCTTTAACAGAGTCACTCCACAGAGAAAATGAAATTACGTGAGTGACGCAGCCTGAGCAGACAATCAGAAATGAGGACGACATGGCAGAAGTCACTGCATGTCCATAGAAGATACGTTGATATTTTTTTTATTTGAGGATTTAGGAGTCACTTTGATAAAGTGGAGTGTATTCATTAAAAAGAAACCATAACCAATATCATATAATAACTTGGTTTAAAATGTTTGAAAGATTTGGACTTGATTACAACACATGATACGTATCTACCCACATTTACCCCTAGCTAGGTGAATGAGCACTTTATGAATAAGAGCATGTGTGGTGTCAGATGTGAGGGGAAAGCCCAGTCCCAAAAAAACTCCTGCTATGTTGCTGTAGACTAGAAAGTATTTTACATTTTTAGTCATCTAACATGGTCCAAGAAACCTAACTATCAGAAGCCAGAGAATCACCAGCCTGTTTGTCACTCCATCACCAAAAAAGACACTATGGCTTTACTGATGCTACACAGAAGCAAACTGAGATTAGATTTAGCCTCCACTGGACCACGCATAGTAATTAAGCAAAGTTATCAGTGGTGACTTCATTATTCAGTAGACGCATGCCAACAGATGCTTAGTTTTCCACAGCATCTCCTTACTTTAAATGGTAACCCTCTATTTAACATTAAACTGCGCCATTTACATAACCTGCTTATATCACTAACGAACAGGATGGCTACACATTCACTTCTGATGCACACAAACACACATATACACACAAACATCCTTCAATTATAATGTACATCCTCCTCCATCCTCTTATAACCAGCCTGCAGCTGGATTTGACCTCTGCACTTGATGATCCAACAGAAACGGGTGCCCTGTCTACATGCTGAGGCGACCTAACAAACCCATCTGTAGTGGATGGGTGTCTGAGACACACCCTGGTCTGTGTTGAAGTCAAGTACCACCGCAGGGCCGGAGAGATGATGTCACTTACTGTGGAAAGAGTCCTGCTGCTGCAGCCCTATTTAAAGCTTGATGGCTTCCCTCATACAAAAAAGAAAAGACTCATTCACTGCCCACAGCCAACCCGCCATTATACTGGTCACTACAACAATAATGGCATGCGAGGAGCTACTAAATCTGAAAATTGTAATGATTAAGAGGTACAACCACAACTTGACCTAAATCTCATGAGAGTATAACTTGAAGCAGGTTCTTATCTTTAATATCCAAACAATAGATACAAGCATGCGTGCACATAGTATGCTTGAGAGATTTACAATTATACTACACACACATTTGGAGTTTACACAGCAAAGTTGCATTTGACACAAGTTATTACAGTGTTAACAGACTGGCTAGATTTTAGATGGCCATTTCCACCAACTCCACTCTACTGTAACCTGCAGCTGAATGCCAGGTAGTTGTTTTCTTTAAATGGCCTCTGGACACATTTTTTTCAGTCTAGTTCTTGCTTGAAAAAGGAGCAGTGTGTACAATATAGCAGCATCTAGTGGTGAGTACCCCTCTACTCACTCCTCCCTTTCCATGACTACGCTAATGTGAGCTGCTGAGGGTAAAACTGTGGCAACGCTGTTCACCTCGCTCAGAGGCCATCCTTACCGTAATAACACAACTTAAGGAGCAATGCAAGTCAGATGGCGACTTGCGGTACCACAGTTTTGCACTTTGCAGCTCATGCTACTACAGTTTCAAAAACATGTTGAGGAACTACAGTGGCCTTCAGGAAACATATAAACATTAAAGGCTCTCTCCAGAGCCAGGGTTTGATTTGTCTGCTACGGTAGAAACATGGTGGTGCATCATAGCGTGACTCCATGAAGAGGACCTGCTCCCTATGTAGAAATGAAGGGCTCATAAAACTTAATTCTTTGTTTTAGGTGATTATACAGTAATGACAGCACATATAACAAATATTATATTCCATTTCTGCCAATAGATCCCCGAAATGTTAGACACTTCCTTTAAAAAGGTACTTTCGCAATATTTGTGTCTTCTCCCGCTGCACCTTAGCCCCTTCACCTAGTGTGGACATCAAACTAACAAATTCTTGAGCATTAGTGAGTATACCAGCATTTACTTGCAGCACTATATTCAACAGCAGTATAACAACAAACCAAATCAGACTCCATTTATCAAGCAGTGATGGAGTAAACAAAGCAGAAGTGAGCATGGCTCACATACCCCCGCTCATCCCACTCCCGCAACACTGTCAAACATCATACCAACTTTGAAGTTCCTGAATAAAATAGTTTTCGAGTTCTTCTCCAGAAATGAAATAGAAGCCGAAAAAGTCAGTTTTTGCCCCCCCCCCCCCCCCCCCCCAAAAAAACCCTAGACTTCTAACCCCCCAAAGGCACAACTAGACCACACTGCTAACCATCATAACAAATTTCAAGTTGTGCTCTGGAAACGACAGCCGATGGAAGGACGGACGGAAAGACAGAAGGACGGCCAGACATGCGGAGCACTATATAACCCCCGACTACGTTGTCGCAGGGTATAACTAGCAAGAACTGCATGTCACTTTAGTCAGTGAGACCAGGCCTCATAAGGCCAGACTACTGGTGTGAGTAAAGTTACAGTCTCAAAGCTCCAAAAAGACCAAGCTTAACCCCAAACTGTATATTATGGCTTTTGTAGCCAAATGATTACATGTGACTTAAACCTTTCAAAAGGACAGAACTGTCAGCGAGACGAACACAGAAAGCACTAAATAACGGACTTTTAGGCTCTTAGTACAGTTCACTGTCTGCAGCACACTATGACTATGTTCAGCATTTCAAAAGAGCAGGAAATAAACAAAGACATGCATCCAGTAATTTTGGTACAGAACAGATTGAGAAACAAAAACCCAGAGGCAGGCAGAGGATGGTGGTCTGGGCCTTGGAGGGAGAGTCCAGTCCCAGATAGGAGTGTCATGTTGTGCAGGCATTCCTGCTTATTTCTCTGCCTCTGCCACAGCTGGTACAGAGGCCAGGCAGAAAGAGCACTTCAAGCCTGCTGCTGTTACAGTGCACATCCACAGCAGTGTGGCTGACATCACAAAATAACATGATTCATATCTCAGTGGTCTGTACATATTCAGTGATAGGTTTACTGGGTCTGCACAGTCCTACAACGGCTGGACATCTATATGAATCACAGGAAGTGACTCTGTATTATCTGAAAATATGAGGCCTGAAGCCATGCAGTCACCTGACTGAAACAGAGTTGGGCTGTGACACATACTCCAACTCCAAGTTTAGTGATCAAAGTCCAGTGTATGTGAGAATGAACTCTGTGTGTGTGTTCGTGTAGTATGTGAAAATCACAAGATCTTGTCTAAAACTCACCCTGACTGCTGAACACACCCTGAAATCTACACTGAAGCCGAGTGTAAAGAAAGCAGACTTTGACACTGTTGTCAATAGCGATCTATGAGCCACCATCCGCAATCAGATCACATTACCATTAAATATGAGACTTTTGACCTCTCCTCTACTGCTGAGTCTACTTTAAACATTTCATTTAGTTGATTATAAAAACACAAAACAAACATATTTGTGCATTTTAATGTCATCTCTTCAGTAGAGATGTATATATTACTGCAGAGCTCACTGGACTTTTTCTGCACGATTTCTTGAAGACAGGAGGAACAGGATGTAAACCAGGAAGGATAGACTGATGGGCAGGTGTATCAACACAAACCACAAAAACAAGTCTGACAAAGATGAGTAAGAACAAGGCTAGTGAGCCAATAGTATAACAACGGTACCGCGAGGTATCTCTGGCACATCAGTGGAAAAAGCAGACAAATGGCTGATTGACAGTAAGTGCCTGGCAACAACTTGTTGTGAAGTACATGAAATGGAACGGAGGAGGGAGAACGCAACATCTAGTTGCTGAATGTTAGCAATGTTATCAATAACACCTTTCACAGATCCTCAGTATTATCGATCATGTTAGTCTAGTTCAGCTCAGGGCATCAGGGCCGCAGAGGCACTGCCAAATGGGTAGATTAAATTTAAAAAACATTTAATTTTAGGTAGTTATTTTGAAATTAAAATGCATAATTTCAATGACCAGCTATGTTTGAATATCACCACGCCAATCACAAGACATCAGGTAGAGATATGGATCTGCTTTTGAAACAATGAAGCAATCACTTTTGTTTGAAACAACAAAAGTGATGTGAAAAACAACCCTGCACCAGTAAAAGCTCCAAAACATGCGGTGAGGCGCTATGACCCTGGATATATAAAATTCAGATTCATAATGGCAGTGATGGGTGATGGTGGGCTGAATATTTATTTTGGTCATTACAGCTGAAAGTGACATAACATATTTATAGCCCAGTTAAATTTTTTGACATTTATTTGGGAAGGTGGTCATCGGATTTTTTTAACACTCAAAAGTGGACCTTCAGTTACCGAAGTCTGAGAACCACTGGTCTAGCTAAAAACAAAAGTAAACTAAAAATAAATAAATAAATAAATAAAAACAGGTCAGTTATGTTAAACCGTCCTGAACATTTCAACTCAAATTGTTGGTGTAATACTATGGTGGTGTCTGAGTAACACCACTATGGTACATTACAAAGATGGGTAGATGTTGTACAGCCCACATACACTTAATGAAATATTGTGGTTTTATGTTCACTTGGTTGCTATTATGCTATAAATTAATATAAAAGACAGGGCTGGATAATTGCAACAGATCTTATGGTTTATGTGTAGGAGAAGAAGGGAGTAGACTGTGACTGGGGCATGTTAGTATATTATCACTGTTTACAACAACTGTACAGTAAAACTCATTATGAACCATTAAGAACTGACTGCAAACCATGTGGTGTGTGAAGATGTTGACTTTTACTGATGAATGGTTGGTTTAACTTTTCTTGCTCAGACATGCAATTAGAAGTATATAAAGGGATCATTTATGATAAGCGTACATTCATGTTTTATGTCCATCCCTGGTTGACAGAGCAAACAAAGATTAAGACCACCAACAGGAGGGATCAGCGTTTAGACCTCTACACTACACTAGCACATCCCACATGTTAACTCCAGTTCAGACATGCTGCAAAGATTCTTACACAACCTCTTACATTGTCTCAGTTTTCCATAATTTTCCATCAACACTTTTTAGTCACCTGCATAAGCTAAAATAAAATCTATACTTTATGAATAATCAGTAGCTGCTACAGTTGACTTCAAGCGATGAACCATGAAGCCTCAATAACTGGCACTAAGCTCTGGAGGTCCTGATCAACCCGACCAGGGCAGAGGAGACCGAGAGTTCGACCAGAAAGCCAGGCGTTCTTTAAATTCCACACCTCGGCCCCAGGCAGCTCTGGTATGGGTATGACTAATGAGAGCAAGAGGGCCGCTTGGGTGTCAAATATAGCACCCTCTGAGGTGTTAATGGTGTTCGTGTCTGATATACACGATTAGGAATTCCAGGGCCTGAAGAGCGAACACAAGTGGCTCTTACCTCCAGCCTGCATACACATGATACACAGGGCAGGAGTGCAGTTTGCATGGATCATTATAGATCATTGTCATTGTTAGCTCTGCCAATTAAAAGTTTAACTGACAACAACAACAACCAAAGCTGCACACAAAGTACTATCTCATAACACAAACTGCATCGCAGTGAGATCACCTGGGTGGAGCAGTGTGGATAAGTTAACCTGTGGAAACTTGTTGCATTCTCCCTTCTGTCCCTCTGGAAAAGCTTCAGGCAAATCTGCAAGTCTGTATTTGTCTAAAAATGAGGAATTTTTGAACTGTTCGACCAGAATGTAATGTACCAACCACAAGTATAATGAAATGTCACTCAGGAGAGGAGAGGCAGGGACAAGGTGATAAATCTGACATTAATTAATCACAAGGGGATGAAATGTCTCGTGGCTACTTCACACACTAGACATATCATCGGAGCTGCTGGTGGCCAGGCGGGATCTCAGTGATGGCTCAAATTATAGAATGAACACCAACATCCAGAGCTTTCGGTCCTCTTAAAAATCTGATATTAGTTTGGAGCTCTACAAGTATTTCTATATAAATCTTGGCTGACTTCTTATAGCCCTGACATACCAAGTCAAACGCATACTGGACAATGATCTGATAAACCGATACTCTAATTAGGGATCTAGTTTAAAGTTACTGCTATTTTATATGTAAATGTCCACTCAAATTAAATTAAATTGTGAAATAAAAAAACTGAAACCAAATTTGATACTTATTTTATGTAATTCAGTGGTTAAGCAGTGATGTGTAGGAACTACAGCTGAAAAGTCTGAAGAGTCTCATATGCACTTAAATGCAGGTTGAGCGTGTTCAGTAGAGAGAGTCATATTAGAGCTCAATTAGTGTCAAATCATGGTCACAGACTCACAGACAACAATGACAGCAGTATTTGCAACTGCTGAAGAGATTTTAACTACCAAAAGCCACTTGAAAGAGACTTTAGTATCTTGATGGTATAGATTAGTCTTCCAAGTATCATCAAAAGTGACTACCATGACAATCTGAACCTCGAGCAGAATATAAAAATCCAGCGTCTATTTGACAGCGAAAAGTGCAGAATCAGCTGTTGTTCACTGCTCCTCTAATTAAAGAGTGCAGGTCAACATACATTGGTTATGTTAAGAACGAGAGAAAAGTGACAAAAAGCAACCTTACAATGTACACAACAACACTCGACAGCTAGCTACAGTGAAGCTAACAGGCTAATAGAAAAAGGGATGGGTGCAAGATTTGTGTGAAAATAATAAGATTTAATTTGATTTAATCTGGTATAAATATTTATTTTACTTTGACTGGAGGACATTCCTCCAGTTTTGTAACCGGACTTCAGTTTGCGACATCTATCAGGATCTTAAATTGGTGTAATCCCACTTATAGGGCCAAGTGGCAAAGTATTGAAATATCTCTAACAGATACACCAATAAAATCACTACTCGGTTGCCCTAGAGAAAGAGGAGTTAGCTTTGAGTTCAAACCCATGGATCAATTTTTCACGTAAAGTGTGGAGGGAGGTAGTTAGGAGATTTCAGATTGAAAGGGAATCAAAATTACTCAGTTGCCAGCATGTGATGCACATTTTATACCGGCATCCCAAGACTCAAGATATGGACAACGGTCTCAATAGGGAAATACAGCTTTATGAAAAATTGTCAGGAACTGAACAGCTTCCCAAATCTATGCCATTCATATGGGTTAAATAAAGTAGACTTCTATAGATACCTACAGCTCCGCAGCTATTTCTGGAAAGAGATAAAAGGCTCACATCCTAAGGAACTCTCAACACTTACCAAAATATTTATTGATGCCTTAAGTTCAGAGAGTAGCAAGGGTATTGTGAGCAAGATATATTTTGCCATTTTATCAATGAATAAGTATTCAACTGAGTATATAAAACAAAGGTGGGAGAAGGAAATGCATGTAGAAATAACAGAAGAAATGTGGACTGATGCCTGGGAAGCCCAACTGATATCTATAAACTCTTTATCATGGAGAGACTTCTGTTGGAAGAACATGATATGTTTCTTCATCACTCCCTTGCAAAGATCTAAACTAACAGGGACTCCACTGCCATGTTGGAGGGACTTTGGGGCAACAATGGTGGACCACATGCACATTTTTTGGACCTGTCCTCATGTCAAACCTTTCTGGGAGGAGGTGTCAAAAACCATTTCCAAAACACTGGGATTTAATGTTTACAAGTCAGTTACTTTACATTGGAAACATCTCAAAGGATTTAAACAGTTCAGATGCATACCTTCTGAAGATTTTTTATGCTGCCAGTAAGAAAACCATCACAAAACACTGGCTCCAGAGACAATGTCCACTGGCGGATGCTTTTATAAAGGTTGTGAACCAGCTATGGCAAATGGAGCAGCTAACCTGCAACTTGAGACTTAAAAAAGGACTGGATGAAAAACTCTGGGAAAAACCCTCTTTTTAGCCCTCTGCAAACGCCCTAATCCTGCACTGTGGTTTAAATTCAGGTATTGAATGTATGGTTGACTCCACCTGACCCCTTGTATCTGTTTGTATTGTATGTTTTTGTTTTTTATTGGTTCTGGGAAAAATAATATAGAAAAAAGTATCTATCAGGATCTTGGCTGGCAGGTGAACCATTGCTGTCTATATGACTGCCAGTAGCATCACACTTTTACAACATTGCTAAAAAATGTGCCCAAACAGACTAAACCAGTCAAGCAAGAAAATCATCTCCAAGGCAGCCAGCATTAGTCTAATGACGTAGAAGTGTAAATAATTTTTTTCCAGAACAAGAAAATAGATACCAGTCCAAAAAAAAAATCCACAACAACAGCAAGGGGCTAAACTCAGCAGTCAAACGCCTAACATGTCCATAACTACACTACAGACATTTGTACCCTTCAACAGGAATGTCTGACGCCTAGAAAACAACCAGTTGCATAGCAACAAGTAAGACTGCAGAAAATGAGCATGAATCACACAGCAATAGATACAAAGCTCACTGAAACACACAAAAAAAAATAGATGAACGACATCCCTCAAGGCAGCAGAGGACATTCTTTTCATTCACACAGAGGCCTGCACACTTCCTTCTTTCCTTGCAGCTCAACATGTGATTCACACATGCACGCCACGAAAGGGTCTGCATGCTGTCCAGTGCTGCTCAGAGCTCCATGGAAATTTCCACTTTTACAAGTCTCTGTGTCTGTATGATAGGGCAGGAACAATACAGTGCAGCACACCACAGACTGCAAACTGTGCTATATATAGCAAAAGAGATAAAGAAGACATACCTATACAGAGATGTACTACAGATGGCTAGTGAAACTATCTAGGTCATAAGATTAATTCCAGATAGCATCTTCGACAAGTCCACTATTTACTACCACTAAATTGGTTGCTCTGCTGCCAGTTAGGAAGTATTTGGAGCAGCTGAAATTTTGAACCACATCTGTTATTAGTATCCAAGTACTCCTGCAACACAAGATATTTGCTAACAGGCCACTGAACACTGGCTGGTGGTTGCTGATGACTGATGACCCAGAATCAGTCTCCAGTATGTCTACGGCCATAGTGAGTAAGTCCATACAAGAACTTTTACAACATCTAAGACAAGAACTCTAATGATGAATATCAGTATCTAAGTAGATACTGATTTGTCCACAGTATCTCCACATCTTCCTATTGTCTCCCCAGTGCATGCTCTGATACAGTCCAGCATCCGTGGCCGCAAAAATGATCAACTGGAGAAACAAACAACTTATGAATGAAAAGGTATTTTTGGAACATATGAGAGGCATCTAACCCCAAAAGATTTTGAGTCAGATTGATGCATTTGTGTGCAACAGTAGTTAGATGTGAATTAATTGCTCGTGTGCAGCAGAATTTAAATGCATTCAGTTACTGAAAATGGCATTGTACACTCCATCTGCTATTATTAAAAGCAGCACAGCTCTACATGCAGCAAAAAGAAAAGCCTGCTTTATTTTATAGGGCTATCAGGGCTCACAGCTCTGTATTAATAGATAATCAGTACTCCAGCAGTCATACTGATTATCACATTAAAATAATTATTCTAATTTAGTAGTTGGATACAGTGAGTGACTCTGTGACACAGACAACATCTGACTTCCACCCAGTTCTCTCATCTTGGCCGCTCTTCATATTTCGGCCTATCCCAGAATTCACATGTGTGCCGACACTGCAAGCAGCAGCCAATGGCAAGGCAGGGAGGAAATGGTCTTGGAAGGCTGTCAGGCAGGGAGCAGTGAATGACCATATATGGTAAAATCTGCAGTCAGCAGGACTGAGCGGCAGAGGCGGCAAAGGCAGAGGCAATTGAGCAGTACAGAGGTCCAGGAACACAAACTGACCAAAGTATGGGGAAAGACCCTGGGTATAATGCACACCCGGTGTATTTTTGTGAGTAGAGAGAGAGCGTAGCTTAGTTAGCAGCCAAACTGGTGCAAGTGAGACAGAAAAGAAATAATGTGTCACACACCCAGGGATTGCTAACAGCAAAGGTTGAGCATTAGATGAATGGTGCATTGAGGGATTGAATCCAAATCAAACACACACACACTTCACATCTGATCACCCTTTCTGTACAGAGGTAGGATTTGAAGCACTAACGTGGAACATGCCTTCTATGTTAAGCAATGCACACTATGTCGTGTTACGGCTGTTGTTAAGGTCAATCTTTAAAAAAGAAATAGACAAAAGAGGAAACAAAAGATGCTAACACTTCACAAAGTGGCTAACGCATGGTCTGCATGGAAAATAAAGACACTAACAGGACAATGGCATGCTTAGATAAACCAAATAATGGATAGAATAAAATCACAGAAACTGTAATGATTTGCTGGGACTTTTCTTTGCATATGCCGAGCAGACGGAGAGGAATTATCAGGAATGTTTCACTGCTCGCTGCTGCATTCACTCCCACAGCTTCCTTCATATGGAAATCAGGGAATAAATTAGCAGGCATCCTGCTAAGAAAGAGAAAGGAGGAGATTGAAAGCATGAGGCAAGGGAATGACATGTGTTGAGCCGGACGTCTGATGCCCTCTCTATAAATCCCTGTGTTCTGACAGGAGGAAGTAACAATACTCGTGGCTGCGCTGAGTCACGGTAGCCTGCCGCACTAACCTCACCCTACTGAGTCACACAAAGACATGGCTCCATTGGTTGACAGCTCAAAATGAGGTTCAGACCTCAGGTCAGGTCACACATCCACAACATCAACCTCTGAACTCCAAGAGATGCTTTTCCATCCACTTCCACATACATTAAATTATGACAAAGTACGAAATAAGCAGAGGCAGTTCAATGCTTTTTGTCAGGGCTCATAATTTCAATAATTCATCCTCCATCACATCAACAAAGACAGAGCACAGTCACATATGGCTTAATTGTGAAGGGGGAAGGAGCATCATCACACTTCTGCCTCCCCCCAGCCAAAGTGTGGTAATGACAAAGGGCTGCGCTGGGAGTAACCGTGGGACAAAGGCCCTGAGCAGCTGGCTGCCCACAGAGACTGGGAGCTACACAGCCGAGGCAGATGGGTTAGCCGGACAGATGCACCCTCACATTAGGGACGGGAAAGGGTGGGAGGGTGGGGGTGTTTGGGGAATGTGCGTCCTTGAAACAAAAATGAAACAAGACCCAGGTGATTCAAACTGCAAATGTCCTTCAATCAGTTTTACCCACAGAGCAAAGCTGTGTCTGACAAAAGCTAATAAAGTAAAACATTTGGTACAGTCGGTGCAACAACAAATGAAAAAGCGTACCGCTTCACATACAAATTAGTTTATTTCTAATTCTAGAGACAACATCATGATGCTTGTTTATTCAGTTCATTAGAAATGATCTGTTGTGCTCTTGCTGATCCACTGCGGTGGTCTAGTCATACTGTTTGCAAAGAACAGACTCGCCCCACTTTTGAGACCTGCATTGCCAGCTGAGGCTATACTGAGATTTCCAGATGGACCAGCTTTGACAGAAAAGAATCACTTGAGAATACCATGGTGATACATGCTAAAAAAAGATGTTAAAAGGAAAAAAAAAAGCACAAATAAATTAATGACAGGGAATGCCCTTTAATTTAAGATCGGAAATTAATGTTCCCATGTTCAAACAGCTGACTTTGTTAGGCTGCATGGCAGGTTTGGTGGCAATACATACCAGTCACACTGTCCAAAGTATAACATACATGCTATTATTCTTCAATAACATGGCATTCCCCTTTCAGCTCCAGTGTCTCAATGTATGGCCTGTTGAAGGAGTAAATCACTATATCTCATGGATTAGTCTGTGTCACGCCTGCCAGCTTGTATGTGGGAAGATCTAAAAATCAAGAGAGGTTTTTTTTTTTTTTTTTAATCTCTCACTTGGGGAAATTGCCTGAGGTTTGCTCTGCACACAAGACCTCAGTTTCTCACAACTTTTGAGTTCAGCAGTGAAAGTAGACTTTGTTCAGTAGACACACCATCACTGTACTAAGACACGGCATGCAGAGGGGCTGCTCATTCAAACAGACACAGAGAGGAGGGCAGGGGGAGTGTGAACTGGTCAAGCCTGCAGCCCACCTCCAGTACAAGCTGTGTATTGACGGATGTGCCGAGAGGTGGAAGCTGCGCGATGACAGGCCTGAGGATTCGGTCCCCTATGCCAGAGCCTTCTCAGATGACAAGGCAGTGTACACTAATTACAGGCCCAGGTTAGAGCTGTCAACAGTACTGCAGTACTTATGTCACTCACAGTGTTAGGACCTGCCACTTGGCCATCGCTTGGTGCTGCCAAACAGAAACAACAACCAGCAATTCACCACTATGGCACCCAAAGACTCTCTAGGGGACATGCCAGAGTCCCGTGTTGGATTCAGTCTCTATTGCACCTTAGTTAGTCCAAATATGACAGTAGGGTTAAAACAAAAGCAAGAGATTTATTCACACAGCTAACTTGTTTACAGCTAAACACTCTTCTAACGCCGTCTTGCCCAACCCAAATGTAATTCTAGTTGGAGTGGAGTGATTCCTTATATGGAGGCAAGGATCAGGAGAGTGTTCGCTCCAAGGCTTTGGAGTAGTTTCTGTTGTACACATGAGGGTGTGTGAGACAGCCCGCTGGTAAACATTAATCCCAAGGTACACTTACACGAAGAGTCAGCAGTCCTGTTTGCAGGAGGCAAAGTTTTCAATGCAAATAATTATTTACTGTATACAAAACATGGAGAATGGGCTGTTACTCTCAAAATTAAAGAGAGGAATTAGGACTTTTAGTTCAACTTTCTACATTTTAAGTGCTTTATATTAACGTTCACGTCAGTCCAAATTTGATCCCAGAGGGAATGGCTTCCCTTCCCTTTATGTCATCATAAGATAATATAATCCACCACCCCCCCTCCTGATCTAAAAATATCCAGACGTAATTTGAGCCACTTAAATCATCTGTAACAAAAACATCACATGCATAACTGCACTCAAAAGAGACACAATGCCTTTAAAAGGTTAGCATTACACCATTGCAATGCACCACTTTTGTCAGAGTAAGACAACAGACATTACCAGTTCAGTCTGGTTCTCTATCAGAATGCTTAGGTTAGGAACCTGTTGGTAAACATTACCATCAAAAAGCAAGACCACTGAGATGGACACCACTGATCATTTGTGTGCTAATATGCAGAGAGATTGTAGGTAAAGAATGTAAGACAAATGTCATTAAAGCACAAAAAAAGATCCAAAGTGAGCCAGACAACTATTTCACCTCAGATCAAGTAATACAAATAAATATAATAAAAACTTAAAAAACACTGATTAACCAGTGCATTGTTAGGCACTCAGCATGCACTACTGATTTATGGCATAAAGATGTAGTAAATGCAAACATGCTTCAACATCTAGTTTATCTCCATCTAACTGTCTGAGCAGCCAGTCCTGGCTGATGTGCTCAGTGCTTATCCACAGTGGCATTAACTACTTTAACATGATAGACCAGAAACTTACTTTGTGAAGAGGGAGAACGAGGAAAGCTCCTCCACCGCTGGCCTCAATAATTAAGGCAACAAACTTGGGGTTGACTGCACAGAAGGCGCTGTCCCATGTGACCCTTGACACCCGGATATCATCATAGCATTGGTCATTTTTCGCCGCCTGGCCAAAGACGTGACGGAATTTGCTCTGCCGTACAACTCGTCTCATATCTGTGCAAAGAGCAGAGAAGATGATTTAACATACGCTAGTTAGTTTAAAATAGCAGGTATACAAGACAGAGAACTGCAATATGAACCACTAGACTACTTGAGCTGCTTGAAACACTTGGGAACACAAGACATCCCATCGACAAACTGTGGCAAAGCTGTTAGATCATATGAGCTTTTTTCCACAACACGTGGTGGACTCTCCCTCTGAGGGTGTTTTGTAACAAACGCCTAACAACACTCACTTTTATCTGCTATCCACAATGTGGGTTCTCATGTCTCCTGTGATGCAGAGCTAGATGGGAAAAAAAAAAATACTGGAAAACACTGGTCCTCTCTCAAGGTTTCATGGTGGAGAGGATGTCATGCTGCTCTGTCTCTATCTATTTGAAGTGGAGAGGAGGTTGTGTTGCTGGCTCTATCTGTTTGGCAAAGCCAGGAACCTGATCAACATTCTCCTGGATCCACTTTCTCACACAATTATGTTGTGTTCACATTATGTTCACATTATATGTATTATGTATTAATTTTTGTCATATGGATTGCCAACGTTGTATTTTCATTATGTTTTTACTCTGTGACATCTATTGCATGTCTGTCCAGGGAGTTTTTCCTTATCTGATGTGACAGTTGCCTGAGGTAAAATTGTGATTTGTGATTTTGGGCTACAAAAAAAAAAAAAAAAAAAAAAGTAAAGTAGCAATACACCACCATTCACCAATCTTTTTATTGTGTGACAATATTTTCTGCTGAGCACCTCCAACAAAGAACTTATCCCTCAGAAAGTGGTATAAATGTGCTCATTGCTAACCTAAAATAAGCAAAAACTATGCGTCTTCAACGAGTGTTTAGATGCAGCATATCAATAATGAACAAAACAAACATGATATTTCATATGACTCTTTTCACTGCCTGTTTCTTTTCATCTTCAGCTGTGCCAAATATTAAACATCTGAAATACTAACACGCCTTACATGTGGCACACTTACAAAGAGCCACTTCCAAAGGAAAATAGGACATACCCAATACAAACAGAAACAGACTTTGTAGCTGGTTCAGCTAAAATCTTCACCAAGACAAGAATCTGCTGGCAGACGAGAGAGCTTTGGAAAACAAGCCCATTCAAAAACTACAAGTCCAAGTGCTGTGCTTGAAATACCAGACTGCTTCTAAAGATAATGGAAAGCTGGCCGGTTTCAGATAAACAACCAGAACTGAGGTCCAATCTAACCTACAACCTGAAGAAAGACAAAAGCTCTTAAGTGATCTTGGTTTTGTGAAGCTCCTCAAATCTTTTTTTTTTTTTCTTTTAATTTTTGACACAGCACATGGTAGCAGTTTCCCACCCTGAATCACCAACATGATAAAAGCACCGCACAGGATGTGGGATGTTTTGGAGGTGGTTTTCCATTGTGTGTGTGAGTAAAAATGTGTGTGCGAGAGAGAGGGAAAGAACGACAGTGAGCAAGAAACGTTCGTATGGCACGTTTCCGACAGGACAAGGACCAAAACACAAGCAGGAAGTTCTTCCTGTCAGGATGTGGGAGTGTCCTAACAGTTCAAACTCTTCTGTAAAACACACCAGTCATCATTACAAGTGATTATTGTATATGTCCCCAAACACAGACAGTGAGACAAATCTGTTCAAATTAGAGAAAACAGTTTATGACACTTGAGTTTTAATCTTCCTTAAACTGGTGATTTAACAGTTTTCACTGAGTTATGTAAGAGTTTCTAAATCCTCTTAATTTATCTGGATCAGAAGTGCATTTGTCTAGGAAACTGAATTTGATTACTCCGGGAGAGGCTGACGCAGACCAAGAGCAATGGACTGACATCCTATTATAGACAGACTGTCTGCAGAAATCCTGCTAGATACATTACAGTAAAAAAAAAAAAAAAAAAATGAAAGAAACTAAATTTATCTTGAAGGCAAGAAATTTCTACTTTCACAAAAGGTGATTAAAAGGCAATTATTCTCTAATTTCCCAGCATGTCATCAGCAGACAAGAATCAGCCTTTTGTTGCTGCTGAGAAAGAAAATTAATGATCAATTACTTTTTAAATATGTAAAAAATGGGAAAATAAGAATTGCTCTTCTTTACAGTAATTAATAATTACAGTGATGGTAGTCTGGGGCGACACTTAACAAGGACAACTTTGTCATGACGAGTGAGGCTTGTTTGCTTACCCTTGGAGCTACAGATTTGTCGCATAATCTTGGTAGAAGAGAAGTTACGTGTGAACTGACTAAATGCTAAATCAGAAAACCTGTCTCGTGTGAGACTTAGCTTAGTCAGTAATAATAAACACAATCCAAGAGTTCTCTCTGACAATGTAACCAAAAATACCCCAAATACCCCGCTATTAGCAGCTCATTCTTTACAGCACATTTTTTTAATTTCTTTTGCAGAAATATAGATGAGATTAGATGTTAAATTAGATCCTCATCCCCAATTATATCTGTAAGGTCTGCAGTGCAATATCTATATGTTAAGTCTCTGTCCTTACCCATTTTGAGATCATTTCATTTGAAACATTGTCCAAGCAGGTTTTAGCATCTAAACCAACCACCCGCCTCCTCAACCCCTTACCTGCTAAAGTTTAAAAAGATTTCTGGTCATTTCTGGGACCAAAATGTTTAATACTGTCAACTTGTCTCTCATCATGGGCATTTTCAAGACTACTATGCTTAAACCTCTACTTGGAAAAAAAACACACACACCTTGATTTGGGGTCTCTAAAAAATTATGGACGAGTCTCACCAGCAAGCACTGTTTTAATGCACAGGCTTACCGGGGCTCAAACTAAAGCCAACGACAGCTTGTTGCGTTAGTCGGTGTTACCAGTGTGATATGATGGCTGGCTACACAACGATGACATTATGCACCATTTTGCTTTTTTTTTTTTTTTTGTGGAAATAGAACCCATGTAGTTAATTCTGGCATATCAGCAACAGTTTATCAATAGATAATCGGACGATGTACGCTACATACTAACAGTGAATGCATCTGCTCTGTCGGCTCAGAGTAGCACGAGTCAGATTTCACACACATGGATGAGAGAGTTGACAGACCGAGAGATACCAGAGGATGTGGTGTCGAAGCGAAAAGCAAAGGCACCTATTTGGCAATATTTCAGATTTAAACCCAGTGCTATAAGGGTACCATCACGTTAATGAGATAAATCACCGTGAGGAGGATGGAGCAGCCACAGCCAGTGTTGACACTGCAGAAGCGCCAGGAAGTCCCCTGCAACCCAGCAGCAAAAACTTGACCGGAGAGGCCAGACACACTGCCAGCCGACGGTAGAGATCAGAGTAAGCGCATTACACATATTGAGCATCATCTTTTCTTATAAAACATCTATTGTAATTAGTAACACCGGTGCTGTCACAAGTTTATTAACCAGGGAGGAAATTTTCCTCATCGTCACATCATTAGACAGTGCCAGCAATATGTCAAGACTATATAAAGGCGTGCAGTCACAAAATAAGGAACACCAATCCACTGACCAAATGCGTGCCTTGTGCTGCACATAGTTCCAATTTTGAAGTCATTATCTGACACAAGGTGGTGCACCCATGCCCAGGCTACTGACGAATTATGTCTGAGTTACGGCAACATCCACAACTCGCTTCTTAAAATCGCAGGAGGTGTTAATCAAAACATAACCAGCCTCAAAGAAGCTCTGGCTCTTTGCAGTGCTTCAGAAGAAATACCATCCTGATTTACAGGAGGACTCTGTTGAGGAAATAGAGCAGTTCAAAGAATTCATCGGAAACAAACAGAATAAAACTGCACAGCTCTTGCTTCAACCGATGAGGAAGATGGACCTGTCATCAGTTTTTCCAAACATGGATATAGCCTTCACGATTTACTTAACTTTTCAAAACTTGGACTTAAGAAACAGTCTGCGCTCTACAATGGGACAAGAAAGACTCAGCCATTTAACACTGATGTTGTTAACACTGTTGTTATGACCCAATGATTATACACATTTATCTATATATTTGTGTATGTGCTCTAATGTTAGAGACCTGGACTTTACTGTTGTGTTAAGCCAGGAGGAAGACCTTTTACCTATGGGTGTGTTTGTGTGTGTTTGTGTGTGTGTGTGTGTGTGAGACTTATATGTAACAAAACTAAAGAATGAAATCCTAATTTTCAATTACGTAGTAAGTGACGATGACTTTTGCAGACCCTTCAACTGAACAATGTTACCTAAACGTCTCATATGCAGGCTACTGCTACAGGTAGCTATAGATGATTGCTATGTCAGCGACAACAACATAAGACCACTGTTTCTACATCAAATACATGTATTAAATCAGAGCACTCATAAGACCGTAGCACTAGCAGAGAGCTAAATATTTTTTGAATTAATGAACGATTCTGTTAAAACCAGCAGAGGAAGGTGCTCTAGAAACAGCTGTTGCGGCACATTGTGCAGCGCACAGGTCCTCTACACACAACAAACAGCACTGTCCACGGTGCCGAAACACCAGCTTGTCAATTAACATTTAGTAATGTGCGTTTCAATTATGTTGCATATTTGCAAGGGCTGATTATATCTTGTTTTTCTGCAGTGGTATTATTTGTTGCATCAAAACTCATTGGCATCTGCAACAATCAACAACAATCCAGCCCCATGTAGCTATGACAGCAAATCAATGCCAAAACCAGCGAGCACAAATGAGATCCACCTGCTTGGCCACATGTGAAAAACGCAAACAGCTGCCTATCATATTTTTGTGAGCATTTTCACAGGACCTGCGTGCATAATATCTCTGCTCGCACGAGCAATATTGTAGCCTGTGATGAGAAAACAGTGCTTTGAGCGTGCGCAGTGTGTAACTGTTATCCCCGAGCACACAACTACTACAATTGCTCTCATGCTTGCAAAACTTTCACCTGCTCGTGAGTGAGTGCTTTTTCTTTTTGGCAGTAAGTGTGTGGATCCAGTCATCATTGCATCCCTAAATATAATTGGTTACATTTGCTATTGCATCCTTACTGATTAGTAATGCTACTGCGCTTGTGAAACTCTTAACAGAGATGAGTGCTGTGAAAGCACTCGCAAAAATAATATGCATGTGCGGCTGTTTGAGTTGCATGCAAAGCTCTTCTACATCTGTGTACATATATGTCATTTGCACTCGCAGATTTTGATTGCTGTCATACTTAGCTCTCCCAATCACAATTCTTTGACGCATGCTTAAGCGTGCATTATGTGTGGATATCAGTCTACAGTGAGCTGGCCTGAACCTTTTGGTGACACAACTTCTGTATCGTAAAATTAAACTGCAGTCATGAGTGATTGTTGATGCAAATTTAAGCGTGGCTGTTTGTGTTGGATGTGGTAATAGTTGAGTTGTGATGGTGCTTAGGAAGCGGGGAGGGCCTTAAAATTAGTCATAGCCCCAGGGCCCATGGTACAGCTATTATTTCTTTTCATGATTCAGTTAAGCACATATGGAATAAAACCCCTTTAAAATAAGATATGAGGAATAATATTACATGAGATTGGAAGAAAGTTGATTTTGGCTAATATGTTAAATAGTATGATTATCGAATGTTTGACAGGCTAATTGTTGGCCACTGCTCGTAGTCAGTGCTTGAGCCAGTCCCTCCTGGTTGTCTAACGGTACCATATGTCCCCTTGGCTGGAGTGAGTGCTCGCTCCTAAAAAGGGCAGGACTGGAAAGGAATAACTGACTTAAGAGGCCATTGCTAATTCATTAGCTGTTTGGTGAGCATAAGAAAGACAGGTGATCTATTATGGTCATTTCTCCTCAAGTATGTTATAGCTATATTTAATTTGAGGAAGCTGTGAAAATGTGCTTTTGACCTCAACAATTATTTAGAGTTACATAAGTCCATGAACTAGACTAAGGATGTGGCAACTGCCCAGTGCATATAATGAATATGGTGACTGTAGTATTGCATATAATGCTGACTTTGGGATCATGGGGGGGGGGGGGGGGGGCTGAGTACTTTAATAGTCCTCTCCTCGCCAGTCTGCATTACTGAAAATGTCTTCTGGGTATTATGCTTCATCTTGTCTGCCACAGGTGACGGCGACAGTAAATCAAACTTCAAGCAGCAAGAGACAGTTGTGTCAAAGGTAATGAAAGAACAGAGCAAACATTCACTTTATGCCATTGGCACTGCAACTGCATGGGTGTTTGGTTGGCTGCAATCTCTCTCAAGACATGTTTAGCAACACAGGCATGCTGCTTAGCAACATCAGGGAAATACCAACACAGGAAAGAAACACGATACAAGAGTAAGAAATACAAACTAATGTCTTAAAAGGTTACTTATAATGTCAAAATGCAAACAAATGTTAAACTTAGTTATAGCTCCACATTTGGGATTTCTCCTCGCCTTGCAAAACCAGACCAATTTTACCAAGCTCAGGTTTCCCTAGAAGATTTAATCTGGAAAACATCCATTGACTATGGACTGTGCTGAGCAGCTGGAAGCCAGACCAATCAGCAAACTAAGTGAAGAGGTTAAGATGATGAAGAGAACAAGCAGAGCTTTATTTGGAGTTTTTACAGAGCACTGACACGGTGCCTCTCAACTACTGAACCTTGTGACGAATTACTTCAGCGTTGAACATATAAAATGAAGCATGACTGCATGGCCTACTTCTCACCTGAAATGTAAATATTGGCACTCCATTGAAATGGAGAAATTTTTCATTTCCAAGCCACCATGTCTTTCCATGGTGGTAAAATCCAATCATGTCAAGTGTAGTACAATTTGATGATGATGTAGCAAAGGAGTGCACTTTAAAGCAAAAAAAACGAATGTTTTGAATGAGTGAGTGTTTGAATGAAAAAATGAATGTTTTTCAGTCAAAGGTGGACCCAGTCATCTACACAGCCATTGTTACTGATGACACACCAACAGTAAATGAATGCTATTAAATCAGAACAAGCAGTGAAACTTTCATGTTGTTCTTGGCTCTGTTACTTTGCAGTAAAATAGTACACTGTTTAATGCAGGAGAGCTTTATAAGATGTGCTGTTTTATCACCACAATAGTGCATCTACCCCCGACAAAACAATCACTGCATTCTTGAGGTCAGTCAAGGCCTGCACAAAGATCCCCAGTCACACTATCCTTTAGCTCTACAAACAGAAGGAAATGTTTAATATCATATGTTACTGTTGTAACAATCACCCACTCTGAAGGCAACAATTCAAGACTAGTTTTGTCCCCAGTATGCCCAAAATGATAGCTAAATGTAAAAGCTTCAATTATTGCAGTGCTTTATAATCAAAAGTGACAGTATGCATATGAAACCTTTATGAAGACATGGTTTGGCTATATCAGTGTACATGCTGTAGGTCAGAGTAGACTGGGTGGGGTTGCAGTTGACTATGCAACACTGGGTCTTGGTGAGTAAGCCTCGTGTGGTAGTGGTGTATCTTGACGATCCTTTTCAGGAAGAAATCACCATTTCATGTCACTTGATGCTCACCGAGGTTAGCAGCCATTCCAACTGATACATGTGGTAAGACAGAAAAGAAAAAAAAAATAACATTAGGGTTTATTGTTGCAGGGCAGTCAATTATTTTCATACAATTTGGGAATTTTCCATACATCAGTCCCTACATGTATGTCATGAGCATTTCACCTGCACATAAAGCAGTTAGTGTACAGCTCAAATCCTGGATTAGGTCTCAAACCAGACTCAAGTTGAAATGTTGATAACTTCAGACTCACAAACCTGGAATAATTTTTAACACCCAAGACTTAATCACCTCAGACTGTATAGCTACACGACATGAAAAGACTTGTGTTGAGCCTCCCAGGCAGAACTTCCTACAAGGCTCACTGGGAAAGTTGGATCTTAACCCCGCCATGGGCAAATGCCAAACCAAAAACTCCCTTTTCAAACAGGACTCTTATGCAAGAACATCATTATCCCTCACCCACACCTGATGAGCTGAGTCTGAAACAAGTAAGCCTAAAAAGAGACCAGGGATGGCAGGAAATGAAGGTGGATGCTTGTGTGGCATGCTTATGGTGGTTGCACACAAAAAAAGCATTGTGATTCAATATTATGATTTATTGTGATTTTTTTTAAGCCTTTTCTAACATTAGATCATTGGAAAAAGTTAAATCATATACTTCTAGGGACTTTTACTTTGGAAAATATCTAAACTGACACAGTAAAAATGTTTGATTTTCAGCAAGTACATAGTCAGAGATGTCCTGAAGTCAAATATATCAGTCATTGTCAGGTATTATTTATTTTCTTTCCAGCAACCTAAAAATCAGAGAATAAAGACATTTCCCTCACAAATTTGTGGTATAGTCCTTTTCATTTATAAGAGACATGTAATATTTTATACTGGTGAATATAATCCAATCAATCTTATTTCCATGTATGTATTTTGCATATACAGTTCCCTTTGTTAACAACTATTTGTTTTTTAGTATACAATTGCCCTTTTGCACCGTGGGTCCGCGAGGACTGAAATTTCATTTATACTGTATGTTGTGCATATAGTATATTTGACAATAAAGCTGACTTTGACTTTGAACTTATTTGAAAACCAGACGTAGGCACACATGTATACTTCCGCTAACTTCGCCACATCTGTCACTTACTGCTAAAAAACCATAGGTGAATAAATGCTTTTTCCCAACCATAATAAACAATGTGTATTTACGTTCTACAGCAGATATTAATAGAATGGTGTAATTTCAAAGCAAGTTTCAATGACTCACAATCACATGTGGTAAGAGGCACAAAGAGCAGCACACAGGAACCAGAGGAACGGGGTTATTTTGCTCTAAACTAGCAAATGCCTTATCCAAACGGCCAACTTCCTGTTAGACCAGGAACTAAAAGTGAACAGTCATTCTCAACACAAAGGAAATATAGAGCAACCACTAGGAGATTGTGTGGAGCGCAAAGTAGTGATTAAGTTTAAATAAATAAAAACTGAATGATAAAGTGACATCTTACCCATCAAAATTACAATACACAAATTTATAAAAATACAGACACCTCCAATTAACTGCAGGAGCCAAATTAAAGAGTCAGTGAATTCTGTAAATCTATTATTTATTATTCAGCTTTTATGACCCAACCTCTTTTCCAAACATATAAGTCACAATGATCACGGCTGACATTTGCATGCAACAATGTCGGCACAGGCTGTGTTGAGGCGGTGAAAGGCTGGCACCAGTCTGAGAGCGAGAGAGACACACCTTGGGGGAATGCAATGCTACTCTGTGACACTCTCCTGAGATTTACAGCTCACTGATCCAGCCCTAATTCAAGAAAAAAATACTGCAAGTATCTGTTTGGCGAATCAGATGAAAGGAGAACTATGTATGTACCTTATTGCCTCCCGAGCCAGCAGAGCTGACCCTGATGTACAGAGACAAAAGGAGGACCCTACAGCCTGAGGAAATGACCAACAGGAAATGGGACCAGTGTGACACACTTTTTAGCATCCTTCTCTACATTCCTCAACTCCATTTACATTTAATTCTGCTGAGGAAATGTGGGCCTTATGAAAAATTGAGTGCTACTTCACTTTCATTGGTTATTCTGACCTTACTAAAACTACAAACACAAATTATGTGGTTGGGCTTCTCCTTCGTAATAACACTCAATGGTAGTCATGTTGTGTCAGTACTATCAAATAATAAACAATCAAACGAACCAACAATCAACCACGAACAAGCACAGTTAGCACATGCTATGAAAAGGAAGGTGAAAATGTCAGAATTTAGGCCCTTCACTTACACCATTGAGCTTGCTGTGTTAGGCCATGGAGGGTCGTCCTCTCATCTTTACCTCACAGTCACGGTACAGACTACTGCCCTCCGTTAAACCAAGTGGAAATGGTTTTACTCTGACATAAGACTGCATAACAGCTACAAAGAGGAAACAAGTACAAAAAGCAGAGCTCAGTGAGGGCTCATGTTTGGTCGCTGTGGCAGAATGTATTACTGGAAGAACAAACACCTTTTGTGCCACTTTATCCAAGATGCATCTCAGTAACTGAACATGAGATCAATGAAGCACAATGAACATGAATGAAGGGCTGTTGCGATAAGTGTATTTTTGCAATACAGCGCTACTGAAAAGCCAACCACAGGGGATGGCAGGCAACCGCCACAACCGCTATGTTCATGTTTATTTCTATTTTTCATCAGACTTGGAGCTTCTTGTTTCAAACTTCAATGCACGTGTATTGAATGTTAACTAAATTCATGATGAAAAAAGGTGTGCCTATCAAAGTATTTTTTGAAATGGGAGCCCTGCATATTTACACCATGCTACAAACATCAGCAGCATGATGAGGTGCTGTGCGTCTATTCTATGTTACATGTTTGGCTTTTTTTTCTGGTCGCCAAGAGTTGAAAAGTGTTCAACTCTGGGTAAAAAACTGCATTTGTCAGACTCACTGTTAATCAAGCTGTCCAATCACAGTGGAGGAGGGGCGGGACAAAGGCTACCACAAAGACCAACTGTCACATCCTACATGTACCGAACTACAGCAACAATGGAGGAGAAATTAACTGATCTCTCCCTACACACCTTGCCTTCCCTCAGATCCCTCAGATCACAGCAAGGACCAGTGCAAGTACTCTACGTGGAGCTGACAATTTTATTTCTGCAGATATTCCTTATCATAGCAACCAGACGCAACCAATGCATCTCAGCTGAAAAAAAACAAAACAAAAAAAAAAAAAAAAACGCTGCAGTGTTTAATTTGTGTTAAACGGTGTCATCGTTGTCATTTAAAAGCAACAGTATACCTAACAATAGCCTAACAAAAAATATTTACATGGGCTAGCACTAAAAACAGAAGAAAAAAGGTGCTAGTACCGCATATTGTGCTGTTGAACCAATCATCAGTTACCATAGGGGAAATTCCTTCACCATGATGTTAGAGCCCTAAGTGGAAGTGAGTGACCATCAGGAAAATTTTACTATCTTACGAAGTCTTACTTTGTGCTACTGGGTCATCAGTAGGAAAGCAAATGTGTATAGATTTTGGAGCATATACATAAACATAAAGATTATGGCATGTTCTCAGTGACAGGAGATATTTAATGCTGCCTATCACTGCCACATTCAGTTATGTTCACATATTCCAATTAAACCATGAGGCCACCCCATTCTGCCAACAGCTATTTGTACTTTAACTAGTTTCTCATTGACCGGGCTCAAAGACATTATCACTTCGTGCCCCACCCTGACAACAGAGACGCAGCAATGATAAATAAACGCTTGGTTTACAGCATTGACTCTAATTTTGAAAAATGTTCTAACCGATAATTGACCCTTGTTAAAAGTTAACCGTAAACCGACAAGATTAGTGCCTCGTATACAGCACAATGACGTATGAGTCAACAGTTCACTGTCAGGAGAGTAACTGTAGCAAATTTGGTTTAGTTGAGCAGGTATCAGCTGTGTGTCTGCCCGGCTTAGTAATACTCTCTCTGCCCGGATTAATGATAGCAATTGTCCGACAAACAGCGTGTGTGTTTGTGCTACATTAGCAGCTTTAGCTCTGTAGCTACATGCCCATCATTAGAACACACATACACTTGTTGCAGTGTACCATTAGGGAGGTGCAGAGAGACAGAGTGTGTGTACAGTTAATTTGTCAGTGAATAAATGCTGAAGCTACAGTTCCTCAGCCTAAGTCCCGAGCCAACTTCCTGTATCTGTAACTCTGGCTCAGACTCTCTTAAGGTGGGCTCTTAAGGCGGACCAGCTTTTCTCCTTGAAGTGACGAGCCACTCCTCTGAGTTTTTCTCAGCTTTTTAATTGATTAATATTTCTTTTAACCGTTTGACCGATACAGTGCTGATACATTTCAATTTTAACCTGGATAATGGGCAATGTAAAACAACAGTGAACTATGTTTGTCAATACAAAGTGTATAGACAGCCTTTAGGTCTTTTCATAACCTTGTTTTTGGGGTGCAAAACTGTCCTTGATGCTGCCGTTTGGTGAATGAGATGTGACATAACATGAAAATCCCAGCCACAAATCAGGATGAGCTGATACAGGAGAGGGAGGGGCAGCAGAATTAGAGCACAATTTGGACAAAGCCCAAACAGTCATTTTAGAAAACTACTGTATATTACAGTGTACTTCTGTATATACATAGAGGGAAGTGTCTGCATTACTGTTCCATAAGCTTTTATCATCCAACAGGCCAAGTATAAGTACTTCGGAGATGGTGTGTCCTGAGGTTGTTACCCTGAAGGGGTTTCTCACAACAGATTGAGCTTGACATGACAGGAAAAACTCACTAGTCCTTCCATAGCCTCTAGGTCAGCAGTGTCCAACTAAAATTTAAAGAGGTCCCATTAGAGAAAATGTCTTGAAGCAAAGGTCCAGAAGATCATAATGTCCAACTATTTAGTGTGATATATATTTAAGCAGCCTAGTAGCTGTATTAACATCCGCATGTAATCAATACCTTACTGTCAAACCAAATGAATTCAGTACGATTCAAAAAAATCTTGACAATATTTATTGTCACGTAACAGAGAACTGCACTTATATGTATGGTTGCAGTTATGTATAATGTCCTCTCATTAATTAATAAAAATAGGGCTGCATTTCAAAATAAAAGAAAAAAATAAAATGTGAAAATTGTACATGTTCAAACAATAATCTCTGGAGCAGTCGTCTGTTTCTCTCCTTTTGTGTTCTCTACCCACATCTCTATCTTTCTTTCTTTCTATCATCTTTTCATGCGTAACTTACCTCTAACTCTCTCATCTGTCTGCACTATATTGTCCCAATGTTTACCGCCTGGAATGCCCAGACTTGATTGGCTGAGTAGTATCACATGGGATGGCTTAACTCGCATGCAACCGGTCTGTGCGTTTGCTCATCCGCTGAACCACTACCGTAAAGACTACAAAAGCTGTGCCGGTTAAAATAGAGGTGCCCCGTCAGGTTTTAAGTCATAACCTTCTGTTTTTGTAGATCTGGGTCCGTATGGGACGGCTTCTGGGTCCGGACTCAGACTGCGGTCCGCCTGTTGGTGACTACTGCTCTAGGTGAAGCCAGAGACAACAACACCTCCGACCACAAATTAAGTGAAAAGCAAAAAAGAGGCTGAAAGAATCTTGGTAACTGACTAAAACCACTGATTTTCAGAATAACTGTTTGAATGATTGTTTCAGCACTAGAAAAACATATCCTAGTGGCTGCTGCATGTTCAATAACATTTAAAACTACCCACAATATGCATATTTTGATCTCAAAGCAGAAGTGTATTCCTGTGTCCATCTGTTGCTCATTTGTCAAGATCATTACAACCCTACATTTGTCTCATCTTGAGCCATTTATGAGTTAAAACTGAGGCCACTGATATGCATAACGCCCAATGTGGACACATGCAATCAGCAAATAAAACAAGGGCTCAACCATGTTTCTCCACAGGTGTTGTCTGCTACATATTTAGTTTTGTAATTCTGTTGTTTGTTGGTGCTTTTCATCATTGTTGTTATTGCCAACTTCCCTGTTATGTGGCTGCAAGCGTCATTTTGGTAGCAATCCAAGTCATTTCAGGGCAAGCCATGCATACACGGTACATCCCTCCAACAAATGCTAGTCTGTGGACACACGTGTATACACATTCTACAGTATTGATATTTTATTTTTAGAAAGTTTCAGATTGTAACTTCAGAGACTAACTGCCAGTAATGGTCAGACTTCTTTCCCACACTTTGCTACCCATGCCATCCCTCGTCGCCACTACAAACACATCAGTGATGTCGCCTCAGTGCTCCCCTTATGCTGGCTGCCTTTTGCCTTTTGTCACCAAGACCGCATGAGACGCCACCTAAATCCCCTTCCTGTAACCAAGGCCATGGACCACCATTGTGATCAGATTCCAGCTACATTCCTGTGCTTTTTGCAACAATGAGATAAGGTACGTTTTTTTTCTACCTCTCTCCCAACCCAAGTGACCATGTGGGCTGTGCTCTGCTCAGTTTAAATACTACTGAAACACAATACATTACACATCAATGTTTCAAGGAATGCTATTTAAACTTTGTACGAAACGAAATTTGGAGACACAAGAATGTGTCAATGTGGCTCAAAGTCCAACTCAGTGCTGGGTAACACATAGACAGAACCAATTAACAGGTCCAATCAAATTCCTCTAACAAGGTAAAGGCTATGTACATGTATCAATAGTATGTCAGACTTACACCAGAAGTAAAATGATGTTCTGCCAACTTCCTCATTCCACAATGGAAAAACAGACTCCTTAGATTTCAGACATGGGAAACAAAAATGTCAGATCATGTCTGTGTGTTTAGTGTGATGCTGACCATACAACTACTAAACTGAACCCCATGTTCAACTCCTTATCCTGTTTAAAAGTCAAGGTTTAAAAGAGACCACTTTAAAATCCTATAAAATTACTCACAACCGGAAAAGCTCTAGTTTCATGAGTTTCATTCATCTACAGCAACAAATCATACTGAACACATGATCTGCCTTAGTTTTCACTTGCTCTTTCATATCTGTGGATCAACACAACACACACCACAAATGCTTTTTGCATTGTGTGTGTTTTACATTTTTAAACTCCTAAATATTACAGCTTTGAGAGTAAATAGCATGTCCCTTCCTCTTCCTGATCAGCTACTTCCCCCTCCCCCAATGAGCAATGCAAAACCACTGCTCCATTTCAACAGATGTTGTCAGCTGTGGTGGGAAAGACCAGTGGAAGAAATGGTATTAGTCTGTGTGCATCGGCTGGAATTGCTAAGCTACAAAGCATTACAAAGCTGAAAGAGGTTCGTCAAAGCAGGAGCAGGCATCTGAAATTCATCTTTGATTTGGGTTTCCAAGCAAAGTTATTTCTAAAAAACCTTGGGGGGAAATCATAGTTTAACCTGTCTATAAAACAAACACAGACATATAACAAGTCAAAATAGATTAGATTTATATATTTAACATACTTCATTGTTTATTATTAAATGAGAGGATTGACTTGTATTCTTAAATTATTTTAGTTCATCCTCTGTCTGTGGGCTGTCTGTTTTCTACTGCTTGTAAGCAATTAACAGCATGTGATCCTCTTCCTACTTCAGGCTGGTCCAAACAAACAAACAAACAAACAAACACACTGATGCACTTAGCAGGTGGCTGGATAATCATGTTTCTTTTCTCCCCACCTGTACTCAGAAATACCTGCCGGACAGCTTGTCTGGAAAAATAAATTTGTAGCACAGGAAATCATAGTGTAAATCAAAAATCTGCTGAATTTTCAAGTTGTGGCGTGTCATGCTGAGGGTTTCTGGCAGAAAGTCCTTTTGAAAGCGTGGACAGAGATAACATCTTGCACAGACAGGACTGGACACAAACTGAGGTATGTCAGACATGTTAAAAATGCACTCCTTGAGTCCAGCTGAGATAAAGATGCCAAACTGTTGACCAAATATTCAGCTAATTTCCACAGGATTATTGATTATTCCAGCAGACTGATATGAGAACTAACTGTAACGGGAGACATATCAAACTGCTGCTGAGCTACTTTCTATCTAATGTACACACTCCTTAGTCAACAAAACAAAGGCCCAAGCCTGGACCTCTACTTCTTAACTATTTCAGTACAATAATGAACAATGGCTTCAGATGGCCAGCAGGGAACAGCTGAACTTAGCCAGACGACCCATCAACATCGATTAAATAAATGTAATGGATATGTTGGATACAAAACTTAATGATCTTCCTGAAACCAATTCAAAATGTTAAACATGCTCTTGTGAATTTACCACAGCCCACATCAGCACTCTTTGCTGCAGTTGATAGGAACCAACACTCCCTCACATCTTACGCTTATTTCCCTCTGCTTCCTGACCCACTTCCTCTCTCTGCTCTGCTAAAGAAGGCAGGCTATGCACTTCTAGAGACCTTTTACTGCAGTACAACCGGCAGAGGTTGATGCATCTGGAATGGTGAACAAGCCCAAACACAGCTGTTGTACTGCTGACTGTCAACCTTGGGGTCGCTCTGTCAGCCTCCACCTGCTCTGCATCCCACAGCGAGTCTCGGTGAGGGAAACTCCTGCAACGCCAATGCTGATTACACACGGGACCCAAGTACCCTAGTTCAAGACAGGGGCCAAACATGCAAATCATGTTGCCCTTTTGCCACACTGACCACGGTCATTAAAAATCAAACTGCCCTATTGTCATGACTCATGAGCACGCGAATGAGTCCATGGTGGTGTACAGGTGGAGGGGGGTCACACAGAGGACTATTTGGGTCATCTCCCAGCCACCAGGGCTCAAGGACTGCAGGGACAATTTACGACCGCCAAGTGAGAAGGGGAAGGGTCTTTAATGATTTCCCTACAACCTTCAGTTTTTGATCAATTTTCAATATAATGCTTTCGTAAAATCCTGCTGGTGTTTGAGAATTACATTACTCGTAGCTCCATAGCAGAGCCAAGTCAAATTTTAAGGATGAGGCTAATTCATAATGTGACCAGGGCCAAAACAATCAATTAACTGATGAGCTGAGGGGCAGAAAATAAACTGATTATTTCAGTCATCTAATCAACTACCAAATACTCCTCAAATACTACTGCTGCTACTACACATACTACTCAAATGTGAGGACTTGCTGCTTTCCTCTGTTTTATATCTGTTAATTGAATATATGGGCTTTGGGATGATGGCTGCATAAATCAGGTCATTTGAAGACATCATCTTCAGCTCTCATAGCTTGGGATGGACACTTCTCTTGTTTTACTTAAAAGATTATGTGATAAATTAAAAAAAATGTCCCTGTCAAAACATTCATTAATGTGAAAAACTAATTTAATCACAACATGTGGTCCAGTTATGAAAACTTTAAATAAAACATTAAGATAGATCAGACTGTTCAGGCAATAAAGCACCCCTGAATACAAACAACATTACTAGTAAATAATGAACCCTAAATTAATTTGATTTAAACACAATTAAACAAAACCCTTATATTGCTGTAAAAGGACTCTATTAAAAGCAGCTGTCAACATCATACTGATGGAGTCAGTAATACACTCAATTTCAGCAACCCCATATTTCTACCTGTCCTCATTGACTATAACTTTAACAGGTTGAGCTACTTATCTGCACAGATTCTGCATAATCCCGAAACAACTATTATACACGTGTTATGGCCGCAGAGCAGAGCCGGTGGACACAGTGATCATGCATTTGGGTAACATTTGTAGTTGGTAGCATGGAAGCAGCGACCACTATGCTATGACCCTTTCCCATTCATCTTCTTGTGTGTTAGTGGGTCAAATCTGAACCTTGCATCTATATATATACTGCGGATGTATAAATTAAGTTATCAATTTGACAAAACATAAATGACACAGTTAGTTATTGTATAGTTGTATATTTGGAGCCTATTGTTAATAACCTATAGCTTGTAGAGCCAATATTACCAGTCAGTATGCCAGCGGCCAGGGCGCGGTTATGCTGCCTGCACCTCCGTGTATGTGGATCTATCGTTACGGAGATAAGTTTTCCTGCCGCACTATGGTTAGCTACCCCACCCCGCTCAATAACGTGCAACAGCACAATTAATGCCGTGAATTCTCCACCAAACACACACAACACCAACAGGAACAAAAACCCTGCTTAAAACCGGCAATTACTATAGTTATAGGTTACAAACTTTTCCGGCATTGGCAGTTAACCGCCGTTGAAGGCTAATGCTAGCTAAAAAAAAAAAACAGTTCTCCTGACTATCCCGATTCATTTTAGCTAGCGCATGCACTTTCCTGTCTGGCTGGCTGTAGGTGGACAAACGAAAACTGTTCAAACCAATTTATGGGGGACAGGGCAAACAAACAGATTCTAAACTCTCTAACAAATCTGTAACCTACCTTCTGAGAGGAAAATGAAAGTATTCCCGAAAGCCGAATGATATAACACAGCCTAACACGTATTGATTCCTCCCTCTGCCGGAGCCGCTGCTGTGCTGCTGACACCACTCGCTCTGTGTGCTCTTTCCCCACTCCGACGCTAGGTCCGCCCCCTCGTTTGGCTTGGCGAGTCATGAGTGGATCAGCGGGCTTTGACAGACAGCTCCAATATCCAATCAAAGCGACGACTTGGATAACAGGGCGCAGAGGTCACGCCTCCTTTCTTCAGGCTCCCAGTTACCGAAAATCACCATCAATTGTATATTAACTGGTTTTCTTTTTTGGCAGTTTAATTTCCTGTGACACTCCTATTATCTTCTTTTATCTATTAACTATCTATTCAGCATTATAACCCCATTACATTATAATTATATAATCTATAATTTTTCTCACATGACACTATTCATTCATCAATCAATATAATTTACTGTAAGTAGTTCGTTTATGGAGGGACAGACAAGAGCATCCTACTCACTCAACTGATATTTCGGAGCAATTATACCTATACTGTATGTTTTTGTTTTAACTCAGTTGAGGATATAATAATTGGGTAAGTACAGTGTATGCTTATGTGTAACTGTGAGTGAGTGGGGGTACATTTATGTATACTTAAGATAAGGATATTAACGCAAGTGTATATTGCCGAATGGTTCTATGAGAGAAAGTAAGATTTTTAAGACTTATTTTATGCAGGTTCCTTCCATTGTTCATGAATAAAAACTATAATACCTGGTTTGTGATATGCAGTGAAACAATATAATATACTTAGACAATATTACTGTTCTAGACGTGATTCTATAAAATAAAAAAATAAATCCCAATTCTCCCGAAGAACACAATGTACCACAAGAGTATGACAGCACCACAAGATGGCACTATTAAACACATCGAGAGTAATGCAGAGGAAAACAGCTGTATTCCATCAGCCAATCTATTTCTTCTTCTCCCTCCTTCAGATTTGTACATAATAATAAACTTCCCTCATAAAGCACTTTCTTAACAAGGTTACAAAGTGCTAGATGAAGGCTGATGCAAGTGTTGGTGTTGAATCTGGCAAAACAATCATGGTTCATTGACGAGGAAAGCAGACTTCATTGGTTAATTGTTTTTAAATAACATATGCCTAAATGATTAATTTACCTGTTACCCTTCATGTGTTCTGCCTATCCACAGTTTCTACTTATTCAATACTATAGTGTATAGAGATTTTACCCTTACCTCTTCTCACTGATGGCTTCCTCTCAATTGCCTTGTCTGGGGATTTCTGAGCTGAGTCAAACGCCGCCTTCATCTGTGCCACCTTCACAGACTGGCCCTGCTCATCACTCTTGATTTCAGCTGGCTTGGTCCAGTCCTGGTGCTGCAGCTTTTCATGCAGTTGAATGGTCTCCTTTATGAGTTCGGAAACAGGCCTGGATTTGGGGCTTCTTTGGGATTTATCTCTCATTGTTACGCTGTCATCTCTTTCTTTGCCAAGCTGTCCATCAGGCTGGTCTGGCATCATATTCTCTGTGTGAAGTGTCATATTAAGATCCCGCTTCATGTCCTGGTGGCTTTCCTCTGAGATAACTGCAACCAAAACTGAGCCAGCATCCACAGCTGGTGCAGAAGTGTCCTCAGTGTAGTCCTTTACCTTATTCTTATTACTGATGTCTGTCTTCTCAGCAGTAGCTAAACGACACAAGTCTGCACTTTGTCCACTGTTTGTGGGTGGAGGCTTCACATCAGACACTGATGAAGGTGCAGATTCCTCAGTGATCACACCGCTCACTTCACATGTTGTTTTCTCATGTGAGACAGCTGATTGTAAGTTGTCTAGAGACAGTTTTTTTGGTCTTATCTCCACATCCTCATTGACTGAAGCATCAGTCGAGTTGACGTTCCCCCTTGCACTCTGACATTTGGAGTATGGGGATTTTGTGAGTGATCTCCCACACATAGTATTCCCAATCACTCCAGGCTGAAAACAATCTGAGGTCATGCTGTCAGCAGCAGCTGTCTGTTTCATGTCCACTTCATTAATGTGATGATCTCTGGTTGCACTGTTTCCTTTAGGTGTCAACCCTTTCATATCACATGCTGACGAAGGTGTATTTACATCTGACTGATCGATTTTATTGGTGGATAGCCCTGTTGCTGCGTTGCCAAGGAGCTTCTTTGTAGTAACATCCATGGTGACCTTGTCATGAGTTGGTGTTGTTTCCTTTCTATCTCTCTTCAGTAGCTTCTCCAAAATAGAGCTAGGCTCACTCGCTGGAACTGAAGCTGAACAGGTGTCTATCTTTTGATTTGTGATTGTTTCAGTTATACCCTTTGGCAGATAAGACGTCACTGACTCCCTTTCATCATCAGTTTCAGTGACCTTTGGTTTTGTTGACTCTCTTGGAGGTCTACAGTGAATGGTATCACTCACATCTAATAGAGACTCTTTCTGTAGACTGTTTTTCAAAGGATGTTGGGGTTGAGCTGTAGGCGGTTCCCTCCTCTCACTCAAGCGGCCCACTGTTCCTGCACAGAGCTGAATGTCTTCAGCGTCAGCCATGACGATGTCTTGCTCATCTTGTTGAACAGACTCACTTCCTGCATGAGCTCCACATCTGCTCATCTTTGCCCCCACAGAGTCCTGCTCAGTGTCTTCAAGTGAGTTTGCATCCTCCAAGGTAGCAGCCGAAACTCCAGTTGAGAAGTTTTCATTGTGGATCTCCTCATGTTCTACGCTTCCCTCATCCCAATACCCCATCTTGATCTTTGAGGATGAGTGAAGCTCCTCCTCAGTCATCTTCTCCTCTCTCTTGATTTGACTGAACAGCTTGTGTCTTTCAGCTCTTTCCACAATCCTCGCACTACTCTTTTGGTTCTTGTCCGTCTCCTGTGAAACCAGTGGAGTGGTCCTGCCTCCTCCTCCTCGTCTCTCCTTTCTTGCAGCCCCTCCCTGTCTCACCTCCCTTGCAGCAAAACGACTCTCCCACAAATTTTTGTGTTTCTCACTAGAAGGTGTTGTTGGCTCTTGGCCGGGGCTCCTGTCCAGATCCTGAGTGTTTGGCTCCCCTGAATTTTCCCTGGTGCTACCAGCCTCCTCCTCGCAGGAGTTTCCTCTCTCCATGACATCACCTGTGTGACTGTCTGCTGTCTCAGCTTCAGGGCTCTGCCTCATCTCCTCCGACCCTTCACCGAGGGCCTGCTCTCCCCCTTCTAGTTTATCCGGGACCTGTCCCATACTGGTCTGTGGAGAAATACATGGTGTTAACCTCACAGCAAAAGACCAATCCTCCCAAATCATGCCATGTGTTAGGAATGCCAGCCTGGAAGTTTCTTTTACCTTCTTATATTTCCTGTTGAATGAAAAGCTGAAACAGAGGAGGAACAAAATGAGCAGACACCTGGGATAAAGATCACTGTCTGCACATTCTCAGTCATGGGAAGAGACCACACAGCAAACAGCTCATAGTCACAGGAGCTATTTTGAATTAGAGTATTGTATGACTCTAACTGCTATAGTATACCCTCTGTTGGGTTATTCATGCACTTGCGATGTCCACAGTAGCTCAACTTTAAGTCAAATTACAGTCACAAGCAGTTGTGAAATTCAGTCCTTTGTTTTGGGCTGATACATGATTCAGCAGTATCAGTATTAAGTTATAAAAAGCCTCATCCTCAGGATAACAGTGTTGATATGTAAAAATCAGTGATCAGAGATCAGTGTTTGGGGCTAATCAGCCTCACATTGGATAGGGACAACACGACCAGTTGATTAATCCCTCTCAGTTAATACTGAAGATTCACAAAGTCTTATGGCAGTCGGTGAGCAAATCTTTTCCCCACATTTTGCTTTGTAAAAGTCAGCTTGTTGAGTTTTTGATGATTTGGTTTCAATTAATTTATAAGGCACCGGCAATCTTTTTGTGTTCCCACTATGGGAGACATAATGTTCGCAAAAACTCTGTAAATGGAAGTATTCCATTCATTGATTCAAAAGTGTGAATTAAAAAAAAAAGCCCTGCATTTATGCTCTTGTCTTCGTAGTAGCAGTAGGAGGAGGTGGAATGAGAGCAGCTGCTGTTAACAAGAAAGCAGAACATAAGGCCAAACCTATAAATCACCACGCTGCAGCACCCAACTTTTCCATGAGATTGTCTAATTGTCTAATTGTTTAATGAGTTTTCACCCACTAAACTGCAGCAGTAAGCAGAGAGAAAATGGTGAGATACAATGAACAATGATCGGGACCATGAGTCTGTTTCCTGTCTGCGGCCTCATGCCCCCGTCTGTGTGACAACATATGACTGCTGTTGTCTTATCATCTGACAGGCCTGAACTCTGGCCAGCAGACACATGGCTAAAGGGACCTAATGTCATCAGCCTACAATGGTAGCACAGCTGTGTGAGACGATATAAACAAGTTGTTTTTCATGCTGTGATATTGAGAGAGCAGAAATATGAGACAAGACAAAAAGATAAAGCGTGAGGACATCAGTAAAACAAGTTACACAACTCTCAGTTTAAATTCAGATTATCCTCCATCTACTTTACATCTCTCAACTACATCAGTCAGTGTGAGGAACCCCTTCCCTTGAGGCAGTACATCCCTGTTACCAACTGCTTTGTTATATCCTGTCTCATCCCCCTAAATGCCCAAAGCTGATCACTTGATCACCATGTGCTCTGCCACCGCAACATACTCAGGCATACAGGAATTCAAAACAAATGAATCACGATCCTCTCTCAATCAGGAAAACAGACAACTAATGATTTCTTCTGAGCTCCAATTAATACAAAATAACAAGCAGGGCACAGGCCTGGCTCAAGACACCTCACTACTCTTACAGAGAACATTCACGTAATATTGATCTCTTATCGTGATGCTGTGGCCGACACTTACCAGTTGGACGTAGCCGTAGAGCTGTTCGCCCTCTCTCAGGACCGACAGAGTACTCTTTGTTGGTTCTTTGGTGATGTTCAGTCCTCCCTCCAATGGACAAGCAATGGGAGCCTTATATTACATCCATGTGATGTCACGTCACATTTGACTAATACAATCAGGGGAAACTCAAACTTGTAGCTTTTACTCTCTGCTGCCTTGAGAAACCTTGAAGGAGTTATCATTAATATTTACATCTCTTTGTTTTGTGTGGATTCAGAATGTGTTTTGAATGTGATCCTGAGTTGAGTTTTTAAATACAGAGGTGGCAACCTTTTCACCTTGTATCCATGTGGACGACAGGGGAATAAAACTTTCACATAAGGATTCTGTGTCTCTTGCACAACACTGTTTGCATGCCTACATCATGTGTCTGCACAGTTCACACTGCTTCACTCCAGGAACCTTGTTAAGATACGTAGGAGATGGTAAAAGGATGCCTGTCTGGGGTAAATGGTGAGTAATTGTTGCCAACCTGGGCACATCCAGGAGTGAAGGAAATCAGCTGAAAAATATCTCAGACCTTATTCTTTTGTTTCCATTGGTCTCTATGGTAACGTGCAAAACAGGATACGTCCTGAGATAATAAAACAAAAGTGGAGGTACGTCAGCCAAGAATTCAGCACGAGCAGAAGAAGAAGGGGAAGAGGGGCCGGCCTACACCCAGAGACCGTGGACTAAAGGCTGCTGTGTTGACAGACTGTCCTCATGTTCTGGTGCTTGAAAAGTGCTACAGGTTGAACTCAAGCATGTCAGGATAAAAGTTAATCTGTCTAATTTAAGATCATCATTAATGAAAAACACGCTTCATGCAAATTAATGATGAGTTTTACGAAGCTTCTCACTCTTATTTGCCATTTAAATGTTTTACAAGTTTACAGTAGCCGTATAGTTTCCCATTTCTGGAAATATCAGGTTTCATGTATAGTATATGCACAAAAAAACAGAGGCTGAAATGCTTGATAGCAGCGTCAGTTCACACACAAACAACATGAAACAACATCTTTGCCGCCTCAGTGCCCCACCGCACGCTATACAGTACACAGGGCCCACCATTCATTATACAGACATGCACGTCATACAGGACAGGGGGAACGAGAGCGTGTAACTTAAGTTATTCACTGATGTCATGCAAACAGTGACGGGAAGCCAAATGTTATATAACCTGGCTGTTAGGGAACGTCTCGCCCGCCAAAGCATACAGATGGGGGCACATCAATGATGTAATGTCAGGATACACACACCATCGAAGTGGAGTCACTGTACAGATATTTAGTTATGCTTGTGATAGTTTTCCCATTCAGGAAGTTTTTTTTTTTGCAATTGATAAAACACAGTTTCTGAAACTACACTAGTGCCCTCTTAGTGGAAACTCTTTTTACACACAGTACAAAATATCTTACATCTCTTGCAAAAGAAAACACTTCATTCAAAACTACATAAACTCTTCTGAAAATTGTATTTTTGCATCACAACTTTACACACAAAAAACCAAATAAATTGCTCTTTCCACAAACTGCACACTGATGTGCGAAGTATAAACACTATTATGAAGTGTTTTCATTTGTAGCATGATGTAAATATAGACTATAAACACAAATTATTTTATTCTTAATGCTCATAACAGTATCAGACAGAATGAGTTTAGCTGAGGGTGACATGAACATCATTGCTGTATTGTACTGTAAACAAGATGTAGTATATTGCAATTACAGTCCTCTAAAAGGAAACCTCCATCTTATTTCTTGTGTTCAAGCTCTGATTTCTAAGTAATCTAATTGATCACATGTTTTCACAGGTGCATTCTGGGTGTAGGTGATAATTGAGTGTGACGTTTCAGTGGCAGTGTTAAGAAAACAGCACACACAGGCTACTAGTTTTGAATGATGTGTGTGATGTAAATAACTGTGTGTAGTTATTCGCAAAGTGTGTTTTATAAATTCAAACTTAGTGTAAAGCAGTGTGCTCATGGCATAGCTGGTCAGTATAGTTGGGGTGTAACAATACATCAATCTGGATCAATATATTGATTCCATTCACATCATCATCTTTGTGATATGCTTTTTACGTCTGTTATTATCTTTCCTACAGAGGCCAGTAATAAAATCATCTAATCATATTTTAGTTGCTTTCTGTGAGTTGATATAAATGTAACTGACTGTATTAAATCATCAAATGATATCGTCCCATACTGACTGAAAGCCCCTGAATTGAATTGAACTAAAATCGTATCGTGGCAGACTTTGTGATATCAGCAAATACTGTATTGTTATCCAAAGAATCAATATAGTATTGTATCGTGAACCATATGATTTATCCTCCAATGGGATAATGAGTTAGCGGTTTCAATAACTGTGTCACAAGTACCATTTTTTTTGCAGAAATTGCAGAAATCTTTAAACCCAGCATCTATAACATTCAGGGTGGTACAGTATATAATCCTACTTCTGTTTTGTCTTTAAACCATTTCAAATCACTAATACTATTGGTTTTAAATGAAAAAACACCATGATCCATGCCATATTATGTAAAAGAAATGTTTATTTCCATAATTAACACATACAGTACATTATTTTGACCAACATAAAAAGTGCAATATGCATTCAAACTACAGCAATGTACAGTACAAAATTTACTGCATACTTAAATATAAAAAGAAAATGGTTACAAAACTGTGAAGTAACCTATTATGATCAAGTCAGTGTCACAAAAGCTTTGAAACTCACTGATGATTTGAGCATAAAAGCTTATAACAGCTATGAGCCCGATGACTTCACCGAGTCTTTTTCGTTTCTCCCAAAAAGGTGCAAAGAAGATGTGACAGCATTTAAATACGCACATGGTTGATTGACATTATGGTTCACATATTTTGTACAGCTTCAATGGTGTTTCCAATTTGTCGAGACAGCCAAAGAACTTTGGTCTTTCACATTTCAAAAAGCACAAATGAGTTTAAAATGTTGGCAACCCTCAAGGATGAGCTACTATAAGGTAAAGAAGGTTTTTGGATGTAAAATGTTTCATGTATTTGTGTTGAGATAGCTTTAGCTTCACATACATTATGTGATTTGACAGCCATAAATCCTCAGTTCCTGTCACACTAGGCATTTGTGTTATATTTTCAAGCTGTGCAGCGTGAATCCTCACTCTGCTCTCCCAACAACATTGTAGGGCATGATGAGGTCAATAACATTACTCTGATGTTATTTTGGAAGATAGCTTGCTTGTGTACCAGTATTCACTCAATAAAAAAAGCAGTGCAAAGGAACAACAAACTCAGAAATGTTTGTTGAAAACAGTGAGCATGCCCCATAGTAACAACCTTCTCCCATTCACTCACTCACATATAGTCAAGCATTAACATACACCTCAAAACTGATTTCCTCACTTTAATTCGACATCAGCAAATTAAACTCTTGCCTCTTGAGAAAGAGCTCCATGAATGCAACATGAGGTAACCATTAATTTTACAACCCTCTAGCATCTAAAACATAAACTGTGCGGTAAACAACTCTACATTTGTTAACACTTTGCTTTCTGTCAAGCTTCATTGATGGAAGTTCATCAATGTAAGCTACCACTTTGTACCAGCAGACAGGAAAAATAATCTAAGTGCCGATGGATACCATAATTTGGTACATATCTGGTACTAACAGCTGTGATGTTAAAGGTTATAGACTGTCTCATCCTGCAGTCCAACACACAGCTCTGTGCCTCTGGTCTCATAGGTAAGGCACTTTATTTGTCCATGAATCAAACCAAGTTAGAGGTGAACTGATGGCTTTACACACTTAGATACAGCAATATGACTTTCATCAATGTGAACAGCAGTTTGAGAAACAATGTGGCAAAGGAGAATGTACACTCCTTTTTATAACAGTTGGCATTGTTTTTTGTTTTCATTAGTTTCGTTTGACTAAACTCTCCAGCCTGCCCAGATGAGGGGATGGGTGGAGCGCATATAAACTCCACTTGATGTGTCAGCTTCTGGGCTCACCTGGCAGCGCTCTCTCTGGAGTGTGCAGGTCCTTGCAGGGCCGGGGCAAAGCAGAGGTGGAGGGTGAGTCCCACTCCATGCCGGGGTCTGGCTCTGGGGACAGCGAGAGGAGCAGTAGTGTTCCTGCATCTGAAGAGCAGGCTGAGCACAAGTCCTCCGAGGAGAAGTTGAGGCTGCCCAACTTGGCCAGCGAGTTGGACCGCTTCAACCTCGAGGGCACGGTCAGGCCCGCCAGACGCATGCGGGTCTCGATCTCCTGCGCCCTCTGACGCACGAGGCCGGGTTTCCCCCTCACGCTGCGTAGACTGTCGCTGCTGGAGCTGCGTGTCAGGGTGGAGCCATGAGGCGAGGAGGTGGGTGTGAGCAACCCAGACCCTACCACCCCCAACAAGGCTTCATTGGTCAGTGGCACCACCAGTGGCTCTAACCACACTTGGCATGGTGTAGAAGATTTAGGGAGGTCTCTGGTAAAGGACTCCTCCTCCCTCTCAGTGTGAAAAGGGCTGTTTTTGGACCTTTGGCATGCGTGCAAAGGCTTTAGGGAGAGAAAGCTCTCCTGGGTTAAACCTGAAAGTCTCTCTAGTCTCTCCGCACGCCGGCGGACCAACCCGGACCTCTGCAGCTGTAACAGGGTCTCTTGTTGTTGGCCAACGTAGCAAGCCATTGCAAGCTTCTCTTCCTCCAAATCCATACTCATCAGCTCAGGAAGAGCATCTGAAGCAGCTACAGATGTACTTTTCTGATTCTTAGTCTTTACTTCTAACAAATCACCATCGTCCTTTGGCTCTGGCAAGTGCAGTGAGTCTCCTGGCTGTTCCTCTCTGTCAAGTAGAGCTGTGGGTGGGGAGGCAGCACAGTTGACACAGTCACACAGAGGGCCGCAGAAGCGCAGCAGTCCCACTGAAGACACCAGGCCTTCAGAAGAGGTATGGGACAGTGGGAATGAAGCACTTGGGACTTCAGGAGGACAGGGGTTAAGGCAAAGCTTAGAAACAAGGGCCGGAGAGTCTTCTTTCAGTTTGGACATAGAATCCCTCCAGGACAGTGTAGATGCATCGACTGGAGGAGGAGGGGAGGAAGCTTTTTCCTTAATAAAGAGAGGAAAGATAAATAAAAGTCTGAGGGAATTGGTAATTCATGAAATCAATAACAGCATTTTTGTTCTAAAATGTAGATTAATCATACAGTAGAAGTCAAACTTACAATGACGTTACATGGCATGCTCAAATGGTTGTTATTATTGGAGTTTTCATTCAGGGTCGCCAGGTCCATCCCGTTTCCTTCAGTATCCCCTTCTACCTCCACATCTTGCGTTTCTTCTCCTCCGCCTCCTTCCCCACCCCCTCCATCATCTGGCTGCATGAGCACCTCCATCTCTGCCTCTTCCTTTTGCACCTCCTCTTCATCCTCCTCCTCCACTGTGCTGAACTCCAGCCTCAAACGCAGCTCCTCCAGGGGCTCAGGGCCCCGAGAGCATGTCTGGGCAGCAGTCCCCTCCGCTGTAGGCCCAAAGTGGGGGAGCGGCAGGCCTTCATGTCCATCAAAGGCCTCGTCATCCAGTAGAGCGTCGCGCTCCACATCATCGATTTCTATAAAGACCTTTTCCATCCCGAGAAGCGGAGGGCCACGCACAGGCGTTGATGGTTCGCTGTCCAGTGCAGAGTCCGAGAGCCGGCGAAAATAGTAGTTGTTGTAGGCAGGGTCAATCTCCAGTGCAACAGCCCTGCGTGGGGAGGGACATGCAGCCCCCTTATCAGATAGCACCTCCTCACAGCAGGGAGACATCCCTGGCTCTGGAGTCAGGTGGCCTCCCTCCTCTCCTCCACAACACTGAGACAACCCCTGCTGCCCTTCCACCATCTCACAGTCTGCATCAGGATGCCACAACTTGTTGTGACGCTGTTTACTGGAAATATATACACAGGAGAGAATATGTTAAAAAACAGGTCCACTGAGAAAAGACAACTACAAAACAAAACACACACACACGCACACACACACACACACACACTACCTAGCGTCCAAGATGCCCTCATACTCGGCCAGCTGCCTCATGAAGCCAGCGTTGGGTCGTGTGATGCTCCTCTTTTGCTTGACAAAGTTGTAAGCCTTCTCTAGTGACCAGCCAAACTCCTTCATGGCGTAAGCGATGACGGTGGAGGCAGACCGACTGACACCCATCTTACAGTGAACTAGACACTTGGAGTGGTTCTTTCTACAAGGGAGAAATAATAAAAAAAATAATGCAAAAAAAATGTAGTTTGACAAAATAAATCTTCAGTCAAGGTCCACTAAACAATTGTAATTGTAAACTAATGTTATCAATTAACATATAAGTAAGGAGCTTCAGCCATGTGGTTACTGTACATGGGGAATATGTAGTTGAATGATCAGGAATAAGACCACACTTCTCTCCCTTGCATATTCAATCACCTGTGTCTTGTTAATTCTTCCATCTGTGCCTCACTAATTCAATCACCTGTGCTGACCTATAGGTGTGTCTAACCCTCTTCTCTCCTGTTTGTCCCAGTTTGCATGAGGATCCTCCCCCCTACACAGGGGGATGATGAAGCATGAAGCTCATCGAGGCGTACCCCCAACTCAGAGTCTCGACCCTCAGGTTCCAGTCATTCCAGCCACACTACGACCCCATTCTGCCTCATTCATCTCCATGATAATCCGCTTCTACCTTCTTCTTCCTCCTCGACCATCCCACGGTAAATGACCCAAACCAATATTCGGCACCCGTTCACCCCCTTCATCCCTCTCCTCAAACCTTTTTATCCCTTTCCTCGACCCCCAAGATCCCACCAAACTCACTCCTTACCCAATCTTTTCCGCATCCTCCAGCCATTCCAAATAATACTACTTTTGTACTGTACTAATGCCATGGTCTTTGAAACTACTGCTTCCAAAGTCAAGAATGAACTTTCATGCTCAATAAAAACAGTTACAACATGTCCGATATTAGCTTGAAAATAAAGTCTAATAAGAAAGTTACAGCATATTACAAAAAAAATGCATTAAATCAAAGATTAGTGAAAAGTTAGGAAATATTAGAGCCACTTGTTCTCTTTGGTACTACAGGTAGAAAAGTGATCTGATCCTCCAAATAAAAAGTAAATGTGTGACATGAGTTTTTAATAACTTGACAAGTGGGGATGAGGTGTTCTCATAAACTGATGCATACATGAGCAGCATGTTCTCTGTTCCACTCAGGACTCACTTTGCTTTAACAATGAAGTTGTACGTCTCATTCCAGTGAGCCAGCAGGTCAGTGGCGTCTTCATCGTAGACACGTATGTTGTGATAACTGAATGTGCCTGGAAAGAAGTTGTCTATCTCCCTGGTAACGTTGAGGATGTAGCCCACCCTGGGGAGGAAAGATAACATTAACTCATCAACAACATTCTTTCGAGCTCAAATCATAATGAAAATATGTTTTTTTTTTTGTGTGGTTATCTTAGCTCTTTCATAATATAAAATAAATCACCCTGACTCTTGCAGCTCCTCCAAATTAGATGCATTCCATTCGGATCCCTACAAACAAATGGATGAAAATGCTGTTTAGATTGAGTATATCTGAGTAATTCATTTATGCTATTTCTCCAAAAACAATCATTTTACATGGAGGCAGTTTTCCTCTGGGATGAAAAAGGGCATTGACAGGAAAGAACAGATGTAACAGATATTTTGGTGAACGTAAGCAACAGTATCAGTTGTCCCACCAGGTAGACGTGGTCAAAGATGAGTGTAGCTTTGTCCATCTGGCCCAGGATCAGCAGCATCTCATTGTCAATGAACTCTTTGTACTCCTTCAGGTTGCAGTTCATGTGTTGTTCCAACTCTGTACGGATCTACATAAACAGAATTAAACAGTATGTTGGTTGATGTGTGGAGTATTTTTGTTGCGTGGTATATTATCACAATCACTGGAATGCTTTGTTAGTTCCCAAAAAAAACTATACAAATGTCATGTAACTGTAAAAAGATGGAAAATCAAAAAAGACTGAAACACAACAGTGCCAGAGGGTGATACTTAAGTATGACATTGACAGGTAATAGTATATTATGTACTTAATAATTTATAACGGGCTAATATGAATATGTCATGTAACGATTATTCTGGCCAAAATTTGGGCTGTCCTCAACCAAAGCCATTCTTGTTGACTATACAATTTTGTCAACGATTGATTAGTTAATTAAATCGACAGATCTGTAAAACTGAGTTTCTCCTTGAAGAATCACACAAAAGCAACACTTTAAATCTTGTGTTTACCAGATATGTGCTCATAAGTTTCTTGGAAATAATTCACTCATCATGAAAAAGCATAAAAAATGACTAATCCACTAAGAGGGGGCAGTCATAGCCAAAATAATAATAATAATACACAATATTATCCTGAAAATCATCAAAATATGGTTAAAACTCTAAAAATGGCACTAAAACATACTGTAATCACTTTACCTTACATTTCAGATATTTTTATTGCATCACAGATAGGGCAGATAGGACACACATATCTTTTTTTAGTGAAAAACAAATAATCTTATTTAAAGTAACCATAAATCATAAGGTTCCCCTTTTTAAAAATCAGGCTCTATTTTTTACTTTTCTGCCATGATTGTGGTCTATGATTTTCAAGATTATCCAGATACGTGACATTTACACTCTCGTTCATTCCCAGATCTCTCGGTCACTGGCTCATACACTAACTGCTGAATACGGGTGTTCACTCTGAGTTAAGCCAACCAGATTTTACCACAATCTCCCTGAACCAATTATATCATTGCTGTCAAATTTTAAAAATGTTCTCCTTTCTGCCGCTATCGTTGAGCTGCAGTGCGAACAAATAGGACCCTCCTCCATCCCATTCACCTCCAGTCTTCATAATCAATGCCCAGTCCTGCTCAACATCCCTTTATCAGATCTTCAGCAACCCCCTTCACCCCCACCACCAATGTCTAGGCTCCAGGGGAAATATTCTGAACTAAGCACAACATCACTACCCCCTTTCATATACTATGTCACGATGGCGTCTAACTCACCAAAGACTCCTTATTATTCATATTACTGTGCACTATGTAACAGTAACTTCCATAAAAGTCAACTCTAAGGTTTGATAATGAGTAAGAGAACAGTGTTTTTATCTTTAGAGCGTGCAAAAGCAGCTGCTGAAAACAAAATCATGGGATAGAAATGCAAAGCAGTGGTTTATTTCAGTATGTGTGTGCGCGCGCAAGTACTACTACTACTGCATATTTACCTGCTTGCAGGTGACGTTCTCAAGGTCCTGGCACATCATGATGCTTCTGAGTTTGGCTTTAATAAGGCACCCTGTCCTCTCTCTCTCTGAAGGCCTACCAGAGATTAACATTAAAATCTCAGCACTCACTTACTTCCAGTTGTTCCTGAAATATCATGCTATTTCAACAACAGGTGTAGGTGTGATTAGTTTCAGTCTATATAAAGAATCCACTGTAAGTTTATGTTTCCTGACTTGTCGACAAACATGGTGGGAGAGTCTGGCCGCGTGGTCTCCAAGTCCTTCATGGCGTTCCACTCGTTGATGCAGCTCTGGTCTGAAGCGATGCAGCTCTCGTAGTAGCCCATCCAGGTGAGCGCCATGCCTCCAGGGAAGTAGTTATACCTGCGTGACACCTCGCACGCCTTGTGCAGCACCTGCAGGGCTGACCTACATTGTGTTTGTTTGGAAAGATAAAGATCATAGTTGAAGAGTAATTAATTCATTAAAGTCTAATTTTGTGAGTTATTTTAGTTAAAATAGTCACATTACTAACACTCTGTTACTGGCTCTATGTAATTCTATGTACATGTGTCTTCTGGCCAGCAGGTGGCAGAATGACTCAGCATTGCCTCAAACTGCCTCACTGCAGCAGAGTGGCACGTGTTTATCAGGAGATTTACTGTATTGTGGTGTGTCGTGAGGCTGAATTTCTTCAGACAGCTGCTGTGGCTCCAGAGCTTGTTCATTACTCACCACATCGCCTGCACTGACACAGGCTTGAAGACATGAGTCCGACTTGCCGTGTTCACAGTGAAGCCCCTGAGGAGCAAACAAACAGATGGTCATTCCCCTGAGCACAGTGTAGCTGCGCGAGTATCATGTTCATCCCAAGTGTCAGGTGTAGCTGCAGTGTTGGGTAAAACGGGGAATATCACTGGGTTGTTAAATGCTGCAGCCGTAACTCACCCATCTCCATCCAGATGGATCTTTGTGTCACTCCACAGAGGTAGCGCCATGCCGATTGAACAGCTTTTGCTGGCAGAGGAGAGTGAAAACAAATGCCAGACAAATAGACTTTTCTTTGAAGTGACGCATATGCAGTGTTGATAACATAAATGTGGTTTTCCACATTGAAACTTGAAAATCCACATTTGCTATACTCTAGATTTGCATAATAAATATCTGTAAATCTAAACAATACAAACAAGAAATGGCTTAAGAAAGGATTACCGGTAAGTTTTAAATGTTTGTTGTTTTTAGGCAAAGTATACAGTTTTGAGCTGCCCTGCAGCGAATAAATTTTGTGGGATTTACTAGAAACATGCAGATATTTTCTCACTTTCTCATTTGCTCACTGGGGAAAAGAAAACACAAACTATTGTAACATTTTCTGACTGTTCGGTGCATGTAAAGCTGCTTGTAGTAGTGATCACAAAACAGCACACACAAGAAGGGTTTCTCTCACCAGTCTTTGCTGGTAAAGTCAATTCCCAGTAGGATGTTCTCCTCTGTGTCTTGTCGTCCACTGGTGTACACCACCACCATGTACCGCACACGATCTGACCATGCACTCTCCAGCCGCACCGCCTAGACAGGATACACACAATTTACTTCATATTCAAAGCCAGAACTTTTTTGGCTCAGAGTAAGAGATCTTGTTTTGTAGTAAGACCCGAGAGCTGGCAAGCAACCTATATTCAATTACAGTGGTATTTAAGGAGCAGTTTGTCTGAAATTTAATTACTTTTGGCATAAAATTTGCTTTAAGTATGTTATACAAGACAATATCAGTCAGTCATTATCACATTTAAAACGTGTAGGCTGATCCATTCTTAATTCACCTAACTCAAGTATAGCAGGTTTGTACTTTTTAAAAACTCATACTGTACACAACAGATGTCCTAAAGAAGCAAAACTGCCCAACGCACTGACTCTCCTGCTAAAATCTGTGCCGAACAAAGCAAATTAAGTGTCACAGCTGGATGTGCATAGAAAACTGGAACACAATTTTAATGTAATAGTGTAACCAAGTCCTCAGGAAGAAACAGAGCTAGTGAACATAAAATGAAATAACTCAGTTTGTGTGCCTGTGTGTGTACGTGTCCGTCACACACACACACACACACACACACACACACGCACACACACGCACACACACGCACACACACACACGCACACACACGCACACACACAATGGAAACTTTTGGTAATGCTCTTCTGAGTGTATTCAAACCTGCTCTCATGAGCTAATAATTACAACGAAAACATAAGCGCCTAAAGTGCACCATAAAATGCATCCTGGAGGGTTTGCCATGCCAGGGTGTTAAGTCACTTGCTCGTATGTGTATGTTTTGATGAAATATGCTTGTGTGGTCTCTCACCAGTTTGATTCTGTCCTCCGAGCGAAGAATGTTTATCATCACCTGCAAGTGTTGAGGTAAGTCACCTGTTGATGAAGATCATATAGAAAAATGATCCATGATGAGCAGCTCTTCACTGATAACAGAGATTATAAATCTGCCTCAGACATGCTGACACAATTTGACTTAAAGGAGGGGATCCAAAGATTGTTTCATTTTGGTAACACTGATGTTACTGATAATATAATGCTGGGGGGATACAATAAAATGATACAGTATAATTAAAGGCATTGCTGTAGTTTAGTGAAAGTACATGAAGTTACACTGCTCCCTTGTGTTTAACACTGAAGCCTTCCTCCTGGAGACAACAACATATACAGTACATAACATGTCTTTATATTAGCAGTCATGCGTGAGAAATTAATGAGAAATTAATTGACAATACATTTGTCGTCTTCCCATGAACAAATTTATGAGCCACAATTCAAGAGCTTGTCATTGTTCATTTTACGTCCCTCAGTGCTCCCTGTGCCAGGTCTGATGTAAGACATGTCAGATAATAAAACAGGGTGCGGAGGTGGACCAACAGTAATGCAAAGTAGCAGCTGATGGAAAGCCAACTATGTTGAAATATGTCACAACAGGTAGATAAATCATGTCATTCTGACTGGGTTTAATAAAACTGCCACTGGCAATGAAACAGAAATGGGTCATTGTCTTTGTATCTCATATCACCGCCGCATGTCTCTTCAGTAAATTCAGCTGAAACATGTTTTAAGTGACATTACATTAGCTTCTCCACACCATGTCATTGATTACTTTGTCTTATATCAGGGGCATTGCCTTAACATTATGCAACTGTTTTGATTTTTGGATAAAGGTTTGGAAAGTGTATACATTTTATGTCAAAACTACATTATTCTTGCAGCACAAGTGTCAACTTTGTTTCAAAAGGTAAAAATGCATAGTTTCATGATTATTGTTTGATAAACTTAAGCATTAATAGTAAAATAACATAAAATCTACACAAAAGTAGATTACCTTATAAGACCCAGAGGGATATGACTGTCCATAGTTAATTGCAATTAATCAAATTAGTCACACATCTTTTATCTGTTTAAAATGTACCTTAAAGAGAGATTTGTCAAGTATTTATTACTTTTATCAACATAAAAGCGGGCAAATATGCTGCTTTATGTAAATCTATGTATATATTTATTACTAGAAATCAATTAACAACACAAAATAATGACAAATAGTGTCCAGAAACCCTCACAGGTACTGCATTAAGCATAAAAAAATTATGCTCAAATCATAGCAAACTCAAGCCTAACAGGCAACAACAGCTGTCAGTGTGTCAGAGTGCTGACTTGACTATGACTTGTCCCAAACTGCATGTGATTATCATAAAGTGGTTCATGTCTGTACAGGAGAGACTTGTACCCATAGAGCCAATTTTCATTCACATATCTTGAGGTCAGAGGTCAAGGGACCCCTTTGAAAATGGCCATGCAGGTGTTTCCTTGCCAAAATATTGGGTAAAGTTTGGAGCGTTATTTAGCCTCCTTCATGACAAGCTAGTATGACATGATTGGTACCGATGGATCCATTATGTTTCCTAGTTTCACATGATACCATTATCTCCACTCTAGCTTTAACTTATAAGTTGCGTTAATGTGTTAAAGACATTTGTGGTGTTAAAATGAATTTGTGTTAACACGTTATTATCATGTTAACCTTGATGGTCCTAATAAAAACAGCAAGATTTTGCATCATAATGCAGTCACAAAGCAGCTGCTGCGGTGCTGTCAACAAGGACAGCATGAACAGCTCTGCCAGCAGGAAAGTGTAGTTTTATGAGTATTGATGGATCAAAGTTGATCAAAGTGTAAAAAGTCACGTGAGTTCGTGGCCTTAGTTCACATGGCTCTGTGGCAGCTAAGTTCTGAATAATAACAGCTGCAAGATTCGAGAGCATAAATATAATATATAAATATATCTGCTACAGACAATTATGTATCAAGTGTCAATGTTGATGTGACAGGTTCAAACCAGTTCAACTGACCTCATCTTAGAGATAAGCTTCATCTAGTCCCTTATAACAGTTTAGTCACGTAAACATATTCCCTTTGGTTATTCTGAATTAGGACATGTGGGATATGCCTATATTATTCAGGTTTTAAGAGCATTCTTTGGACATGTATGCAGTGCGTTTGGAGTATGTGTCTCAACTGAGGTTTTACGGCAGTTTGTGAGACACAGCCTCACCGCCTCTTGCCTGTTTATGGCCAGCTCTGTGCATTGTACATAAACCAAATAGCTGACAGTTTGCAGAGATACATGCCCAAAAGAAAAGCCCTCATCTAGTAGGAAGGAGAAATACACCTACTTTTAAACATTATGAAAAACTTGGATTTTTGGTTATGCACAAATATCTGGGCTGCGTTTGCACAGTCGAACCAGTCCGTCACTGGTTACGTTAATCAGAGTGTGGGCAGCTGTATGTTAATGGGAATATCAATGGAAGATTCATTTTCTTTAGCCTTGTTTATTAGGAATATGCCACATCCACAAAGTCAGTATCCTCTTCATAATATAAAACATCATAAATGTCACAGCACTGGTCAGCACAGGCAAGGCTTCACAGATTAGTGCTTTTTGTATCTTTTATCTAAACTTATCTATAATCTGTCGTGTCATGTCCATTTCCGCAAAACTGGCTGATGAGACCTAAAAGTATCCAACTCCTGTTTAAGGAGTTTAAGGAGGTCCTGATGGCAGGACACCAGTTCACAGAGCAGGAATATCTTCATCAAGCAAAAGTCACCTCACTATCTTGTTTTCTCTGAAGGCCACAGTTGCTGGGAAATGATACAACTATTCCCCCTTAGCCAAATGTTTTTTGAGCACCAGTTTAAATGTGGGTTACCTGACAAAGTAGCTGGTAGAGAGAACAAAGCTGACATCTATAGCCCTGACATGCCAAATGACTTGGCAGCATTTTGGCTGTTGGCTGGTGCTGATTTCCCATCATGCCAGTGGACTATCAGGTTAGCCTTATGTCTCTAAAGCACCAATTGTGGCTTTCCGTAGCGTTAGCCTTTGGTGAAAGACATTGGCCGGTTTATTGTTTAATCCACCCTCTCATGTGACCTCAACATTTAATCAATACAACAAACAAAACAATATAAATCTGTAAATTTTCTATACAGGTACAGTAAGTAACCAGGTTAAAGTGGATGTGGCTATCAGCTTCCAGCTGCCTGTTACAGTAAAACAAAAACCAACCAAGACACTCACAATTTCCTTTAAAAATTATGTTGCTTCAGGAAAATTCATCATATAAGCTATAAAACAAAGAGGGTATGCTGAAAGTAGATTTGCCCTATGTGCCATTTACTCAGTATAGTTAGCTCAAAAACAGAGTAAACAAGAGGTAATACAAACAATGAAGGACCTCCTTTAATAGTCAACAGAAGTTTTGCTCACAGTGCTACCATACGCTGGATTTAAACACTAATCTGCCTAAGCTATACGTCTGGAACATACTTATCAACCAAGCAGCCTCCATCCTTCTCACCTCAGCTACAAACATCTGCTGTGGTGTCAGGGAATGCAGCACATTACCTTAGGGGGTACATGATGTGGATAACAGGGTGTGCTTTTTGGGTGTCGTGCCTTGTGTTTCTCACCTGCATGTTTGTGGTGAGGATGTGCTTTCTGGCCCTGGTGACTGCTCCCCTGCTGCAGGAAGAGAGCAGCACCCTTCACCATGAAGAAGCTCTCACTCAGGCTGCAAAACAAATGGGAGAGAGGAGTTACAACTTGAAACATAGACGCTTTACATCAGACACCACGGCACAGCTCAGCACAATTATTCCAGCTTGTTCGCTGGACAGCGAGGCTGAGAAATTAAATATTCAGTTTTAACAGGACCGTTCAGTTCGGAAGACACAGCCAGTGAGATGAGCATAAATCATGGCTGCCTGCTGCCAGTGAATCACCTCAACAGCTGAGTGGAAAAGCCCAGCAGCCACGTTACAGAGGCAGACCTCAGGTCTGCAGCAGCCATGAATCAAGGTTTGATCCTGAATGATTATCTGTCTTTTTTCTGCTGCATAGGCTGCACTCAGATTTGACTTGTCAGGTCTCTCCTGCCTCTGTGTAATGCAACACAGACTTAAATAATTGACCTAACTGGAGTTGTTTTGTGATAATTAACTTTCACAATTGAAGAAAAGCAGCAATTAACAGTTTACACCTGCCTGTAAAAAGCCTGAGTTTTTCAGGTCAGGCTTTGGAGCTGTCAACAGATGACATAAGTACGGAACTGCAATAAAAAAAAAAGAAGTGAGGTGTTTCCTCTGGGCTGGATTCAATCATTCCATTTCACTGAAAAACAATGTGAGCACATTCATCAATCCACCTGGCAGCGGGGTGGAGCACATGTACCGTGTATTCTGTGTGTGCAGTCTGGCAAACCAGGACATCATTAGGTAAGTACAGAAGTGAGGAGTGACAGGAACAAAACAACATCCAGACAAGAACTAAAGATAGACCTATCGCTACATACATCTGCTATTAAATCAATGTATCGGTATGGTGTCACTATTACTAGCTAGTGTCACCTTTAAACAGCAAAACTAATATCAGCATAATATTTTTACTGAGGAGACCTTAAGATTGACTTGTCAGAAAAAGCCTGATCTGTTTTGCATCTCCAGTCGGCGCTACTGTTATACTAAAATCTCTACTACAAATGCTGATAATCGGTATTGACTTGAACAGCATAAACTACACTAGGGCATATCCTTGAAAAATGTAAAACTTTTTTATATGGATACATCCCCTACATCTCCAAACACAACCCACAGACCAAATGCCTTTGTTCTAAACAGGTATAAATAAAACATTTTTATATCCAGCTCTGAAACTGTTCCCTCCCTCGGTTCCCTTGGATCAGACTTTGAAAACCCACATACAGAAGAAGGCAGGGGCCAAACAGATGATTTTATGGGAACAATGGACTTCGTTTTGTGCACCTCACAATAAATTCCCTCCGCCCCCGGCAGCACCATAGAAAAAAAGTTCCCCAGTGACAAAGCTCGGGGGTGGACACTTCTCAACGAGCTTTTGTCTCACTGTGGTGGATTTCTGTTTTGGCCTCTGTTCTCTGGTTGAGATTTATGAGGCTGTCAGGAGGTCCACTGTCAGGGAGTGATGTATAATATGAGGCAAAAGTGGCAAGACGAGCCTCATCACTAGGCAGTACTGTGTACTTGGGTTAGCCTGTGGTACCTCAGACGAAGAGAAGATGCACTCAGAAACACTTGTCTTTATATGTATATCAAGAGCTGTAACACTGCTTATAGGCTCTACTCTGACATCCTAATTAAACAGCCTCAGCTCTACTGTCTCTTGCCCTGCGGCACATGGCTATCAGCTTCTCCACCAACACCAGGGCTAAAAATACATCTGGTATCAAAGCAAACAAAGACTGACAAATACAATACAAGCTTAATGACAAATAAGCTTGCCAGATAGCCTCAATGATTCCACGCGATTATATAGTACCTATACCTCCTTTACAGACAGAAATACAAAGATTAACAGTCATAGAAATATCAAGTGATACTGAATACAATACAGTGATTTGTGTACCACTGAATCTCAGCTGACACCGCATGCCAGCTTGTTTTGATTGAGGCCTACTACCTCCTATCAGCTGGACATGTTCAGTGATTGATTCAGTCTGCTGCTGGCCTGAAATGACACTGTCATATCTGTTATCACGCAGACAACCAAAATTCAAGCTCTTACATTGAACTAACAAATTAAAAGTTAGAAAGATTGAAATTTTCCAATCTGTTCAAAAACATAAGCACTGAAGATTAAGTCCAAACCTTTGTCAAGTGTTTGAGCTCAAATCTCACCTTGTTCCCACAAACTCAAACCCCATTTCAGAAGATAAACTTAACTCACATGCGGTTTATTTCTCTCTGAGTCAGCACAGCGTTCTCCACAAAATACGGTAGCATCTTCATCACGGCCTGCTGAATGGGTTCTACTACCAGATGCATTCTGTTATGAAACCCTGGGCCTCTCCGCCGGGAGCTATTTCCTCTTCATCTGCCTCCAGAAAGAATGAAGGAGCAAAGTGCAAAAGAAGAATGATGGTTTCAGGTTTTGGCTCGCCGCTTTTTGAGTGACAGACTGACTGACAGGCTGTTCTCATCTGTGCCGCTCAGTGAAGAAGTGCCGTCTGTTCAGATACCACTCCCTCTGTTTCCTCCTCCCTCATCTGAGCGTCTCAGTGTGTTGGAGTACGAGTCAGACTCCTGCCTGGTGGGACGTGCTGCAGTCTCCACCCGCTGCCTCCAGCACGCACAACTGTGCCTCCAGCCTGTTTTGTCTGTGTCACTCTTTTACAGTATACTGTAGGTTACAGTAAACTCCACTCCTTTACTCATGCTGAGCACTTGTACCCACACTCCTAAAGAGACAGAGTAAATCATACTCTTTCTTTTGCTTTTCAACAAACACACAAAGCCAGATGTTTACAGAAAATAATGAATCTGGTAGAATTCAAGAGATAGATTTCTCTTTCCTTCAACAAGATCTCTTTCCTCATCCATCAGGTCGGACTCAGTAGAAAGTGAACAACAGGTTTCCTCTCCTACCAATGCAAAATATGTCCACTTCCAGCATCTTATGTTGCTGTCCAATAAAAAATGTCTCTACTGAGAGTGCTGTTTTCCCTCTCTGTCTTCCAGGGGAAAACTAAGACCACTTGCTCAACTACAGGAAGACAAAAAAAAAGCCGACGGAGGAATTTTGGCTAAAACGTCCTAAGTGCATGCCACTTTAAGGGTCAACAGAATCCAAGGTAGTGCCTCCAGGGAGCTTAACACATGGGCCAAGCATCGGTGGAAAGGGCAGTGAGAACTGGCAAGCTCCAATAACTCCCAAATCTCATTATACTCAGGCTTATAAGGGAGGGATCATCCTGTCTCTCTCCTTCAAGTGGCCAGCGCTGGCTGTCACTCACTCACATGTAGCACAGACAATGTAATGCATTATTAGAGAGTATAACAATAAGTATGCATTATCATTTATGTCTAATGCATCAGCAACTACAGTGGATGTTATTTTTTAGATGCATTTAAGCTGCAACGACTAATTAATTAATTGCCAAATATGTAATAATAATAATTGGTTTGAGTCATTTAAAAAAAAAGAAAAAAAAAGTCAAAGCCCTCTGATTCCAGCTTCTTAAATATGAATATTTTATGGTTTCTTTACTCCTCTATGACAGTAAAATTAATATATTTGAGTTGTGGACAAAACAAGAGATTTGAGGACATCACCTCGGCTTTGGGAAACAACGATCGACATTTTTTTCCTTTTCTTTTTCTGACATTTTATAGACCAAACAACAAATCAAGTAATCAAGAAAATAATAAACAGATTAATTGACAGTGGGAATAATTGTTAGTTGCAGCCCTACGTGAAAGGCAAGGAAAACAGTAAACACTAAATACATAACTGAAATTAAATATAATAGTACAAACGCAGTATGATACAATATGATACAACTTTATTGTCAGTTTGCACTGAAATTAATTTTGCATCCACTGGCTGCTCAATTTGAGAAAGAAGTACACACACAATAGACATAACGTTACCATAAACAGACAAATAAGACACATCAATTGTACATACAAGACAAAGCCAAAACACACTGAAGCTAATCACACATAACACATTAAACATGACCTTCTGTCCTCTGGTTTTACATCTCCTTACATTAATTATTATTTAGAAACAAGATTGGCTGATGAACAAAGCATCTTCAGTGCAATGCGACTACGTGGAGGGACTGAATCACCTGTTGGAGGGCAGAAGTAGATATTCCCCATTTAAAGCATGCAAGGGATTAGAGGTGTTGCTGTTAGCAAGTCTGAGCAGGCTTTTGTTGTGAGCTGCTAGAAAAGAGGGTGTCACAGGTTGGCCAGTGATGTTCACACAAATTTGGGTTTGGCTATAAAGTTTGTTTCCAAGTGTCTCAAATAGACTACTGAGCAAGGCTGTACTGCAGGACACTCTGAATTACTGATCTAAAAAACAGGAAAATAATCTCACTACAGGATAGGAGTGTGTGAAAGGATCTGAGTGTGTGAAGACAGTAAATGCGCTGCTGTATCTTCTTACAAATAAATTCAACGTGAGGTGGAATCTATCATAACTCTATTTATACAAAGAGGCCTGTTTAATTTCTACTTTGAAATTACATTTACAAGAACTTGGTTGGGCCCACTGGTGGTGCAATCAGTAGTGTACAAAGTAAATAACAAAGGTGAACTTATGCAGCCTTGAAGTAGGGCTGTCATCGGCCAATCATGTCATCAACCAAGTCTTAGTCAACTAACATTCATAAGATTCTGTCGACTAATCAATTGGTTGACTTAAGAGCTGTAAAGCTCTGTTGCTCGCTTACAAATCAGCAACGAAAGCAGCTCCCGCCTACCTGAACTCCCTCATCCAGGTCTACACTCCCTCCCGCCCACTATGCTTGGTCAATGAAAGGCGCGTGGTACTCCCATCACAACAGGGCCCTAAGTTGTTAGCTAGACTCTTCACCTCTATAGTCCCAAGGTGGTGGAATGCGTTACCAAACCATTCTGGTCTATTCAATCCGCAGAGTCTCTTTCCACCTTTAAGAAAAGCTAAAACTCAGCTCTTTCATGAACACCTCCGCACCGAATGGCATTGATGCTATTGACGGTGTTGCTAATGATGATATTGAAGATATTGTGGATGGCGCTGATGTTGATTAGGATATTCAAGATGATGATGACATCTGCTTCTATCCACCCAGTGCATTGCCTCTATGCACTGCTTGCACCTGTGTCCAATTAGACTTGAAGCTGTTGTTGGCACTTACTCACATTGTTCCTTGCTTGTGTTATACAAACTCTCAGATGTACGTCACTTTGGACAAAAGTGCTTTCTAAATGAAATTGTAGATTGTGAAATCTCCATAAAGAATTGCATAAAAAGCACCACAAAAGGCATAAAAAACGACTAATTAACTGAAGAGGTCTTAGTCAGCTTAGACCAAAATGACTGATTAGTCGATTAATCAACTAAAAGGGGGAAGCCTTAAATGAAAAAAACTGTTGAGAGGCTGCAGATTAGTATGTTTATGGGTTGAAAGCTCATACAGGCTATAACTTTTTCTCTCACTTTCCCTCTCTCACTAAGCATTCAAACCCCCACACATACACAATGAAGTGGCACAACTCTGGTAATCTGTGACACAGATAACAAAATAGCTCTCCTATTCTTCTTGACAATAGGATCAACGTGTATAACACCTGGCCACTGGCAAGCAAATACTGTACTCTCAAAGCTGACGTGGGTTCAGTCATGGTCCAGGTGGAAACTTGGCCAGCTCGGTGCGTCAGCTGCATGCAAAAGGGAACTTCCTCTGCAGGCGAGGTCAAGCTTTAGAAGCAGCAGGCAGGAATGATGGCATGTCACAGAGTTAAGATATTTTTTGTTAGCCAGATGGACCTGAACACGACCAGATGACCTCTCTAAGCCACTGCTCTGAACCACCAGGTGTGTCGGTACGTGAGAGGGAGGTGCTGGATTACACTGAGGACTCTAGGGTTGGGCGATATGATGGTACAGCATACACACCGTGTAACGGTAGAAATGTGTCCAACAGTAGAGATTTAGCAATACCAGTTTCCACCGAGGTAGCAATTCTTGTGTTTTTGTTTTGTTGTACAGGATCTTGCAAATCCAGCTGCCTCACAAAGTAACATAGAGGAAAGTGAGTTGTAAATACAGAGCAGGAGGATGCATCCCAACCCAAAATGAGGAAGAAGAACTCTGGTTACATGATTATCAGGCATTTGCACACTGTAGTTTATATTGACAGTGTTTAGTCAGCTTTTTCAAATGAAAGATGTGCAAATCCCATAGGAAAAGTTGTGTCTTTTTTCTTTTGGAATACCCTTAAATACAAATTTATGATTGATGATTTTTATATTGCACTGACAGACTGGTATTTATTTGCACCGGTTAACCTTAAAACATGCAACACTTGAGTCTTGCTAATGTCTTAAAGTGTAACTGAATTAACAGAACAATTACTGTACTGTGATATACAGTGTTACTGTATATAGATATAAAACTACATATACTGTGAAAGAAGATTTTGGCCATATCGCCCACCCCTACACACTACAAAAAGACTACACAGACACAGTAACCACACTGGTTTATTCATGCTCTCAGAGTGTTTTGCACACACCAGCACAGTGAGGGTAAAAAGCCTCCTCTCAGGGCTGCCGTTGAACAATGCTGCCATTCTCACCAGAGAGAGAGAGAGAGAGAGAGAGAGATAGATAGATAGATAGATAGATAGATAGAGAGAGAGAGAGAAACCTCAGGTGTCAATGGAGACACAGAGGGCCTGAGCAGGACAAAAATTATGTCACCATGCAGGGTTTCTGCAGGGTCTTACAAAGTCTAAAAAAAAAATCTAAAATCCAACAGCCAGAATATAAGGCCCCTAAAAGTCTTAAAATCTCCCGAAATGTCTTAAATCCAATTTTGGTAGGTCTTAAAATTCATTAAAAGAATTTAAAGAAATGTATTATCTTGCTTTTAAATGTTTAGGTTTTCGAGCACACCGTAACAAAACGATATCCAGACAGCGTTTGAAGCTACACCTACGCTGAAAGACGAGGTGCTCTGGAGTTAACACGCAATAACGAAGCATCAGTCATATAGCAGCGATGGCGATGGTCATATCCTCAGCACTTTCTTGCCGGTATGGATGTGAAGTGTGTCTTAAACAGCATTCATAGCAGTCTTAAATGTATGTGACATGGGCTTTAAATTGCATTCATGATGGTTTTAAAAGGTCTTAAAAGTCTTAAATCGGACTTGTTGAAACCTGCAGATACCCTGTCATGACACTGTGGAAAGATTGACCTTTGATAAAAACCCAGAGATGGTGCTTCTGCTGCAGCTTGTCAGCCTATGATTCAACCATGCACACATATGGTACATTCAAATCCCAAGGGAGTACTTAGGCATACAGTATCATGGTATTTAAATCACTACCAGTCTTGACAAGTGTGCTATTTGAGTGAGAATGTGTTGTGATGAGTTTAAATGGACTTCACATTGCTGTGGAGCTAACAATCCGCAGAAGATCCTTCATTCTACCCTCTCCTCCTCATTCCAAACACCGGACCTCACCTCCAAATGCATAAACACACATTTTTGGCAGAACGGTGCTTCTTGCCCAACTCCGCTGTGCACTACGTGGTAAGATGAAATAATTCCTTGGCTCAGTCCCAACGACACCTGCACGATGTTGTTGACGTTGACTTCCATCAACCCCTTGGGCTTGTCATCATTATCAAGGTCAGTCAGGAACAGAAAAGCACAATACTCCCACTTGGCAGTTGTATGTACGGCTGTCTGTCAACAGATGTAGCTATCTATCTAGTGCACTAGATCAGTACACCCTGAAAAATGTCTGTCAAATAAAAGACAACTTAATATGCCCTGATATAATAAAACAGGGATTTACTGGCTATTTAATTACATAACTTGGCCAACCATCACCTCAGGCAATCTTGAAGCAAGACAGGGCTCGCAGCATACATAGATCATTCTCACACACATGCATTACTTCGGGATATCGCAAAGGTCGTTGCATAACTGGAAGGAAAACAAACTCTTAGAATGACGCATCTGCTTATCTTTAGGGTCTCAAGTATTCCGCTGATTCAAAGATTCCTCCAGTTCACTGATTACTCAACTGAAGCTTTCCGCAATAAAGATGTGAAAAATGACAAATCTTGTAAAAAGCAAATCACAAACTGATAACAAGACTGCACATTCACAGACCTACTTTGTCATCATTGCCACCATCTTGACCAGTCAATATTAAAAAGACACACAGCCTATTACAAAGGCTATTGTATTGATCTGCTCCGATCTGAAATTATTGGAAGATGATCCAGAAAGAAACCTTTTAATCTGCATATTACTTCACAAAACGTACATTTATTCTGCTGTTGATACATTATGTTACATGATAAAAGTAAAAAGCCAAACTGACTGTTCTTTCAATCTGAAAAAGATCTTGTAACGCTGACACTGACACAGAGACTCTGCTACAGCTTCTGACAGAAAACTGACAAACCCTTACAGTACAGCTGACTAGGGCTGCAACTGTTTCCATCATCGAATACACAAAACACAAGTTAAACACAAATTAGTTCTTCTCTAAATGTAATCTTGATCTTGTCTCACTGTTGGGACTATATTAAAAACATTTCACCTAAAAAACTGTTGACTGTAACATCAAGGGGTGTCGTGCACCGACTGGATATAGTCATGGTAAATAGTTGCATACTTTAACACAGCTGGTAGAGGAGCAAGAAAATATTGTGACTTATTTGATTCACAACATGTCTCTACCAGTGAACTAATAGCTGTCTTGCCAGAGCGTGCACGGTGAAAATGGTTTATTGTGTGAACACTCTAGTGCTGCTTTAAAATTTGACCAGAGTCTACATACATGGGCCATGGCATCATGCAACATTTCATCTTTTGTTGGGAGACAAAGAATTAAATGTATTAATTTGACTGGAGGACACAGAGTTTAGAAACTCTAAATTCACTTCTGCAGCAATAATCAGCAAATAGTTGGTGTTTTATACTCAATAAATGACTAAAACAATCAAGTACCAAAACCATAATCAGCTCTCTGTCAATTCAATGTGGTACAAGCACTCCAGATTAAAAAAAAAAGCTGTAGAAAAGTCAAGTGACTCAACTGATTATGCACAGTTCAAGAACAAGTTCAAACGCTGATACAAAATACAGACGAGAGACTACAGTGAATAACATTGTTTTACTGTTGGCTATTGATGACTCTGCCAACAAGACAGACAGACAGACAGGTGTTTTATCACACTGACGCTTAGCTGTCCTCATTTGTTGCTGCCAGCTAGTCTGCCGCCACTCCAGATTTCACCAAATGACTCAGATGCAGCCAATCAGTCAACAACACCTGCGTGTAAAATCCGACCTGCTTTGCTACGTACCATGCAACAGAAGGGCAAAACTAAACTTAGAGTAAACTTACCTCTGATTTACTCGCCGTTCATCTTCACTCCCAAAATCCTGCAAGACAGATAAGGGAAAAGATTAATACCACATTGAACCCATTTGGCATTTGTCCATATTTTACCAATCATAAACTTTGATATATGAAATTGACAAGTTAACTCACTACTGAGACCCTATACATACAGGGTGTTCATAATGTTGGTATACTTTTTATGGCCAATACCAACGCTTTTGTCATTAAATGAGTGGAGGACGCCGTATAATTGTGTGATAACATGACATGTTCCCCACTCTCAGAGAAGTAAACTGCTCCATGCAGTGAAAATGGGCTCACTAATGTTTTATCACACAGCAACTGTAGGCACAGAAGACTATAGTTTGACTTCAGCATCAAAGGGAGCAGATAAAAACAGGCAGCAGTTCATTCCACTCACAGTCAATCCTGTCTTCTGTTCTCAGACTGCTGTCAAATACGAGCAAATACCAGTGAAGTCACTGCAAACGCAGGTGTGTGTTATATGCATTTAATAGCATCCACCCCACCTGGAGGAGCTTGCAGGATGCTGAACATAAGAAATGAGCCAAAGAAAACTAATATGGCAGCAGAGACGAAAGCACAGTGGGCAGCAAATTACATGACAAGCAGTTACATGGCAAGGGTATAATGGAGGCTGATGAGCAAGGCTGTGTGAAGATCAGCTGAGCAGCCTGCACACACTGCAGCAATCAAAGTCAAAAGCATTGATTCAGGTTGGTCACAAACCTGCCTTTTGTTGTCCAAAGAAAACACACTGCATTTAATATAATTTAGGGCATATAGAGTGCTGCAGGAACGAGTCCTAAAACCTGAAAACGAGTTAGCATTTTAGCACTTCCAGGTCCCTTGTCTGGAAGTCAGTGGGTTTCTTGAACAAGTTTTAAGCTAAAAGTCTGAAATAAGGTCTGTGGTCAACACAAGCTTAAGAAATGTTAAAGATTTATTCTACGATATAAAATACATCAGTAAATATCCCACTCCTGAATTATGAAGCTTTTACGCACCTTAAAAAAGGCAGTTGTTAAAAAGGAGCTAAAAGAGATTACTAAACGTCATCACGCAGGCTAGTCTGCCTTTACAGCCTTTTGCTTATGCGCACCCTCATGCAGCCATGGTGTAGTTAGTTTAGAACCTACCATTAGCTTTTTACATCTGGTGATAGCATTCACACTAGAGGTCGACCGATAGGGGGTTTTTATGGCCGATGCCGATTTATTGGAGAATCAGGATGGCCCACGATCGATATATGATGACGAATTTTTTGGGGCCAATATGTTTGGGTGATTTTCTTTTTTTTTCCCCTCCATCTGATAAAATATAACAGCTTAATAATAACAAATGATACACAAAATTTCTCAACTTCAGTAAATATTTATTGAACAGCACCTATGGTCTGTCTCTCCAATCTACATTTTGTGTCTGTACTACAGTGCACTTATATATTTTACATAAAAATCACGTATAAGCTAAATATTGAATACATGAAACGGGTATTTAAAAAAACTAAACTTTGTCAAATAAACTTTGGGATGAAAAAATTAAGTTTTAGTGCACTTGGCAGCATTTATGCACCTGCTTGATAATCGGCTGATGCTGATTATGAAAAAAAAAGTCAAATAATTGGCCGATTAATCGGTCGACCTCTAATTCACACTTCAAAAATCATAGAGGTGGTGTTCATTTGTCGGGTCTATCTCATGGAATAAAATGTGAAATTATCGGAAATGTATGTTTTCTGCAATAATCCAAAATTTTTGTCGAGGGAACCTGTGATTTTAACTTCTGGGTTGGCCGACAAAAACAGGTCATCCCTGCACCAATCCGTCGACAGAATAAGTGTTAGGGAGGATAAGGCAGGACGGAGAATGCAGGAGCACGTTAAGAGGTTTGCTTTGTCTGGTTTAGCACCCAAACACAGCAGATTGTACCCAATCCATGTCTGACTAATAATGATTACGATTTTTGAAAACTCACCAAGTCCCCTTTGATCAAGTTTGAGAAAATCTACATTTGTGTTTAATTACAAAGTGGTTTCCATGATAACTTAAAAATACTTAAAGGACAACTATTTTTGATTTAGTGTCATCCAGCTATGAGGTTGCAGACTGCAACCAAGTGAATACCGCTCCGCTCACCCTGTCTGTGTCAAGTGTGTCAGAAAACTACAGTGGCCTTCAGGTAACATAAAAACGTGAAAGGCTCTCTATAGAACCAGTGTTTAGTTTGCCCATTCTGGGCTACTGTAGAAACATGGCGGAGCAACATGGTTGACTCCATGAAGAGGACCCGCTCCATGTATAGATATGAAGGGCTCATTCTAAGCTAAAGAAAACACAACGATTCTTAGTTTCAGGTGATTATACACTAATGAAAACATAGTTATGAATACTATATTCCACTTCTGTTAATAGATCCCACTAAATCCTACTCACAACCTTTAAAACCACAAAATGGAACAGTGTATGTGTTAAAATTCATGAGTGACGTTGACCAAAAGCAGGCTCATTCAGTCATTTAGGAACAGTAAACTGATACTGACCAGTCAGGGAAAGTCTACAGCCACAGATGTACAGCTGCAACAAGTCAAATATACTCAGCAGAAAAAAAAAAAGATAAATGCTATGGCATGCAGAAAAATGCCATTCCAGAGAGACCATTCCACATAAGAAAATCATTCTGCAAGAGGAGCATGTAACACTGCATGACTAGCTTTCCATTATTGTATATTAGGTGAAATAATCTCACGCATTAACCGCCTCATACAGTAGTACTCCACCACCCCACCCACCCCGCTCACGAGTAGATTACATCATAGCTGCAGCAGCCTCCAGTCAGCTTTATCTGTCACACCTCACCACGCTGCTGGACTACACCAACCGCTCCAGCAAGCCGCTGAGATCTACACAGACGAATCCCAGTCAAACTCCTTTATATATAGAGCAATGTGTTTGCAACAACCATGGATGACATTTAAAGTGCTGTATGGTTTTGATCATGCTGTGAAAAATAATGTTGTCATCTCCAGCTGAAGCGTTGATGGTTGTAAATAAACCCAGCTATAAATGTCTGTTTCCTCTGATTTGGTCATGCAGATCAGGGCAAGGTGAGCTTTCTTGTTTAAGCTGGTGCTTGGCGCCCTCGTCTGGCAGTGAAGAGAAACACGTGTACTGGAAAGTAGCAAAGGAAGTTATCTTTGCATGATTATACTTTTGAGGCCAGAGCAGTCACTTTTTCTTGCTGCCAGTGCCCAGAAAACTAACAGCTCAAACTGTGACCCTCTATTGAGATAGTGAAATGTAAGCAAACCTTAAAGTTTAGTATTTCTTTCCCTCATGGCTATTTACAAGATTGAAAATCTCTCACTTCCCTGTATTTACTGGAGGCACCAACAGCACAGCACAGTGGAAACTGTGACTGTGACTGACTGCCTCTGATTTGAAAAGAGGATGTAACTCAACCAAGCCACCGGACTAAAACATCAAAATCTCAGATTTAACAACAGTATATTAATGTCAATTTAGCTGTGTCTGGACTGCAGGAGCGCTGTGAATGCCCTGTTGTTGTGCAGAGAGGCCACGTTATATACATATATTAATGTCGAAGAAAAACACGTTATTTTCAATGTCAGCCAGTCACATCATAACCACCTAACGTTAGCTACAGCTTATACATTCACAAGGCACTTGTTTAGCTCAGCAAGCTCTTTAAAATTAACACATCATTTAGCGAACAGGTGTGGGGATTTATTATAATTTAATTACATTTAAAAATGAGACGTGTACCCCGCCGCGTTTATGTATGTGGTGACCAGCAATATCAGATTAACAGTAACGAAGACGTTAGCTAGCTGCTATTAGCGACAAACCTAGCTAGCATAGCACGTTAACTAACGGTGCTAATTTAGCTTCAATCAGCGGGCCTTTCTCCGGCAACATCTCTCACATCCTCAGCCTCCCCACAAACACCTCACCACACCGGAGAGTCGTTTTTGTTCGCCCGGGACCAAACTGACCTCCCCGGCTGTCGTGGTTGCTGTGCTGGCGGTGGACGCGGCGCTCGGGGTGGGGGACCGCTGCAGAGTAACCAACGCCATGGCTGGAAGCTGTGGATGCACCGGCCGGCCGCTGGGCCTGGTGAGCTGCTAGCTGCTGGGCTAACGAGACATACAAGTGACGGATGGATGGACGGATGGATGGAGGGGGACGAGCCGCGCTATTCTGCAGGCAGGGCTGTCTGTGCAGGAAGTGCTGCCTTCATGGCCCCGGCCATCCCCATGCCAATTGTAACTATATAGTAATGAAAAAATAAAATAAACAAAAAATAAGGCAATGCAAGTTCATTTGTATACGACTTTAAACAAGGCTATTCAAAGTGCTTTATAAAAGACTTAAAAGGGCATTAAGACATGTATAAAAGAAACAGGATTTAACAAAATAAAACAAGATTGTATGACTATAGACCAACGATAAGTTACAATGCAATAAAGGATAAAATAATGATGAGATTTTTAAAATGTAGTTACAGAGCACTGCAATATATGAACTGATATATAATATAATATAATATAATATAATATGATATGATATAATAAATATAATATAATAAATATAATATAATATAATAAATATAATAGTTAATAAAAAGGAATAGGTAAAAAGGTAAAAACAATAAAATAAAGCAAAATAAAATTGTATAAAATAAATAAATAATAAACTGAATTTCCCCACTGTGGGACTAATAAAGGAATATCTTCTTATCTTCTTCTTCTTAAATAAATAGGAAATGCTGAGGAAAAACTGAGGAAATATCGCCATCTATAGGTCTGCCATAACATTGTCATGGGGGGGAGACTACTACCACTACTACTACGACTAATACTACCACTACTGCTGCTACTGGTGCTACTACTACTATGGTATTCCCCAAATACATCCGGTATAGGCCTAATTGAATAAATCTTCTTCTGTTGGCCTAATATTAAATCCAGCGTATTGAAGAAGACATTTACGTAGCATTGTTGGTTTAAAATCTTGGTTTAAAATTAGAGCAGACCAGATTATTATGGCATTTCCATTCCAGTGAAGCAGGTTTGTCAGTTTAACATTTCTTCTGTGAACTTCTCCAGCATACTATAACAAAAATATAGCTTTTGAGATTAGAATAGCTGTTTAACAAATTCTTATCCAATCTATTTTTAAAATATAAGCATCAGATGTTGCCTCTTCGGGTGTGAAGACAGTTGGAGAGCAATAAGGTACAAAATAAGATGATTTTTCCCCCCTGGGCAGTTGTCATTTTCATAATCTGGGAAAAACTATCATGTTTACCCAAATGATGTTCATGTTTTAAACATTCTATTATCTGAAATGGCTTTAAAAAATGGTGCATATAGCTGCTGTAAATAGGGGGAAAACTCCCTGGTGGAGCATGCCCCCGACCTCTCTATATTTGAGCCCCGCTGTCACAGGCATCATTAATATAATTAGTAACTCTGTGTTGTGTAATCTGTCCTGCTTGGAAAGGACATGAAGATGGCATTATGAGAGACGTCAGCATGGACATTAAACAGCACTGGAGCACTTACAGTAAATGGGATCAAGGACCACACACCTGTGTGGTTGCGGTTTGTAAGTGCTTCATATACAGTATTTGGGGGGAATGAAGAGGTGCAGAGACAGTCAGCACTGTGGCAGTTTTCATGGCAGCCATATTGATAATACAAGGTAATAATAGGCACAGGAGGAATATTATTAACAATTACAGTAATTATTTACTGTATTTTTTGTCTGCTGTAACAGTATAGTAGGCTTATGCATAGAGCAATATGTATGTGTGTATGTGTTCCTCCATGCAGGGTGATAGCTACGCATCAAGCTTCAAATACTTTGAAAAAAATATTTTTTAACCCAAACAATCCACCCAGAGCTCCCTCCAGGATGCAAACAGGTAGTAAACAATGTGTGAATACAGTACATGCATGACAACGAACACACTGTGTGAAGGAGGCACTGACGGTTGACCTTTGAGTCACTGATGATGATGATGATGATGATGATACGTGCTGCTACTGAGAAGCTGCAGGCTCCGCCCCTCGCCCATGTGACAGCTGGAGCTGAGCATGTATAAATACGCCGAAATGACCGGAGGGAGAGGTGAGGTTGAGGCTGAGCAGTGGAGGATCAGACGGCAACAAGTTGTTCAATGGTGGCCGAAAACTAGTCTGAAGGTAAAGCAAAACTTTTTGGAGATCACGCAGGTTCGGTTGTGATCGTCTCATAAATATCTGCATCTGATCGGTTCTGGTGTGCAGCCTTTTCCACGTCAGCGGTTTGCTCTGAAATGTTGCTTCGCTAAACTATGATGTAGCCTGTATTTATCCGACATGTTGTCCGCTCTGTTCCACACCTTTCTATTTTTAGTAGTAAGGAGTAAGTTTCACTCAGATGTAGTACAGCATTTGGACAACTATGTTAGGATATCTGTCTGTATTTCTAGACTATTTTCAAGGCTTCTAACTTTTTCTTCTCAATACATCTACTACTACCACTACTTCTACTGCTACTGCTTCTATTACTACTACTACTACTACTACTACTTTTACTACTACTATTACTTCTACTACTACCACCACTACTACTACTACTACTACTACTACTTCCACTGCTACTACTTCTACTACTACTATTACTTGTACTACTACCACCACCACCACCACCACTACTACTACTTGGACTACTACTACTACTTGTACTACTACTACTACTACTACTACTAATAATAATAATAATAATAATAATAGTAATAATACATTTATAATAATGCATTGTTTAATGCTATAGAAATAGTAACAGAATAGTAATTTTCTAATCTTTTATCCAAACTATGGCTGTTAAGCGAGTGAAATATTTAATCACAATTAATCACATGATTGCAATCGCAAATTAATCACAAGTTGATAAACTTTTTTTTTAATCCGTTCAAAATGTACCATAAAGGGAGATTTTGTCAAGTATTTAATACTCTTATCAACATGGGAGTGGGCAAATGTGCTGCTATATGCAAACATGTGTATATTTATTACAGGAAATGAATTAACAACAGAAAACAATGACAAATATTGTCCAGAAAGCCTCACAGGTGCATTTAGCATAAAAAATCTACTCAAATCAAACTGCAGTCCAACAGACAACAACAGCTGTCAGTGCGTTGACTTGACTATGACTTGCCCCAAACTTAATGTGATTATCATAAAGTGGGCATGTCTGTAAAGGGGAGACTCGTGGGTACCCAGAGAATCCATTTACATTCACATATCTAGAGATCAGAGGTCAAGGGACCAATTTCAAAATGGCCATGACAGTTTTTCCTCGCCAAAATTTTGCATAAGTTTAGAGCATTATTTAACCTTCATGACAGGCTAGTGTGACGTGGTTGGTACCGAGGGATTCCTTAAGTTTTCTAGTCTCATATGATGCCAGTATCTTGGCTCTAAAACTTAGCCCACTACAACCTTAAAATTGCAAGTTGCATTAATGAGTTGCATTAATAGTTCTTATCAAGTTCATTTCACGTTCTTATCGCGTTCACTTTGAGAGCCCTAATCCAAACATATCCAGTCTATTGTATTATAATACAATACAGTACAATAGAGGGTAAGATGTTGGCCTGTTTACAAATACAGGATGCCTTTTTGGGTGTGTGCTTCCACACCCCGACCTGTTTGGTGTCATGTGTGTCTCATTTTAATCCAGACATGCGGGTGGCAGTAATTGGAGCTGGAGTCATCGGCCTGTCAACAGCTCAGAGCATCTACGAGCAGTATCACTCCATTGTCAGCCCCCTGATCATTGATGTGTATGCAGACCGCTTCACACCCCTGACCACGAGTGATGGAGCTGCTGGCTTCTGGCAGCCATACCTCTATGATAAAGGCAATATCCAGGAGACGTAAGTGCAGTCTCCTCAACTCTCTTTTGATTCCCCACTTTATCTGCAAAAATAATAATATGGTGTTTGTCCTCATATTTAGAAAATGGAATAAAGAGACATTTGATTACTTGCTGAGCTTCCTCAATTCATCCGAGTCCATACAGATGGGTATATTCCTTCAATCTGGCTACAACCTCTGCACTGAACCAGCCCCGGTGAGTAGCACTGCTTTGTTCTTGGAGAACGCACAATCAATTTGACCTCAAAGATAACATTAGACTCTATAAAGCAAGAGCAAAGGCTCTGCAGTAAACTCATATAACTATAACTACATAAATGTTTCATGTTACCAGTGTAATATCAACCATAAATACAGTCTATGAGTATTCAGCCTGACTGAAAGAAGAGCTTTGTTCAGCCTCACATAGATGGATGCCTGCCAGCAGTGGTTGGAAAACAATAACAGAGAGGCCTCATTAAGGGTTGGGTTTAAACTCAGACTCAGGCATTAATTGGGATTATGCATTTTGACAGCAAATCAACACAACCAGGATATGATTATGACATACAGTGCATTAAGTATCCACTTTTTTTCTTTTTTTTTTAAGTATTTTTAATAATAAATTGTATAAATAATAAAATCGTTTAAATTATCCCCCCCCCTCAGTCTACATTCAATACACCATAATGACAAAGTGGAAACAGAATTTTAGATTTTTTGCAACTCTACTAAAAGGGAAAAGCTGAAATGTCACATTGACATAAGTATTCACCCTGTGCTATGACTCAGGTACCTCTCATTTCCCTTAATCATCTTTTAGATGTTTCTCCACCTTGACTGGATTCCATCTGTGGTAAAGCCAATTGATTGGACATGATTTTGAAAGGCACACACCTGTCTATATAAGGTCTCACAACTGACAATGGATATCAGAGCTAAAACTAAGCTAGTGGGTCAAAGGAACTGCCTGCAGAGCTCAGAGACAGGATTGTGTCGAGGCACAGATCTGGGGAAGGCTACAAAAAATTCTGCTGCGTTGAAGGTCCCCAAGAGCACAGTGGCCTCCATGATTCTTACATGGAAGAAGTTTGGAGTACCCGGGACTCTCCCCAGAGCTGGCCGCCCAGCCAAGCTGAGCAATCGGTGGAGAAGGGCTTTGGTAAGAGAGGTGACCAAGAACCCGATTGTCGCTCTGGCTGAGCTCCAGAGATGCTTTGTGGAGATGGGTGAAACTTCACTCCACTGATCTGGGCTTTATGGCAGAGTGGCCAGACGGAAGCCTCCCCTCAGTGAAAGACACATGAAAGCACCTAAAGGACACTCAGACCGTGAGAAATAAGATTCTCTGGTCTGATGAAACCAAGATCGAACTGTTTGGCCACATTTCTAAGCTTTATGTCTGGAGGAAACCAGGCACTGCTCATCACCTGCCCAATACCATGCCGTGAAGCATGGTGGTGGCAGCATCATGCTTTGGCTTTGTTTTCCAGCAGCAGGAACTGGGCCACTGGTCTTTTCGCTTTGTCAGTATGGTGTATAAGTGTGGACTGATGAGGGTCAGAAATAATTTAAGCAATTTTAGCATAACATATTATGAAAAAGGTGAAGGGTTCTGAAGACTTTCTGAATGCATGTAAATAATGTGATGCTGGCTTGTTTTTGGTTGCAGGATCCCTCATTTAAAGATATTGTCCTGGGCTTCAGACGGCTCACACAGCAGGAACTGCAGATGTTCCCCGGATACAAGTAGGTTTCTGTCTGAAACTGCATGAAAGCAAAACACTGAAAGAACATAAAACAGAGCAGCAAGTAATTATTAGTTAGCTTTTAGTTAGTTAGTTAGTTAGTTAGTTAGTTAGTTAGTTAGTTAGTTAGTTAGTTAGTTAGTTAGTTAGTTTGTTTGTTTGTTTGTTTGTTTGTTTGTTTGTTAGTTAAAATTGGACCCTTTACACATGGGATTACAAGACATATAAGGGATAATGTACAGGGAGCTGGTCATTGCTGTAAAATAAACTGTAAGCTGTAGATTAACCCGCTTATTACACATCTACTTGCATAAGAAATCAATAATTTGAAACAAAACTGTTCTGCCAGAGTCCAACATCTGAACTGTGTCCATAGCAATGGTCTGTTATACATAACAACCGTCTGCTGTAAAGAAATAACAGACCATAGAACGCTGTGTTTGACCAACCAGAATAGAGTATTCAACGAAGCCATGCAATAATACTGTTTATTAACGCCCTGTTGGAGTTTATTTCACAACAGTGACCGGCTCACTGTACATTATTCTTTACACATCTTCCTATAACACAAACACGATAATTATATAGACATCTACAACATTTCAGTTAGTGAAGAGAAAGAAAGAAAGAAAGAAATTCTGCTAAAATTTATTAAAATAAACTAATTGTTTTTTTCTTTCCGAACAATATATTGCATGGTTCCCAGTAAACGATGCAAGTATTTATGATAATCCGTGTGTCTCCTCTAATGTGTCCAGTTATGGGTGGTTCAACACTGCTCTCATGGTGGAAGGTAAATCATACTTACCTTGGCTGATGGATTGGTGAGTGATTTCTTTTCCTGAGTTCTTTGTCAAACCCAGTTTATAGGTGTAAGCACCGATTTGCAACATCACTTATTACGCAATAAAATTGAAGCAACCTTATCGCTTGTTCCCTGAATTTCTGTTCCTAACTTTCTCCTCAGGTATCAATGTTTTATCTTATCTCACATTTCAGTTGAGCTAGTCTGTCCGGCTAAAATGGCTTTCTTTTCACTGTGTGTTTACCATTTGTTATCTATATATATATATATATATATATATATATATATATATATATATATATATATATATATATATATATATATATATATATATATATATATATATATATATACTGTATACACCCTACATTGTAAACTAAAATAGTCCCACAGTGCACAGTAAAAAGTAGTGTACAATTCGTGGTCACTAACTGAGTGCTGCAGGCTGGGAAAAAGGCAAATTCAAACAGCTGCAAAATGGGAATGGCCTGATAATTGTCCTCAGCATACAAATCCCTATACGCTGTGTCACAAATGAGTGATGTTCTCATATGTTGTTTAGGATATTTTGAGTGGTTTCAGTTTAACAGAAGTCAAAAAGTGTATTTTTCAGGAGTCCTTTCCTCATTATATACTGTACATCTGGTTTTGTTCTGGCAAAAGTTGAATCGAAGGCAACTGGACTTAGATTTGTCCCTGACGACTTTTCGCCCCTTATCCAAGTGGCTTCATCAGTTCGAATGCTGCAGTCTGACTAGTCCCCACTAGTCTGACAAACAGTGGAGTAAGACCCAGGTTTTTAACCTCTGTGGAAGTGTCCGCCCCTTATTCTCCTAAGACAATAGTTCATTAGAGGAGTTTCAGTGTGAGTCCCACTAGTGAACGACAGTCGTTAAGGATTCAATGGGGCCAACGACAACAGTCATTAGGCATCATGTGTGTTGCCAGTGGACGACAGTCGTTGTGTTCGTTAGGGACACTTGAGGTTAGTTTCGGACTGTCTTTGATATTGAATTTTCTTGGTACCGCTGAAAGTGCAGCATTGTAGATGGGGGATAGGTGGTGTCTGAGACCCCCTCCTCTGTTTAAAGATGGTTTTTCCAATTTAACATAGATGGCTTCCTTTACTCCTCTTTCAAACCATCTGTCCTCTCTGTCCAAGATTTTAACATTGCTGTCCTCAAAGGAGTGAGCCTTTTCCGTAAGATGTAAAAAGACAGCTGAATCTGGACCTGAGGAGTTGGCCCTTCTATGTTGGGCCATGCGCTTGTTGTGCGCTTCCACAGAGGTTAAAAACCTGGGTATTACTCCACTGTTTGTCAGACTAGTGGGGACTAGTCAGACTGCAGCGTTCGAACTGATGAAGCCACTTGGATAAGGGGCGAAACGTCTTCAGGGACAAATCTAAGTCCAGTTGCCTTCGATTCAACTTTTGCCAGAATGAATATGACCTGGATGAATGAGAACCTTCACAGATCTGGTTTTGTGTTATTCTCAGGTTGCTCGCAAGGGGTGTGAAGTTTTATCACAGGAAAATTACATCCTTCAAGGAGGTTAGTGAAGGCTTTTCAATATTCTAGTTGTATATACTATATATATTTTGTTATGTATTATGATGTTTTATTTTAGGAATGATTTTTATACTAAGTACATAATATCATAATAGCCTGAATGTTCCTACTTACCTCCAGAAAGCCTCACAAAGTGGTATCACTATTTGTTTTACCTTATCATGCCTCCCTTATTAAGCTGGCAGAAACTGGGGCAGACGTCGTAATAAACTGCACTGGGATGAGATCAGGCGAGCTCCAGCCGGACCCTGACCTCAAACCAGGCCGGGGTCAGATAGTGAAGGTGAGAGCAAACAGTAACCAGCTATAAAGCCACCTTATAAATAGTGGTTGAACCTTGTTATTCATCTGTTTTTCAGGTGGATGCTCCGTGGCTGAAACATTGGATTCTTACCCACAATTTCAAAGCAGGAGTCTACAATTCTCCATACATTATTCCAGGGTAGTGCTAGTGACACTTTAGGAACAAACTTCTCCTGTAGTGTTTGTAGTGACGAATAGGGGTACTGTGGGTTTACAGTATCATACACACAATGCGTTATGTTGCCAGCAAAAGTTGCATTGGTTATACTGTGTTGACCACATCGTGTTGTTTTCTCAGAGAATGTGTGATTTCAGATGAGTGTTATTTTTAGACAAAGTTGTTTTTCTGCATCTGCAGAAGTCGTCTCGTGACAGTTGGTGGGATTTTCCAGTTAGGAAATTGGAGCGAACTGAACAACTCCACTGACCATAAGAAAATCTGGGAAGAAGCTTGTCAGCTCGAGCCTAGTCTCAAGGTGAGGTGATAAACCCATAAAAAAGCTTTCTGTGTCGACTAATAAATGATTTACAATGAGTCTTCTGTAGTGCTGAAGTATTTAACATTTGATATACTTGGAATACTTAATTCATCCCTCAAACATGTTTTTGATGAAACAATTCAACAATTTCAAGCTTGAGAAAGATGATATCTTGTTACTAACTTCAGCATGCCAGGATCGTAGAGGACTGGACTGGCCTCAGGCCTGTTCGCAGCAAAGTCCGACTGGAGAGGGAGACCATACGGTCTGGTGCAACCACAGTCGAGGTAAACTTTAACAGCTCAGCAGTGCTATAAATAGGAATGTTGGTGTCATTCAATTTCTAAAATATGATGACTCTCATTCAGGTGATACACAACTACGGCCATGGAGGTTTCGGTCTCACGATTCACCGAGGTTGTGCCCAGGAAGCGGCGAGGCTCTTTGGTCAGATCGTGGAACAAAAAGGCAAAGGTCCAACAGCTCGCTTGTAAATTTGTGTCACTGAGAGGTGCACTTTTGCAACTGTAACTGTGTAACTAATATGAGACTTTATTTTTAATTACCAGATGGCTCATTCATATGTAACAAAATCATTCATAAATCTGTTGAGATTTTATGTAAAGAAATAATGTGTACATATTTTTTAATATGTTGTCAGTAAATATAGAAAAAGTAGACAAACTTACTGATGATGATGATGACGACTATAGTTGATAAAATCATACTGTTTAATAATAAATAATAAAATGAACCCACTGCTCTTTTTGAAAGATTATTTACTATTGTATCATACACATTTACATCCAGTGCATTGACAATAATCTGTGCACAAAGACACTTAATGCAGCACTATATCTGAAACACTGGCAGATAAAGAGTCTGGACCTGAACTAGTTAATCTCTCTCTCTGTCTTTTTTTTTTTAAATAATACTTTGCTCAATATGTTACTCAGACCGGGCAAAGTCTGTCTCCACATTACCTTGTTACAAACAAAAGCAAAGACAACAACTAAACCAGGTATTGATACATTATTTACAGAAAGACAGAATGTAACATCCTGCTAAATGAATGTGCAGGTTTAATATGTGCACAGCCTCCAAGTCTGAGCAGAGCGAGATGCAGCATTTATAGATCCTAACACCATTTACTCACATTCACTAAGTTGAGTCTACTTTGGGTGATGAAAATACTGATTTTTCCTAATATTTCAATGTTAAATGTATTCGACTGAATGATGTCACTGATGTCATTATGCTCTGATGAAGGCGTCGGCAGATTTGAAGGTTGTTGTGAACAAAATGGCAACATAACGATCCTTGTTTCTTTAGCATAAATTAAATATTATTTTAAATGTGAAATAATAATGCCACAAGAGAAAAGAACATATTTAACACGGGGTTTGGTGTAACACAGTAACTTATTGAGGGTAGTATGTCTAATCTAATGGTCAGTTGATTTGATGATGTGGAACTGTTCTTCTCTCCAGCGATGCACATTTTATAAAGCTTGTGTATTCTAACAGACAATTTGTGTGCACAAGATGGTGTTTTTCTTATCGACGCATTTAAGTCCTGCACTTTTTCAAAGGGTTAAGAGAAGGTCTCTTCAACACAAATAGAACAGGTAGCTTTAAGGCTCTTACACTTTTATCTTCTTTATTCTCCATTGCTTCTCTTACATTAGAAAAGCAGGATTCAAACACTTTGCTTCAAATTTTTGAATCCTCACTTGTCCAAGAATGTTTCACATGGCGCCCACCATTTATTTCATCAATCTTGCACTGCTGTAGGTCATTTGGTCTTTCCAGTCACCCTGTGTGCATTTTTTCAGTGGCAAAACTGTGACAGCGATGGTGGTTGACGACTATATAATATAATAAATAATACTGTGCTGCCTGGCTCTCTGAAGCCACTGTGGTGCCTAAACTGAAGAGTCGTAGGATGGGACTGGAGACACCGAAGGCTGCTTTTTCCAGCTTTTTTTTGCCTCTTTTCCTCACTGTGGCCTCAGTTGTCATCCAGCTGACGTGTCCTCAGCCCTGGGAGACAGAACCAGGGGGAGGGTTTCCCCCTGAGCTTTGGGAGGGGGCCCGGCCCACCATCTCCTGGCCCCACTCCCGGTGGCTGGACTCCTGCAGGCCCCGGCCTGTTGTCTCAATTGGCAGAGCGCAGGAGGCGATGGCAGCGAAGAGACAGCAGCAGCAGTACACGGAAAGAGCCAGGTACACAGATGACTCCAGCATTACCTTCAGGATGAAGCCCATGCAGGGATGAACAAAAATGAGTTGTTGTGTTGTGATGTGTTTACATGAATAAACTGATAGAAGGGTGTTACCTGTGCAACAAAAGGTGTAATGAGGGCACCGACTCTGGCCATGCCACTGCTTGTTCCCAGACCTAATGCCCTGGTTGCTGTTGGATACACCTGCAGAGTTTCAGAACATACTGAACAGGCTGTCCCGATGCTCCATTTACCCAGCTATTGATTGACTTATGCTTCACTAATAACGGTTTGCATTTTACAAAGTACAAGCAAAAACTAATCTGGTTGGATACCTTACCTCTGGAGTGTACACATAAGCAGCCTGGAATCCTCCTGCGATGAACGCTCTGGCGATGAATATCAACACCGTCATGGATGCTCTGCAACAGTGGAACCAGTGATGCTGGATAAATGGTGGAGCCACAATTTCATATTTAACATTCCCATCAGTGTCTGCCTCACCTCCCAACACAGCCATAGAGTGGAATGATGCACATGGAAAAGACAAAGAAACACAGCGCCATGGTCTTTCTCCTTCCCAATCGATCAATAGCCCACAGTGTCACCAGCAGTCCTATGTGACAATGCAAGAGGTTTGTAAAATGTTATATGTTGGTTTGCTCTTTATTTCACAGTGCAGTAATCACACAGATGAATGCATGCTTGTACTTATTACAATGACATTTTGACAGGACATTGCAGGAAGAGCAGATGGGCAACTAATAATTTAAAATTTTTAATTTCATTTGGTGGAAGTGTTCTCTGGGCTTCCCGAAGCACAAATGTGACAAATTTTCAAAGTCAGTAAAACTATTTGGCTGAAAAGTGAGTTTCTCTTATTATACTATAGTATGTAATAATAATAATAAGTAATAGAGTAATAATAATATTTGGACACATGAGGATACTATTTTTACAATAGACTCCATTATATTTCAGGAAAAAACAGTAGTCCCACGTGCTCAAATACTAGATATAGTATAATAAGAAAATGTCTGTATCCTAGAAACTACAAGAAGCTCAATAAAGTATTTGGTATCCATGAACTATTAATAAGTTGAATATCAAAGGTATTCACACATGAACAGTCTAAAAAAAACGTCATATGAAAAATTAAAAAAAAAAAATTAAATAAAAATTTAATAAACACAAAGCTAGCATTTTTTCCTCATTAAAAAAAATGATTTTGACTAATAATCAAAGTGTGATGTGATTTTTTAAAAGTACTCTGTACCAAATTTTAAGACTTGTTTTGGCAGTAAGCTGGTATGCCAGCTGGGCCCTGGCAAACCTCAATGAAACACAGCCATTGTTTAATTATTAATTATTAGAACGCTCTATAACTCTATTACTTTAAGTTATTGCTGTTTCAGCAATACTCTGATGTAATGTAGTAATGGGTATTACACCTGTCTACATAGTATTTAGCATTATTATGATGACCTTTTTAATAACAAAAGATGACAAAGTTACCACTTAATTACCTTATTGCATCAATAATTCTTAATAATTACATAAACCATTCATATCTTTTACTAAACATTTAATTACCTTTTCTGCAACAAAGTTATCTAGTAAATATAAAGTAATTATGGCACAGTGGTAAAATGTACTGCCATATTTTACAAAAAATAAATATATTGACTGAGTTTAAGACAGAGCTGATGTGTACCTACCTGGGAATTCAGACAAGGTGGTCCACAACAGGTCTTTGTAGTCGTCAGAGTTCAGATATTTACACTCCAAGCTGCATCGGAGCTCCATCTTACTACCCTTGGACACTAGAGGGGGGTATAAAACAACAGAAATATAAACCGGTGCAGCTCCAAAAATTAACATCGTGAAAAAGTTCAATATTCTTCATCAGGTGAAAATTTGATACATTTCAGACTCATTACACATTAGTTAAAAAGTTTCAAGCATTTTTTTCCATTTTAATTTCAATAATTACAGCCTACAGCTCAAAAAAAGACAGAAATAGACTTGACTAGTGGGGACTAGTCAGACTGTAGCGTTCGAACTGATGAAGCCATTTAGAGTTTGATTAAATCACTATTCATACAGTATAAATACTGTGTATCTCTCAGACTTGTTCAGTACAAACAGCCACAATCATGGGGAGGGCTGATGACTTGACAGATCCAGAAGACGTTCATCAACACCCCCCACAAGGAGGGTCGGCCACAGAAGGTCATCGCTGAAAGGGCTGGCTGTTCGCAGAGAGCTGTATCGAAGCATATTCACAAGAAGTTGACTGGAAGGGAAAAGTGTGGTAGGACAAGGAGCACAAGCAACAGGGATGCCCTCGGCCTTGAGAAGACAGTCAAGCCAATTCAGGAACTTGGGAGAGCTTCACAGGGACTGGACTGAGAGTCAGTGTATCAAGAGCCAGGACTCACAGACGTCTTCAGGAAATGGGCTACAGCCGTGGAGAGGCACAGAAATCCAAGTTGCTTGAAGTCCAGTGTGACGTTGTCACAGTCTGTTACGATTTTGGGCACCATGTCATCCGCTGATGTTGGTCCACTGTGTTTTATCAAGTCCAGTCAATGCAGCTGTTGACCAGGAAATTTTAAAGCACTTCATGCTTCTGTCTGCTGTCAAGCATTATGGAGAAGCTGATTTCCTGCTCCAGCAGGACTTAGCACCTGTCTACAGTGACTAAAGTACTACTAACTGGTTTGCTGACCATGATATTACTGTGCTTGACTGGCCAGCCAACTGACCTGACCTGACCCCCACTGAGAATCTATGGGGTATTATCTAGAGAAAGATGAGAAACACACAAAACAGATGGGCTGAACGCTGCATCAAAGCAACCTGTGCTTCAATAAGGCCCAAGCAGAGCCACGGGCTGATCGCCTCCATGCCACGCTGCACTGATGCAATAATTTCTGCAAATGGAGCCCTGACCAAGTATTGAATGAATGAATGCACATACTTTTCAGAAGTTTGACATTTCTATACTGTAAATCCTTTTATTGATTGATCCTATGAAATATTCTCATATTTTAAGATACTGTTTTTTTTTTCTTTTTTAGCTGTAGGTTGTAATTATCAAAATTAAAATGAAAAAATGCTTGAAACATTTTAGTTTATGTGTAATGAGTCTAGAATATATAAAATGTTCACTTTCTTAGATAATTAACAAAGAACATTGAACTTTTTCAGCAGGAAAAGCACAGGTGTAACTAATTACATTAACAATGGCTCTGCTCCATTGGCGTCATAGTAACCGTCATTAATGTTATCAGGTACAGCTGTGCCTTTCCTGCTCAGACATGTAAAATGTCTGCCATGCCACACATTTATCTCCTGGGTTCAACACACATGTCACTGAACTACAAAGTGTCTCTTATCAGTGTGGCAAATTAAACTGTGTTTGTCCTTGAGCGAAGGCAGCTGTCGTCATTGGAGCAGTTACTCACTTCCACATGCACCTCCCTCCTGAAACAGCTCTGTGGTGAGCAGCACCAGCCCGTAGTAAGAGAAGGCATTCGCAAACCTGAGGAGCCAGAGAAACAGCTTGACACAATGGTAGTGAGAAACTTCAAATATAACACAGACTAATTTGTGCGTGCACTTGGAGATTATAGAAAGACAGAAAAGAAAATCAGTGAGCAGTGACTCAGGATGTGAGTGTGTGGCATCATCATTCACTCCATTTACCAAATAAACCACAGCAGTACTGTGGTCCAGCGAAAGTGTGATGAGAATAAGTCTTGGATCTTTCCACGGTCCTCCTAATTAAAAGAACAGACATAAACAAACATAATAGAGACGTAATATTCAGAGAATTTGATGCTCAGCAGAAACTGTCTGTTACCTGTCTGGCAGCGATAAGTTTCCCCAGTGGCATGGGTGCTCCGTTCTCTGTGGCGATGCGCTTCAATGTGGCCAGAGCTTTCTCCTGGTTCCCTGTCAGCACATCATATCGAGCGCTCTCTGGTAGCCACTGCTCCCACCCCACCAAACAAACAGACATGACAGAGCTTTCATTTGTTTTGCTGACATATTGCTGAGGTGTCAAGGCTGATAACACCATACTTACAAAACACAGGATGGAGAAGATGACAAGAGGGATGGTGGAAAGGCCAAGTAGCCAACGCCAGCCCAGAGTGGGCATCACCAGGATTGCTAGGAGGACCTCAAACACAGTGCCCAGTGCCCAAAATATCTGCAAGGCAAAATTATATAAAATTCTCCTAGAGAAACAAAGTATTTCAATACATGTTTTGTCATGTCTGCACCAGGGATGATAGATAAGGGTAGTCCATACCTCAATCAACAAGATGCATGTGGCTCTGGACTTCATTGGCAGAAACTCAGCATACAGTGTCACCCTTATAAGGAGGGGCATTTCACAGTTAATGCTAACTCACAGCATTTATTATTACAGTATCATTTGTAGAGGGATGATGAATGAGGGTTACTCACGACTGTGGGGCTCCTCCGATGCCGAAGCCCACCAGTGCGCGGAGGACGAGGATCCAGCCATAAATAGGTGCAAATGCACTCATCACACCATAGAACATGGTCCACAGCACGCTCATCTTGAGACCCTGTATATGCATACAATCAAAACACAACAAGCTGCTGGATAAATGATGGTGATCTGATAAAGCTCTTTGGGAAAGAGTGTCTGTAAATGATCACTTCAATTCATTCAGAAAACCCAAAATGGTCAACTTCTTCTATTGTCTCTAAACTAGATATGGTTTGTCTTACAGGAAACAGAAATACAAACAGAACTTACTGTCTTTCTGCCATATTTGTCTGATATGTTTCCCCAAAGAGAGGAGCTGATCATCATCCCAATAAACACTGCCTGCATCAGTAAAAAAAATATGTTAATGGACTACTTCGGCATAAACGTTCACATGACTAGAAATTCAACACCCACCTGATATTACATACATACTGTAAGTAATTACATCTCATCATCCAAAGCCTCTCTATGCAACGCCTTCAGTAATATCAACTGTTTGCATGTTGTTTTATATGATACCCAGAAAAGTAAATCTCCTTTTGATGGTCATTCAAATCACAACATTGCAGCACACACCTAATGATGACATTAGACACCCTACTATTTCCCACATGGTTGTCACTGCTCAGTATGAGCACTTAAAAACCCTAAGCGCTTAACCAATAACTATCAGGACAGTCATAGCACTGCAAGCAAAAGCACTTTACAGACATTAGAGAGCCATTACCGATGTAAGCAGGGCCACCTCGAGGCTGGGCAGCCTCCATTCACAGTGGAGCTGTGGGGCTAAAATGCTGAGGATCATCATCTCCATAGCATCAGCCATCTGAGAGACATGTAATATATTATAACATACACACACATACACTGTATCTGGGATGGTGTAGTTTCAGTATAGAGCAGTTCTCACCCAGGACAGACCAGTGAGGATGGAGAGTTTCCACTGAAACGTCCCAAAGCCGATGGCCTCCACTGCATCTTCTACCATGAATGTGTCTGATGGAATGAGAAAATATTTAAGAAATTAGCAAAAAACCTTCTCTGAACAGTGAAGAGCTTCTACAAGGAACTCAAGTTGTATACCTGAGGTTGAGAGCACGAGGTGTTAATATGTACTGATGTTGTTTCTTATAGACATAGTAAGTGATCCAACAAGCTGTTGTTTCCTCACACCTCTACGTCCTTCTGATGAAGGTTTTAATGTAAAAACAAAAGCTTGAAAGAGCAAATATGCCTCTGTCATTTTTTTGAGATACTGTTCTATAATGTGTTCTGTAATTGAGTTCATTCATGACCTTAGAAACAGATATAAAATATATTGACTGAAAAGGTGAGTATGAGTTCATTATGAAAAACAGGGTGTGTAAGATGGAGCCCTGTCATACTGTACCATCAGTTGGATTGGCAAACTCCCGAGGAACGGGAGGGCAGTCTGCAAGCGCCACAGACTCCAGATCGGTCTGCTCTGCAATCCTGACAACCTGCTCTCTATTCTCGCCATCATCCTCGGAGCGTGTGCTCTCACCTGTGCGACGGAAGCGGACAACACTGCAAAAATAAATCAATAAATACATAAATACATTAAAGCCCAAGAGGATTAACATCTCTACAATATGTCTGGTCAGGGGAGTTTCAAAAGTGGCAGGGCAAAGCTGGATACGCATGAGAGTCGGAGGCTGTTGCCTAGGTGATGTGAGCTTTTTCTGGCTGTGATTTTGTGAATGGGTGGTAATATGGTCCTATGGGGGAACTATGTCAGGCCAACAGACAGCTCTGCACTTTACTGCTTGGCAAGCTTATAAAGCCTAAATACCCAGAGATATGCATGTTGTCTACAGATGGAAGGTATAATCTTCTCCCATGTGTAGATAATCAATGGTTCGTTAAGGATAAAACACTATAGGAGAAGTTTGAGAGTGCCAGTGATGCCTTAATCACTGTAATTACATAACATAGCCTACTTGCAGTGGGGAGTGATGCAGATGAGTTCGTGAGATATCCAGAAATGACTGTCTTGTACAGTAAACCACTATAATTTTCATTTTCAAGCTCTTTAGATAAAAAAATTTAATATATCCAGCAATACTGTAACAACCTTTAAAATATGCATATTTTTTACTTTGTTTTATATATATATATATATATCCATAATTGTTACTATTTGATTAACAAACTATTTAACTGGGAAAATGAGTATGTAAATATTCGTATGTAATTATTGTAAAAAGACTATATATCATTGTTTTACTGTATGTCTTTGAGAAATGTCCCCTATGCCGACCAGGCTAGACTTGTCTGGGCCAGCCTTTAGCTTAATGTATGTGCAGCAGGGGTTGAACTAAATCACGGTAGACACTGAGTCATAGCAGCAAACATAATTACAAGTTAAGACGGAAAACTGAATCAGCTCAGAGACCACAGCAAACCTGCCTCCTATGAATAAATAAAACCAAAATAGTCTGCTTCAGAAAATTCTATACGACTGTAAACAAACAGCTACGTCTGGACATGCTAAGTTGTTTTTATTTTCCCTTAATGTAGGAGCATTTCTATGTATTATAACTGTTGTGTTGTTATTGAATGACTGGTGCTTTTAAGGAATGCCAGGTTATTTGCTAATCAGACATACAAGGCTATACGATGCGAGGCTGTCAGAGGGCGACGCGTCGGCCGGCCATGCTGTCACGGTTGAAAATAAACCAAAACCAGCAGGACGCTAACGTGCAGACTGTAGTTTACTCACGGCAGCTGTCTCAGTTGGAACAGATCGTCGTCCATTTTGGTGTTTACTGGCTGACGCTCCGTTTGGCCTCATCGCCGTTTACATTATCACGACGAGCAGCGATTTCAGCACCGAGGAGAGCTACCTGCTCCGGGTGTCCGCCGGCAGCCAATCAGAGGCCGCTCTGCGCGAGTCACAGCACGAGACCCAGAGAGAGAGAGAGAGAGAGAGAGAGAGAGAGAGAGAGAGAGAGAGAGAGAGAGAGAGAGAGAGGATAGGATGAGCTCAGGAGGGTCTGACACTACATGAATGTATGATTACTGTGGCTCCACTGTTCCACATGACTTATCAACACTCACATGGACTTGATGGACCCGACAGCAGCAGTGAACCCGGTTAAAGCTGGACCCAAATGATGTAGACACGGTGTAATCTTACTTTTACAGTAGTAGTATTATATTTAGGTATAGGCTCCGACAAATATACCCTATGATGTAAGCCTCCATAATCAGATTTGAGACGATCAATGAAATTTGTATTGACATTTTTTTTTTCAGAAAGGGTAATAAAACTCAAAGGCAATTCAAAGTGATTTATATGAGGGGAGGACCACATTTGAAAACACAATAATTGAAAATAAAGCAAGTGAAATAGAACAAAAATCACAGAGATAAAGATAAATATGAGATGTAAAAAATAATTTTAACTGTAATACAAATAGGCTAAACAACGCATGATAAACCAAACATGGTGTCTTAGTTTTAATTCTGATAGGATCTAACATCTACCTGAAATTATTAGAAAAAAATGAAAATGTTTTATTGCTGTAATGTGTTTTTTATCCTAATACTGTTATGAATAAGTCACGTTAATATCTGGTCAAACTTTGTCACATATTCGCTTGACAAGGTTATAGCTGTCAATAATTCACACGACTTCTGAAATGTGCGCAGCAGACATTTTAGTGGCCGGACTGTAAACTGTGAACACACATTGGTACGCTCTTCCGTGGGACCGACCGGAAACATGCAACTGAAGACGGGAGTTCCGCAATGAGAGCAGGATGTTGTGGTGCAGACCAGAAAGCTCCGATAAGCTCGTTGGGGAGTTTCTTGGCACTGGACCCATAATCAGGTAAAACCTCTCCGCCGACAAACGACAACTAAAGTGTATTTTTAGTGCACGAGGTCAGAAGTAAAGTGGGTCATGACGCCGCCGCCGTACGTTGGACCCAAACTGTAACATTCGCAGACAGGATGGTCACTGAGTCCGGTTTAACGTTACAGTAACAACACCTGCAAACGGAGATACGCTGCAGTTAGAAATGTTACATATTTTTCAAGATAGCAGCTTGGATATTTATCAATGGAGGCGACGTAGTACGCCGAAGGCAACCTAACCTCGGTGTTATCGGTAAGTTAGCCTAAACGCTAAAGTTAGCTGTATGCTAATGGTTGTGTTAACGTTAGCTGGTTCGTGGTTACACATTGGTGAAGTGGAGCTGGTTAATATCGTTACTAACTATAATAATGTCGGGTGGAGGCTGCAAAATAACGACACTTATAAAATGAGTAACACGCCAAGCTTTCTAACTGTGGCACCAGCAGATACAGGTAATATGGAAGAGGCTTTGCTTGATCTGAAGCCGCGTCATGTCTGGTTTTACCACAGATAAACGGCTCAAGGGTTATTGGATCACACTATTAATGAATTAGGTTTGCCTGTTGTTTTGTCTTTGTCTTAAGGAGAGAGAGTATGCAATCATGATCAATAAAGAAAGCGTAATGATAAATCCATTTACAGCCTTCCTTCTACATGCTTCACTGAAAGACAATGCTGCTGTATGTCTGTTGATCTAATCAGTCAGCAGCAGTGAAATACTAAACCCGAGATAACAATACAAAGACTGAAACACACATGTACTTACTTGCTAGTTTTTAAGTTCTTTGGACTGAAATGAATGCAGTCTAATACAACAACCCTACAAGAAATCATACTTTCATCATGAAAGTTATACTGTAATGATCAGTTTTTGTTGAAACTGTGTTAGAGAGATGTTGACTTAACTTGATGGTCATTTTGGAGTTGTTTTGTGTCGTTGAATTATAGATATTCTGTCGACACTATGTATATCAATGAAGGTAGAAACAAATCTCCATATAACACAATACATTACAACATCACATCACAATCGGTTACCACCTCCAAAATGACCATAATGTTGCATCAACACCTCTCAGTGTTGAGAGAAGGCAGCAGGTATGAAAGAGTTTTTTTAAAAGCATTAGTTCTAGCTAAATCTTAAAGTTAATGTGAAAGCAAGCTCTGATGTCACACAGAACAGACTCTGATTTATATATGTATTTATTTTATTGTACATTTTCTGAGTACCAGTGATATTGGTGCACACCGTGAACATCTTAGTTAGAACACTTTTTATTAGAGGTTGAGATTAATCAGGCCAATTTTCTGACAATTTTTCATAACCGGTATTGGCCGATGCCTGAGCATATTAAGCTGATTAGCAAGCCGACGCATCTGTGGGCAGCCCAGTGTTGTTGTTGTAGAACACATGTGCCACAGCCCCTTGTGTCAAACAAACTGCCATCCTACCAGCAGACCTCAGTAGATGTAGCTCAGTGGGCGAACCTTTGCAAGAGTGCGTGAGAGGAACAACGTCCTAACTGGGAGAAACTGTGCAGACACAAAATGCAGATTGGAGGGACCATCAGTGTTGTTTCATAAGTGTACTTAAGAAATGTTGAATCATTTGTTATTATTGAGATGTTATATTTTATCAGATGAAGGAAAAAAAAGAAAACCAGACAATGATATCAGCAAAAAAAAAAAAAAAAAAATCAGCATCATATAACGGCCATTGGCTGCCATAAAAAAATCCATATTGGTTAACCTCTACTTTTTATGCCAATGGACTAATTATATTTAAGACTTTGTTCAATGAAAGAGCTAAGCTACAAAACATTATCAACAGGAACCGATTGACATGAATCTTAACCTCTTCCTCAGCAAATACAAGACCTTGCTGGTTTTTTATTACATTGTTGGTATTACTGCCAAAAATCAACTTGTTGTCAGTTATTGTGCCCAGATACAGGTTGTTTGGCACTGTGAATAAACAAAAACACATATCTGTATCATTATTGCATTGTAATCAACAGAGGTGATGTATGAAAGCACATATTTACCTCTTACCATCATGCCTTGCTGCCTCATCTATTTTTTTTACCCACCGTTTCTTTTTTGCTCTTCTCCATTCAAAGTCATCTGTTGTGCTTCATTATCATGATGTTGTCTTTTCAGAAACAAGATGATAAAAAATTGGGGTGTCATCGGTGGAATAGCTGCTGCGATTGCAGCTGGAGTTTATGTTTTATGGGGCCCAATTACAGAGAGAAAGAAGAGAAAGAGAGGTACGAATCAGTGTGACAGAGTGACACAGATTATATGTAGGATACTGGTTGTAAAGCAGTAACTGGCAATGACTGGTGTTTTCTTTCAGGTATGGTTCCTGGTCTGTTGAATTTAGGAAATACCTGCTTCCTGAACTCTTTGCTTCAGGGTTTGGCAGCATGTCCGTCCTTCATCAGGTGGCTGGAGACGTTTTCAGGCTCACCTATGATCCAGTCATGCAAAGACAACCAGCTGTCCATAACACTGCTCCAGCTTCTCAATGGTATATAAAACCTGCGTGTGATAAGCCGCCAGAGCGTAGTAGACTTGTAGTGTGCATTCATGTTTTGACAAGGATGATATCTGTTTGTGACAGCTCTGTCCAGTGATGAGCCCGGGGAGGAAGATGTTCTTGATGCTGGGTGCCTCCTAGATGTTCTCAGATTGTACCGTTGGCACATCAGTTCATTTGAAGAGCAGGTTAGTCAGTAATACTGCTGAGTGGTATTTGTTTTATGTTTCTACATATAATCTGGAGTGCAGTGTTCTATTTAAGTCCTAGTAGTTGTCTTTCTGTGCTGGTTTATTCTCTCTCAGGATGCACATGAACTTTTTCATGTCCTTACATCTTCTCTTGAGGAAGAGCGGGACCGTCAACCCAAAGTCGCTCATTTATTTGACATGCAGTCCCTCGAAGTAAGTCGTCATCTCCCTGCTTGCATCATCTCTAGAACTGCACACAAATATCTCTTGTATATCGACACCTCTGCAGTTCAGTTCAGTACGTTGGAGCACATGTGTAGACTGGGGAGACATTTTTGCACTTTGCCTCTTACACCTTTTGAAATCTAAGTCAATGTAAGTATGTGAACTGTAGCCAGTGTTGCAGAAGTGTCAACCATGATAAATCTGGGTATGCACTCTCAGTTATTCTGTATATGTCTTTGATTTATACTAGAGCCTTCCTGATCATGATGAGAAAACTATGACCTGCAGAAGTCGAGGTAAGGAAACAAATTAATAGTGGAGCCTAAAATATCAAACCACAAAGGAATATATTTCATCTCTATTCACTTTCATTGCACAGCCCCTCTTCATCCAATACCAAGTCCTTGGAAGTCTCAGCATCCTTTTCATGGTCGTTTAACAAGCAATATGTCATGCAAGCGCTGCGAACAACAAGTGAGTTTGTTTTTTTTTTTTTTTTTTGACAGGCAAGGGATATTTGACTTTGTACTTTTTAAAAGGTGATTTATACTTTTGGTTTGCTTTTGTTTAGAGTCCGGTACGGTATGACTCATTTGAGAGCCTCTCTCTGTCTATCCCTTTACCTCAGTGGGTAAGCAAAAATGTCAGGAACGCATGAACATTGAAAGTTATTATAGTATCACTACTTGATATACCTTTTCCTACGTTTGTCATAATTTGATCAGGGTCGTCCTATCTCTCTGGATCAGTGTCTGCAGCATTTCATCTCCTCAGAAACCATCAAAGAAGTGGAGTGTGAAAACTGCACCAAGGTACAGTCACTGCTGTCTCTGTCTTACCAAATTCTGGTCATCATATTGTTAAATATGTAATTCACAGAAAAACATAGACAGGAAACCACTGTGACAAAACCATTTGCATTCATAGGACTAGCATATTTTACACCAGAATGGCCCACGTGTTTCTGTACAAAGATGTAGTTTGCTGATTTTTATTTCATTTGTTTGGGATAATTTCACCTCAGCTTCAACAAGGGACCACAGTAAATGGACAAGTTCTGGAAAGCCAGAGGACAACATTTGTTAAACAGCTAAAACTGGGAAAGGTAACTGTCATTTCTATTTACTTTGTCACTAAGATGATTATTAATAGCCTAAGATTTTAATTACTAGTTAGATAATAGGTACACTGCTAAAGCTTGTTTGTGTACATGAGAAATGTAACAGTAAATTGTTCGGTAGATCGAAACTTACCCTTATTTCTCAAAGGCTACTAAACCTGGACCCTATTTCTCATGTTTTTGTGTCAAAGTGACTAATGGGGACAACAATTTTTGAAACTGGTCCAGTATTGAGGGTTAATGCTGTCATCGGTAGCCACGAAACAAGCTGCAAGAGCAAGTGAGGAGCATCAATGTGATGTTATGTTCACTAAATCAGCTTGTTTTTGACACTGACAGGCTTAGATTGTTATTATAAGTGTCTCTCAACATTTTGGAAAGGACCCTATGGAGAAATGAAGTTTTTCTTACCATTCGCTGGTCTGTTTGTTATTTTGTCCAAGTCCTGCTCAAGGAGAAGTTTCACTGTGAAATCTGAATATCCTTATACTCAAATAAATATCGGCGGCCACATTGTGGAAATCATCTAAATACTCAGCTATGACATTGAAAATCTTTTAGATTACACTAAGTTATGCTTTCTGCACTCCCAACACAACAAACTCTGCCTGGCTGGCCCTTGCAGTGTTTCCACCATGGATGTCTTCCACTATTGTCTGCCGCCAACGCGTCATCTCTTGAGATCTCAGAACAAGACATCTTGAGCAAGACTCTTTTCATAATACCAGACACTTATAATAACAATCACAGCCTGTCAGTGGCAAAAAAAAAATAACTTGTAAATGTAAATGACGGTGCCAGCTTACTCCAATATCGCCATATTGCAGCGTGTGTGTGTGTGTGTGTGTGTGTGTGTGTGTGTGTGTGTGTGTGTGTGTGTGTGTGTGGTGTGCGTGTGCAATCTACAGCGCTCAGTACTACACCATATTCAGAAACTGTTGCTATTTGTTAGACACGCAGACATGGGAAAATCCAAGTTGAAAAATACCTAAGTTACCCTTAAATGACATTATGTATTGTTTGTCCTTTGTCTAATGTTTCCCTCCCTCTGTTAGCTCCCCCAGTGCCTCTGCATCCATCTACAAAGACTGACGTGGTCCAGTGAAGGAACCCCCATCAAAAGACAGGAGCATGTGCAGTTCACAGAGTATCTATCGATGGACCGCTACAAACACAACGCTTCCACACACAGAAGTCAGCGGATCAAATATGCTCCAAACCCGATAAAGGCAGAAAACTCGGATGATTCCATGGAAAAGCCCTCTGCTAATGGCACCGGTATGTTGTGTAAACTCCTCAGTATCATCATGCTTCACATTCAGTTTGTTTCCGTCATCATACATTTGTTGTATTTTGTTTTCCAGAAGCGGAGCATCGTAACAACAACAACAAACCTTTTTCTAACGGAACATGTTCGTCTGTATTCCTTCAGTCTCCTGGTGTGAGCTCGCAGCTCGGCCTCACGTATGACTACAGGTAAACTTAAACTTGGCAGTAATGTTAGCTGACCAAACAAAGGTCCCTCCATGAATCAATGTTGATCCTAATGTTAACTCTTCCAGCCTCATGACCGTGATCAAAAGGAACAGCAGAAACACCGTAGTTTTGGTTGGACATGATAATGTTACTTGCTCCAGAGCCCTGTCACTTCGCTCAGCAGCAAGACACAGGAAACCTCTGTTGGTTTTGAGGAGCTGCAGCATTTATTTCTGCACAAACTTCCCCTGTACATTCACTTGATATTATAGCAGAGGCAGTGTGATGTGTGCATGTGTGCAGGTAAGAGGTGGAGCAAGAGAGCAAGTGAGATACCGTGGTGTGTGAGTGAAGGCAAGTGGGCAGCGGAGGAGAAGAAAGTTGATTTCAGCTTTGTAAATATCATGTCAGTGTTCGATGGAAGTTGCACTTTATGGAGAAATAAATGCTGCAGCTTCTCAAGACCAACGGAGGTTTCCTGTGTCGTGTTTCCCTGCTGTTGAGTCAAGTGAAGGGGGTTAACTCCGGAGCAAGTATAGTATCGACTCCAGCCCTGGAGATCAAATCTATGGTCTTCCCTGTGTCTCTTGACCACGGTTGGGAGACTGAAGCAGGAAGAGTTGACACTGTTTTGCAAGACAGGCATCACTAGATATAACGTTGTGGTTTTGGTGCTTCTGTTTAGTTTTGTATTGGAGTCTGACATGTGTGATGAGTGTGAAGAGCACAGCCATACGCAAGTGTGCATGGGAAACTGGCCTCAATAATTGCTATTTTTATATTTATGTATGAAGTTACAAAGAGTACCTTTAATGTCAGGGTGCAACAATACAAGAACTTGTACATATTAAGGTGATCAGTGTTGTTCAGATACCTGATGTTGTTTTTTCCTTTACATGGCACCCATCTGTAAGTGTCTTCTGATCACTGCCTCTGTCCTTCCAGTTCTACAGAGTACCTTTTCCAGCTCACGGCTGTGTTGGTTCACCACGGTGACATGCACTCAGGACATTTCGTCACATACCGCCGCAGCCCTTCCTCGCCCCGCACCTCTTCACTCTTCAGCTCACAGTGGCTTTGGGTGTCAGACGACTCGGTTCGCAAAGCCAGCCAGCACGAGGTGTTGTCTTCCAACGCCTACATGCTCTTTTACGAGAGAGTCCGAAGACTGAACCTCGCTCTGCGCTCAGAGGAGTAATCACAAGCGCTCAAACTAACAGCCTGACTGATTTCTGCCTTTCCAGTCAAACTGTCACAGCTGTACGCGCCAGTTACAATGCGGTTATGTCAGGTGGATTATGACTTGGTGACAATGAGACCAGAGAGGAAAGCCATCCTAGAGTTACTGTAGAGGTCATCCATCATGGATCATAGCAACACGTTAAAGGTCGTTGAATGATCCAGAGTAGGAGGCTCTCAATCCCAAAGATTATGGACCTGCAGGATTTTTAGTCAAAAATCGTTGAACATGTAAACTACTTTGCTTTGACACGTGTAACAATTTCTGTCATTTTGGCTTCTATGGGACGAAAAAACAGGAACACTTGACAATATAGTGCACTCTAAAGAAATAGCCCTGCAACACATTGTTCATGTGTGAAGCTTATTAAGTCGACTAAACTCTGAGGCATTTTTATGACGCTGTAGTTGTTCCTGTTATTTTGTCCACTGCCTGTACATTACAGACACAGAAGTAGCTAATTAGGAATTACTGGCGATGTTACGTAGAAGTTGTTACATATTATGAAGTCAAATAGGTATAATTTTCCCTAACTCTGGTTCTCTATCGTCTAATCTGATTTGCCTAATCATTCCCAGCAGTGTACGTAAAACTATTGGAATTAATGTTTTGACATTGTTCATATTTAAACAGTTGAATTTGATATTTTTCTACGTTTTCAATAATCCTTACACTGTCCGGATGTGCAGTTGAGATTAAAGTGCCATGTTGTCTTCAAAGATCAAATTTTTTTTTTTTTTTTTCTTAAACACATGAAGCCATGTGTGCTACAATTGATGTGAACACACAATATGATGCATCAGAGCCATTTGGACTCAGTTCAACAGGTTATTAACAATCTATTCTCAGTTAATAAAGACAAAGTGTAACTGCAGGTTTTTGGGTAAGTTAACCTAAATATTTTTAATTCTGTCCAGCTGTCATTACTCATACCAAACAAACTAAGACAAATTGAGAAATGGCCTGGTGAAAAACTCCTCAGTAATGTTTGCAATTTGCACTAATGTATATTCATGTGAGATTGTGTGTATTTGTGTGCAATCTGTAAAGGTGATTGTTTTCAGGTATTAAAAAAGGAATAAAACAAACATGCACTGTAGTTTTATTTCATTTAGAGTGAAATTTTTATTTGCTACTCTTGAGACAACATTGATTGTGTGCCAGCAGATGCGCCTAAGATCAAGCACCCACTTTAAGGTGTCCTTAAAGAAAACACTGAATCCGTGGTGAAGCATGCAGCCCTCACTGACAGCAAGGCTTCACACTAAATACTTCCTCTATAGAGCTAAGAGGTACAGCTTCATAAAAATATATACAATACAAAATATAAAGGGGTAAATGCTCCTTAGTGCCAAAGGATGACAACATATCTTTTGGTTTAACCATTTACAGGTAACTGGCAACAGCTAAGGATGATTACAGTTTTTTGTGACAGTATTACACAATAGACCTTTTTCACAGAAGACTGTCACAGGAGGAAAAGTACAGGTGTACGTAATGAAATTAATAATGGCTGTATTCCATTTAGCTGCTTTGACTCCAGGTTACTGATATCTTGCATGCTGACTCACTGTCACTCTCCGGCCCAATTCCTATCCAGCCCCTACACCCTCTCCCAACCTACTTCCACTCCGTTTGCACGTTCGTGTGGAGGGTCCGCCATATTATGTGCCTTCCCAAACCAATCAATGGGGAGCGGAGGTGGGTTACAAAACCCTCCAGTGAGTCTGCTTCAATGCCGACTTAACCAGTTGCCCTTCCTCACGACATGCAACCCTGTTTTGTGTTTGTCATGGAACACACCCCATTGTCAGTTCTGGCGCCTACCAGTACAAACATTTACTGGTAAACTGCTCAAAGACAGACAAGTAATGTATAATAATAAATATATGCTGTATACAGTATGTATATACTGTATACAGCATATATTTATTATTTATTGTGCTTAAGGACAGTAAGGGGCTTGTCCTCCATTCAGCCTATGGGGCTCCATAGTCGGAGGCTTTTTGGATACTGGCCCCATTAGCCTGGGTGATAATCCTTACCTGGTCATTTCTTTCTGTCCAGCAGGATGCGTCTAAAGGTGAGGTTGATACGAGGCAGGGAAACCTTCTTGCGATCAGGGAGGCTGTGGTACCAGAAAGTGTTGGTGGGGGAGTTCATGAGGAGCAGGCTTCCATGAGCCAGCTCCAGCTTCACGGGGTCAATCTGTCGGCGGCTCTCTTTTCCCCGAGCGTCTCTGTGCCGGAAGATAAAGTCTCGTGGTGCTCCCAGAGAGACGGAGGCGATGGGACAGAGGGGGTCCAGCTCCTTCTCATCATCACGATGCTCACCCATGTGATCCTGCCCGTCTTTGTACCTGGTGGAGAGAAGAACAGGTTCAGCAGGGAGACAAATACCAAACTGTGACCTTTACAACGTGTGATCAGGAATGCCTCACCTGTTGACCAGAACAAAGTTAAATGTTTGTCCAGTTGTTTTTGTGACAGCATCCCGAATATATTCCAGAGTTGGAGTCCAGGGGCAGGCTAAACGTTTCACTCCAGAGTAAGTGTAGGTTAGACCTGTGTCTCCATATGTGGCCTGCTTCCTCGGTATATTGTGCATCTTTCCAAACACGTGGACCTTTGATTCTTCCCCTGGAAGAAAAACAAGCATTCATTCATCCATACTGCAACGCCTGGTCCTAACTTCACAGAAAAAGGTTTGATGTTGTACCTGTTGAGTACACCACCTCCCCCTCCAGCTTACTGAAAAGGTGGTCTGCGTCCTCTTTGGAGAACAGCTGAGCATAATCACAGTCGAGTCCCTCTGCCTCTATTTTCTGCCAGGGAACAGGATGAGAGAACTCGTCTTCCTCATCCTCCTCCGGCTTCATCCTCTCATCATCACTCTCCAGTTTGATCTTCTTCTGTGGACTTCTGCCATCGTTAATGCCTAAGCGTTTCTTCACAAACTTCTCCATTGCAGTCACCTGTTGTCTGTGGCACTTTCAGATCAGTTTTTAGGGTGTTTTAATACCTGGATGTTGGAAAGAAGAATGAAACATTAACACAAATATATTAGATTTTTTTATTTGTAAAAGGCAGGGCTGCAACTAACAATATGTTATAGATTTATTAATCTGTTGACTATTTCCATAATTAATCGTTGTGTCTACATGTTAGAAAATAGCTAAAATATCAATCACAATTCCCCTGAGCCTAAGGTTACATATATTAAAACAGTGCAATCATGTGGGACTAATAAAGGAATATCTTTCTTTCATAATGCTCACATTTAGGAACATGGAACCGAAGAGTATTTTTGCTTAAAAAATTATTCAAATTATTTGCATGTATTATCAAAACATTTGACGATTATTTTCTGTCGATGACCGCTCAAGCACTAATTTATTTTAGCTCTACAAAACAAACAGCACATATCTTGAAATCATGCCATTATTTCATAAAATATCACTTCATAACATAGCATAAATATAATGTAGAATAATAAAAATAATAATATGTATAACAACTGGACATAACGAAAAATAGTTGAGAAAACAAATTTCTCTCAGATTAGCTGCCACAAACTGTACGAAACACCTAGCAGCAGTTTGTCTTGAACAGCGCTCAGCTCATTATCATAACTCTGTTTCGTCACTTCGTTTTGGCGCGAATACTTCAATCCCAGTGAGAGAGTTTGTGGTTTCCGAGGAGCCCACCGCCGCTTTGCTGCTACATTACCTAGTAAATCAAGTTAATTACTTTACGGCAGTTTACCGCCAAGGTGTTTTTCAACAAAATGATCGGACAGAAAACGATTAACTCATTTTTTTCGCCTGTCTCGAAAAGGAGGCTTTCTCAGGATATAAATGAGACCGAGGAGGATGCCAAAGACCCGGTGAGCGTCGCCTCTACTTCATTTTATCAGCTTACTTAAACCACATGTTTAGCTAGTATTGTTAAAATATATTATCAGCATTTAGACATCACTTGCAGTCTACTTGTAGGACTATTTCGGAAAGATTTGTCGTTTACCGCGACACGTTCAGCGTAACCTAAGCTGCGTTCACAAGCGCCGCTGAGTTCTTACTTGTTAAAAGTGGAGCACACATCTACCACAGCACTAGCATGTTTGTTCTGCCATGTCCACGCTTTCTACACCCAGTCTCGCCTCCAGCTGCATGCTTCTCACCCGCTTTGTATTTTGCTAAATACACTAAAATTGTGCAGAAGAAGCCAAAGTCCTCCGCGGTGGAGCCACGGCTGTCCAGCCCGTCTCCTGCTCCTCTCTCCCCGGAGCAGCTCGACAGAATCGCCTGCAACAAGAGAGCCGCGTTGGAGAGACTGGCTTCCGCTCAGACGCCTCCAGGCTTTGGGGAAAGCTGGAGGCAGGGACTGTCGGCAGAATTTGGGAAGCCATATTTCAAACATGTGAGATAACAAGTCGTCACACTTTGCACACAGTGTATCTGCTGTTTTGAACAGTTCAAACAAACTCGTGTCTCTGCCACAGCTGATGAATTTTGTTTCTGAGGAGAGGAAACACTACACAGTGTACCCACCTGCTAATCAAGTCTTCACCTGGACTCAGACCTGTGACATCCGAGATGTAAGTGTGTCTGCACTGGCACTTTCCCACTTTCCCTTACCCGTGACATCGTCTGACACTAAAGTAGACAGCGTTTAATATGGTGCTATTCAAAGCAGGGGTTAAGAAGTGCTTTATGGCATACAGAGAAGAATTTAAAGAGACATAGACATATAGTTATAAAATCAACAAGTGCATTTTAAGATGCTTTTTAAAGATTGGCACAGATTTATCTTTGCTGAGACTTTGTTGGAGGCTGTACCAAAACAAAAGTTCAGCACAATCAACTTTAAGTTTTCAGCACTGATCTTGGAGCTGCCTGAGGCTCGCTGTAGTGATGACCCCAGTCCTCAAAGTTAGTCTGGGATCAGACATAAACTTAATCATGTAATTGTGCATGGCACTAATGGGGCTACAGAAATGAATCTCTATCTTGTCTCAGTTAAGTTGTTGAAAACTGTGAGACATCCTTTCACTTCTTCTCATTATTGCAAAATGAATCCGGACGGGTTGAGCAGGATGGTTTAGTTTGCAATAATGACTGACTTGCTGCACAATATCCCACTTATTCCATGGCTACTTACTAAAGAGATCAATGATTTGACACAACATATTGATTTTAAAAATGATTTCATTGCTTCCACTAAAGAAATAGTCATGTTTAAGTAAGTAGGTAAATGATCAGAGTATCAAGTATTCAGCATAGCTGTGTAATAAGGTGTTAAATTGTGTCTTTGTTAATGGTTACTGTGACATATGTTAAACATATTTTGGCGCCTCCCACGTGCTAAACGGACAACAAGCCGCCTACACAAGCCAGCAGGCGCTGAGGACAACACATGGAAAATTAATGTACTTCTGAAAAAGGAAAATCAGAGTGTGAGTGAGTGAGTGTGTGCATATCTACAGTATATATGTTAAATACAGTATAGCTACTGTAAAGCTCCATGCAAATTTAGGGTTAGTGGCACACAATTTTGTATCAGTTTAAGATCTGTCTCTACTTCCAGGTCAAAGTGGTGATTCTGGGCCAGGATCCATATCATGGTCCTAACCAAGCCCATGGACTGTGCTTTAGTGTCAAAAGACCAGTGCGTCCTCCACCAAGGTTAAAACCTCTTCAGTATCTGTGCCTGTGAACTAGTCAAGTTTTAAATCAGATAGTGTGATGTCCATTGACATGTTTATCTCACCTATGATCCTTTTCATTACTAGTTTGGAGAACATGTACAAAGAACTGCAGTTAGACATTGAAGGCTTTCAGCATCCTGGACACGGAGATCTGACTGGATGGTCCACACAAGGTATTTTTAAAAAGCACATTGTTGAATTTTTAAGCACTGTTGCCCAGCAAGAGAGCAGTTTGTTGTTAACTCAGCTGCCGTCTTGTCCATCTGTGACCTCGCTCATCAGGTGTGTTGTTGCTCAACGCTGTGCTGACTGTCCGAGCGCACCAGGCCAACTCCCACAAAGACAAAGGCTGGGAGACCTTCACTGACGCTGTGGTGCAGTGGCTTAGCAACAACCTGGAGGGCCTCGTCTTCATGCTGTGGGGATCTTACGCTCAGAAGAAGGGAGCGGCCATTGACAGGGTGGGTCTGCACTGCAAAACCAAACCAAAGCTTTTTATTGTGTTAATGCATCTAAGTTTATGTTCTTTCTGTTTGTAGAAACGCCACCATGTCCTGCAGGCTGTGCATCCTTCTCCCTTGTCTGCTCATCGAGGATTTTTTGGGTGCAAGCATTTCTCAAAGGCCAACGAGCTGCTACAGAAATCAGGAAAGTCTCCTGTAAACTGGAAGGCACTTTAAGATGTTATTCCTGTCTGTTGGTTAACTACATAGCAAAACCCACCTATAAGCTTTCACAGTTTCTTGTTTTTGCAAACAGTAAGTATAGAGATTTCTTTAGAAGTTCATGCTGATACACTGAATTTTCGAAAATGCCTTTTTTCTCAAACTTTTGTTTCAGCGTTGTAAATATGTCTGTGTTTTTTTTTTTTTTTTTTTTTACTTTTTTACTGAAAAGTTGGTTCTATTAAAGTGGTTCCAAAAACATGGACGTTGTCTATTAATGTTTAAATTTGCTCAGTGCAGTCTAATCTAAGATATGCTCACTTCTCGCATGCTGTATAGCAGCTGTTGTCTATATCCCACAGTAGTTTCAGGATCAGTTTGTCATCACTTTTTTTTGTGAATTTGAAATACACAAGGCTAATGAAAATCTAAGGCAAAGAAATCAGTAGGTAATGTGATGTTAAAGTAGAGCTGCTGCAGAGATAGGAAAACTAAAATGCTCATTGTTAGTTTGTGTTTATATGACTTATATCTCATAAACCTCATGGTGGACATATTGTGTGATTAACATTCATAATGTCTGCATTCCATTTAGATGGCAGGGTCCTGGTAGGGAAAAGGCTGTCCCACTGTCACACCTTAAGTGGCTATTAATATGTTTCACTTTTCCAGTGCTTCTTCTTCTATAACAAGTCAAAATGTCTACCACGAGAAAGGTCTGTAATTTTGTTAGAGGTCTGTGAAGGTTCTCATTCATTCATTTGTTAGAGGTGTCTTCTGCCATCAGGAGGGGCCAGAGTAACAGAAACAGCCCAGCAGAAAAGCCAAAAACAAATATGCTTTTCTATGTGTTTGGTCTGCACCTTAAAGTTAGGCTAAATAAAAAAAAAATCACCTTGCTGTAAAACTAGATAAAATTAAATTCACACTGTGTCAGATTCACTTATAATAAAATAATGTTGCAGGGAAGGTGTGCCTCATATAAAACTAATAAATATATAATTCAGTACTCAGTTTGGAAAGCAGCTGTGCTGCACATTGTAAGAAGAAGATCAACCTTTATTAGTCCCACTAGGGGAAAATTAATTTACACTCTGTTGTTAACACAGTCAGAGTGAGGGGCTGCTCCTGACAAGCGCCCCGAGCAGTTGGGGATTTGGTGCCTTGCTCAGGGGCACCTCAGCAGTGCCCAAGAAGTAAACTGGCATCTCTCCACCTACCAGTTCACACTCAGTTCTTGGTCCTTGTCGGGACTTGAACCGGTGACCCTCCGGTTCCCAAGCCAACTCCCTGCAGGCTGAGCTACTGCCGCCCAAGAAGAAAGAAGGTAAGGTAAGGTAAGGCACTAATGAAATAAAGTATGTTTGTTAAGATACTGTGCATTAAACTCGAGATGATAACCTACCTTGTTTCTGTACTCTGAGTAAATGCGTCCTCAGCTGCGGCTCTGCAGCTCCGCAGCAGGGGGAACAATCCTGGAGGAATCGGGCAGTTTTTGACGTCAACGTAAAGGCGTGGCTCCGCCTGTGACGTAATTACGTTGACAGGAAGACATTGACGAAGTTCATTTTGAGCTTCGCCTTTATCAGTTGTGTGGTGTTAATGTTTGTAGCGTTACTAAACTACTGACAATGCCTGTGGAGAGCTTGCCAGTCCGGGATGCGTCCATTCATTTCCGTTTACTACAGCAGTATCTGGTTCTCCTGAAGAAATACCCCATCCTCACTAAGTCTGTAACGAGGTCTGTAGCTTCATTGCTCTCTGACTGTTGGTGTTTGTTACTGCCCTGCAGCCTGGTGCTTGTTTTGTGTCGTATATCCATTTGACGACAAGAAATGAGACATTGTGATTTTACTAAAGGACTGACAAAGTCAAACCATTAAAGTTACTGTTTACTACAGGCCACTTTGTTTGCTCTCGCCACAGGCTGTTTGCATTGACCACAGACTGCCCTTTTGTGCCAGCACTTGTTTTTAGCCAATCAGCATCTGCGCAGAAAAACTCCCCCAACAAGTTTATGACTAGTTTTAATTTAAGTACCTTATCATGCATGTAGGCTTCCTGCTGCATATTGACTGAGTTGTGTTTGTTGTGTGTCCTTGGTATTTTCAGTGGCATCCTCTCAGCTTTAGGAAATCTTCTGTCTCAGATTTTGGAGGCAAGAAAAAAGGCCAAGAATGGAGTCATGTTCAATGAGATTGATACATCCGGAGCTGCACGCTATGCCATTTATGGGTGAGACTCATACAGAAACTAAACTGATTGTTGACATGCTTTTCATGGCTCACATACAACAAGAAAATGAATGTAATGGTACATCAGTACATCAGCTGTCATGCAAAATTGAGCTCCCCATTTTGGTAGTAATATTATGCTTGCTTGTCTGTTTCAGGTTGTTTATTACAGGACCGGTGAGTCATTACTTTTACCAGCTGATGGAAGTGTGGATGCCCAGCACAGACCCGCTCTGCATAGTTAAACGTCTGCTACTGGATCGGCTTGTTTTTGCCCCCAGCTTTCTGCTTATTTTCTACTTCGTTATGACTGTTCTGGAGGTAGGTCATTTCAGAAACTGTCCCTCCTAATCATCTCATTAAAGGGGCTCTCCAATGATTTGATATTGCACTGGTATAAAGTTGGGGTGATTGAGAGACACAGGATAAAAGATCAAAATAGCACCAAAAGAAGCCAAAATATCCTGAATTTTGTTAGGCTTTATGAGTGAAACTAAAAAAAATGCAGGGCACTATACTATCTTCTTCTTCTTCTTCTTCCCATAATGCAACATGATAGCCCCTCTTATTTGACCCTCTGAGCACAACGTGATCTCATGGGAAGGCGTGTAAATAGCATACCACTTTTATGGACATTTAGTGTGTCATGTCTATGCATTTTAAGCATTTTTTGGTCATTTAATGCCCCATTGTCATTACCAACTCGTTACATATGGATACACGGTAGCAGTTTTAAACACATGGTTAATGTGATGTTTAGTAAAAGGTCATGGTTTTGGTATGTTTTGTAAATTAAGTTATGTACTCAAGCTCAGTAGTCAATGTAAATTAGTCAACAGTTAAAGGTGCACAAAAGGTGCACACTCCAGGGTTATCCAGGGTCGGGTTGTGGGGTAACAGCTCCAGCAGAGGACCCCAAACTTCCCTTTCCAGGGCCACATTTACTAGCTCTGACTGGGGGACCTCGAGAGCCCCTCACAGATGGCTTAGTTTCTCACCCTTTCTCTAAGGGAGATGCCAACCACCCTCCTGAGAAAACCCATTTCAGCCGCTTGTACCCACGATCTAGGTCTTTCGGTCATGACCCAGCCCTCATAACCATAGGAGAGAGTAGGAACAAAGATAGGCCAGTAGAGCGGTGCTAAAATTCCACATCCCTTGCATTTATATAGCAGCCAAATAACTCTTCAATCAGTGAAAATGCATGGAGTTCAAAACTTGGGGCATATCAGGTCATATTTCTGGGTTTACATCAATAGAGAGAATAAACAAAACACTGTTTGTGCTAAAATCAATATCCAAAGGATATAAATAGCAGCAAACAGTGATTGTAATGTATAGATATAGAGGAGTAATGTCTACCTGAGCAGAGAATGAAGCGGCTCTCCCCCTGTGTGTGTTGTAATCCGAGCTTCTCTTTGCTTTGTTTACATAGCTGGGCCGGCCGCATGCGCCTTTTAGCACAGCTTTATGCATGTGAGCATGCCCTACTGGCTAGGTGCTGTCTGCTCTTATACAGCGGTTACAGCTGATAACGCTTGTTATTCCTGTCATTGCAGAAGCCTAGCATCCAACCTCTGGTTCCCTGTCAGATAAACACTGGTATTGCTGTTAGCACTTTCACCGCACTTTTAGCGCTGTTAGCACTATTAGCTCCAAGCCACCGGCTAGTCGTCGCCATGTTGAAATGCTCCCAGTCCCATATTTAGCATCTTTAATTATTGGTGTCACACACAACAGCGGCGTCCTGGGTGAAAATCATGTTTTTGTTTGACCCACCCATCCACCCCGTCTCTTCCCTACGAGGACTTCCACACTCTTTATACTACACCTGTCCTCTGGACTAATTGTTCTTTGCATCTGATATTGCCGTGGCGTGAAATGCTGTATGAAAAGCAATAAATGCATAGTGATAACATGTGAAATGACTTAAGAAATTAGCACTAAGTCCAAATCTAAGTCCAGTTGCCTTCGATTCAATTTTTGCCAGAATGAATAAGATAAGAAAGATAAGATATTCCTTTATTGGTCCCACAGTGGGGAAATTCACAATATGAATATGACCTGGATGAATGAGAACCTTCACAGACTAAGAAATTAGTGTTATTCATACGCCATTTGGTGATACCAGGCTGCCGTGCCTATTCCTTTCAAAATCATTTCCCCAGTATGTTGCAACAGTTTTGCTGTTATCATTTGTTTTTGTTAATGGAACTTCCCATGACTATTTATAGATGTATACAATATGATTTACTGCCACTCATGCAATGTTTCAACCTGGATTTTTACTGTGTTTAGTCCACTGTCTTATATGCAATGTTAAACACATTCTATGAAGTTTTTCATACAGACGAAGGATGGACACGTAAATATAAAATGATCCCAATCTATTTTCAGGCTAAAGGGTGGAGAGACTTTGAAAAGAAGATGAGAGGAAGTTACTGGACTGCTTTAAAGATGAACTGGAAAGTGTGGACTCCCTTCCAGTTCATCAATATCAACTTTGTGCCTGTCCAGGTATACAGCATCCTGTTATTGAACTAATGATGAGTCACATAATGACACTACTTCTAATGGTTTTCCCCTTCTCTTCCTGTGTCTGTTTCTGCTTTCAGTTTCGAGTGCTGTTTGCCAACATGATCGCCTTATTTTGGTACGCCTACCTGACAACTGTGAGGAAATGAAGCTTCCCAAGAACTCCACACTAAAAAACAGTCTGGAGGCTTCAGCATTTGTCTGTCTATTGTACTACTATTTCTAATCTGGACAATAATTCTCACACAGTAATTTCCCGTACAATGACTTTAAGCCATTATAACATGCTGCTATGAGATGTTGGATACATAAGTGCATTTTTAATTACAGAACATAATATATGTATTTTTTACACAGAACTGGCAAACTCTAGTAAGATCCAATAGTAAACATTGAATTATGTGACTGAAATAGTCTAATTTAACTATTAGAATAATGTAAATTTTAAAATAATGCTAAAATGTGCCTTTCTGGTTACTTTAGTTTTGTTTGTGGGTGCAGCTCCGTCCCAGAGGGGAGGAAATGGTAAAGTACAGGAAATGTGAGGAGACATGCAAACTTATATTTGGTTCTTTATTTTTTTAAGTATCCAGTTAAAATAATTGTAATTCATATTTGTCAAAATAAAATTAATACATGCAGTTTTGTGTAAAAAAAAAAAAAAAATAAAGTTAAAAGTTTTTTAACATCTAATGAGGAATGCATTGTTTTTTTTTTTTCCTTCAAATGAAAAAACAAATAAATAAAGAAATATGGCATTTAAGGCTAAATGATGTTGGCGCGGATTAAATAAAGGAATGTAAATTTCTGATAAATTAACCAGATTATTGTCCTCAGCCTCCCCTCAGTCGTAGATTCAGGTCGATGGTGCTCATCGCTGTAACGTTGTAGTCGGACAGCCTCCCCCCCATCATCTCTCTGCCCTGGTGGATGAGCCTCTGCTGGCTCACCGGGACCCCCTCCCCCTCTCTGCACTGGACCCTGGTCTTGAAGTTGGCCACGGTCTCGTCGGGTTTGATGTCGTAGGTGCTGATCTTGCCCTTCTCGTTCCTGAGGAAGACCTGGATGGTCGCGGGCTGGGTCACCAGCAGAGAGACCCGGGCTCCGTGCCGCAGGCCGTAGTGGCTGACGGCCTGGGAGTCGTCGCTGAGAGGAGTGCTCATCCCGTTCACAAACACCAGCCTCTGCGACTCAGACGGGACTCCCAGTCGCTCCTGGATCCGCATTTTCAGAGAGCCCACCGTGTCTTGAGGGTGTACACCCAGGACGTGGGAAGTCCCGTTCAGCATAATGATGGTGATATCCATGATGAAAGTGGTCTGAAAGATCATTCAGTACATTATTATTACAGCAAGTCTACATGAAATCCTGCTCTCAGTATCACGTATCTCACCACAGAGTTGAGGACAGACTCCTACCTTGTGCTCACTTTAAATTCCTCCGCAAATGTTGAAGTCTTCAGGCGCAGACAACAGATGCTCAGCTGTCGGAGGCTTCAGCTCACCGCTTTATATACAGCCGGAGTCAGCTGATCGACGTCTCCCAAAACTTTCGTTTTCCCTTCTCAGCCTCTCTCTAACTTTCGGTTTCGTGTCTCCCAACATGACTCCGGCATTTATTTATTTGGAGCTCCTTGTTTTTTTCTTTAAAAGTAGTTGTTACATAGAAAAAGGGTCCGTGTAGTAAAAGATGCATAAAAATAGCTAAAAATAAACACACATGAAGTAAAATGTAAGGAAAGAAAAATAATAAAGTAATAATAATAAAATCTGGCTGTGCTGAAATCTCTAAATAATCTAATAGTTTTATTTCGTAGTATAATTTTGAATTTTATGTTTTCAATCGTAGTCAAAAATAAGTTTTAAAATCAGTATCTTTAAAAATATAAAAGGATAATCCTTTAAGCCATATAATTTAATGGATATAATATTTTGCTACGATATTGATCATGTCAATTTCATCTGCCGAAAAACAGGGATTGTTATTCTGTATTTTTTTTTATTCTTACAGACTGCTGTTATGGCCGCTGCAATGTTTTGATTTCTACCACAGACTTAAGGCACCTTTATGGATTTATCACCTTTATAATCAAACAAGTGAGGCAACAGCAGGCAACTGGAGATTTACAGGGGACTTTAGTGGGCTGGTTAGTTTATGTAAGGTCAAATCAGGACTACAAGGAAGGATAAAATAATTTCATCAGATACAATGTGCCTGACAAACATATCAGCCACTTAAAAAAAGTTTTCTATGGAAACAAAGCAGAACAAGGGAGACAAGTACGAAGTGTTCTTTTTAATTTAAGTTAAACGACACTAGACTGAAAACAGGACACATGAAGATCATAATGTAAATCACAAATAAAAACAATGTACTGCCCTCTGGCTGTCACCTCACTGCTTGATCACACTTTCAGTTAAATGATACTGAAACCAAAATGAGATTTTACCATACTGCAGGTGTCAAATGAAACTGAAAAATAACAAATCTAAATGCATGAACAGCAGGTTTTTACTTTATACAAATATTTATATTAAATATCATAACTCTGAGTCTTTCAGCATGGTGGCCCTCTCCTCCCTCTTTGGTAGAGGAATATTTCCTGTGGTGAGAAAATAAATATTGGTTAAGGATCTTACAGTTAGAAACAAAACAGGATGAAAAAGGTTAAAGGCTAATTTGAGATAAGATTCAACTTTGTCATTGCAGAGTGATGTATTGAGAACAAGTAGAATAAATACCAAAGGGTAGATATGAATAGAGATGTACACAGTATGAACGAGTGTTGCCAAACTATAAAGTGCAGGTATAAGTACAGACATCAGTATAAATATGAATACTACAGGAGAGATGTGCAGTATACAATGAGTACACTAGTATGAATATGTATGGGACAAGCTTATATAGTACAGGACAGCTAAGAGTATGTACAGTAGTAAGTCCGCAGGTACTGAGGCATTAGTATAAAATCAACCCTGATGTTTTAAAATACATGTATTCAGCTTTTTTCTTACCTGGCGGTGCCACAAAATATTCCTCAACTGTGTTTTTGGAGAGCTGAAGCAGTTCTTCAGCACAGTCTCCTTCCATCACTGCATCGTCCCTCAGGTTTAATGACCTGATTGTGCATAGATAAAACATAACCATACTCATACAATACACTTCACAAGAGTTAAAAACTGAGCTATACAATTTTTTACTCATTTGTGATGCTATTTTCAGCCCACTAGCACTAAATGGCTTATGAATGACATTGTAATTTGCTAGTCATTTAGTGTGCAATAAGGACGTCATTCTTGCTTTAGGCTTGTCATTTGTAGTCTGTATTAACTGCAATGTAAACACATCCATGTAAATAAGCTACGCTCAGAGCTAATTATGTGAAATAAAAAGTGAAAATGACATGGTGGGTGGCAGGAGAGGTGAGGTGGATGACTCAAACAAACACAGGACTTTCAACCAGGAGATCGGTGTTTGTTAGTGACATGTTTTCTGTACATATACTACATTGTTTCTGTATGTATTTTATGTAGTTTACATACTTATTTTAAGCCCAACCACAATGTTTTTCCTAAATCTGTGTGGTTTTGTTGGAGAAACAGTGCGGCCCGTTACTGTAGTTTTGATGTATAATGCCAAAATGCACTTTCATGACACTCAGAATGTCGTAATGTTGTGCTATTTATACAGCTTCCCATGAGATCGGGTTGGCTGTTTTATATGTGTCATAACTGTGACAAAAAGGAACCACATGCAATAACTAGATAACTGTCTGTACTATACCTATCCTCCAGAACTGAATCCATTGGTTCAACCCCTGTCGTGTCAACAACATGAAGCTGATCTGCAAATTGTATAGCTTTCTCCAAACAGGCCAGTCCCTCTTTGTTGCGGAAATCAACCAAGGCCAGTCGCTCCAGTTTGTCCACCAGGTCAGCAGGGATATGGGCAGGCTGCAAAATCAATGGTGTGTTGCAATGTGTGACAGTTTCTTTCAGCCATCACTTAAAAACGTCTTTAACTGTGAGTAAGCACTGAATAAAGTCATTACATCCATTAATAACTTCTAATCAGCAAACACCATCATGACTCATGCCTCATAATTTGACCTTTGGTCTTTGGTAATGTTTGCTGTTTTGTTTTGTTGACATCAGTGTGATTTTGTCTTGATGTCCCTGAAAACAAAACAAAAAAGTACAACTGTCTGTGGAACCATAAATAAGTTTGTACTAAAAGCACTGTAACTTTGGCAAATATCCCCTCGATTTGTCAAACTCACAACTGCTCATGTTAATTACACTGAATACATTTTTGTAGGCAACGAAGATGGCTGGGTTGGGAACCGGAGGGTCACCGGTTCAAGTCCCGACATGGACCAAAAACTGAGTGTGAACTGGTAGCTGGAGAGGTGCCAGTTTACCTCTTGGGCACTGCCGAGGTGCCCCTGAGCAAGGCACCAAACCCCCAACTGCTCGGGGCGCTTGTCAGGAGCAGCCCCCTCACTCTGACATCTCTCCATTAATGCATGTATGTGTGTGTTTCAGGTCTGCATGTACCATGTATGAGGAGTTTAACAGAGTGTAAATTGAATTTCCCCATTGTGGGACTAATAAAGGTAGATCTTCTTCTTCTTCTTTTGGTACCAGTGATCCACTAATGAAGGTCTTTTTATTAAAAGACATTTTTTTTTTATTATTGTGGTTCGTGTCTATATAAAACGAGCACATTTGAAAGTTCTTCAGGGACAAAAATGGCCAAAACAAGGAACCTAACAGGAAACACGCCTGAAGATACAGATTCTCTGCCAGAATGGGTACAGCTGCTGCCAGATAGCCAGGAAGTGCAAATGCAGTCCTTCAGCAGCTGGATACACTCTGCAGAAGGGGTTTCTTCAGCAAGAAATGGCTACATCCTGATCCACATGTGCAGGGAAAACCGCTGAATGACATCACAGCAGATACGGCGGCAGTGGTCAAACCAAACTGGTGTCCAGTGTTCCACCTGCACTATACGTGGCCGACTTTTAAATCGTGGCTTGAGGCCTTCAAGGCTGTCAAGAAGCCCCTGATCAGACAGGCAGAGGTTAGCACGATGTCGTTGGGCCCAAGCAAGAAGAACTGAACTGGACACCCAGGGACTGGAAGAAGATTCAGTGGTCAGATGAGTCCAGTTTCCAACTTAAACTTCCTCCTGCTAATGTGAGGGTACGCAGAAGGCCAGGCAAAGCATCATCTCCAGCATGTACAGTACCTACTGTCAAACATGGTGGAGGCAGTCTCATGGTTTGGGGATGCATGAGTGCTGTTGGTGTTGGTTATCTCACTGTCTGTGATGCACATTGAACTCTGCAAAGCATTGTGCCATTCTCGAAACCCACATGCTCCCTTCTGCATGTGCACTGTTCCGTCAAGGCCAAAACTGGATTTTTCAACAAGATAATGTCCCTTGCCACACATCTGCAGGAGCACAGTATCCAGGTCTTAGAGTGGCCAGCTCAATCCCCGGACATAGGCCCCATTGAAAAATCTGTGGTAGATTATCAAAGCATAAACCAAAGACTTAAGAAGAATTAAAAGTAGTAATTCACAAAGAATGGGACAAGATTACCCCTCAACAGTGACGTGCCAGCCAGGGTTACAGCTTTACTGCGTGCTAATGGCAGGACAACTTAATATTAATTTGATGACAATGTTGAAACTGTCAATAATTTAGTTTTGTTAGTTTTTCTTGTAAACAATAAATAAAGAAAATAACATTTGTATTTGTTTGTGTTTGTCTAGTGCAGCCACACCTTTTGAAACACACAAAAAAGATTTTTTCCACAAATATTTCATGATAATATTGAGTTTGTGTAAAATTTTACGGATGTCCAAAAACTTTTTTCCGATCACTGTACATATGGCACCTGACTATTGTCAGACAAGGCTTTCAACTACATATCTAATATCTAACATGATTTTGAAGGCATTATTAGGTCACCAAGCATTACTTAACACAACCCAAGTACAGGATTTTGTTCACATTCAACAGTCATGAGGATGTTACCGGGGGCAGTTGGTCCTCTGGTAATAGTTTCCATGTTGGAACCGCTGGTACCTGTTAAAAGGGACACCCAGGTAACAAGGCTGACAAGTCAATGCTGTGCTTTGGCTACTGAATAAACCGACTGTAACTCAAATAATACTCTTTGACCTTAAAATTTACCTTGGAGTTATGTGGTTGAGAGCTCAACAGACGCGTTGTATTTGTGCTGTAACTCTGCAGGCGGCTGTTTCCTCCTCTGTGAACGTTCACCTCGTTTGTCACTGAGTAGCTGTCGGTTGTTAACACGTTAAATGAAGGCCGAGTCATTATCAGTGACATGCCACGAAATGTGCGTTTAGCAGCGAGGCTAAACACCGACATTTTCAGGACAATTAGGTAGTCATCTATGCGCGAGTCGTGTAAAAAACGTGCCACTTTTTTGTAGTATTTAATAGCTCACCAGGAAGATCATTGCTGGGCTCTAAATCGTCTAAACTAGCATGCATGTAGCTAGCTGACAACTTACTGTTTAGCTAACGTTAGCCCAAGAGGCGGTGGGACGAGAGACAGCGAGAGGTTTACCGTCCACTTCCTTCCGCCTTCGCTTATAGTCCATACAGACAACAGACTGGTTCGTTTTAAATGAAATGTAGTGGGAGCGTCTTAAATGTGGAAGAATGTTATATCAAACATTAAACCGTTGTAAAAAGCTTGTAAAACGCACTGTCAACATTTAATCAGACCACACAGTCATAGGATGTTTTAAACTATTTTAATAAGAATACGTCACTTTTTCCACTCCTGAGCTCCCGGATAGCTCAGTCGGTAGAACATCAGACTTTTAATCTGAGGGTCCTGGGTTCAAATCCCCGTTCAGGTAGTAGTATTTTCACTTTATCCACGCTTATCCAGGGTCGCGGGGGCAACAGGGGACCCCAAACTTCCCTTTCTCAGGCGGTATTCTTACCAGATGCCCGAACCACCTCAACTGGCTCCTTTCAACGCAAAGTAGTCCCTCACAGATGACTGAGATTCTCACCTTATCTCTAAGGAAGGTGCCAGCCACCCTCCTGAGAAAACCCATTTCGGCCGCTCGTACTCGCGATCTAGCTCTTTCGGTCATGACCATAGGTGAGAGTAGGCACGAAGATTGACCGGTAGATAGAGAGCTTTTCCTTCCGGCTCAACCCTCTTTTCGTCACAACGGTTCGGTACAGCGACTGCAATACCGCCCCCGCTGCTCCGATTCTCCGGCCAGTCTCACGTTCCATTGTTCCCTCGCTCGCGAACAAGACCCCGAGGTACTTGAACTCCTTCACTTGGGGTAAACACTCATTCCCTACCCGGAGTAGGCAATCCAACCACTCTCCTGCTGAGAGTGTAAAACACACTGTCAACATTTAATGGGACCACACAGTCACAGGATGTTTTATACTATTTTAATAGGGATACGTCACTCCGTTTGCCAGAGCGCCCGGATAGCTCAGTCGGTAGAGCATCAGACTTTTAATCTGAGGGTCCAGGGTTCAAGTCCCTGTTCGGGCGATAGTTACTTTAGTTGCTACCAGCTGTAACAAGGTGTGACTATGAGCCTTGAAGCTGATCACCAATTCTTGTACGCTAATTACTGAGACACAAAAATGACCTAAAGTAACAGTGTGTCAGATTTGCAGAAATCTATAGGCAGAAATTATATATCATATTAATAAGTATGTTTTCGTTTTGCTTTTTTTTAATCACCTGATAAGATAAGATAAGATAAGATATTCCTTTATTAGTCCCACAGTGGGGAAATTCACAAGAATCATTGTTTTTTCATTACCTTAGGATGAGCCGTTAATACTGTATGTATATAGGGAGTGGGTGCCCCCCAGGAAGAGCGCTACGCTTTGCAGCAAATTTCTGTAGTGGCCTTAGGACGACACTACAACTTTCCTGTCCGCCATGTGATGCCATTGGGCCCCAAAACCTACACTGAAAAAGAGACATCTGTCAGACCCCAGTTTGAAAATTTGAAAAGCCCTTATTTAAATCATTAGGTCCTTATAGTTATAAAATGCACTAATTGCCAAATCCAGAGGTATTTCCCTTCATCCGTTTGTGTGATTGAGCCCCAGTGCACAAATAAATGTCTTAAATCTATTTCTACATCTTTGTTCATCTATATCTATATATTCTGTAAGTATGCCAAATGAGGTAAGAAGCTCAAGCCTCAGGTTAATGCATTTATTTATTTTTGAATTTATTTTGTTTCAGCATTTATTCTTATATTTCTGTTTCTATTTATGCATTTACTTATTATTGATACTAATTTTTAATAATATAAAAAAACTTAACACAGCTCTAATTCACCTTGTGGGGGATATGAATATTTGAACAAAGTTTCACCACAATCCATCTAATGGTTGTTTAGATTGTCTCTGGTCATCTAGTCCATTTATCAACCCTCTAATTTCATGATATATCTGACTCTCACCTCAGTTTGATTTAATTGAGTAAAATACACATTACAAGATGTTTTGGAAAAATAATGATGATTCCATTTTTATTGTTTTATTATAAGAACATATACCATTTAATATATACTATATATGAACTCTTATAATTTGATGTTTTACAATACACATTTAGAACTGGCCACAAAATAAAAAATATCAGCTTTACAAACAAAGCAGCATCTGAATGAGAAAATGAATGAATAAATAAATGTATAAATAAATACTTACTAAATAAATGTTACAATAAATTAAAAAAGGTTTTCCGACAGCAGGTAGCATTCACAAACATCAATATTAAAACAAGTCATCTCACCACATTCATGAAACAACACTTGAAGACCAACTGAGTGAAGTTTTAGGCAACGAATGACAAGCATAAATGTCGGTAACTGAGGCCAACATTAGTATTACGGTAATTTAGGGGTTAAAAGCATATATATTGTATGTCCACACAAGCCCCAAATCTGCCAAAACATCAACATGGTTTCCCTCATAACATCGTCTCTACCTTAATTTTCATCTCTCCATTTACGCCACTCTCACAGTTAAGTTTCTGAAAAACGTGGCACCGCAAAACTTTTCATTTGGTCGCTGTGTGATCTTCCCAATTCATAATCATATTCAAGCTGAAATTAGCAGTTTATCCAACAAACATGTTCCAGACAATACAGGACAAAAATCAAGGTGAGTAAACGGCACAATTTGCAAAATATACAATGTTCACTGGATAATGAAAATAACTTAAGAGGCTATCAAATCAGGCTTGTTGCTTTATATAACTCTTTGCCCAGACATCTGTAAGTCACCTAAATATTGGGTTATGGTTTTACATAATATAATTGTCATAAGTTAAACACATTTTTTCTCTCAATACAGTACAATTCACACATAACAAATAAAGACAATATTTGGCAGACGAGGCAGTTCAATTAAAACATTAAAAACACTGTTGGATGCTAGATCACTGACATGGCGCTAAAAGCTAAATTATTCTTAATGTTGTGTCTTACACTGACTTTTAATCAGTCATGAGTAAAAAGTAATTTAATTTTGGGGTGTTGTGTTTATAGAAAATGAAAAGTTTGCTGACATTATTTCCTTCATTAAGGGGTAGAAATAGGGGGACAACTTATTGATATGTTTTATAGTTTAATCTTGTAGACTTTGACTATTAAAATAATTATTAGAAACTATTATCACAATGTGTTTATCTCATAAATATAGTCTCTGGTGGAATTCAGCTCTGCATTTTGGTTTGAAGTGTGCAACTAAAACCATCATCATCTCAAAAATATTAAGTGCACTCGGATTAAGATTGACACTTAAGGGATTTCTGACAAAAATATTTAGAAACTAAAGAAAAGGTTTTTCAGATTAATTTGTTTTCACTTGAACATACTGACAAATATGAAGCATAATATTCTGATACATCTGTAGACAACACAAACAGCATTGTGGATACAGTCAATAAAGCGTATAGCAGCAAACTGTGATTATAAAGGCTTTATGTGTGTGTGTGTGTGTGTGTGTGTGTGCATGTACGTGTATGTGTGAGAGGAGTTTGTGTTCTACTCTTGTGCTGCTACAGCCGGTCACACTTGGAAGGAAAAAGAAGACAAAGAGCTAAATCACTTGTTCTCTATCAGCATCTGCACTTTGCACACCAGGTCTCTGGCCATGGTCAACATCTGCTTTATGTTGTGGTGCTCAGCCATTTCTGAAAAACGAAAGAAGAAAGTTTAATTTTTCTTCACAATAACTTTGGCTACTCTAAACCACACAAATAGAGGATTTTATTGCCTTAAATGTCTGAAGAACATCTGAACAGATGTGCCACAGCTAATTTTAGATCCTTTCATCATGTAATTTAACATTCAGCAACAGTGATGCATCAGGTTCCAGTGGAATAAAACTGAAGTAGTAGCTATTTAGTATTGCTCCTCCATAAAGTTGTAGCCTGGTTCCAGATCTCTGACTTGCATTTCAAATTTTTATTGAAATAGGTCTAGTGTTGTGCTCACTGACGGCTGTTTCCCTGGTTGGAAAACCGACTCATTCAGCGCTTCTTCAGTTAGTAAATTTCAATTGGGACTTCATCTCAGTTCCATTATCAGGCTTATAATACTAAATAGAACGGAAAAAATCAATGCAGCAGAGGGCGACATACAGTAATCTGACTTTAAGTCTCTAGTATAGAGCCATACATCCATCCATCCATTATCTGCGAGCCTGTTCAGGGACACTGGGGGCTGGAACTGACCCCAGCTTACACTGGGCAAGGCAGGGTACACCCTGGACAGGTCACCAGACTATAACAGGGCTGACACATAGAGACAGACAACCTTTCACACTCACATTCACACCTATGGGAAATTAACCAAACATGCATTACTTTGGACTGTGGGAGGATGTCCGAGAAAACCCACGCTAACACAGGAACCACGCCCTCAATTATGCCTAACTTTAAGCCTTAGTATAATTTACACAGGTGAGTTATATAAAAAATCACCCCATGTACAGTTGTTATGAACAGAGAAAGACCAAAAAACATTTTTTTTGTACCAGGCTGTAAAAATGTTTAATGTTTAATGTTAATGCATTTTTTGCACCAGAGGTTGCCGTTTGGTCATATCAGGACTCACATCCACAGATGACTTTATGCCACTGTATTGGCAAGCCGAGCAGTCCTCCCCATGACAAGTTGAGTGATTAGCAATGTGTGAAATCAGTGGAGGGCACCCTTAACAGGAATGAGAAGAGGTGTATGTGAACAACATCAGCTGAAAAGTGGCATATTTTACCATTGAAGAACTTTATGATGTCAGTGAAATCCATGTTGTTCTCGAGGATTATGTCCCTGTAGATCTCCACCAGCGCCAGGGCGATGAAGAGGACAAAGTGACTAGACGAGACACACTTGGCAGCCCAGATCGTCTCCCACACTGCGAACACGTCATCATACACCAGCTCTGGAAAAGAAATCACATGGAAATGTGAGTGTGTTTGAGGGCTCGGATGGGAGGAGAGTTTGCAGGAAGTGGAGTTATCAGCGGAGAGTGATAAGAGTGGAAGCAGGTGTTTGCAGGAGTGGGAGAGAGGAGAGCTATCCGGGGTGAGAAAACAAGTCTATTGTTTATTACTTATAAAAACCTATTTATGCAGATGCAGTTCATGGCAATTAATTCAACTCCCAGGAATGGTTTTCTAAAAATATAACTGACTTTCAAATCCTTTTCGAGATTTAATTATTAAATGTCCTGTTAGCAAGCTGCCAAATGGTGTGGCATCTTATCACTGATAGAGGAGTGAATCTCCTACTCCTCTAATTGGCACCAATTCGTTTGCGCCATGCAGCCACTTTACCTCGCTTGAAGTCTAAGAGAAACCAGCGGTAGCAGAAGTAGAAGTGGGTATAGTCTCCGTTCTGGTGCATTAGCTCAAACAGCTCAGAATCCAGGATCTACATAGACAGGGGAATCAGAGGAGATTTAGGGAAGTAAATAATGAGACTGGTTGTGGAGGAAAATGTGAAAATGTTGATACGTGACTGCTATAGTATGTGTAAAGACTTTACTGGTGCTGTGTCACCTGGATTAGAGAGCGCATGTTGGCAAAGTGAGTATCCATAGCTCCTCCATGTGGAAAGTTTTGATTCATCCTCTTCATGAGCTCAGTGAAGCAGCTGAAGGCCATGGCCTCTGAAAGGAGGAAATGGAGAGAGGAAGCTAGGCTGAGAAAGTGAGGGGGCAAACAGTCCTATGTTGTTCCATCAATAACTTAAAAATATACCAAATGTCGGAGAGGAGACGTGATTCGTTGTTGACTCACCGTCATCCAGAATGACTAGAAGAGGAGCCAGCAGATCACACATGCCCTGTACGTAACCGATGTCAAGGTGCCTCCAGATATAGCTGTAAATATACAATCGAGAGAAGAAGAACTTAACACTCATATGCTGAGTCATACGCTGCACAGGATTTAGAGGTATTTCCACATTTTCCTTCAATGCTGAAGATAGTTTTTTTTTTATAATAATGTTCACCATTTATCAAAGCAACGACTTCTGAAGTACTAAATGATTAGGCTTCTCTGAGGTGTAAAGATAATACTTTTTTTGGCCTGGGAGGTCCCAGGTAGAGGTAGAGGGGTAGTCATTTTTCCTATTATGGATGGCCCTTCAGTCAGCTTTCTATATGTGGAAATGCACTGGGGAGAAAAATGAATCTATTAATGTCAAAGGATAAGCCTGGCATTATATTTACATTGCTCTTACTGTCAGCAAATCCTATGAAAATACCAACAATGTGTTATTCTGTCTTTCCCTAGCCTGTCTGTGGTACTCAGCCCCACGTCTATGTGTTCCTACTGAAGACCTACATCTTTAAAAACAGGTCACACATATATCATTTCAAATAAAAAAAAAGGCTATGTAATTTCCTGAATCAGCAAGGCACTGTAGGTTTTAACAAATGTTACTCAAACAGCTGTAAACCATGCATTTGTTGGGGAGTATTTTCAGCTCACTGACACACATTTGATTCTACAGAGTATAGGCCCTTTTCACGGCAGCCATTTTGAAATGTCATCTCAGGGTAAACACAGGTGTAATTCATAACATTAATTATGCTCCCATTATATTTAGTGTCACAGCCATTCTAATGAGTGAGCATACATAATACCAGGGCCCTGGCCCACCTAAATGGAACAGCGCCATAATTAATGTTTTAATTACACCTATGTTCACCCTACAATGACATGTCATAATGGCTGCTGTGAAAAGGACCTATTTACAGCAGGAAGGTGTAGGTGTGATGGACTCAAAATAAACTACAGTACCCTTGTTGTAGCAACATGTTATGCAGTATGACAGTGTGGCTCATTGATATGTCTTTCGGTGATACAGAGAACTGTGTATCTGTATATCATAATTTGTTGCTGGTGTTTTCAAAATTTCAATTATGGAGCATATTTGACAGGAAAAAGATAAGCAGTGAAGATGGGTAAAATGAGCATGTTTCCAGTCTTTGTTCCATCCCTGAGGCTATCAGTGTTTTACCTGCACATGATGTTGCGTAGTTTCTCCAGGTTGGCGGGAGTGAAGTACCAGTAGTTTCGGTCACAGCGCTGGACATCCTTTTCAATGCGGTGCAGATTTAACGTATACAAGTCCAAAAGCTCTTGCTGAAACAACAAAAACAATTAATAAATGAATAGATAAAAAAAGTTCATAATAGTGTTGATTTGCCCATAAATGAGCAGCATAAAGGAATTTGAGCTAGAAAATGTGTGTGCATACAGAGAAGGTACTCCCAGCAGAGTCTTGAGAGGTCGCCTCATTCTTAGTGTCTACAGAGTCGACCAGAGAGTCAAAGTTTGGGTAAAGGCTCTCCATCTCTGGCTCCTCACACAGGAGGGGTTCTGTGCCCTCTGGACTGGGCTTTCCCCGCTCCTCCACCTCCTGCTTGAACTCCATGTGGGGGGCAGAGTCCTCAGAGAAAGATGATGCTTCACAACGTCCCTTCCTGCTCCAAGGCACCATGGAAACTTTGGCTTTGGGGATCTCCTCCATCTCTATGGCTGAGGGAGACTCATCAGACTCAGTCATGGCCTGAGCCTCCTCTGACTGAGAGGCAAAGTAGGCTTCCCTTGCTCTCGAGACCCCCGTGTCTGCAGGGAAAACCAGGTTCTTTTCAACTTCAGGAGCCATGTGATCAACGAATATATTTTCTCTCCTTTCTGCAGAGAAAACCTCTAGTGGTTTACTCATCTGTGATTCACACATTTCCTTTGTCTTGTTTACATTTGTTTCTGCAGTTTCCTCAAAACTTGCTTCTGCTGTTTTAAGACTTTGCTCAACAAGATCTCCTTTTGATTCTGTAGCAGCTGCTGATACCATCATAGTATCCTCAGCTTGCACTTCGTTTTCTGTTTGCTCTGATTCTAAAGGTGTAATTCCTTTAACATCTGCCAATTCATCTTTATCTTCAGACTTGGGCCCCTCTGTTTTAATTGCTCCAGACTCAACAGTTTCTTGTGTTTTGGATCGCAGACTTGTCTCCTTGTCGGCCTCCACAAGCTCCTCAGTCTTGGTATTTTCTGCGGTTTTGGTCTCATCAGGTGCTTTCTCCTCCTCCACTACCTTCTCTTTGCTCTTCATTTTACCTCTCACCTGGCTGTCCACCTCCTCTGTCAGAGCTTCAGTCTCCACCGCTACAGGTTTGACTGGGCTCTGAGGAACAGCTGCAGATCTCGGGGTTGTATCAGGTGCAGCGCTGTCCTCTGTGCTGAGTGAGCCGTCCGACAGGCCGGAGGTCACAGAGAAGTTGCGGGAGGAGGGATGTCCAGAGTCGGGAGAGTTTGTCCCGTTCTGCAGAGCTCCATTGGGTATCTTTGGCACTTGTTTGGCTTCTTCGCTCTTGGGCTCTGTCTCGATCTGGTCAACCTCCTCTACGGACTCAAACACCTGAAAGAACAAGCCAAAGGGAAGCAGGCTACTCCAGGGGAAGGGATGGGAGGATGTGAAGAACTATCAAGGGAGAGAATGCAGGGATGAGGAATATTGGTTCAGAAAGTTGAGATCACATGCATTACTTAGGATCAGGATATTAGAAATCTAAAAATTCTTATAGATGCATTTAGTTTCATTAAAAGAAAGTCTGTGCAAGCTGTAATATGGTGAGTGTTTGATACCTGTGTGCTGCTGCTGGAGTCACTCTGTAGGTGAGCCAGACTCTGCCTGTCTGAGCTCTGGGAGGACTGGGACTGGGTAATACATTCAGACCAAGATATCATTATATAAAACTATTATTTATTGATATGCATCTTTGTTATTGTACATTGGCTCATGATGTGTGCTGTGCTCACATTAAAGGGATACTTGGGTGATTGCAATTTTGTAAAGATGCAGGAAAAGAGTGGTAAAACGTTCAAAGCATGGCTCAAGCTCCAAAAATGTTGGGTTGAACTTTTCCCATGATGCAATCAATACATCTTGAAAAATGCCCATGTCTTTATAATGCAGACTTGTATAAAATAGAAAACTACAGGCAGCCCAAGAGCTATACAACTACTTTCACAAGCTGAGAAGTACTACCCATAACTAGGAAATAGACTTTTACTTGTAAAATTCTCCACATTTACAGTATTTCCGGACTCTGAATGTAATGCATTACTGCTTCACCTCGTTGCTGACGGTGGAGTTGTGGTGGATCATCTTCTGACTGGAGCTGTCAATGCTCGCTCCAGAAGAGCATTTCGCTAATGCAGCAGCGTGCTGCTCCTTTTCCCGCTGACGGACGATCTCCTCACAACTGAGCCACTCGTCCATGGTCTGCTGATAGCACAATCTGACCTGTTCATCAACCTGGGGGAGAGGGGTAAGCGATCAAGGGTCAACGGTTCAGGTGGAAAATGCAGAAAGCCATAATCGTGGAAACTACAAACCTCCTTCCTCTCAGCTTCTGTCATTCCAAATTGATAATGACCCAGCAGGAACGGCCACACCTCTTTACGCAGCGAAGCCTCAACACCGCCAAAGTAGACCAGGCGAAGTAGCTCCGTCTCCTCATATGCCTAAGACACAACTTTTTGATCAGTCTTTGGACTCTCCCTTTCATTAAAAATACAATTACCACTCCCTGCACATTCAGTAGTGCTTCAGAGGAACACTGCAGCCTGAAGACAGATGCCTCATAGTAGCTTCTACTGTCAATGTAGGTGATGATTAATGCATCCAAACAGTGGTAGATTGGGAAAACTACAGGCACTGGTGCATCTCTCAGCTGCGATTGTACAGTATGTGTATGTGCTAATTATTTTGAATTTACTTCACATCAATATAAGTAAAAATTACTTTCAAATGTAAGTTAAGTACAGATCAAAAATAACTGTCCATAATTGTTTCTCAACCAGAAATCTATTGTTTAAATAGGTGTTTAAAGGGTTATGCTGTGTCTCTCCATATGTGTTCTATTTAAGTAAAGATCTGCATGGGTTGTAGAGGGAAACTGAAAAGAAAATACATTACATTTAAATTTAACCACTTATCTTTTAGGCCCTAAGTCATGTGATGGCAAGTGAGGCATCTTCAATAACAGACCAAACTATCGTGAGATGAAGCTGAAAACTCTGGAAAACGCTAGTAGGTGGTACACGAGTCAATTAATTGAGTCACTTTTCTGAGCGGCTACCCCAATAATAATCAAATATTACATTACAAAAAAATGTTTCAGGAAATGTATTTGCTAGTAAAACATATTCTGATGTTTAGGTCAAACTCTCTATGGCTCCAGGTAAATGTGATTAATATCCAAATAAACCGTAGATGATTGACGGGGCCAACAGTCACGCTTCATGCCCACTGTTGTGAGACTAATGGTGTGAGCCACATGATTAGCAGAGGATGAATATGGATGAGACAGAAGAGTGACAGAGTGAAAGAGACAGCCTGGGAGCGGACATGTGTGTGTGTGTGTGTGTGTGTGTGTGTGTGTGGATGGCAATGTGAGGTTTGTGTTGCAGCTCTGTGACACCAGCGACACTTACTCTGCAGTCCTGGAGGAACGTCTGCCACACGTCTGCGGTGAGCCCTTTGTAGGCATCGCACGGCCCATCAGGCGCCACAATGGTGTGATTGACGAGAGCAGAGAGGTGTGTACGCACCGTGGACAGGTGGCGGCAGTATGCCAACCCTGGTTGACAATACAGTTCATTACTTAATAGCTCTGCAGATGTTAGTGGTAATTCAAATGAGGATATTGCATACTACTTCCAGCACATTTTCACATTGAATGTGAACAAATTTACTATTTATTCATTCATATTTAAGGCTTTTCAGTGTAAAGTGATCACTTACAGCCATAAAACGCCCGAGAGATGATCTGATTCTTCATGTTGTCGCACAGCAGCTTCAGAGGAGCCCTGCAGGAAGATACAGCAAATAGCATTTCATCTTATGAGGAACAAACACTCTTCTTTTCTCTTTCCTAAAAGACCGTTATTAACCACCATTAAACTAATCACCTAGTGCATGAGACAGATACTGTATCTAATGTAGACTTTCTTACAGTGTTATGTATAACCCTTTAATCATTCAAATGATTACTTATTGTGCTGCCTCTTTGAACAAATTGGCCCCAAGGCTTTTAATAGCCTTCAGCTATTTTATGTGCCTCGCTTATCACCTCATTTTCCGAACACATTCTCATGTCAGTGAGGTAAATGTCACATAATTGTCTTGTGGGTAATTGCTAGCTTCTTGTATCTTTGCTCCTTTCTCTGTTTCGTCTGTATTGCTGATGATCGGCCTTGAGGGATGTCAGGTTTGCGTCTTCCCTGTCACAATGTAACACAACTCAGTCTAGCTTTGCAGTGTACTCATCTCTCACCTCTCATGGTTGCACCCTTTGGGTGTCGCTCCATCAGAGAAGCTCCCCTGAGAACAAGAGGAACACGAGGATTTCCTGAGCGTGGGATGCCACATTGTAGCTCCCTGATCCATCAAGTCTGGAGGAGTCACTACAATGAGCACACACACACACACACACACACACACACACACACACACACGCGCACACACGCGCCACACACACACACACACACACACACACACACACACACACACACACACACACACACACACACAAACACACACAAACACACACAAACACACCATCATCGTCACTTGAAAAGCATTATGCTGTGCAGGCTTTCAACAACAATTACATTTGCACTCAGATGATTTAAACACTTTGCATAAGCAGAATTATGTTCATCAATTGTGATCGACTGAAAGCACTTCAGAGTACAACGTGCTTGTGCTTGATTCCTGTTAGAGCAAAGATAAAGCATATAAACAGCAACATTCATGCAATCTGGAATTGATGCACAATTTGAAAGCTGTCATATTCAATTCCATTATTATAGAGAGAAAGATCAATTGAGCAAGATCCTTTCTCAATTCATGAGCCATATCCGATCAATCAGTTATCCACCCATGGGCTGTTAAAAGGTTACTGCGCTGTAATGCAGTAAAAAAGAGGGGCTTTAATAATGGGACACATCAATAAACTTTGCCACAGGCGCAGGATAGGCCAGGAGGATATTAGAAGCAGAGAGTTAAAGCAAGCTGACAGACACGCTAAGGTGTGACAGTGTTACAGCTGCTTCCTGTGAGTGAGGGGGATTCTTCAGGACAGCTGCAAGACCTCCGGGGTACAACCAGGGTCCCTGTTTTGGAGGTGGACTGTCCACTCAGTTGGAGGGAGAGGGAGGAAGTCAGATGGGGAGGATGGGATACAGTCACTGGAACAAACAATGAGTAACATTTTTATCAAAATGCAACTATCCGGAGAGGCCGTTGGGCGCTGCTCATATTTATGTGCTTCTCTGGAGGGAATCTCACCAAACTCTGACTGACTATTTGGAAAGAGGATGCGGAAGACATAGTCTGTGGCCTCGTCCTCCTCCTTATCGGAGACTGAGTCTGAGGATCCAGATCCCTGAGGAACCCTCTTCCGCAGCTTGGGAAACACCTTCCCCTGCAATGAGAATATAACTCATATTAAACTAACGCCAACAATAACAATGACTCCACCATCAGAGCCCAGCTAAGCCATCCATGTGAATTAATGATGATGAGTGTCTGCATGCTTAAGCTTATTAATAGAGGCTGAACATATGTGGGTGGTTTTCATTATTCTGTTTAGCTGCAGATACAACAAAATCCATTCATTAAAGTAGACAGTTTTTGTGTGGTGGTACAGAGAGAACATTAAGCCACGCATTCATTAGTATCACTCCAACCACGCAGTGCACCCATTTCTAAATGTCTTCTTTATTGATTTATTGATCAGATAAGGCTGATTTAGTATGTTAGTGCTCTTAATCTAGAAGAATGCCTGATATATGTAATTTGTGTTGTGGATGTGAAGCCACAGGAAAGTCCTCCTGTGCTGACCTTTCCCCTCTGGGACCAGAGTGGAGGGTCCAGCTGGCCGTGGGGCAGCAGGCCATTCTCCAGGCAGGAGAGGAACTGGAGCAAGTGGCCTCCTCTGGGGAAGCGTAGAGGAGGTCTTTGAATCCCATCCTGACTGACCAGCACCACCGTCCCCCCACTGTCAACTGCAGGAGATATACAGGACATGATTTCTTTGTTTTATTATTCATGATGCCATTTTACTTAACAGCTGTATTTAATTACAGACAGCAAAAACAAACAGAAAAGGCAGCAATAAGACACAAACACAGAGATAAAATTGTGCTATAAAGGTAAAGATTTGTGAGGACCCACCTTGTTGATGACAATGCAAGTAAACTATCTCGCCGAGAGGGATTGTCATGGCATAATCCCAGTATACACTGAAAAACATTAAATCAAATACACAGTCAATAAAATAACAACCCAGACTAGTCTTAGCACACTGGGTGGAGCTAGCGAGTGAAAAGCAAATAGGAAAAAGGAATATTCATCTGTGTAAGTCAAAATCTCAAGGAACATTAATTTTATGGCTAATAAAGAGAGAAGTCAGGAGTGTGCGCACAGACGAGCGGGAGCAGAGTAGACTAATGCTATAATCAATTATTTTGGCGAGAGGAACCATGCACAGGCACAGGAACATAACATGGTTTGCAGGTTTGAGAGATGTCTAACAGTGCCTCAGTCAATAAACCATCTGCTGGCTGCTGGTGTGCTGAAAATAAGCTTCATCAGATCAGCAGCATTGACTCTGCATACTGAGCCCCCGAGCCACACACAAACACGCTGCATTATTCAGTAACACCCGAGTGTTACACAAACAGCAGACAAAAGAAGTAAAGATGTATGTTTACATGTTAAATATTTTTGTATGAGAAGGATTACTAATATTATCAAACGCAGGCTCTGTAGACAGACACAGTCACCATAATCATAATATTCTGTTTGCAGCTGGATAATTTTGCACCTGCGCTCGTAGTCCAAGTCTCCAACAGAGCCGTTCATGAGTTGGTTCGGTGTCCACTTCAGGGTCATGAGGTCAGCATTCTGGTGCAGAGAGAGGTAACCCGGGATAGCCTGCATGTCGTCCCTCTGAAACAACCATGAGGATAGATGTATTCATTTGACGCAATAAGATATCGCAGTAGGGATGGGGGAAAAAAATCAATATTGCATAGTATTGCAATATTTTGCCATCATAACGATACAATACCACCAGGCCACTATTCTGTCTTTCAGAGGTTGTAGTATTAAAGCTAGAGTGAAGATACCGGTATCATAAAACTAAGGATCGATTGGTACATACAAGTCACATTAGCTTGTCTGGAAGATTGCTAAATAATGCTTCAACGTTATGCTAAATTTTGGTGAGGAAAAACTGGCATGGCCATTTTCAAATGGGTCCCTTGAACTCTGACCTCAAAATATGTGAATGAAAACTCTGAGATGAACAGAGTGAAAACTATCTTATTACATTAAACAGATGTTGACAAACTGCATAATTTGCAGTTGAAAAAAAGGTAATAAATCACAATATAGCTTGACTAAATGTTTAAAACTGCAATAAGATTGTATCATATATATAAACCTGGAGAAAACTGCATTGTTAGCGGAGAAAAAAATGCTAAGTACAGCAGTCTTGTGCATGTACTGCATTTACATAAATAACACACATAAACAAAGCAGTAACTTACATACTGTACATTACAGTTATTGCAGCATATATGTGAATTTTCCAGTTCAGAAAATATGTTTTGTCTGGATCAGTTGTTGCTGATAGGATTTTGGTCTTATTAACCACAGAGCATATTAGGCTCTTTTACATTGTTCAGATATGTATGGGATGACAATGCAATAGACAGACTGCCAATTTGTTCCGTGTCTTTCAAAGAAACAGTCCTCTGGTTATAATTATAATATTTAGCTGTGACATTTGTATAAAATGTCAGACCTATATATCTATGAGTTATCAAGAGGCATCGGACAGTTAATTACCGGCTGTACGAGCACATTGTTTTTGCCAAACAGGAGGGTCACCCTGCTGTTTTGATGCAGCGACTCCACATATTCACGAGCTGATGGCGAAGGCGAAGGGCGTTCATCCATGCTGCTGCTGGAGTGCCGCTTCTGGATCTGCACAACACAGACACAGAAATATGTCACATCTGATAAAATCGGTGCTAAACTAATGATTACCTTTGCTGAATAAATTACAGCTGGCCAGTCACAGTATATAGACAATTTCTATGACTAAAATCTCAAGACTCAAGATAAGAGAAATATAACATTCATTCATGTGCACCACTGCTTCTTCCCTGGTTCCTGATGCCAAAGACCAGTCTACTTTAGCTTTGAATACACATATACTACAAATGCACAGCACCACACAACTGTAAAGAGCATTGCAGTGCTGTAAGATGGGCTGATTTGTCCTGGTTCACTGATAACTCAAAGACTGAACAAGTGTGAAGGTCTCAGAGACGCTCTGTTCTTTCTCCTGGGACACGCTGTGCTTCACTTTACACAAAAATCTTAGCAGGTCCTCTTTAATCAGACAGGCAGCATCTCAGAAGGGAATGAAACTGATCACTGCACCACTAAAACTCTGCCTGCTTCATGCAGGATGGAATAAAAGATATGTGGCACTAATTCTACATCTTCATCTACAGTGTTACCAGTTTTAATACTCACACACAGTGCAGGCCTCTTAGTGGGAGAATCTTGTCTGCAGTGGCCGCCATGGATGCGATGTCTTTGCACCAACTCGTCAGCAGACGGGTCTGTCCAGAAGTGGTCGGCAGTCTTCATCTTTGTGTACTCCAAAGCACAAGGTCCAACTGTCACAGTGAGGGTGAACAGTTACATAGTGCAGACACTTTCTGTACGATTTGTTTTTGTGCTAAAAAAGTAGATTTTTCATCCCTTCTGATCAACCATAAAGGTACAAAGGATTTTATGATAGCTTAGAGCAGCAGTTCCCAACCTTTTTGGTTTGTAACCCTTAAAATACATTTTGTCTACTCGTGGCCCCTCGTTACAAGTTGCAAAAATTGACAGGTAGTGGCTAGTTCAAATACAGATTTCCAACCCACAATGCTTTTTTTCAGGGACTTGGAGGTGCAACAATATCTAATAATTCACTAGCAAAAGACAAAGATTAGAAAAAAAACATATAAACAGAGTTTTTTCTCGCAAAAACATGCTTTTTCTCTGCTTTCCTGTCTTGGCACACCTTCTCTGATTTATCTTGTGACCGTCTTGGCTGGGAAGATTTAGATGTATTTGTTGAGGAATAATTGTTTTCACAGCCAGATATATACATGGCAACATACAGATAGAATAGTACGCAAAATCTTCATGCATGCACTGCTTTAGGGTACAAAATTATACCAAGACAGTCTAATCTAAAGGTATAGGTATTAGCACACTGATCAAATTGCCTGCTGAGACCCAAATTCAGCCCCCAGCAGCAGTGCTTCTTGCTCGACCCCATCAGGGAGCTGGTGAGGGATCATGTCCCTGTCGCAGAACAGACCTCTACTGTTTAGACTGTTACCACTATATGCTTCAGTCTAAAACCTCCTTTGATTAAGAGTTGAATGTTGCAGCAACAAAGATGGCAATACAGAGCTATTACTAGAAACTGGGAGAAAAATGGGTAGCATAATGTCTTTGCATAGGATACTGGTCTAACAGCAACCTTTTGTAATGAAAAAAAAGTTAACACTCTGCTGAACTTGTTTCTAACACCACCATGATCTCACATTTTCATGTAAACACTGTTTCCCAAACTGGAGTGGGCCATCTGATGCTAGATGATTACATTAAAAGACACAAATGCTTACAATGTCACCTATAATTACCCAACAAAGAGGCAAGGATAGGTCCGTCCACAGGGTCCATTAGAACAGCCTCTTTCTCGTAGTATTTACTGGAAGACAAACGTGAAAGGGGGATTTTGAGGGGACATAGAGCTTTTGCAAAACAAACCGCTGAACAGCTGTTTCATTGACCCTTCTCGACGTACCTGCTGTTCTCCACCAGGTAGAGGACGATCTTGTCCAACACCTTTTCAAATAGAGCCGTCCGGATCCACAGGTTCTTGACTCCCTGTGGGTTGAGGCTGGGCAGCCGGGGCATCTTGCGAAGGCTGTCTTGACTTTGCAAGCTTTGACTTCGTCTGCAGGAGGAAAGCGTTTCAATATAAAGTATACTAGGGTTTAAAAATTCCATTAAGTAAAACTACATCTGTATGACGCTAATGGCATCAGTGATTCATGATTCAATAAAAGCTCAAAACATGAATTATGTAGAAGGTTTTCATAATAAAAAATAGCCCTTCAAGCAAGCAGACAGCCATTTGTTTTCAGTGCTTTCGCTTGCACAAGGCTTTGATATAAGCTTTGAAGTCTGCTGTGATGTGTGAGAATGAGCCGTGACGTCTGCGCCTCTCACTTTGTCTCAATGATCTGCTCGAGCTCCTGGGCCTTCCTGCACAGCTCCTCAGCTGGGACGAAGCTCTTCCCCACCTTCATGAAGAGCGCCGCTATCTTGTTGCTACGCAGAAAGCCTGCTGCTCGCCGTTTCAGCCCATGCAGGACGCATGCCTCCACCGCAGCTGTGCGGACACAAACACATGGTCATAGATAAATAAAAGTATAGAATCAAAACAAACAGCTGAAAGATGCCAAAGCACTCCGTGGAGCTTTCACAGTAATTTGCCCTATTGTTAATAAAAGTACTGAATAGTTCCACTATAATTTGTAACAGTTAATATCAACATTTTTCGCAATAAAATATGTCGTGGCACAAAATGCTCACAATATTATTTTGTGACAGCTTTGTGTGCCTTTTTGTGGAAGAAAATATTTGTCTTACATAACAGCATTTCATACATACACTTCAATTCAATTTACTTTATTTCACCAGGATAATCCACACAGTGTAGACACAGCAATAGTGCATTTCTGCACGTCAGATGTCAAATGAGTTTCATCACCATCTGTAATTCTACTATATATATCTACTGTATTTATGTTTTTAAAGTTCATGGCATATCAATGATTGAGGGATTGCCTCTACATGGCTCTCAACATGGCAAAGGCAAAGCTGGAGGCTAGCAGCTAACAGTGCAAATTTAACCCCTTTAAAAAAACGCATATTTATGAAATGGATTTTCTAGATGCAGAAAAAAATATTTTAATCAATGCAGGCCCTCATCTAATCATCTTTGCATAAACGAAGTGGACACATTCGATGACATGATGACATACTTGCACAATCACTCGACTGAGCAGAAAAACAGACACCCCTCTCTGCTCTCAGGCCTACGTGGCAGCGCCTGGAGCTGTGTTGACATTTGAGTTCTCTTTCAGGACTAATCCTGTAGCTCTGTTCACATGGGGTCAGGGGGAAGGCTGTCGTTGCCATGGCAACCCCTGTTGATGGAGCTATCGAGCTCTGGGAGAGACGAGCAGAGGGAAGGGTGGTGGCGGCAACTCATCAGCATCACAATCTCTCTCTCTTTCCATCATCCTCACTCCCTCAAAACAGGCTTCTATATCCTATCACTCAGTACATCTGTCACTTTCTCGGACACTTACTACGATCACTGGTAACGGGGTTTTACTTCTACCAAAGTGTCATCACAGACATCAACTTTCAGCTTTCTTTTTATTATAACAGGGCCATCTTCACTTATCTTTGATTCTCCGTCTCTTCCTGCATTTTGCCCCTTATCTATCTGTGCTGCTTTATCCCCACATCATTAAAAGAGCAAGAAGCTAAATGTCAGAACAAAGCGTAACATTAAAAGGTCTCCGAATATAGTTCATCGTCCTGACTCTCATCATTTCTGCTAACTAGCCTCGGATGGCAAAAGTGCAGAACACGACTCCCAAGGCTTTACACTTTTTGAGAGCTGTTGTCTATCCGCCGAGCTATAGAGAAAATTCACAGCATGTCACAGTGTCCTTGGTTACAAACACTGAAATGAACAACAGCATCAGTGGCAGTGTTAAAAACAATACTGTTTATCCCACACTTGGGAAATGTGTTCACTGTAGAGCACATATAAATAAAAACAGTGTTCGGTATGAGACACAAGGCAGGGAGATGGAGCAGAACACTGTCTTATTCTGTAAAATGAAATGTTTCATCTGAACCAGTTTCCTATAACAATATAATCACTAACAGTAGTGACAAGAAAATGAGCATCATGTCAGAACGATCAGTCCTCTATGCGGTCCCTCCTGGTTAAAACTGCTAACACAGTAAATTGCTTCTAACCATCTTGTATCTGTGCCAGCTGAGTGCATTAAGACACTCTTGGACAGCGACACACAGCTGACCAACGCTTCACTCACAGCAGCCAAAGGCATCACCAGTGCTAAAGCGATTAGTCAATATGACAGTAAGTGGATCCACAGAATATTATCTAAGGAAGTTTTTGATCAGTCATCTGTGTTATTTATCTAACATGATAAAAACACACATTTGCATTTACACAGCTTCTGATATGTGAGCAGCTTTCCATGGCTTTGACATTTGATAGACAGAATGATTAATCAATCAATAAAAACAACCATTACAGCCCAAAAAATGTATGATGCTTCACCGCCAATTTAATTCATACAATAATCTTTTCTATCATTTAACATTTGTTGATAGATTATATTATAGTTCAACAGAGCAAAAAGTAGCATGTTATTTCCAAATGCAATCTCTGTTTGGTTGTCAGATCAGTGTTGCACTTTGTGAAACAAGTAAAACTTCAAAATGTGTTTTGTACAAGCAGAATGAGTCACTGGGTACTATAGACAATGTGGGAGTGAAAATCTAAAAGCTATTGAATAGTGAATGAATAGATTGTGTGGGTGCGTTGTCACCTTACAGGGATGACACCCATAGTACTGTATGAGTTCATATGATGGGAATGTACAAAATGGATTGAAGTGGTATTAAATTGGTGATAAATTGGTTATATTTGATATTATGAACAAGTGACAGTACTGTCTTTTAAACGCATTACCACCATTCGTTTAAATTACAACTATAGCGAGATTAATTAAATCTGATTTGGGTGCCAATCTAAATTTAGTCACGTTTTTGCTCTCTTTTTCAACAAAGTTGGTCTAATTTTCCTCACATTTATATATCAGCATCTTTGGAAAGCATGTTTTAAGTTTTAAGTACAATGATCATTGATTGGACATGGACATTTAGCTGCAACCTGCAAACCATTTTGGCAGCAATGACAGAAAAAGACGTGAGCCATATTAGAGCTGCAACAATTAATTAATTAGTTGTTAACTATTGAATTAATTGCAAACTAGTTTGAGAAACGATTAATTGGTCAAGTCGTGTTTTAAGAAAAAAAAAAAGTCTAAATTCTCTGATTCCAGCTGAATATTTTCTGGTTTCTTTATTCCTCTATGACAGTAAACTGAATATCTTTGAGTTGAGGACAAAACAAGACATTTGAGGAGGTCATCTTGGGCTTTGGGAAACACTGATTTTCTGTCATTTTATAATAGACCAAACTAATCTATTCATTGAGAAAATAATCAACAGATTAATCAACAATGAAAATAATCATTAGTTGAAGCCCTAAGCTGACCATAACGAAAACTACAAACTACTGTAGTATGCAAGCTTTAAATATACGTGTTTGCAAGTTAAATACGTCTAACGCCACCTTCAGGCAAGAGTGGAGGTGACTTTTGACTAGGTTGCTGTGGCTTTAGGGTGAAAACAAATGAAGTGACATAAATCTGTTCACTGCTATTGGATTAGACAGACTGCCATTTAAAGGAATTGTTTTGACCCGTCATGATTGATTTACTGTAAGAAGCGAGGACTTCAACACGCAGGATCAGAGGGAGAACAAATTAAAGTGCCATTTGTAAACTACGGATTAACATAAATTAACAAATAAATTGACTTCATAGTCTATCAATAAAGCTATGGTTGTCTTTAGCTTTGCTGCGCTACTTTTCATTGCTTCTTAAGTGAAGTCAATGGAGGCTTCCTGACACACATTCCCTCCACAGCGTCTTCATTTCAGACTGGGCAGCTCATCAAAGTATCCATGATGGTGGAGGCTAATTGCTCCCCAGTGAGCCGGCCGAGCTCCTCTGCTCCTCTCCCATCCTCCACTCCCTCTCATCTCTAAACAGACCACAGCTGAAAGAGGACATGTAGTAACAAGAGCCACTATAAGGATCACAGGAGGAGTCAGGAGGAGGAAGCTGGCTGACAACAAAACAGAGATGAGAGGGTCATCCTTACAGCTTCTACTCCTCCACTGGGACTTATGATAGTAGTAGAAGAAAGATTGGCCTCAGACTGACCAGCAGCTATTACAAGCTGTTAGATGATCCAATGGATAATGTGTCCACACCGCAGGCCAATAATACTGATGACACACACACATGAAAGCACTAATGGAAACACATAAAGCATACACAATGCCCACAAAATAAAAACAGCGTAATAAAATTCTATGTTCTGTGACAAATTATTTTCATTACCCTCCAAGAGAATAAATAAAACCATAAAAATAGATTTGGGGTAAGCTGATAACTGGGTGGGAAATAATCATTTGCTTTTGCTGGTTTAATACATTTTCAAGCTGTGCTGTGTATTTCTCTCACACTAAGAAATGAATACTTGGATATCATGAGGTACAATAGGGACCTTACCTCTAAGGACCCAAGAAGCACATCAAATTGATTGATTATTCTACATAGTCTTGACTGCAGCAAGACATTTGAGAATCCTGTTGACCTCCTGCATCTTCAGACTACTTAGTTTCACTTTCTCTATTTTTTTACTCTTACTGTGACTGTAGCTTTTATTTTTTGTGTGTTTACTGTTTCTCACTAAATATAGTGGTGTCGGCCATCGCCACACCATGTCTGTGTGTCATTTCATTTTCACAACAATACAGAGCAGACAGGCCTACAGAGATAGAACAGCTTGTTTGATGGTGCATCTCCTCGCACTTATTTACCCAGCGGCAACTTATTTGCGGTATTTTTATACATGGTAATTAGAGTCAGCGTCAAGGGAAGGGTTCATCACTGTTCATTTGTTGATACCATAAATACATTTTAGTGGCTCCCCAAGAGTCTCATCATATGAGTTAAGAGCAGTCTCTGTCTGCATGCATGGCTTCCAGCTAATAAAAATATCCCATTTTCTGCAAGATGAGAGTCATTTTATTCACGCTGAAATCCCCAAATATATCTTGTTGCTGATTACAGCTCTGGACTGAGCCAGACATCTGACGAGTGTGAACGCCTGCATGTGGGCAGCGTGTTTCTAACAGGAATCATGCTGCACTCTGTTGGTGCCATTTGGAGGCAACAACAATAACATTTGGTGTAATATTGAACTTTAAATGTTCATTATCTCTAAATCACACTGAGTATAAAAGTTATGCTGATGATGTGGATCTTCACGTCACTGGGCTGACTGCCCGGTTTAATGTAGCAGCTAAATCTCAACTTTCAGTTCCTTCCTGTTATAGGAAAACTATTCCAATAATAAGGACCACCAACTTTATGCTAGCTTTGCTAGCTTCTGTGATGGACTAAGATTAGTGTTGCCAGTTAAGATGCATGTGTATTACTGTTAGGAATATTTCTGTATGTAAATTAATGTTGGTAATTGTGAATAATTCTTCTATTTTAGACCATTTTCTTTACATTCATTTGGTTCTGTTACAATAAGTTTTGTTTGCTTTCCCAAAAGCAAAAGATTAGTGGAAGGATTATGGCTGACTTTGTCAACTGCATTTAACTCTGAGTGAATTTGTGAGTAAACTTCTATTGTTAAGATGCCTGCAGAGTGGAATCACGGTTTCTTACCCTGCAGCTCACGTTATCGCAGTTTCACACGTGATTGGAAAACTACCGTGGCCTTCAGGCAATGTAATAATGTGAAGGGATCTCTCTAGAGCCATTGCTTGGTTTGTCTGTTGTGGGCTACTGTAGAAACATGGCGGAGTAAAATGGTGGACTCCATGAAGAGGACCCACTCCCTATGTAGATACAAGGACTCATTTTAATCTAACGAAAACAAATTCTTAGTTTCAGGTGATTAAACGCTACTGAAAACATAGTTATGGATAAACTCTGAAAAAAAGTTTGGAAATTTGTCTTTGGTGGATTATTTTTCTGGCGTTACAATGCTAATTGGCATGGTATTTTACATTGTTGGAAAGCCTGTTTATTTACCTTCAAAATGATGTCCAACTTGTAAGGATCATTCACTTGGGGGATGAGCAGCACAGCTGATTATGTGGGTAGCATCCATACGAAATCTGCCGAAATTCTCTGTAAATCCCAAACAGTATATTCTCCTGCTGGTGTTGACTCTTGTTTTACCTGACTGAGAGCAGCTGGAGCTCAAAACTGTTTAGCATTGACAGAATTTCGGCAGATTTCACTTGGGTGCTACCCACATAATCAGCTGTGGTGCTCATCCCACAAATGCACGATCCTTACAAGTTGGACATCATTGTGAAGGTAAATAAACAGGCTTTCCAACGCTGTAAAATACAATGCCAATTAGCATTGTAACAACAGAAAAATAAGTGACCAAACACAAATTTTCAAATGTTTTTATATTACATTTCCGCACCTAGATACCCTGAAATGTTACACACATTAAGTAATTAGTGTAAAGTCAAAGAAAGCAGTTCATGCAGAGAAAGAAAATCACCAGGTTAAAATTAATCAGAAAATAATTATAGTAACCTACATATAGTATGATATTGTAAGGTAACAGATTCAAGACTGCAATATAAAAGGTGACACTTAACTAAAATAGACAATATCAGGAATGATTTTTAAAAAGTCTCAGGCTATTTTTAGTGTTGCAGAATTGTTCAAGCTGAAGATGTTATAAATGAGCAAAAGCCTTGTGATTCATTTGGTTACTCACCACAAAAGGACACAATATGGCTGCTGTCTTCGTGAACAAATTTCCTGGTGACGGCTTCCTCCATAATCTGCTTCACCTGTCAATGACATGGCAGATGTTGGATGACTCATTCATTAACATGCCACAACTCACACGCTTAACATGCCACACTCACACACTGACCGGGTGTCAGTGAAGGGCTTGTTGCTGGGAAAATATTTCAGAGGATAATTATGAGAATTTATAAAAGGTGTATAAACCAAGAGAGCACAGGGCTCAGATGTGATTTGGGGTTGAAAAGTTAAGAGGAAGAAAAAAAAGACTGTGTGGGAAGTGTGCATGTGAAGTTGGTGGATGAGTCACCAGCTCTCATCCCAAGGACCTCTACTGGGAGATGGAGGTGGTCCATTTGAGGGTGGGGGGAGAATAAAGCAAGGGAAGGGGTGTTCATCCATCACAGACCCACTTTTCTGAACAGTTTGAAATCCTCAGTGGGAACAATTGATTCAGTTGCGTCAAAGGCTGATGACATCCTATTCATGCAAACCCAACTTCTTTTGAAAAAAAAAATGGCAGTCACACACGTGCTCACAAGGTAATGATCGTTAGTTAGGTTTTGTCGTCACGACGATGTGCCCCTCTCCCCGCTGGCCTGACAACAGCTACAGACCAACAGTTAAGATAAATCAATCCCTCTGGTGGCTATGGAGACGTCCCTCCGTGTGGCACCGCTCTGCAATCTGCATGGGGAATATCAACCTCCGGACACAGCCACACAGATAGCTGTAATTTCCTGTTGAAATGAGTCTGTCCACAATGACCATATTACACTGCCAAGTTCACCTTCTACACGAACACACACACAAACACACACAGCTATATTTGCTCCAGTGGTTGACGCTCTCACTGCTCTATTTGAAACTTTTTTTCCCAGTCTGCAAATTGATTCAGTTCTTTGTTGGTGTGAAGAAATCTTTTCTCTGTGAGGCAGTTCAGTGGTCAAGAGGCAGCCAGCTGTCTAACAATATCACTTTTCATGACTTGATGTTTATAGCTTGATCGTAAAGCTTTGAGGGAGATAAAGATCTGTCTTCAGGTTAGATTTTCCAATACGGCTCACTACTATAATATCTAGTTTTTTTGCTGTACTGATGGATTATAATACTTTTAATGGTGAAAAAAATTGCTGTAAATGCAATATACAATTATTTCCATTGTTGATTAACCTGGTCATTATTTTCTTGATTAATCAATTAGTTGTTTGGTCTATAAAACATCTATAAAATGTCAGAAAATGGTGAAAAATGTCACTGTTTCCCTAAAGCACTCCAAATTACTAACATAAGTGGCAACGAGGAAGGAAATATATTAAAAACTCCTTTACTGTTGTGGCTAAATCATGAAAAAAGCATGTTGAAACATGTTTCGACCACTGTAGGTCTTCTAAAGGTAGTTAAACATATTAAACTGTTGTGTCAGGGGGGCTGACAGGTTACAAAAACTTTACCAGAGGGAGACTTTTTGGATCCATCAATCGGATGCCTTGAAGTATCCTGGTCTTAACAGGGACATAGTCTTGACCTGCTTTCTGTAACTATATAAAATGTATATATTTTTTGTTGTGTTGTTGTTTGTTTTACAGCCTATGTTAAAAACTACTGATTTTTTTTATTGATAATGTAACAAGTAATTTATTACTTGTTTTTTCATTATGGTGATCACGTGAGTGTTGTGTTTGTTGAATGCCCTGATGAAGATCTACAGTGGTCGAAACCTGTTGGCTTTTTAAAAAATGATTTAGCCACTACAATAAAGGCTTTTTAACATACTTTCTTCCTTGTTTCCACTTGTTTTAGTATTTTGGAGTACCCAGATTGCCTTCCTGTCTATCCTGATTTTTCCTCCATTTTCCAAGAGCACCCAACATGTTTTGCCTTATGGTTGAATACACAGAGTACATGAGTCATCTCTCTTTCTGACTAATTTCTCACTTGTGAAAAAAAAGATCCAAAAGGTTTAAAAAACACTTGGAAAACAAATGTGCTTAGAACCTACACACCCATCAATCACTAATTAAATACAAGTCATTACGCAAACTTGGCCGGTTCACATCAGTAGTATTGTTATCCACAGCATCAACAGAAATGATTCATGCTGACAACGCAACAGAGACAGTGCCAGTCTGATGTGACACCCGCTCTGCTTACGATCACACTTATAACACACACACACACACACACACACACACACACACACACACACACACACACACACACACACACACACACACACTCACACACTCACTCACTCAAAAGAGGTGAGTCTATGTGCACCAATTTTCTCCGAGTGCACCTAACATACAGGAAGCTGATCGATTTGCCAACTTGAGGAAGCAGACTTCTTGAGTTTTCTCATCTGGGCTTCAGATCTGGCCTCTAAGGAATTCATATGGTGAAGTGTCTAAGCTCAGACAACCTGCAGGTTTCTATGGAGACGGTACGTGTCTCACTGAGGATCACTTCCGCCTAAGAAGATGCGTCAACAACATTTATTCATCACTGAAATAAATAGAAATTATTGCAACTCCCTAACTACAGTAACTAATAATATCTAGATGTACTGCGCCGACGTCTTTTCACAATACCATCCAGTTACAGTCTTAATGTGTTAGTTTGGTATCAAATCTACAAAAAATTAACAGATTAGGGAAGCCACATCTACTAAAACTCCACTACGAAATAGATTTTCACTAGAATTTACAGATTAAACAATGGATGTGACATGACAACAACCATGAAGCAACTCTTTTACAGCAGCAAAGCCTGATTTATCTGCTCTGAACTAACCACTGTAGCCTGAGGGCATTAGCCAGAGTGATAAAAGATCTTCAGAGTACTTCAATTAACTCCTGCAACAGCAGAGCCAAGAAATAAGAGCAAGAGAGAAAGCCCCCTCCATTAACATCCACCTTTCATTATTCATCATCTCTGTGGCCACTGAGGAATGAAGAGAAAAAATGAAGTAAAATCATAATTGGTTGTGCATGATAATCCATGCATAGAGCTACACATGTGAATTAAGACTTTACTGTTTGAATAACAGTTTCATAAGCAGACTGATCAACTATTAAGGCAGTGAACATGATGAGTCCACCACAAACCGAACAGGCCGGTCTCATACACTGTTCATAGCGATACCTATGAAGAGTAATACACTAGAATTCCTGTATATCCCAGCTCGATCTGTATGGAATTGTGAAACAGGAAATATAAAATATAATAGATCCAGAAGAGAATAACAGACTTTAATCCAGGCATTCGTGTCCTGTGTGAAACCAGAAGTCAAAATTGATTTATTTGTCACGTAACTTACATACTGAAGTAACGCAACGTCCAGTGACATTTTAAGCCAAACCACAATCTTTTCCTAAAAACCTAACTAAGTAGTTTTTCTTGCCTAAACCTAAGGAAACTGTTTCTTGTGAAGACGGATGTTTATTTTGAAAAGACTGTATGCATGTAACGAACGGAAATTAACATGTGTTGCTGGACATTTGTAAGAAAACGATCGAAAAAGGAAGAATACGGTAACTTTTTCATAAGATATATGAACTGTTGTGTGAGATTACATTGAACTACATCACCGCCTTGAACGATTGACAATGCACTCACTAACCACCAAAAATCCATTTAATAGCTTTTATTGACCTTTTGATCATGTAACATGAACTTCTTCAGCAGATGGAGTTGCCATGAAACTGTAGATTTAAATTTCCATTTTTTTCTGAATGCTTTGAGGACTTCTTGTCCACGATGGCTCAGACTTGTGGTGTGTACTTTCAGCCTTGACTTGAAATCATCTTAACATGAGACATACAGTACCACTTGATGTTGAGGTGGACCATAAAGCTGCTGTATAGTATTACCTTAACTGTCACACCGAGAGCACCTTGTAGTTCAGTTTGATTACGAATACTGAATAAACTCGCCGAGTAATCAAATTCAAACCAAAACATGATTATGAATACATTCACCTAGAAAGGTCAAAAACTATATAATAATCTCTGTCAGTATCTATGACAACAATAATATTTGATGATCTCCCTGCAGCCTGCTCCTGCAGTATGAATCAACCCTTTATTAATGCTTTCTATCAACGTGCTACCAGGAATCAGAAAATCTCTATGAAGCAGAAAACACAGAACAAGACTGGTGGATTATCTTACACCCCACTGCCTGAAACCTTATCCAGACTAAGCACACAGCAAAGTAAATGGTGCAGATCTCTGTGGCCTGTTCTTCTAGTAGTCTCTCTCCCCCTTTCCCTCTCTCTCCTTTAGCAAACACAGGTGTGTGTATTTGTGTGTGAAAGAAGCAAAACTCACTATCAGAGCAAGACAAAGAGACAGAGACAGACTGAGAGGGCTTCTGCATTAAAGCTAAGGCAAATAAGAGATCTCATTCAAACCAATTTGAGCCAGAAGGTAATTCCACTGCCACAGACGCCCTGCACTCTTTGGATAATGGCCCACATCCAGGTATATCTGAGTAGAGTGGTGGCACATAACCAGCTGGACACGGAGAGCGTGAGAACACACAGCAGAGAGACGACATATGGTATAACCCACACAGAGTAATAATAACTATAAATTAATGGATAAACAGTACAAACAACAACATCCATCTTGCTTTTAAGGGGGATATATATCAACAAAGGAATTTAAATTCTTTGTTAACTCATCTTGATTAATGCTAATTTTCATGAGGTGCTATCTGTGATTAAAGTGAGCTCTCATACTGTGTTGTTCTCTCCACAGACTCCATCAGGCGTTGTGGTAAACAGTAAAATAGCCACCGTGAATGAATCCAAGTGAGGCTGTATCAGCACACAGGAGGCAGGTTTAATCATGGGAAGGGTCTGGTATCCACTGATAACACAGCAAACAGGGCTCGGAGGAAAACAAATCAAACCAAAGTCTCTTCATTCCCCTGTTCACAAGATCCAGGATGTGATTATTATCTTTGTTTGTTTGGCAGAAATAAAGTCTTGTAATTTATGAGGCAATCTAAGATGCAACTAATGAAATAAATCCATCAGTTGTTAACAGAAGGATATTAAACAAAGAGGTCTGGACTGGAATAAAACTGGCCAGGAAAGGGGTATGAGTAACACTCTCTAAAAACCTACCGTTGCTGTTCCTCTGCTTCAGTTTTAAGTGACCTAAAACCAGCAGCAGTAGAATAGTTAAGGTGACGATGGAAAGGGCTGACTGCACATTACCGTAAATGTCTAAAGGTTAAGTATGGTGCTAGTGTTTTTGATCTTCCCTGAACAAACACCAGTAAACAAGAACCTCAACAGTAGTGACCACAAAGTAAACACTACTGTACAAAAATGAAGACACAATGGAGTGACACACATCAGTTTGCTGATATGTCATATTAAGCTTCCATTATCCGTATTGCTTCAATGCAGTGCATGTATCATAGTTAGTTAGTTTGCAGCTGAATTGGTTCAGCTATAAATATTTAATCACATTGCAGTGAATACTTGAATCATTTTCTATTATTATAATTCTGGGTTTCAGTGGAGAGTTTTAGTTTCCTGCTGCCAGATGCACCAGCTGTTACTAAGTTCAAACTTAACCTAATTATGACATACAAAAAAGCCATGCTGTGATTTGGTATAAAAAATTTTTGACATTTGGAGATTTCTGCAAGAATTACATTTTTTTGGCAATTGGATGGCACTTCTGTTCTGGAAACTGCTCAGAAACCCCCTTATTGTCAATCCACCTAAGAAAGCCATCTATCCTCTGAATGCTCGAGGTCTCTAGTTTGTGAATGTGAAGTTTCATGAGGCTGTGATTATCCTAGAGGTCAGCACCAGTCAATATATATAGTGAGGTCAAGTTTCAAAAGATGGTCTCACTACAATGAAATGGCTATTATCGGGACTAACATCATCACACGTGAATACAGTTGGGCTCACTGGATCCACAAGAGTCTGAGCTTTATAATGATACCCAATTTATGTAATTCAAGACTGTTTATACAGTATACAGAAATATTCAAATACACCACTTTAGAATAGGTGAAAATAACAAATTTATGTGACTTACAATGCATGATTTTTGCCCCAAACTGCATCTAATTATAATACAGTGGGCATGCCTGTAAAGAGGAGACATAGAACCCCTTTCCATTCACATATCTTGATGTCAAATGTCAAGGGATCCCTTTGCAAATGGCTATGCCAGTTTTTTTTTTTTTTTTTTTTTTTTTTTTTTTTTTTTACATTTGAGTGTTATTTAGCCTTTTTCCTGGCAAGTTACTGTGACATGGTGGATACCAATGGATTCCTTAGGTTTTCTAGTGTCATATGATATCTGTAGCTTCACTCCAGACTACTAGAGCCTCAGAAAGACATTTAAGTCTGTCAGGATCTTGATTAATTGCATTTCCCAAAAATTGCACAATACAACATAAATTAAAAAACATTATGCCTGAAGTTACCAACTAACGTTGGTTAGGTTAGCTATCTTAATTGGATATTTCCTTCTCACTCTATACCAATTATACTTTATTTTTCCAAGTATGCATATAAAAGCAAAATAAAGTCATACAGTAAATTTAATATATCTCTGGGCCCCCTTTAACGAGTTAGTTTTCTCTCCAGTGATGCTCATGGTGATGCTACAGTGACTTCCTGTTTGCATAATTAAAGGCTTTTGACTGAATTGTGCTATAGACGTTTCTTAGTGTACAAATCCTATAAAGTCTTTACTCATGCATTTAAGTTTTAATGATTCAATCTGATTTGATACATCTTTAGTTTGAAACTAGCTAGTTGAAAAACATATGAAGAACAAACTGTAGGCCTATATATGAAAAGCTAACCCTGTGGTCCAGTGTAGGGTCCAGGGTGTAGTGGAAGGCATATGCAGGTACACAAAGTGTATCCACCTCTTTTCTAATGGTTTATAATATACACAGCTATCAGACAAAAAATTGCAATATAAAGGAGAACCCACTTCCTCTTCGGTAGCCTACCTACCTAGTAGTACACCCACCCCATCAATGACGGGTACACCATCACTGTGGTCTAAATACAACAATTTACTGAGAATAAAAACCCATGAAACTTGTCTAATGTGACAGCTTCAATTAAAATAAACTGGACTTCTTCAACCCTTCATATAAAAATGTGATAATATTAATCCATGATAAGCAAGTCCAGAAAGGGATCATTTAGCTGATGTGAGCATTAAAAAACAATGAAAACAGACATTACAAATCACCATTGTTCTTCCTCCAAATGGATGGTCTTATTTGATCTCTGCTGAACTCTGGTCTCCTGTTTTACCGCAGTAACCTCAAATGATGATGAGTGACACGAAGCGCTGAAAACCAGCTGAACAAACCACCAGAGCTGCTCCCACATTTTGTTTCCACTCATACACGCCATATAACTCATTACATGCATCACACACACACACACACACACACACACACACACACACACACACACACACAGTTTGTGTCTGACTGTAACCACCAAATGGCTCGGCAGAAGGTTGATGGTTTGCTCTGCCATAAACACCACAAACACTTAATACAGACAATCTGTTTCCTCCATGGTGCTTCTCCACCCAAATAATTACTGAGCTGCAACATGACTACTCAAAACAGGCAACAGTGAATAAAATACATGGATGTTTAAAGAAAAAACAGCACTTTAAAGACTGCTGTTAGTATTATAATATTTGATACAGGCTCTAATCTTTTCAAAGATGTGATTCAGATGAGCATCCAAGCCATTTATGTCAGATGTCATCACCAGGAGAGGACAGAGCATTCAGTACAAGTGTCAACCAGTGTTTGTTATGGAGCACCTGTCTGTGTGAACTATACAGCCTCATACAAACCAACGTGTTTGTTTTTCCGACTCGAGCTGAAAACACCCACCTCCTTCTTGACGGTGCGTAGCAGCCTCTGACGGGTCTCTGCCTCTGAAACACAAGCAGTCCCACACAGACCATGTTTACAATCTGTCACAACTTCATTTAGTCTCAAAAGAACACAAACATAATTCAGAAATATTTCTCCTTATATTTTCCTGTTGCTCCCACCTGCCATGATTGTTGCCATGGATCCTGTCTCCTTAGTGAAAGCAGCTCCCCTCTTTCTCATCCGCTGAGTGCGGCTTCACACCGCGATCACAACTCCACCTCCTCCAACACGCCCCTTAAAGACACACGAAGTGCTGTCATTGGGTGGCCAGAGTACCAATACAACAGGTTTGTAAATCAGTATAATCATCAGATACTGTATAGTCAGCTGCATTAAGAATAGGTTGGTGCATGGTGGACTTATTTTTGTAGGAGGAAGTCAGCATTGTCTCTTATCTACTGGTTTTGCAGAAAATAAGCACTGTTTATAATACTTGCAAGTTTTGTTCAGTAAAATAATCTCTACAAGTGAAAACTACTTCTATGATTTTTGAAGTGCGAATGCAATCACCAGAGGTAAAAAGCAACCATTACAAATAAACTAACTACACCAAGGTCGCAAGGAGGCTGTAAAGGACAAGTTGGCGTGATGATGTTTAGTAGTCTCATTTAACCACTTGTTAGCAATACAACTAGCAAAAACAAAACAAAACCACAAAAAAAAAAAAAACATAGAAAAAAAACAACAGCATTGACCTCAGGCGAGGTAACCAGAAGTGCTAAAATGCGCATTAATTTCTGGCCGTTTGGACTTCCGGTGCCGTCAAATGGAACTCGTGTTTACGGGATGAGAAGTCATGAACACCACATGCGTTGCGTTCAAGTGGCTGTGAAGATCACTGCTGCTGAGCAACGGCAGTATTAATGTCTCTGAGTCTAAGAAGCAACAAAGGCTAAAAATTTAGCAAGCTAGCTAGTGGGTAACATAATGCAGGAAATGCAAAGGACAGAGGAGAAAGATGAGGTCGTTGTGAAGATCAACATTTTCCTCAGACATATAAAATTACCAAGAAAAACAATATATGACTAAAATTACAATATGCTGTACAATATTAACTTATTATGCACCGATAAACGAACTTCCATGGGCTCCATTTCTCACAACGTCAACAAACACATCACAAGTCCTGGACTCAGAGCTTTCAGAAACTTTCCACTTATGAGCTTGTGAATACAACATGAGGGGTGTTCATATGGGTCCAACCCATTATCACGGTAAACATGACCCCATTTGAAGCCACCTTTAATGGTGAGGTCTACATACTAGGTTTGAATCCAGATTGGGGCTCCTCTGTGTGGAGTGTGCATGTTCTCCCCGTTAGCATGGGCTTTCTCCAGGTTTTCTGGCTTCCTCCTACGTCCAAAGTTTAATTAATGACACTAAATTGCCTGTAGGTGTGAACGTGAGTGTAAATGGTTGTCTTTCTCTATGTGCCATGTACCCCGCCCTCGTCCAATACCATGTGGGATCAGTTCCAGCCCTCCCGCGACCCCTAAGGGATAAGCGGTTGAAGATGGATGGATGGATGGATGGATAGTGAGGCCATCACACTGAAAGATGTTGACAGCAAGTACTGAGTAAGTATGAAAAATATTTACAAAACTCTATGCAACTATACACATTAAACATTATATACACAAACTTTATACAATACAATACATGATTAGACATTATATATTGTACACTGTACACATTAAATATTAAATACGGACTGTACACATTGAACATTTTGTACAATTACTAGATGAAAATCTACAGGCACAGCTGACACTGGCAGAGTCATTCAGCAGCAAACAGCAATCCTTATCGTAAGCAGCAGTCCTTATTGTAATATTAAATATACTGTACATTCAATGCAAATAGACAAATACATATCCCTGAACTGAAAACAAACATGGACATACTGCATAATACATGGAGATGTAATGTACTTGGATACATTTGATCTTCACGCCATCTTGTGGTCAAGATAAGGAAAGACTGGCAGACAAAATCATTGGATGAGCTACTGTATCTGCAAATCACACAGAATATATATATATATATATATATATATATATATATATATATATATATATATATATATATATATATATATATATATGGTCAAACCATTCAAAAGTGAATGATGTGCTAAACTGGACACACTGCATTTTAAAGCAAATACGCTGTGCTGCTCTACTTGCAGAGCAGGCCTACATGTTGCTGGATACACTCGGTGAAAACACCTGGAGTTCAAAACTTGGGGCGTATCAGGTCGACTTTCTGGGTTTACATCAGTAAAATAAAACACTGGTTGTGCTAATTCAGTATCCAGAGGATTAGGCATATATAGCTGCAAACAACCATTGTGATGTAAAGACATAGAGGAGGTGTGTGCTGTAAGGCTTTAATCCCAGTTTCTCCGTGCTTTGTTGACATACCCGGAAATGAGTTAGCCAGATTGTAGCTAAGGCTAGCAGTTAGCTCACAACTGCTCTCATAAGGCGGTTACAGGTAATAACGCCATCCCGACCAATAGCATCACCACAGAAGCGCAGCATGCACTCTCCAGTCCCCCCTCAGGTAAACTCTGTCAGCATTTTCTCAGTTGTTTGCTCTGTTAGCTCTGTTAGCACTTTTACATCGGAGCTACCGGTTCGCCGTCGCCATATTGAGAGCCGTTGAGAGATTAATCACTTTAACATTAGCACTTTAGCACCTTAGCATCTATGTGTGAACACATAGAAAACAAGTATGCTTCCCCACATTAAAATAGGATAAATATTGATATTGATAGACATCTGGTAACTTATTACAGGAAAAATATATCCCTTTGTGATATATTTAATATGACTAAATAATGGTTATACAAACGTTATATCACATATTGTCCAGAAGATGGCGACATTTTTGATGCCCAAGACCCCAAAAAAGAAGAATTGCTGTCATATGGACTACAATTACATTGCAATTCAGCTTTAATCTAAATAACAATCAGCCCCATCCAGCACCAGTTTTCAGATATAAGTATTGGATGAGTGAGAACCTGTTCAGGAAACCCACCATCTGAGTCAAAATATGAGCTGGACGGGTCGGAGGGCTTCAGTGTGCTGGAGTGTGGAGCCTCTTTGGGCTGTGAGTCCAGTTCTGCCTGCAGGACTGAGCTGTCAGGTAGATCAGGTGGTGAAAGGATGGAGGGATAACACAGGATGACAGACTGAGAGATGCAGGGCTGGACCCCCCAAAGCTCCCCTCATAGTCTCAGAACCAACAAAGTACACGCTCCCCCTGTGACTGAACACGTCAAGATGTGATTACTTGTCCTATAGTCCTAAAGTCATAATAGTCATAAATATGTTGAGACCTCTAATATTAACATTTTACATGATAGTACCAGACCAAACAACAATAACTAGACTATTTAGACACTGAAGAGTTATTTGGGGATATAAAATATTAATTTAAAATACAGATCAACAGTTTATGTGTTCTTGGCCCTCTTCCTGCTTTATTGTGACTGTTTCTCTGTCTTCCTCACAAGCATCCTCTGTAACCCAGGATTCCCTCGCTAAGATGACGCATGCCTTGGCTTTAGATAATGTGAGGTAATAGCATGTCATGTTGAATGCCATATCAGGACTTCTGCCTGAGTAAACAGCACACCAGAGCTCCTCTCCAGCTCGTCTCTGCTTACTTGTCAATAGGAAAACAACAGTATTTATTTGTATGTATTTGTTGCTTCAATGCTCACAATAAACAATAAACAACAGTATTTATTTACAGTAAAGACTGAAATCTGCAGAAACATAGACACAACTATGTAACTGATGTTGTCACATTTCAGCAGACGACCAGAAAATCCAATGAAGAGGATAGGTACATTAACTCAGTTTTATGTGCTCAGGAGACAATAGAGATAAGACAAATTTACAATGTGGCCTGCAGAAAACAAACGAAACAAAATCAAATCCCATATTTTAGAGATAGCAATGCTGTGTCATGTCCATGTCTGTTTGTCTGTCAGCAGAGAGGGCCAACATGCACATGTCCATGTGTGATTAGACCCGACGTGCTCTAACAGGCACCAAGGCGTGCGATAGAGGCTCCTGTCAGTCTGATGTTCTTCTGCCGATGTGTGCCGATGCAGATTGACAGGGTTGTATGTTAGAGAAGGCCAGTGCCATATGATTTGTTGTTATGTTGTTATGCTTTTGACCCTCAGGGGCCACCACACCTCGGCTGAGCAACCACAGCCTTTTTCCCCCGGCAGGTTGTTTACTCTTCCCCATCCTAGCTCTGGCACTGAGAAGCCATGATAAAACTAGAGGAATCTGAACTGTGAAAAAAGTGTATCTGTCTATCTATCTATCTATCTATCTATCTATCTGGAAAAATTTGGAGAATTATTGCAGAAAATAACTGAACTGACAGCTGTGTTTCAACACTCAGCATACAATAAGTATGATGATGCAGCCATACAATATGTCATGCAACACCAGGTTAGACCATTTGGCTGCCACTTGGCTTTTACAGTAGGTGACAATTTTATAATGGTGCTGGATGTCTCTTGTCCTATCTCTGTGTCATATCCATTTCCCAAAGTAACTTCATTTGATGCACTCTCTCTCCTGCGTGACTGCTGCTCTCTGAATATCCAGTTAGCAGCCTTTTCAAAGTGTTCAGTGCTAAAAGCGGTGGATTTGATTACAAAGTCTTTTTATTAGGTTTTTCCTAATGAGTGCAGTTAAGCTGCTGTGATTCTCTTCTGCTGTCTTCCCCAAACTATATTAACATAGGATCAGGAAGCCAAGACGGCTCAAGGTGCTATTTATAGCTTTCTATATCAGACTTTTGGAAGTTCAAATGGACTGTCTGCTCCTTGGTTTGAACAGGACCATGGCTCTTTTCCAGCTCCGACCCATCTGTTTATTGACTTTATATTATTCTATTCATTCTATCTTCTGTATTTTCTGTCTAGCTTTTGTCTTTTATTGTGAACTACTTTTCGATGTCGGATATAGAAAGGAGCTTTATAGATAAACTTTACTTTGTGAAGCATGCATGGAAAATGAGAAATTGTAAACACAGACATGGAAAATGTCCCCAGCTTAACATTTAGAGGTGTGACAGCTTGTTGAAGCCCCATGGCAGTCGACCTTGTGGTGAGATTGCTCCATCCACTGTAATCACTTCTTTTCATATATTTTTCAAATATCTCAACTCAAGTTGATATTTAAATATATTCTGGTACATATAGACTACCCTGATTGTGCGGATATAGAGCTCTACATATGGCATCATGGTTATTGAAAGATGATGAACAGCAGACATAAATCTTAGTAACGGTTATTGTGACATCACTTTGCTGGGAAACCTGTTGCTTGAACAGAATACAGATGTTTTATCACAAGCTCACAATTTTATTGTGAAAATCCAGCTGAACTTTTAGATACTTTGCTGCATGTAGAAGCCTCAACAGTACATTGGTCTCTCTTTTCAAGTTTTTTTTTATGTATCAGATGTACAACAATTACAACAAAGCAGTCATTGGCATCAAAGTCTTGGGTCTCAGGTTCCCCATAATATTGTTCATGTGAAATTACATGTAAAATGAGACTCTAAGACCTAAAATAGTGCAAGTTAAATTATTGCTCTAAATGTAAACATAAAGAAATATTGTTGGAATATCAGAACTTGAAACCTCGTGGAAAATTATATATTAAAATCCTCCTGTTAGATACTTGAAAGTCCAGTTCACTGATCTGGTGCATGCTTTGATAGTGTGAATGTGATTTACAACAATAAAGTTCAGCAAAAGGTGACCACGGTGAGCCCCAATGACCATCAACATCAGCATTTACTTTGCTGGACACCCCGTTACTGTTACATCTGAATTAAATCGAGTTGTGCCAAAACCACACAATGTGAATCACAGTAATGAATGGAATGAATCAAACGTGAGCAAAACAGCAGTACCGTCAGTCTAAGCCACAGGTTAACTCACATCCATCTTATTGATCAGGAACACATGGGGCCTCTAAATCAGCTGAGCTCCTTTGGATGAGATCTTTCTCCACTAACTGGTATCCCCAAGTGTCCGCTGCAGCTCCACCAACTCCTCCCACTGCTCCCTGTCATCATCACAGGAGAAACATCCTCCTCTCTGTGGAGCTGCTCCTCTGACTGACTTTTCACAGTCCGATGCCCCGACAGGACTCAGCAGTCATGGCCGGCAGTCTGACCCGCCAAGGCTCCCCGAACCCCGGCTACAGCTCCAACAATGCGGTCCCGGTCCCGGTGCCGGTCATCACACAGACGGACTCCAGGGACAAATGGAGCAAAAAGATGGATTTTCTCTTGTCTGTCATTGGTTTTGCGGTGGACCTGGGAAATGTTTGGAGATTTCCGTATGTATGTTATCAAAACGGTGGCGGTAAGTGTTTTAGAGATTTTAAACCAGCTTCATTTCATAAGTTAGGATTTGTATAACTTGAGCCTCTTGGCAAAAACTTTTATATTGTCTTCACATCGATTTTGCTCAAAATGGCTTTAAATTATTCAGAAATAGACAGAAGCTGCGCATCTGGCAGCGCATCTGTCCATGGTGCTGAAGTGCGCATCTGCTTCACACCACTTCAAAGTTTTTACACTTTTCCAACGACCTAGCCTGTTTTGACTTAGACTTGTTTTTTTTCCTTCCAGTAAAGGAGGTTTTATGAAAGAAAAACCTCTTTTTTTGTTTTAGTGAATACTATTAGGCCTACTACTCTTACTAATAATAATACATGTGTATAATAATACTAATACTAATACGGCTACTAATACTAATACTAATAATAATAGTAGTAGTAGTAGTAATAATATTAATAATAATAATAATAATAATAATAATAATAATCTGCTGAGATTGGTTTAGTCATTATGTATTTTGTTTGGAAAAGGTAGCACTATAATTACATCAACATAACCAAACCACTCAACCTTTCAGCAAGGCTATTCAAAGTGCTGCAAGTAAGACACAAAAAGCCACTGACACGAAACAATAAAAAAAAGATGTAAAAACGGAATAAACCTTTATGAAGAAGATTACGTCGACATTTCATTTTCTAATTTTGTGTGTGAATACACACTAAGTGTGTCAGAAGCGTCCATGACATAGCCTTGATATGTTCTTGTCCATGATTTGGTCAAATAAATTTTTTGTAAGTCTTGTGAATCGTTAATAAATGAAATATTATTAGCAAATGTCAAAAAATGAGACAAATGAGAAGTGTCATTTTCACATTTTCATTCATATTTAATTTTTTCAAAATCCAGATTCAAGCCTTCTTAAGTCCTCATGAACACTTATAGTTATCAGGATATTCATATTCAGCCCTACATAACATGTCGTCATGCATCTCTGTGCAGGTGCTTTCCTTATTCCCTACATTTTGATGGCCATCTTTGGTGGTGTACCGCTCTTTTACATGGAGCTGGCACTGGGACAGTTCCACAGAACTGGAGCCATATCCATATGGAAACACATCTGTCCCATTTTCAAAGGTAAGGCCTCACAATATGCTGCTCTACAGCAGATAATCAGGTAGTTACCTGACTCAGTGACAGGGTTATACTCATTTTTAATCTCAATTCTAATACAAATATTGTCACAAAGTAATCTGATAACTCTAAATGTGTCTTCGGAGAGAGCCAGTGAAGTTTTCTAACCCTCCCTCCTCTGTTTCAGGTATAGGTTATGCCATCTGTATCATCGCCCTGTATGTGTCCTTCTACTACAACACCATCATCGCCTGGGCCCTCTTCTACTTCTACTCCTCTTTCTCAACCATCTTGCCTTGGACAAACTGCGACAATGTGTGGAACACCCCCGACTGCACCAACTATTTTGGGAATGACAACGTCACCTGGACGAATTCCTCCAGGTCTCCGGCAGAGGAATTTTACACGTAAGTGCATGTAAGTGTGAGTTACAGAAACCACATATATAAATAGCTTTACAGTAATACTCTACACAAATAGTGTCGGCTGATGATTTATGTGTTATACTATTACAGGAGGAATGTTCTTGAGATGCACAAGTCATCAGGGCTGAAAAACGTCGGGGGTGTTCGCTGGCAGTTGATGCTTTGCCTTTTTCTCATTTTCACCATTGTATACTTCAGCCTCTGGAAGGGTGTGAAGACTTCAGGGAAGGTAACACATTGCAGTTGCTTTACTACTATAATACTATAGAAGATGTGCATCTATCTATGATCTCTGTTTCTCCTCCTGATTAATCTTTTTTCTTCCACACCAGGTAGTGTGGGTTACTGCCACCTTGCCCTACATTGTGCTTTTCATCCTGCTAATTCGAGGCGCCACTCTGCCAGGAGCCTGGAGAGGTGTGGTGTTTTACCTGAAACCCCAGTGGGGGAAGCTGCTGGAGACCAGTGTGAGTTGTACAAAGTTGGTCAGTCAGCTGGTTTGTCAGAAAAGGACACAATCTATCTATCTATCTATCTATCTATCTATCTATCTATCTATCTATCTATCTATCTATCTCTCTATCTATCTATCTATCTATCTGTCTATCTATCTATCTATCTATCTATCTGTCTGTCTGTCTGTCTATCTATCTATCTATCTATCTATCTGTCTGTCTGTCTATCTATCTATCTATCTATCTATCTATCTATCTATCTATCTATCTAGCTATCTATCTATCTATCTAGCGGTTTAATATATACCTTCATTCATTTCTACAAACCAGTCCCAATCTGCCTATACTGTATGTATGTATTTTTGGATCTATGAAATGTCCTCATCTTTCTCTCTGGCTCTCTGCAGTTGTTTGCTAAACATGTGTGAGTGCTTTGGTCAGAGGGGGAATATGGATGAGACGAAATGAGATGCATAAATAAGCCACAGAGCAGGATAATAAGATGCATAATTGGTTTAGATTTTCTGCCTATTAACAAAGGCCTCCCTTTCTGTCTCACACCAATATCCAACGCTGCCCTCTTCTTTTTAATGCCGAATGCATGCTGCTCTTCAGATCTCCCTGCGTACAGCTGTGAGGCAACTAGATCTTTATACGACTGACACAACACCTCTCCTGCTTGATGAATTGTACTGAGGGATCAGAACACAAAAATAAAAATTTGAAGCTATTTATTTCATTTGTTGGGTGACATTAAATCAATGATAAAAAAGACCTGCCAGAAACCGGTGTTAGAAAAATTGTATTTGTATGCTGTTAATTGCCCATAAACAACCTAAAGCACTGCTGAAACTTGGAGTCCCAGATATTGTAATGTCTCTTTCTGTCTTTTAGGTGTGGGTGGATGCCGCTGCTCAGATATTCTTCTCTCTGGGACCCGGGTTTGGGGTACTTCTGGCTCTCTCCAGCTACAACCCTTTTACAAATAACTGCTATCGGTAAGAGCTGAGCTGTAGACCAACGACACCCTGAGTCATGGGAACCTATATTTGTGGCTGAACACCTCCTGTTGAATTTAAGTTAATGAGTTCAGTGCACAGTACACAGTCAGAACTCTAAGAGAAGTTGTGGGATTTCTTGCTCATGCATTACATAAGATGGTCTGGTTGAGACAATGTTATCAGAGGCAGGAGTGGTGCCTACTACATGGTAGGTATGAATGCCAGACTGTGACTAATAGTGTGTGTGGCTGATGTGGATAGTAGAGCAGAGTGGCATGTGAAGAAACACACAGATTGTGAGGGAAACTGGACGCTGCCGCTGCTTGACCATCAAACATCCAAACCCATTACAAGAATATAATGATTCCCTCCTCAGTGTGATAATAATGATGTTTTTCAATACTGACTTCCATACCCTTTGTTTGTTGTTTTTGCATTTTGTTTTTGATCGAACAATTATATAATATATGCATTCTTTATTATTAAGTTGTCTTCTTAGTACCTGACAAACTGCCAATTTCAGCTCAAATCATTTTCAATGTACAATGTATTTCTTAATGTTTAAATGCTGCCTGGAGAGTACTGAGCGTTCCGTTGATTGACACTTGGTTATTACCACAAAGACATGTTTTACATCTCTAATGAAAACACAACAGACAGTACATCCTATGATAGGGTCTTCCTCATTAGTATTGTTGTGAGATGTCTATGGTTACTAGTCAGGAGTATATACGTGTGTCAGACACAAAGCTGAAGAGAAAATATGAAGGAGCTGATTAAACAAAAGTCAGAGGGGTCAGCAAAGAGTTGAACAGCTATCACCTGAGACAACACTACTTCTGAACAGCGTCTCCAATGAAAATGAAATATTTGAGTCAAAGAAGAATTGTATGAATGATAATTATTATGCTGTTTGTCCTTGAATGGGGTTTAATTTCTTCTTCAACAGTGACGCCATTGTGACCAGCTTGGTAAACTGTCTGACCAGCTTTGTGTCAGGGTTTGTGATCTTTACGGTGCTGGGCTACATGGCAGAGATGAGGAAGGTGGAGGTGGAGGATGTGGCCAAAGATAAAGGTCAGCAAATTAGTTTTACATTAAAAATCATGAACTCAATTATGCTATGCTAGCAAATGCTGATCTCTTCATCTCTTCATATTCAATATTTTCATGCTTTCAGGACCAAGTTTACTCTTCATCACGTATCCAGAAGCCATTACAAACATGGTGGGCTCAACCTTTTTTGCGATTATCTTTTTTGTGATGATGATCACGCTGGGATTGGACAGCACGGTATGAACATGGTGACCACAGGGTCACTTTTAGTGTAACAGAAAATGATTCAGCTGTAGTGATATCAGTTTTACTGGAGTGTGAGATTTTACCTGATATAAAACTAAAATGTACAAGCCACTATGTAATACTGTATATTTAAAACTTTCTAACAGAGACAACAATCTGTGTTTTCAGTTTGGCGGGCTGGAGGCGATCATCACTGCTGTGCTGGATGAATACCCAGATCATTTCTCTCACAGGCGTGAACTTTTTGTTCTGGGCTTGGTAGTTGTCTGCTTTTTGGGCTCTCTAAGCACCCTTACAAATGTAAGTTCTTCACATTTTAAAGCAGTTTAACCAAAGAGAACAAAATTCAGCCACTCGATAGTTCAAATTATTATCTCCAAACACATATACTGTAAGGTTTAGGCTGTTCTGGATACATAAAAACCGGCAGTCTTATGATAGATTATGCTATTAGTCAGTGTGTAATGTTATTGACAGGGTGGTGCCTATGTGGTGAAGCTGCTTGAGGAATTTGGAGTAGGATGCTCCATTATTGCTGTGGGTTTCCTTGAGGCCATTGCGGTTTCCTGGTTCTACGGTAAACAAGAGATTATTATCGACTGGCAAATTCATATATCTGCAATGTAAATAGATGACCCTTGATAATCCAATACACTGTTAGCATATGAAAAATCATGTCTCATGTTTATTTGGTTGCTTTCAGGTATCAAAAGGTTTAGCAGTGATGTTCAGTCCATGTTGGGCAAATCTCCGGGATTATTCTGGAAGGTGTGCTGGGTCGCTATCAGTCCAGCGTTTCTAGCGGTGAGCTTTGAAAATATTGTGATTTTTACAACAAGATGAGTTAAATGTACACAATGCTACCACTTAAGGTAAGAAATATTCAGCATATAGTCCTTTAATAAGATCAAATAGGCATCATCCATTTAAGTCATTCGGAGATCAATGGGCAGATCAGAAGACTACTGGACCAATGGGCCTTTGAAGACCTAATAGCTGACCCCCCTTCTGGAGATTAAACCCTCCTCTATATGATATATCCTACTCAAAACATATATTGCAAAACACGCAAATGTCAAATCCCACCTCTACATATAGTTTGCTGCTTCTCTCTCATTTGCATCCACCTCTCTTGTTGTCTTCCTGCTGACATTTTGCATTATTACACTTCCTTGACTTCCTTTCTATATTTATTTTACAATATATGGAGGTGTGACAGATATATTACCCCTCTCTGATAGTATTTCCTACATTTACATATGGAAATGTTAAATATGGTGATGTTATGTGTATCCAAACTCTTCCAGTGTATTATAGTGAGCTCCCTGCTGAAAGCGCCACCCCTCACGCTGTTCGACTATAAGTACCCTGACTGGAGCATCACAGTGGGATACATCATTGGCTTCTCATCCTTCATGTGGATCCCCATCTACATGGTCTACAAGCTGGTGTGGACCCCTGGCTCTCTCAAACAGGTCAGTGGAAGTGTGCAAAATGCTGAAAACATGAACACATTTCCTTTAAATTAACCTCTAACCGTATGTTTTTTCTTCCTTAGAGGTTGACGGTGTGTCTCAGACCAGAGAGGACCATACCAGACATCCACGCTGACAGCCTCAACATGGCTACTGTGCCATAAAAACCTCAACACATGATAAACACCCCTGCTTGTAGTTTCTATTCAAACCACAGTTTTGTTTAAGTTATTTGTGACCAAACCTGAACATGATCTGACATTGTGATGTCAAATTCACTGCACATGTACAATCTGTAAAATGGTAAATGCTGCTGAATTTGTGATTCCAAGAAGAAATGAGATAGCAATACTCACCTTACTGTATGGTCTGTCCGTATTCAGATCTATAGCTTCACATGTTGCCATTTTCAAGTGTTCGGAGTCAGTAGGGATGACATAAAGGGTCCTAATGGTCTACTTTCCCCCTTAATCAGCTGTCTTTATCTCACAAGAACAATATGCCAAGGAAAATAAAAATATGTATTTCTATATGTGACATTCAGCACATCATTTCTATTGCATGGACCTGTTTTCTTCTGTTGAAATTGTAGTTTGTGAACATTAGATGAAACAGTGGAAACACCAGTGTAGCACTTGGAGCAACAGTGAAGTTAACACGGTTTTTCACCACCAGAATATTCATGGCAGCAGTGTTTTGCCTGTAATGAAAACCTTTATTCAGTGGGCTGTTTATCCACTCAGTGGACAACATGTGCTACAGTATGTCAGCTGATGTTCCTCACACCCAATATTACCAGCTCTACTGTATTTCTTTGTAGCAATTCGAACAGATATTGTGTGTGGTGAATCTAAGTCTCTACACAGTTTTGTGAAAGATTTAATAGGACCAAACCTAAATCAGTTTGACAGTAAATAAGTTGCCAATGCTGTTTTATTTCACATTTAGTAGATCTGTAATGCAGTGCTTGCATGGGATTTCATGCCAGCTGCCAGATATATCTGCTGAAAATGTCCTCTTTTTCCCTACAAGTGTTTGTAATGGAGATCTGTGTGCCACTCAGACAAAGATTAGTTAATTTTCACAAAAATGTCATTATGAATCTTACAGTTATGTGTATTGTTTTAGTATCGGCATTATACAAAGCAGAGCCTATATACTGCCTGGAGAGACAGTACAATATGTGCAGTTGGACTATGTACAACTGTGAAATTGTTTTTTTTTATATTCAAAATTTACTTTTTGATCTTGTCTGTTGACTTCATTTAACTCTTGTTTTGCCTTAATCTGCCTGAATATTACACTGTATGTACAAAAACTGTAAAGGTTGTATTGATATTGTGCCTCTCCAATGTTTTCACTCTCTTATTTAAGACTGTTCAAATGTTTTTTGCAGATGCATAATATCACTTGTGTCTCTGCCACATGTTAAACTGATCTAAAAGCGCTTTATACTTTATTTATATTCAGAGAATAACGTGATGAGCAAGGTGATGATTGTTGTGTGATTTCAGTCCTTTTCAGCCTGGTTTATGTACTAGTCAGGTGTGTATAAATTAATTAAAGTATGCATTACATATTTCATTTTTGTGCCTCTTTTCATTCCTGGAGGTTAAACATGAACAAACCAAAACATTAAGCCACATTCCACTATCTATATCACAACAGGCACTGTATTTTGCCTGAAATGTTTACATGTAATGGAACCACATGAGAGATTTACTCTTGTAAATCTCCATATGGTGATCTTCATCTCTTTGTAATGGCTGTTGGCTGTTGCTGCTCACCTCTATTAGATATTCTAATTAACAAGCTAATTTGCAATATCCAGAATCCATCAACATACAAGGGAATAGAGCAGCCTCTACCTGCACACACACCCACACACACACACACACACACACACACACACACACACACACACACACGATTACATCAGATCTTTACTTATTCAACTGATTTTTATTCCTGGGTAAACCAGGCCCAGCCACTTCAAGGACGATAGGTATGAACGCGTACAAGAGTAGAAAGTGGTTTGAATCATATTGAGCTGCTGGTTGATGGACGTGCAGATCAAAGACCTTTTGTGTCACTGACTACCATTGAAGTAGGGAACAGGAAACACATAAAAGAGACTCTGCTAAATAGACGGTTTCTTCTCTAGCTGACATGAACAGCTCAGCAAACAGTATATAAAGAGTAAAATGACTGATGCTTGTATGTTGCAGTGCATCCATTAATCCTGACAAAACACAGTTGAGCAGCTATAAGTACAGAGGAGAGGAATTCCAGGTTTTATACAGTTTAGCTTGTATACCGAAACATTCATAGTCGGTCAGGAGAACATATATTCTCTGTCAGAATCACTGTTTATGACTGATTTTATTTTGGACACCACCAATGAAACAGACCTCTGCTCTGTGTTCAGCTGCAGATATTCTTGATTCTGCAGATTTATTATTTCGTGCTCCACTGATACATCAGAACAAACATCACAGGCAGATAACGTCATAATTATTTTTTCCTTTAACCATATCCGTCACATTCAGGAATTTCTTTGCTCATTGGGATGTAAGGAAATATCAGAAATAATAATAATGAAATAAAAGGTGTTGCTTTTTTAACTCAGATTTTATACATATGGTGCTGTGTTCTTTAATCAGTGACAGTTTTCCTAAAATTAGATTTTAAAATTTCCAATACATTGCCTGCTTACAATAGCACAATATTCTGAATCATAACCCCTGTATTACGGTATGTATTATATTGCCAGATTGTTGCCAAAACACAGCCCTAATGTTGTTATAGAGGTCATGAGTTGTGGTTTTTGGTCACTAGTCTGTTTCAGTACTAATGACGGGCCAAAAGGAAACACAGATTTGTCATTAGACTGAATGAGCAGGACAGATTTATATTGGATCTTCATATAATCCTTACATCAGTGTGATGATTTGTCTGACTTTTAATTTGCTGGATTTTCTCAATTTCATGATATAAAATTATTTTTTGAAATTATAATTATAAATTACTTATATTTCACCCACCCTGACTACATACACAGTGAATATGCGCATTACTTCCTGCATGCAACTTTGTGTTTATAGGCCCACCAAACCTGAAGATGTTAGAGGTTACTGATTTTAAATCAGCACTCTTTGTCATCAATTAGGAACAAGACTAAGAGTCTACAGCCGTGGCAGCGGCTCACAGTGGTGCTTTGAACTGAAACGGTTGCTGATTTGCAGATTGGCCTCATTTGACTCAATATCCAGGTCACTGTTGTGTTAATAAATTAGTTCTGTGTGCTGTATGTAGATGAATCAATATGAAGCAATTATTTGATGATGTAATGATGTAAACACATCAATAAGTAACACTTTGATAATGTAGTGCTCTCATAAATGTGCCGCCATGACAACGTTCAAATCCACTGATGAATAAACAGAGACATACAAACAAAAGATGACAGTCACACATAATAAGTTTCTAACTAAAAAGAGTGCATTTCCTCATTAAGCCCATCAAGTGTTAATTCTTGCTTTCTCCAGTCATAGCATAAAACCAAAGCACCTTAATTCAGTTTAAATGCCTTCGGATTGCCCATTAAACAGGATCTTTGAGTTCAAGCTGTAATTAAATGTTAACTTGTTTTGATTAATTTATTGAGGAAGCCTCCAGTTTTAATTTCAGGCCACCGTGAGCAACATTTCCTCACATTCATTAAGCTTCTCTGGCATATAATGAAGAGCCATAAGTGTTTGCAATGGTGTGCTATAGAGGATGAAGGTAAAGGCCATATACATCAGTCATGCAGAGTAATTATATAAGGATATAACCGCAAGGAGCTTGACCTTTATATCTATTCTTCGTTGCTCTTTGACATTTCAGAAATGGGGAAATGTGATGGAGGCCTCCCAGTTGTTTAATGGTTACCAGTAGGGGAAAAGCTTTTATACATATTGTATTTCCACAGTCAAACTATCTGGAAACACCTGAAGCATTCAGTAGCCTGTGCTGCGGAAAGGCCTGGACTATTCACTTCAGTTTAAATATTAACCTGCTCGAGCTGAAATGATAACTCAACTGTTGATCATTAAAAAATATTCATGGCACAAATCCTTTCTTAAACAAAGATGTCAAAGAAATTCACCGGTTTGAGCTACTCAAATGTGAATATTCCTGTTTTCTTAGTCCTCTTTGGATTTGCATCTGTAGTTGATATATAGGTTATAGGTTATAAATAGGTTAAAAAAAAATACATCTGCGATGCACTGTGTGTTCTGACACCTTTCTGTTGGAACCGGTATTAGCTTTTTCAGCAATCTGAGACACAGTAGCTCTTCTACTGGATCAGACAACGCAAGCCAGCGTTCACTCTCCACGTGCATCAGTGAGCCTCAGCTGCCCATGACCCTGTTGCTGGTACACCGGTTTTCCTCCCTTGGACCACTTTTGGTAGGTCCTGACCACTGCAGACCAGGAGCATCACACAAGAGCTGCAGTTTTGGAGATGCACACATTTATTCAAGAGGTCCCTAATTTCAAAATAAATTCCTAAGAAGTTTTCTGGAAATAGTTAAATATTTTGGTACTAATTATGGGGTAAATAGTCAGAACACTTATTCCAGTTAACTGCTACTTGAACGAAGGGAGTCAGTAGGCCAGCTGAGGATGCAAAATATGCTAAACACATTAACAAGCAAGAGTACATTCAGAAAGAATAAAATGTGCAGTAATGCATGATATCTACTTTATTTAGGGTAGTTTTTGTATTAATAAAATGTGCAGTAATGCATGATATCTACTTCATTTAGGCTAGTTTTTATATTTACCTTTTTATTTTGTATTAGTTATATTTTGTTTCCAGAAAACGCTTTAAATGAGAGTCTGAGAGCCAGCACAATAACCCAATGGCTTTAGGACCCAGATCTTACAGCGGAAGAAGAAACACCTCTCTGTCACCACCATCACCATCACCATCATCATCCTCCTCCTCCTCCACCGGTATGATGCTGCGTCTCATCCCACCAGCTGTAATGTGTGTCAGTGTGTTAGTGAACGGACAAACCGAGGACTCCCAGCTGACCGACAGAGCTTATGTTGTTTTACAGAAACAAAATTTAGGTGAGAAAAATGTCAGACTGTGGAAACTGATGTGGGGCCGATCAGGGCAGGCAGTGATGCTGACATAGCCTACATACAGCCTTGCGATGTGTTTCTGCTCTTCAAAACCGGCTTTTTGTCTTTATTCTAGAGCGACAGCTACTTATCAATGAAACGGGAAGCAGTAATACCCGTTAATCGATCATGCTGGAGAGCCTGTTTTGTATGTGTTGTGATTGGCGCTGATCGCTGTGTTGTCTTCGCAGTCACTCTGGGGAGTGTCCTCGTTGTCCTGCTGGTGCTGATGGTCATCATGGCTGTCTGTGTCTACAAACCGCTGTCTCGTCGGTGAAACCTGGAAGAGACAGACCTGCTGTCCCGGTGCACCGAGCAGCTCAGCCCCGGAGCCACAACCACCTCCTGACGGGACCCGCTCCGCCACGCTGCTCCCGATAACTGAAAACGCCCTGGCTGCTTATTTATAGATTAACTCGGGTTTTAGTAGTCATGAAATCAATTTATTCAAGAGTTTCTTTGAGTCTGGGTGCGTCAGATCAGTCCTACCTATTTTGATATGCTGTCATTTATGTTTAATTTGAAATGATCTCTGTAAACAGAACATGGGACTGAAATTATTTGCCCCTTTTCACTCCCAATACTCTACGCTATTACATATTGCATTGTATTTATTTTATGTATTTATTTTGACTTTTGATGGCGAAGTATTTGTCTTATTTTTATTGGAGGGCATTTTGGTCAGTAAGTAAAAAATAAACTTGCAGTAAGTAGGATTATAAAGCGAGAGAGTTGTCATTGCTAAAATCTTAAATCAGTGAAACCAGTTTGGTCAGATTCATCTCTAAATGTAGAAATCTGCTCATCAGATTTCTGAAATTATCCGTAAGCCTATTTTTTAAATGACGTATTTAATTGCATGACATAAGGATTTTAAATATAAAAGTTGCAAATAGGTGTTTTTTTTAACTTTTAATGTGAAGTTTTTGTATTTTGGCCCTTTACAGGGAAATGTGCTAATAAATCCTGCAAGAATTAAACTGACAATAGTGGGATTACAAAGTGAGAAGGCTTCTCTGCCACTTAAATCCAGGTGGTACCAAGAAATAACTCTTCCCTAAAAGTGAAAATCTGCTAAATTTCCTGAAATAAAACTGGAAATCTTTATCTCATCATTTTGTTCAGCAATTGATTAGTCAGTTGAAGGTGGCCCATTTCCTTCATTGTACTGTGCTTGATTTTGTGATAAAGGAGCTCTAAAGAACTGCCAACAGAGAACTAAGTTGATCGAACAAACAAAACTAATACACACTAAAATTAGATGGAGGAAGTTATCAATATATCAATTTAAAAACAGTGTCCATGAAAGCGGCTCGCATTGTAAATTACTAGACAACAATAACATCTCTATTTTTAGAATACAGTCGTCCTATATGGTAGCTTTGTATTCTGCACAATCCAATCGTCCAGAGTGCAGATGTTGGGACTGGAAGGACTATGGACATATTCAGCAGCTAGTCAATCATAACAATCATGTTATGTATGTACGTATAGCCAATCATGTCAACCTTCTGTTGTCTTTAATAGGTTAACACTTGATCCAACAATAAAGGGTTAGGGAAACCTTCATTAAAAATATACATATGTAATTCATCACATGACATAATCTCCTTTGTTATCAGTTGTTTTTATAAATAAAGCACATGAACAAAGTCTTGTTTAGTCCTCATGGAAATAAAGTGCTTTTATTTTAGAACATTTTGAAACTGACACATTTCCTTAAAATTTTAACATTGAAAAAACAAACGTTGCAGCTGGAACGGTGAATTACAAAGATCTGCATTACATTAACCAAAGCTAGCCTTTATAAAGTCGACTGTTCAGCAGATTGGAAACTTGTTCGTTATATAATAAGTATTTTTTCAGCTGCAGCTACGCAGAGAGACCTTTGATAAGTGGTTGGTAGTCAGTGAAATCAACTATAGTGGTTAATGCATGTTACTCAGCATCACCCTGGTATAACTGAAACCTCTTCATCTTGTTTTTAAGTATACAAAATAAAAAAACAAAACAATCTTTTCAAAAGTTTAGTCTAAGTGGCACCACATCAAATTGTCACCACCTCTTGCCCCCACCAAGTGTTGTCAGATCAAAGTAAATCCCTTGGCACATGCTGAAGAAACTAATCCTACATATGGCGGGCATGCTTGATCTTAAGAGTCTGTGCTGTCTCTTCTGCTCAGAGGTCAAGAGTTGTTCGTGGCTACAAAAGGCAAACAGACTGCCTTTAGGAATCTGAATAATCTCTGCAGCATTGGTGATGTGACTGCTTTTAAACTGCATGTAAATCCTCAGACAGTCGGGTCTCTACTATTGCGCTTCTAAACTGAGGTGAAGTTGTTCAGTGACCATCCATCATTTGCAACCACTTGTCCCATTTAGGGTCAAATATGTCCCCTGGCTGACATTGGGCAAAAGCCGGGTACACCCTTGACGAGTTGCCAGCCTATCACAGGGCTGACGCATAGAGACAGACAACCATTCACGCTCACATTGACACCCACGGGCAATTTGGAGTCAACAATTAACTTAACTTGCATGTCTTTGGACTGTAGGAAGAAGCCCGAGAACCCGAAGAAACCCCACGCCACCACAGGGAGAACATGCAAACTCCACACAGAAGGGCCCCATTCAAACCTGCAACCCTCTTGCTGTGAGGCGACAGTGCTGACCACTGCACCACCTGTGCAGCCCGTTGTTCAGTGACAGTTAAAAAAAAAACTACGTCACTCCATGAAATCCGAGAAAATGTCCAATACAAAAAAAAAAATATCAGCTGCTTTAAATTTTCTCTCACAGCAACATGCTCCTGTTTACCCAACTGCAGAGTGTACATTCACAAAGTACAAGAAAATGCATTAACTTATGAACCTGTGACTCAATGAACACATCTTTCTGAATTAATATTGATATGGCTGATATGCATGTGTGATACAATTTCGCACCAAAGAAACATTTCCGATAGATTTACAAACTAATTCCAAAGTGAAGGGAAAATCTGTAAAACTGGAACCCTGAGATTTCTGTTATTCAGTGAGCCCACGGTCCTCCTCAAAGTGACTCTGTAGGAAGACTTCACAGTGAAAACACTCAAATATGTCCCTTTTGGTCCATTGTACTATTAGCTTTCTACATCATATGGCTAGGCTGTTTTCAGATACCAGGAGAAATGCTCTGGACATTTAAGTGCCACATTTGAGTGTCGGTGCTACATGAAGTCACCTTGAGTAGTCATTTTGTTCATAGAACCTTAATTCCACTGATTTGACCCCACTCTGGACAACATGATGAACACACGTGGGTTGCTGCTGTGATTCAGATTTGGATAGAAAATAAATAAAAACTAGAGCTGACCGAAGAGTCCATGAATTAAGTTCAAGGATGGAGACATACTATGCTGAGATAGAAATATATAAAGGAGTATGCTCTTACCAAAAATACCTTTTGGAAAATATTGGATAGCGAGAGTCTGATATTGCCTGTGCAAGAATGATCTGCTACAGAAAGAAACCTGCAGTTGCATAGATGGCTACAGTGGTTAGGAAGGAAAATTGAGGTGTGGTGGTTGCTTCTGGATCTGGAAAAAGTTGCATTATTATTATTATTCCCTCTTGTTCCTTTTACTTGTCAGTGAGTGATAGCTGCAAGATCCTCTCCAGCTCTTCTTCCTCCTGCTTCCTCATCCTGTCCTCTTCCTCTTGGGCCCGTGCAGAAAGCTCCATGGCCAGGCGGAGCTCAGAGTCGGGGCTGGAGGCAGAAGGGGAGCTGACAGAGCTGGGGGTGTCTCCATATTCCACTAGCACCCCCTCTGGGATACTCCTAGAATTACATAGACAGGAGAAAGTGAGATGCAGCTCTGTTCTGTGGCTTTTTCCTGACACACATAAGAGGTGGACAGATATACAGAATTCCCTAAATCCCTGTAGGGACAAGCAAGTAGCAACGACTGTTCCTTTTACTACATGTAACCTGTGTTACTACCTGTCACTCTGGCTACTGGGCAATACATCAGTGAATTCCCCATCAACGTCATCCATCCCCTCCTACAAAGGCACAAACAAAGGAGAGCATGCAAAGAATGATAAGAACAGATCTGTGTGTGTTGAGGTATTTGCGAAAGAACTGAGTGACTATTGTTCTGACCTGGCCCGGTGCTCGGCAAGACTCCAGGAGACTCTGATGGATGGCGTACTGTAGAAGCTCCTCATCATTGTTGGACATGGGTGTGTGTCGGCTGCCTCCTCGGCGGTGGTAACGAATGGGCACCTCAAACACTGAAGGACACACCTGAAACGGAGGCAGTGCTGTGAACGGATGAAAAAAGAAAAGCGGTTTAGGAATCAGAGACATGATGTTATTTTAAAATAGGCAGATTTAAGGTTAAACTGGCTGCATTCCAACCTGCAGCTTCTTCCTCTTCTCCTGAGGATGTTGGCGTGGCTGCTGGTGTTGTGTTCGCCTCCTCTTCAGTACTGCATTTATTGACATTACCAAATGTAATCCTGGCATTCAGCACATGAAACAGTGGAATCTCTGCAACCGAGGAAAGCACAAGAGACTTCAAAGGGGGAATGAGGTGATAGCTTTATGTGCTTCCTGAAAGTTTAGTTTCTATTTAACTTGATGGAAATGTCACATACTGTACCTATTTTAACAGGAAACCCAGGAGGAAACTTCAGGGTAACGAAATCTCGTAGACGTGCAAAATGAGAACTGGTCCGAGCCATGAGGTCGATGATGGGGGTCACTTGCTCCACCAAGGACAGAGGATGTTCCTCGCTCATCCACAGCGTACCTTTGAACCTGTGTGAGACAAGATTAAAGCAAAATGGTGTTCAAATGTGCACACAATTTAATTTATTGATATAAATAACACACGGCAATGAAGAATTAAGTATGGTGTTTCTTTGCCCATAAAGCTGTGTTTCTTACTTCTGTGTTCGAATGCTCAGTTCAATGGGTCGGCCAATGTCTCTGTTCCCCAGGTCAAAGTCAGGATCAAAGTATTCCTCTGGAGTGATGGCAGTGGGATTGGTGGCAGTTGCATACTCAAGAGTCAGGTCCTGTAAAGCCAAGCATTCATGTCAAATCAGCTTCCAGTTGGGGACAAAACACTTTAATGTTACTGAATGCACGTCTTACCCCTTGTGCACTTATGTGCTGCTCCACAGTCCCCAGCAGAGACTCCAAGATGTTCCTTTCACCTTTGGGAAAAAAAAAACTTGTACTTCAGCAGTCTCATTTAGTTTCCATCAAATGTAGGTTTGTTATTCTTTTGGACAAATGTCAAACATTTACATCTACATGCTGAAAATATATTCACTAAAGGAGAGAAAAGAAAACATAAATAATATTTTCCACCTACTTTTTATCCTGGCTTTCTCCTCATCGGTGAGATGCTCCGTCCTTGTCCTGATAACCACATTTACGTTGTTCACACTGAAAACCTGAGAAAACAACAACAATATAAAGTCAGATACTATTATTAATGAGCTCCACAGTTTTAAGTAGCACTAATCTTTAGCTGTAATTAGAAGAAAACAAATAAAACTTCTGTGAACCTTCGCTTCAAATCCATTGACCATTTCAGTTTTGTCAGCTCTCCAGCCCCAAATCCCAGACTTGCTCCTGTGAAAATCAGAATTTATGAATACAAAAACATCATTACAGGCAAAATCCACCATCATATCCTTCAGTTTGGAATAACATCTACAACACAGAAAATACAATGATGCAATACAAGATATTGTTTTTCCTCATACTTTGTATATGCAAGACCGTAATAAACATGTAAAATAGTGGTGACTTATACTCCAGTGTGGGATGGGTCAAATGTTTGGCATGTCACAGAAATAAGAAATAAATTAATGAAATGAATACAGATACTGGACATTTTACGCAGCCTGTTTAAATCATTTGCACTAATCTGTAATTATTGTCTCATTTTAGAGGCTTTAGCAGTGTTGCAGTCCAATGTTAACTTTTCATTTTTAAATAAGATATGTTCCTCATAGCCTCTTAATTATTTCTGTTTGACAAGTCAAAATGTCACCTGTATTTGAGGACAATATCCAGATTAATATCAGCAAGATAATATGAAGACTAACATATAACGTCAAGCTAATTACATGATGTATGACTGACACATCTAGTTACATTTGCTCACATTATTATTATTATTATTATTAATATTATTGTTATATTATTATTGTAAGTTCTTAGATTGTACACTGGGTCAGACAACCTTTGGATGAATAAGTCAGTGTAAATATTGCATGTTAGACAATTAGATGCCAGAATGATATGTAAATATCATCCAAACATCAGTGCAAAATGATAATTAAATAAGCCTAATGGTATCACTGTTTACACAGTAACTCCACTCAGGGAGTAATGACATTAAAACAAATATGAAGCTGCTGAAGAGAGATGTCAACTCTTATGAAAAACTCAAAGTGACTGTGAATTTGTTCTTGGCTGATCAAATGAAGTTAGATCTATGCATGTTGTGAGGAAAAAGGGAAAACAGCAAAAAAAAAGATGTGACTCTTGCCTCTCAAAAGCAATGTCCTTGGTGTCCAAGTAGGTGTTGACAATAGGAGTGGTCAACCTTTTGGCAACTTCCTGTTCAGCTGGCTGCATCGACTCTAGCGTGACATCCTCGATTTCTTGGGATATGTTGAAGCGTTCGGTGTCCACGACTTCATCGTCATGGTTCACCTCCATCAACTCTGCACATGAATCTGTAAAAATACAGACAGGGATAGACTTAAATCATTTTAAAAGAAAATATTACCAATCACACAGGGAACTCTTTTTTGTGTTCAAGAGATTTAAAGCACACACACCATCTCCTCTGAAGATGTAGCTCCTGCGCCCTCTGATCCAAGTCATGTTTTCAAAGCCTAGAAGAGTGGCATCCACTCGCAGGCTGGCGCCGCTTTTCCAAATGCGACAAACATCACTTGGACAAACCCGGGACAGAAGAGGGACTGTGAAGTAACAGCATATGAATGTATGTCCCGCACAAGAAAAAAAATGTCACTCATCACTAAACCAAAACAAATACTTCCTCCATCAAGAGTCGGGTATGTAGTTTTTCTTGTACGATATGGATATTTTATTACTGGGTACAGCAATAGAAAACACTTGTAGGTACTTCCTTATTTTGCATACTGAATGCTAATATCCAACCTGTTTGGACTGCATGAACAGGTTACTAAGCACACAGTCTACTTTACTTCTATGATATACAGTATACTGTACATCTACAAATACAGAACTTACTCCAACTGGTGAATTCCCACTTCATTTCCATGTAAAAGTCTGGAGACTGTGGATGAAAAGATAGACAGAGCACTTATTTACTCTGCTGGTAATTGTTTCCAGGCATAAGGATGACAAGACAACAGGGAACTGTATAAATTAAAACCTCTCGGATCTTTGACAGCAGCTCAGGCACTCCTCCCAGAGCAGTGGAGGCTTTGAGGTAGTCTCTGCGTTGAAGCACTAACTGAACCATCTCTGGATCTCCAGTGCTGACAGCCTCCTGCAGCACTACACAGAGACAGACAAGAATATACAAACCACTGAACCTTTTAAAGATAACAGCATCTGTTCCCTGGGTGTACCAACTACCCATTAAAAAAACCTCAACAATGACATACTGACGAAGGAAAGTGAAACCGTTTCACTGCCGTCAGAGGAGTGGATGTGCATTTTTGCCAGAAACCCCATTAAAAGCAGATCATGCGTAGGTTAATGTTAGAGGGCCTCTAAGTGATCAAACAACCCACAAATTATCAAAGAGCATTTCTGAAAGACAAGTGAAAGAAACACTCATGGTATCACAGCATTCTCTAGCTGTATGTAGGCAGTTTTATGACTAACCCGTCCAATTCATGCTGTTTTCTTTAGTCACTTCAGCACCGTGTCTCAGAAGGACTCTCACTGACTCCAGGTGCCCGAGCGACACAGCCAGGTGCAAAGGTGTCCGACCTCTGGGATCCACCGCCTCAATGTCATTCTGAGAAAATCAGGAGAGGAACACACATTAGTTCTGGTCATCACTGCTAATGATATAGGACTGCAGGAGTCAGGACATTTACAAGGCTGAGCATCATGTCTGGTCCTCAAATGAGTCATGCTACTGAGGTAAATATGTTATGATCAGCACTGCTGTGGGTAGTAACGATTACAGTGACCGGCTCACAGTAATTATATTGCAACAATACATAATAACAATTGTGATGAGTTTCTGAGAGGAAAAACACAATGAGATTATTGATGCTTTTGAGAAATGACTTAAGATAACCTGTTAGATTAGTCAGCTGCATGTTTGACAGGACTGACGCTGGGAAGACGATAAGAAACAATCACCATTATAAACTCTTCATAATAATAATAATGACACAATTCATATTACAGTCTGTAAATTGTCAGATAACACACCACAAATCTATACATAGATTTGGTGCTCCAGCTCCTGCGCTATCATATCCAGCCAGATTATGTGGTTGAGTACTCTAAGGAATTGGGTTAGCAGCCTAAATTCACAGTTGGATAGGCTTTCAATCTGTACTGGAATATATTTTGAAGTAAACTTCCAAACCTGTTGATCGGTGAATAGCTGTGTCCTCACAGACATTTCAAACGTTATCTGTGTGTCGCACAACGGAGCATCTGTCAACACGACTGGCCTACTTTTACTAGATGACAACGGATGATTTAACAGCTCACTGCTGGCTTCATCTAGCCAGCAAGTATCGGTTTGAAACACATCCCGTATTTTACCAACCTGTGATAACGTTATTTGTTGTCCCAGTGTCCGGTAGTCATTCTCCCACACTGCGGAATGCAGGGGAAACTTCACTCGGATGTCTTCGCTAACGTTAGCCGTGGACATCTTCCTCTTTATGGAGCCGCTCAGTGCAACGTTAGCCAGCTTCTAATAATTACAGCCATGGGAAAAACTGCGATAGCTACACGCTTGTTAAGCTAAAATATACTATAAATGTGATCCATGCCTTTAATATTTGACAATAACAACGTCAATATATCTAAACCGGTGTCCAACTTTTCACCAATCCTTCCTCTAAATAAAACTTTTGAACAAGGAAGTGCCAGGAGCAGTACCCAATAATGACAGGGGTGCCCTATGTAGAAGTAGACTCACAGTCTAATTAATACAATCTAATTAAGATCAGCTACCTTACCTTTAAAACTGAACTTAATTTATGTGTAATAAAATTATTTCTTTGGTAAATACTCGATAGAAATGATTTGTAAATAAAACCACCGCCTTTAGAAAATGTTAATAGTCTGTTCCAGTTGGTCGGAACCATTCAACTTGTCCGCATGGGGGTCGCAAAACAGCCAACCAAAAGCATATTTTCCACATAAATGTGATTCCGAGTCATACTTCTATGCATTAGATATGAAAAATTACTTAAATTTTAAATCCATTGTTCTGAAAATATTACATAAGCAAACACTGCAAATCCAGAAAACACTAATTTAACTGTTATCCTATAACGTTTCAAATGAGATCGTCGATTTTACGATATGGGGGGAGGTACTTGAGAGGTTGAATAGCTGAGACTTTAGCGCCAGCGTACCACGGTGCAAATGTACATAACGTCGCCCTGTCTTGAAGGCTGACTTCAGCTGAGTAATACTGTTGACTTATTATTTTCTCGTTATTTAAGTAAAAGCAAAGTAGTGATATTGATGTGCGAGTGGTATTTTAACAGATAACCGGATCTCCAGGTGGGGTCATCCAATCATTAGTTATAAAAAGTACTCTCTGTACCGTGTCAGGAAGGTGCATAGATCAAACGCACTTAGTCCCAGTCAGCTAGTGTATTTTTCCCTCAGCAGGATATATCAGGTTGTGTTCCGCTCAGCAAACTCAACAAAACATATAGTTTTGTATTTATTTTTTTTTATTCTTAACTGTAGCTGTAAACGATTGTAACTTGTTCATCCAAGTGAAACAAAGACAGAGAGGCATTATTTCTGGGGAGCCGGGGAGAAGTGTATTTCCTGCAAGGTATGACTTTGGGCACCGTGTACCAAAATCTATTAGGTCACAGTCGCAGCTGCCACAGGGATCGTCTAGCTCTGTACTGTCTACCAGAGACTGAAGACTAAACTACCAGACGGTCACAGCAGGCTAGTTAGCTAATCAGGCGCTAAGTCAGCTAACTTGCAGACAAGCAGCAGTGTACCTTACTCCTTTCGAGTAACGTTATAATGGTTGCAACGCAAACGCTAGCCAAAACAAAAAGGCTAGCAACAGTTAAATGAAGTAGCGGGTCGTTGTTTGGGTTGTTTTTAGCTAATTAGCTAGGTCTAGCTAACGCGGAAGGCACCCCCACAGAGTAATCAATGGTTAGCATAACGCAACGGACATAATACTTTGCTCATTTTAAGAGGCATTTCTTCCCGAGTAAAGGATGTCTAAACGCCTGCGAAATATCGAGCTCTGCGCTGACTGTAATGTCCCAGGTAAGTGAATTCACTCTGTCCCTGTGGCGTTTAACATTAGCTGTTATCCGTTATTTATTCACTGACGTTTGGTCCATAAGTAACGTTAGTAACGTTAAGCCTTGCACTTCACACTTCAGGTTTAAATCTGATTATCTCTGCTGGTCCACGTTGCTTTCTTCTTTACAGTAAGTTAGATAAACTGTTGTTTTGACGGGGCAAGTTGTTAGTGTAGTTGACAGGTCCCTAACGTTATAGCTCCCTGGTTGAGGATGCAATTAGACCTGAAGCAGCTGTCGTTTTTAACTGTTTCCATCCGGTGTTACTTACTTTATATAATCAGGCAGGCATTTCTGATGTTTGTCAATATAATTGCAGCGTTGTTTTGTCACAGTTACCTAACAATATATTTAGATAGAATAATGTCTGTGGCACGTAAACGTTTCCAGCAAATTTGAAATGTAATCATCCATTTTGAAATCTCATCCTAGTGCAGGAAACTGCTCTGTAAGCTCTCACTAGGATGCATCATTGATTATGAGTCAGTGGCTACAGTGGTCTCCTGGCACGGTGCTTTTGGTACACCACACAGGGATATTGGTAGTATAAGTGAAGCCTATCCCATGTTGACAATGTTTGACTGAATCCCAGTTGTGTTGATGAGGAATGACTGAATGAAATGGTGTGGCTTTCCCCTCCACCGATCCTAACTGTGAAAGAATGTGTTGAATAAATACAAAAAGATATTGCAAAAAATATTTTTTACATCATCATTTCAACTCTGCACTCTGGTCTCTGTATTGCCTGGCAAGAGATTTATTAGTCCAGATGAAGACAACTTAATCTTGTGTCCATTATTTGTAATCTCAGTAATACCAGCATTGTTTAATGGAGATTTATTTGTTAAATAGTGGTAATGGTAAATAGTATTGTCAGAATGAAAATGAAATTAAGCTTTTATAATCAGACATTTCTGTGAAAGCTGAACAAGTAATAGTTTCATTGTGTGAGAGGTACTTTCAGAGTCTCATTTACAGTATATAGAAGTGACGTGATGTTTTTCAGCAGGCACAGGAAGCAAAACAGGATGCTGAGTGAATTGACTGCGTGCTTTCAATGCAGAAGATTTTTTTTTTTCTATTGTGGCACCACAATATAAAGTATTGTCCATGTGATATACTGTAAAAGTAGAAGGTGAATTGTTTTTACAAATGTACTTTTTAGAAATGGATACCTCAATTTAGAAATAAATCTTACACTGGTTACTTTCCTATTTGACAAGAAAAATCAAGAAAAATAATAAGTATGCTAAATATTCAGTAATACTCCAGTTTTAATACCTTGTCTATCATCATGTTGTTCAGACTAGTTAAACCCCCTCAGGTCTCCACAGCAGCTGGCCTGGATTGCCCTTCCATACGGCTGTTACCAGTTGTTGGCTGTGAATATTTTTAGAGTTTCAAGATGCGCTATTAAATTTAGCAGCACTTGTTGAGGAAAGGGTAAAAGAGGCATGTCAGCACCAACTCTCAGGTCTTGGTGGAGAGGAGACTCTGAACACCAGGTACCATGTGCCAGAATTTGACCAGCAACCCGTGCAGCTGTTCCTCCTAAACATCAGCTGCTGCTTAAGACATTTGCAGTCTCCACTGTCCTGTCACAGTGCCAGACACCCAATCTGTTTCACAGTTTATCGGTTATCTAAGTGTCATATGAATTTACAGTATTTTGGTCTCGAAATGTTTGCTGTTGTGTAAACGGCAGACGGCACAACTCTGACATTTGTATTAGATGAAGTGTGCTAAATAGGTCGAGGTTAAATAAACATATTTATTTTGGTCACAGAGTATAGTGTATCTTGTAAGTGCACTCTCTCTCTCTCTATTTCTCTAACTATACATTTCCTGGATATGTGGCACCAAAATTATTGATATGGTAGCACTTGTCTGTTATTTCTTTTTTTCAGTGTTTTGAAAGAGGAAGCTGCTCTATTACTCAAGAATAAGGCTGAGGTGCTTCTACCTACAACTGCTAGTCTTCACTTCCTTGTAACACAATGCATGGCTTCACTGAAACATGAGGTCAAAAAGGTCTTAAATTACTATTATAACCAACGGGGGTTTGGAGTTTTACTTTTCTTTCCTTTCCTCTATTTGGATTATTTTTGTTTCTGCAAGTGAAATTGTCCTCAAGGCATGTTATGATAATAAAAGGGCTTACTGATCTATCCTGAATTTGGCAATCTAACATTTGTGTTAACTATTCATGTTACCTTAGCCTAAATAATGCTTCCAGTGGTCCGGGTGTGGCACTCAAAAAATGTCATTGAAAAAGACTAAACAAATAAGTTTTGTTTCAATCCCCATCTGTGGTGCTCATGCTCTCAAGCCCATTTAATCATAGTTAAGATGCAGGCTACTTAAAAAAGATAAGCAAATGTTACTTAAGCAGAAGTAAATAGTGTATTTGTTAGGGACTATTTTTAGATTAATAATACATATTTGGTGTTTGACCGAGTACTTCCGGCAGCAGGACGGTTTATGTGGGATTAACTACAATACCCAAGTTCATCTAATGATAGTACACCTAGTGCAATGGTGTGGCTCACTGATGTGTGATTGTGAATTTTTGGACAACAATGAGAACAATAAGCTAAATTAGGTTTGGCTACACAGACAATACTTGTTTATAAGATCTATTAAGTGTGGGTTTTGCTCTTTTTCTGGGATCTGTATGATAGGAAAAATGTAGAACATCAGCAGCCTTATTCTTTAAGCACCTGTCTGTAATAGTTTTGACACCATAAGTAAGAGTTTCTCTGGGTCCAGTCAAGAGGAATGGAAAAAGGAGAAATGGTGTGCTGCCATTTAGCATGCCAGTGATTTGAATAATAGTAATGAATATGAAAAGAGGACATGACTTGTGATACATTTCCAACTCCTCTTAGACTACCAATGAAGCTAGAGCAAGTCAAACCTGTGAGAGCCGGGTGATGCAATATTGTACCTTTACTCCTATAAATGACGTTTTTAATCAGTTGTGAATTCGTCAGTGAGATCATTAAGTGTTGTGTGATTTTCACTTTGTGGTTGTCTCTTCCCTCTCAGAACCTCGCTGGGCCTCGGTCAACAGGGGTGTGTTGATTTGCGATGAGTGCTGCAGTGTTCATCGAAGTCTTGGTAGACACAGCTCCCAAGTCCGCCACCTGACGCACACACCATGGCCTCCTACGCAACTCCAGGTAAAAACCCCACACAGCAAAAAATGTATATTAATATCCACCTGTGTAATGCTAAATATCTTTATACTTTGATTGTGAAGTTGTTTTTTTACTTTATAGTTATGAGTGCTCCAAGGCTGCATTGTCTTTCCCTAAAATGCCTTGAGATCACATTATCCTTGCACACAGTCTGTATTACTGCAGTTTTAAATTCAGCAGGCTTCTGTCTTTGCTCAAGATAAATCTGTTGACAACAGCTTTACATCAGATCCCACCAAGGTGTATTGATTTTGTCCAAATATAGAAAGTGTTTGTTCAGGAGGGACCTGTTAAAAACCAGTCAGCATTCTGTACTTTGGGATACATTTTACAGGTTCTTTTACATTTCATTCTAGATGGTTCAGACATTATACAGCAATGGAGCAAATTCAATATGGGAGCACTCTCTGCTGGACCCTGCATCTGTGATGAGTGGAAAACGCAAGGCCAACCCTCAGGATAAACTGCAGTGAGTCATTATTGTTTGAAAATGTTAACACAGATGTTAATTCAATAAACAGAAAAATGATTGTTGATTTCCAAGTTTACTCTGTGCCACTGACTCAAATGCTTCTTTTTCTATGTTTCATGTTGTCCCAAAAGCCCAAACAAATCAGAGTTTATAAAAGCCAAATATCAAATGCTGGCATTTGTCCATCGCATGCCTTGCCGGGAAGACGACAGCTCAACAGCCAAGGATTTAAGCAAGGTGAGGAGAAGTGGCTGCTCGGTATCATTAAGAGAAAACAAGAAACATGTATTTGTGTAGAGTTTTAGTGTTAAACTTTATTGATTCATAGTAATGGTTTAATTTTTTTTCAGCAACTTCACTCAAGTGTACGAACTGGGAATCTTGAAACTTGTTTGCGGTTGTTATCCCTTGGAGCACAAGCAAATTTTTTTCACCCAGTAAGATTCATCTACTATACTTAAAACCAGAATCATATTTGTATTTATCTTTCTGCTGATATTAGATCATAATGTTTTGTCCTGTTAAACAACCTCTCCTCTAGGAAAAAGGAAACACTCCCTTGCATGTAGCTGCAAAGGCAGGACAAATATCTCAGGCTGAACTATTAACTGTTTATGGAGCTGATCCTGGAGCCCCTGACAGCAATGGCAAAACTCCCATTGATTATGCAAGGTTAGCTGTTAGCTGCTCAAAACTTCGAAATACCTTTTATAATACAATCACAAAATATGATTTCACAATTTTTTTTTTCAATGTGGTCATTTGTAGGGAAGCTGGCCACCATGACCTGGCAGATCGATTGGTGGAGATTCAGTATGAACTAACTGATCGACTGGCATTCTACCTGTGCGGGAGAAAGCCAGGTATGCAGTGAAGAAGAGCTCTTGTATTGAAATGACAAATAAGGGTCAAAGAATATCTGCAAGTGTGGTTGGAGTGAAAGATAGTTTTAACTTTGCAAATAAGGCACTAGTTAGTACATTTAGTACAGTTTTCTGTGTTACCTAATTTGTGATGATTAATCTCACCCATGTAGCGCTCCAAGCAGATAAAAACACCCGCCCGTTATATGTAATCCTCTGAGACCCACAATAGACTTTTGTCTTTTTTTAGAAGTTTTAGAAGGTGGCCATTCCCATGTGCAATCTTTGGGTTGATACCATTTCACCTTCTTTTTTACCACTGGAGAATTGATAAAATGATCAATAATCCCTCCAAAATGCCACATTAAGAGACCAAGACATTTGGATTTCTGCAAGAATTGCATTTTTCGGCGATTGGATGGCGAGTATTTCTGTTCTGGAAACTGCTCAGAAGCCCCCTTAGTGTCAATCTCGCTAGGAAAGCCATCCATTGTCTGAATGTTCAAGGTCTCTAGTTTGTGGCTGTAAAGTTTCGTGAGGCTGTGATTATCCTTGAAGACACCACAGGTCATTTTATACAGTTACGTCAAGTTTCAAAAGATGATCTCACTAAATAAAATGTCTGCTATGGGGACTAACATCATCACACATAATTATAGTAGGATTCATTTGATCCACAAGACTCTCAGCTTTACAGTGATACCCAATTCATGCAATTCCAAGATTGTTTAGGGTATGCAGAAATGTTCAAGTACCGGTACACCATTTTAGAACAGGCGAAAACTACACATACATACATACATATACTGCATTCAAATAACTGCATTGTTTTTGCCCAAAACTGCATGTGATTATTATAAAGTGGTCATGTCTGTAAAGGGGAGACTCATGGGTACCCATAGAAACCATTTTCATTCACATATCTTGAGGGTAGAGGTCAAGGGACCCCTTTTAAAATTGACAAGCCAGTTTTTTCCACACCAAAATTTAACTTTGATGTCTGACATGAGCCCGCTACAGCCTCTGAAAGACAGTAAAGTTGGTCAGAATCACTGGTGATCCTGAGGGTCTCACAGGGTTAATTTACTTTGTGAATACCGATTATGTACTATGCTTAAATCATGCGTTAATATAAAATGTTTCTCATAAGTACTGATGATGTTTTTGGCAGTCATCCACAACATTGTTATTGTTCCTTTCAGATCATAAAAACGGCCAGCACTTCATCGTTCCACAAATGGCTGACAGGTAAGAAAGCACAAGCTGTAAGTTGTATTGAGTGGTTTGTCTGAGAATTAGCATGAGTCTAGGTTAACTTGAATCGAGCCAACAAAGCGAGTACAGTGAGGCTGTTGTTTATGGTTGAATTTTTGCTCTGAAGCCTGTTCTGACACGCTGTTGATATCGCTGCAGCATCTGAGTTAAAGTAAACCGACCCAGTGAAGTAACTGAAATACTCAAACAATAATTAAAAATGTTATTCCAAATGAGCAGAACAGCCACAGTAAAACAGGCATTGTGTATTTTCAATTCAAATGACACATTTGATCTTTTTTATTGCTCTCTTTTGATGGATAAGGAACATGTAAGTATTACTCAGAATGAAGTGTGCATTATATAACAGTGCATCAGCTTGTTTATGAAAGTTATCTTTTGTTTGTAGCAGTTTAGATTTATCAGAACTGGCCAAGGCAGCAAAGAAGAAACTGCAGTCTGTAAGTATTTTTTGTAGAGTCCCAATGTATTGAGCCATCTATTATGCCCTTACTTAAGTCTAACTGTTTGTCATTTACTAATGTTCATGCAGCTCAGTAATCATTTATTTGAGGAGCTAGCCATGGATGTGTATGATGAGGTGGACAGACGAGAGACTGATGCAGGTAAAGTAGAATTATCTAGTAAAAGCTTTCTTGTATCCAGAGAAGACATTTGTACTTCTGGCTAGGACTGCACAATTAATGGAGATCATGATTTTGGATTCCCACAATTGAGTGAACATGATTGGCTGTAATATTGACGTTTAAAATGTGTGCTCCGCTCAAAGAAAACTCCATTGCATATCAAATCAAAAGCTTCATAAACTAACAGCCAACCTCCAGGGGGTGATCGAGATGTTTTGGCTTCACTTTTGGGAAGCTGTCATATCGCTGTGCACACATTGTGCATTGTCAGTCTGTGAAAAACTCTCCTAAATGTTGTGGCTGCAAGCAATGCTTCGATGATTTAGATGTGAAAGTGACATAAAAATATTTTGTACCTAAAATCAATGAATAATTGTGATCTTAATATAGGTCAATAATCGTGATTGTCACTAGGTTGCCGTAATCGTGCAGCCCTACCACTGACATCTCCTCAACACTGATACTTGACCACTGGTGTTGCAGCTGTACACCATTTAGCTCATTCGTTTCCTATTATTTGTAGTGTGGTTGGCTACACAGAATCACAGCACTCTGGTGACGGAGACAACTGTGGTGCCTTTCCTTCCTGTGAATCCAGAGTATTCATCAACACGAAACCAGGCTAGTGAGCTTTACAGAACTCCCATGCAAATGTTGTATTGTTTCCCTCTGCACACATTTAAAGTTAGATCGCATGCAAATGATGTGACTTTGTTTTTCTTATTTAGGGACGACAGAAGCTGGCAAGATTTAATGCACATGAATTTGCAACTCTTGTGATTGACATATTAAGTGATGCTAAGCGCAGACAACAAGGGAATTCAATAGCCAGTCCTAAAGGTCAGCATCTTATTTGTACTTTATCCAAGACCTTACTGACACTGAAGTATAGCACAGATATAAAGTCACTATTCCACTCTGCGTCCCTTCAGACAATGTTGAGTTTATCCTAAAGAGTACAGCTGCCAGGCATTGCAGTGACAGCCAGGACAACGACCAGCCCGACTATGATAGTGTGGCATCTGATGAGGATACAGATCACGAGCTCCCCTCGAGCAAAGGGGATAGGACCAAGGTACTGTGGCATCACCTTCACATATTCAAAGCCTGAAAGACTCTCTCTCTCTGTGTGGATGCCTTTACCGTTTTGTTTTCAACCCCTCTCTCCTACAGAGCCTGGACTCTGACCTCTCAGATGGCCCCATTACTATGCATGAATACATGGAGGTGAAAAGTGCGCTCTCTGCCTCTGAAGCCAAGATCCAGCACCTCATGAAAGCCAACAACAACCTAAGTGATGAGCTGAGGCTGATGCAGAAAAAGGTATCCACCGCGCTCCACCAATAAGATCACTAACATCGGGGGGCCGGACTGAGGGGGGGCCACAGCGGTCAGCAGAGCTCTTCTCCTGCCCAGCGTGATTGCTCTCTGGCATTGAGGCCGAGCTATCTGAATAGGGTACTGTATTGCAAGATAACGCTGCTATGACACCCTGCTGGTCCACCCTCTGTTTTGGCCAGCATGTTCAATTTCAAAGCTTGAATGTAAACTGGAGATTTTCTTTTTTTTTTTAGTTGTTATTGATTTGTTTTCTGGATTTGAGAAGAGATGCACCCTTTCTCCAGTTAATAACAAAAACAGTTTACCAGTAGTCCCCCTTTTTGTAATAAATCTGTCTAATGTTACTAACAAGCATGTTTTAAGAGAAAGCATGAAGTAATTGACAGTGGCTTTTAATCCTTCATAGTGACTAACTGAAATTGTATGTGTGCCTTGCTTCATCACATATACTGTGTTGACTGTGTAGAATGTTTTTTCCAGATGTTGTTTTTGGTAACAACTTTTTAGTACATGTGGATTTTTTATTTTACATGTTGTCTAAATGGTCACATTTCATAGAGAGTTCATAGAAAGCATACTCCTCAGCTGATACAAACCTGGAATACTGTTACTCTGTTACATCAAACTTCTTATTTATAGACAGGACAATGTTACGTTTGTGCTTCAACTTAGTAATCGACTGTAAATCATGCTAAACTTAATCTTATTTTGAAAATTAACATTTTTGGCCACAGCTATTGTAAGCATGTTACCATTTTTATTCTGTTAAAGTGAACCTGTGTCAGTGAGGTTGATTTTTTTTTTTCTTACAATATGTTAAAATTGCTTTAATTTGGCTGTTTTGATGGAGCATGCACATAATTTGTCTCTTCTGTTTGTGTGACTCCTGGTTGCTCACAAAGGTCATTGTGACACTGCAGCAGATATACACCACTGTGGTGTACTGTATTGTTTTGATGATGTGATCTGGCTTTGTTTTAGCTTATGGTTGAACAGATTCACTAAAATGACCACATTTTATTCAGTAATTATAACATAGTTTAGTAACTAAACCATACTCCTCCCTTTCCATATACTTTGCATTAAATGCCAAGTAGTTGCAGTAATTAAGGCAGATTTTTTTCCACCAAAACTCTTATATCCTGGACAAAATCTAGATGATTTTGTTCATCCTTGAATGCTTCTTATCTTTTCAATTCTTACATTAATCTGTCTGTACTGTGGCTACATCTTTGACTTACCTACAAAACAGTCTTGTGCTTGCTTAAAACTTGCTTTGCTTCTTTTTTTTTTTTTTTTTTAATTTAGACCAAGAGAAAATCCCTCCCAAAGCCAAAATCTTGTTATTCCCATGATTTTTAGGAGGTTGATCGCCAACTTGATGGAAATTAAAGGAGAACATAGGTGAATCCTTTAAGCTCAACAGAGACATGAGATTCCCTGTAAGTCATTATAGCTTCATGTTTTGTATATTGGTCATCATACATTTTTGTGCGAGCATTATCCAAATTTTGACTTTATATATCATGGGAATAACAAAAATTCAATGGTTAGATTCTTACATTTTATGATATGATACCTGCAAAGATGTTTTATTCCTGCCAATTGAAAATCTTGGCAGAATTAAATGACTGTAAGCATGCTGACAGTAGCAGACTGTCTAAGTATAACATGAATATTTTAGGAACAATGGGATAAAAGCTGAGATGTTAATGCTGTAAAGATGACCAGAACAGAGAACACAGCTTGCTTTGCTGAGAGCACCTCTTAGTGTGTTGCTGACCATCTCTTCCAGCTGCAATCTCTGCAAAGCGAGAACACCTCCCTCAGGCGGCACATCCCTACCAATATCTATCAGATCCCCAGCGGTTCAGACTACCCCGACCCCTCCAGCCCCTCAGCCCTGAAACGCCGGCAGTCTGCGCGGGCCAGTCGGCCCATGTCTATGTATGAGACTGGCTCAGGCCTGAAGCCCTATCTCCCTAAAGGGGAAACTCCCTACCCAGAGGAGGGCATCCCCACCCTGCAACCCTTCCCACCTCATGTAAGTAAGACCTGTTCCCTGCTCTCCTTTGCCATTTCCTCTCCATTGCCCTGTTTCCACAACTTTCCCTCATGTCTTCACCCTGTCTGCAAAGCTTTCTCTCTGCCTTGTGTTTTAAAACTGGTTTTCCATACTCATTTTCCACTGGGTAGTTTTTTGCAGCATCAACGACAGAGTCCTCAAAACCACAATGCCATGCATTTAGATTTAGATACAGCCAGTCACATCTCATCTTGTCCAGATCCATATTCAAAATTATCTGAATATTATCTGTTGTTTACTGGAGAGCTGTTTGTTTGTCAGACAGAACTCAGCTGTAACCGTGAGGAGATGCTGTTATTATGATATATTTTGAAGGTTTGTATTGTGTTTTATGTTGATGAAGCATTAAACCTACCATACAAATACTCTGTGTTTTTGTAATGCATGATAATTCTCACAGACTCACCTTATGTTATCATCTGTTTTCATTCTCTTTGATTTAACTAATAAATTAATATGCAGTTCAATTTGACGCCATGAATCATAGTTTTCTGATATTTTTCTCTCAATGGATTAACGCCCGGGCTCTTCTGCCAAATGTTTTCCAGCATAGGGAATAAATGTAGAAGGATAATCTGTAAAAACAACCAACTACATGTATTGATTTATCTTAAAATCACCCCTCTAAAATAATAGAATTTTGTAATCCTGAATTTAATGGTTGTGTTCATTGCATTGATATAGTTTTCCATCAACTCGCTTCTCAGTATATGTTAACCCACATAACATGATCTAATCTCATTAATCTGACTTTCTAGTTTGTTTTTTTAATTTAAGAAATTTTTGTCCTTAAAATGTGATTTGAACCCTGTGTTTAGACGGAAAAGGGCGCTTTTGTGACCACCTCTTCATCCCTTCCCTCATTTCCATCCACCCTGTCTTGGTCGAAGGACGAGAGTGCTCAAAAGGTTAAGTACATCCTCACCACTTGGTCCACATCGTGTGGGACGCAGCAAATCTACTTGGAGCCATTTCTACCTCTTACCCCCTCCCTTACCTCCCTCTGTCCTCCGTACACTGCTCCTTATCTGCCCTGCTGCATGAGCTGCCTCCCCACCAGCTGCCCTCACCATCAGATACCTGACTTCATCAGCCTCATCCTCACAGCGCGTCTACACAACTGGAATTGTGAAGTCTTGCAAAGGCAAAATCTCTGTTTGACCACTGAACGTTGAGCAGAAAGTTGCGCTTGTGATGCAGCACCTGCTAATTTTAATGCTTTCTTTTTTCGCTCCAGAAACCTGTGTCGCAGATGATGTTGAAAAAGTTTGCTTGCACAAAGTTTTTGTGTTTCATTTTCATAAAACAAGTAAATTAGATTGTTAAATGCATATTTTATACATATGCATATTTTGAGTTGTTAAACTCATTTGTAATTTTAAACATAGTATAAACAGAGGTCCTTTTAACCCTGTCTCTAACAACTGCTTGGCCATTTTGCACAGTGAGCTTCCAGCAGCATGCTCTCACTTCCTCTAGTAACACACAAACAACGTGGTGATCCAGAAGTTGTTTACAGGCTAAAAGATTTATCTTCTGTTCAGCCAGAACAAAGATTTATTTATTTCTAAACATGTATGTGCTAATCTCATTTCCTAAGGCAAGCTTATATGTACCGTGTTGCATTGTGTACTGCATACAAGAGGAGGGTTTTGTTTAGATTCTTGGACATGGATTGAAAGAGTATGTCCTGCGTGGCTTGAGTGTACTTGTTTGTCTCTGCTTCCTGTTTATACATGTAGCTTTCTGTCTGACAGTGAATCTGCATAAAGTTAAGTTACAGTGAACCTCTCAGATCACACTGAAGTCTCTGGTGTGAAGATATGGCTATCCTCTTTTGTGTGATTCACTTAGTAGTTGCGCTGCATGTGATTTAGCTTCATTCATGAACTCATCTGAGCCTTGACTTCTCAAACAGTGACCTTCTGCAAGGGGTCTTGAGTTTGGAGATGAGTAAAGCTGTGTGCCATTGTTCTGATGTAATGTTTCTAGCCACATGTTGTTGATTATTAGAAACTGGCTTTTAGTTTGACTGTTTTATTGAATTGTCATCTATGAATCAATCCATCCTTATTTCAACATATTGTCACATTTAGATGATGATCATAGTCACTTGAATCATCCAATACAATTTGTGTCCAAGAAGATCAGGCTAGTTTGATTTCATCAGTGATTATGTCATACTGGAGTGAGTAAACTATCTGAACTCTTGTTTTACTAATCCTGTATTGAACGCTTTAACTCGATTATGTGCTCTTGCTTCACAGCTTCATTGGCTTGTTTCAGTCAGAGTCGTCTGCATCACTTTTACTTGTTTATATTCCAATTTGACATACAACAAACAGAAAGTACATTTCCTATATATGTTTTTGTCCTTCAACAAGCATTGAAATTGTGATTTCACCACAGCTGTTTCTGGTTTATATCATCAGTGATGTGGGACGTCGTGCACGAGGCACATTATCATCTTTTGATCTCCTCTCTTCCCTCTAGGCCTCAAAGTTAGAGAAGCAAAGCAGCATGCCGGAAAGTGACTATGACAACACATTCAATGACTCTGAGATGGATGATTCAGGGTAAGAGCATCACCCAGAATGATGGTTTGTAGGCCTAGTAAGTGGTGAGTGTAAGACAAGAGAAGACAAGTTTTCTGGTTCCTGAATACAGTTTAAGGAGGTTTTCAAGTGAAATTATGTGCTGTTTTGTCTAAAAACAAGAAACAGGGATGTTGACAGAAAACATCATTTCCTCCCTCTGCAGTTTGTGCAGGAGAGGGAGGCTGAAGAGCAGTGGCTGGCTGGGGGAGGGCAGCTCTATCCCTGAGCTGGATGACCTGGAGATGGAGTCAGACCCCACACTTCCCAGCACTGAGGACGTCATCCGCAAAACAGAGCAGATCACCAAGAATATCCAAGAGCTGTTGCGAGCTGCTCAGGAGAACAAACATGACAGGTCAGAATCAAAAGTTACCAGTTTAGGCTCTGTTTAGCTTTCACTTCCTTGCTTCCATTTTAAACCCTCAGTTCCTCTGACATTCATCATTATTCTGTTGTGTCTAGTTGCCTGTATCTCCCATCATTTCCCCTTTTGGTCTGTTATCTTCACTGTTCATTCTACTTCCACTCTGCTCCGCTGTTATGGTGTTGTTTTGGTGTTCCCCGTCCCTCACCCCTGTGAGCAGACCATGTGAGCGTGAAGGTGTACGTCGGCTCAGGCACAGCCTGGGATGTTTCAGCACTCTGGTGCCCTGGGCCGAGAAGGCCCCCCTCCCCTTCAGCCGCTCAGCCTGCGGTCCCCTGACCCCACCTCCTGGTACTCTGGCCTCTGTCCCTGCCTCCCAGGCACAGTTTTATTTTCTCAGTTTCTGCCTCACCCCTTTTCTCCTGCCTCACCTGCTAACAAGCTATCTCTTTTTCTTAAATGTGCTAACTTTGAATTTGTTTCAGTCAGTTGATGAAAAGTTGAGTTACATCTATGCAGTGACTTGCTTTTGGTATATAGGTGATGATTTAATGTAACACAGGTTGATGTTTTTTCTGCTGTGTAGCCATATTTTTTTACTGTGCGATGGAATAAAACTGCCTTGTACTTACACTGCCAAATAGCATGTTCTGTTGATGCTGAAGATGATAATGCACGGTGTGGTGTGAATACTATTTAGTATCTTGACTTGCATGTCAGAGCTTTTGGATAACTGATGTGTCATCAATGTTGGTTCTGTTATTTTGAGATTTGAATGAATGACACCAATATGTTGAACTCATCGACAAATCTTTTCTCGTCACAGCTTCATACCCTGTTCAGAAAGAATACATGTGGCTGTAACAGAAATGGCTGCCCTCTTTCCCAAGGTATGGAGACAAGTTTGTAGATATATTGCTTTGAAAGAATGGATCAGGCAGCCATTTTGACATTGCAAGTACAAATACCAGAGCTATCCAACTACAGCAGTATTTTTGTTGTGCCAATTCCATATGTATTATTTTACTCCAATCAAGAGGCAATGAATTGCACCTAAATTATTGTGTGTTAAATATACATATTCTAACTGTGTTAAAAGAAAAAAATGTATGGCAGACAAATCAAAATATGTTCAGGCCATATTCAAGCCAGCAGAGGTCATATGGTTCTAAAGTAGATTATTAGGCTATACCGCCTCTCTGTACAAATCTGTTGACTTTTAAACAAACACTGCCTGTTAATATTAAGTCATTTCAACCTTACTCTGCAGAAGCCACGCTCAGAGACTGTGAGAGGCTCTCTGCGCTTGTTGACCTCCAGTGCGTATCGGCTTCAGAGTGAGTGCAGGAAGGCGTTGCCATCAGAGGCCTGCCCAGGACCGGACACGCAGCTGGTCACCCAGCAGGTCATCCAATGTGCTTATGACATTGCCAAGGCAGCCAAGCAGCTTGTCACCATCACCACAAAGGAAAATACCAACTAACAGCACTTACAGGGCTGCAAAGCAGTCAGCATCTCAGTTTTATTCTTAAATATTTTTTAATGATTTTATTGTTTTTTTTTTTGTATCTGTGATATATGCATGCATTGTTTTATAATTTATGAATAAATATTTAAGGCCAACTGGACAAAATCTGAGTGTAAAGGGAAAAAGTCAGCATCTTTTCTTAAGGATATCGCAGTGTTGCAATAGCACAATTTCTCTTCAAGGAGCAGTGTGTTGAATTTGATGACATCTAGCAGTGAAGTTGCAGATTGCGACCAACTGAAACTTATGCCAAGCATGTAGGATGACTGCAAAAAACAGGAAATGGCCCCCTCTAGAGGCTTTGTTTTGTTTGTCCGTTCTTGGCTACTTTAACAAAATGGTGAACAGCTCCATGAAGAGGACCCGCTCCGTATGTAGATATGAACGGCCTTCATAGGGAGCTAGTCCTCCTTATGGAATCCACCATGTTGCTTCACCACGTTTCTCCAGTAGCGTAGAATGGACAAACCAAACACTGGCTCTAGAGAGAGCATTTCATGTTGATATGTTGATGTGGCAGTTTGAATTTGGTGGTAGGAATGCGCCGGTTGAATGAAAAAGAAACTGAAGGAATAAGTGGATGCTGGTGCTGCTGGCTAACAATTTAGCGTTGTGAGAAGTTTGGGAACCCACATTTTGACAAATGGAGGATCATACTTATTATTTAGCACAAAAGAAATTAAGGGAACATGAATCCTCATTGTTAAAGAAGCAAAAACATGAAGAAGCAAAATGAAATCAGGACAGATGATGGTAGAAACATGAATTAACATTGGTGTGGCCTTAATGCTTTCTGGATGATGCCTAAGTTTACTGTTAAATCTGAGGACCATGTAGGTTCTTCTACATGCTTGGAAAGGGAGGGGTGCAACCTCATCGCTAGATGCCACTAAGTCCTACATACTGCTCCTTTAAGGTAATATAATAACTTCTACAAATCATGTTAAATCAAGCAGCAGCTAGCAGGCCTGGGGACTGTAAAGGTTTATTGACTGCAGGTTGAGTAAAACTCACTCTTAGATACAAATACTCAGTCCATAATGTAAATACCTTTTTCAGAGGGAAGGAATTAAGCACAGCAAAGTAAATCCACATGATGATATTGGTTTATGTTATCAATCCAAAGCCAGAAATGGATGCTGAGAAGCCATAAATGAGTCATGAATTTGCTGTCATTGAATGCTATTGCTAACACTCTTGTAGCTAAAGGAGCTTCCTTCCATAAACTGCACTGTGCAAGCATCATCATACTGTAAAGTTGACTCTCCAAAAACCATCAAATGTTGGGAACTTCATTCTGCACACATTGTAGCTCTGCAGTGCTAATATTTGTTGCATCGATAAAGCTATTTATATGGTTTGTCCCCTGTCCAAGTGTAAGCCAGTGTGCAGTTGCACTTATTTATGTGTTGCCATTTGTCAAGTCAGTGAATGCAAATAACGCTTGTTCGGGGGCCACGTTGTAATGTTCACCAGCACCAAGGAGTTGTATTAAGTTCAAATGATCTGGTTTGTTTCACCACACTGCACTGTATTCTGTGGTCTTGTGTGCCATTGCAGTGTTGGTGATGTTATATTAAGAGCTAATAGCCATACTATATGTATGTCCATGTGTTTTGTGCTCTGTTCTGTTGCTGCTAGTTTTGTATTTAATGTGCAACATATGGGATAGAAGTCTAGACGTATCCTGTATAACTGTGCAACCCATTGTTCATCCTCACCAAGTGTTTCAGAGTTCGTCATTTTGAAATCTGATCAAGGTAATGTCCCTCTCTGTACTTGACCAGCATGCAGGGATGTATGTGATGCAGCTGTTAAGTTGCACTTCCGAAAAATAATTATTTTCTAAATAAACTTAATTTATAAATATGACCTGATATGGTTCGCCGGAGTTTGTATATATCACATTTTCACTTTTCATTGTCGCAATACAAAATACTGAGATAATTTTATTGGAATAGTTTTATTGAAAACAGTCTATAAATTCACAATAGAATATATACAGCTCTAAAAGTGCAAAAAAAAAAAAAATACATCAAATCTTTTCTACATATACAAACAACCACCATTAAATTATTAACATCAGGATGGCACAATATGTGATATACACAAATGTGTCATTCTCTTAAAAAGGGAAGAGAGGATAGGGTCCCATTTTTTCAAATCCATCTTTCAACAATTCTGACATGTCCATATTACATTTAACGAGTTACTGGTTGACAACATTGTTCAATCTCTTCATACTGGCTATGAAAAGATCCCTTCACAACCGCTCCAGTATTAGAAATGGGGAACAAAATTTACTTTATCTGTGCAAAAAATGCATTTAAAAATTCTCTCACTGTATTACTCCTCCTCTGTGGCTCAGAAAATAAACTGTCCTACAGAGCAAAAATTTTGAAAGAAAAGATTCCTGCTTGTTTGAACTGCATGTTTTCATTGAATGAGGACTCTTTATGTCCAGTATGGACAAGAGGAACAATTACAGTGACCACTAACTGTAACAATATAGTTATGTGAGCATTGTTTTAAGACACACATGGAAAAAATGTGTAACTATCCTTTAAAGCTAAGAGGTAGATTCAGTTCAGTCTTGCAGGTTGCTCATGTCCAAGCTGATCGAGGTCTACTGTGAATCTGAAAGGGACAGTTTCAAGCATATTTTAACATTAATGAGCATATTGGAACTTGGAATGTGAACATCCAGATTGACTTTCATATTTTACCTTCTCCTGGTACCCTTTCTTGGCCATCCTCTTCATCTCTAGCCTCAGCTGCTCCTCCTGGATTTGAAGAGCCTCCCTGTCCTCCTCCTCCTCCTGCTCTATCCTGCACTGCTCCTCCCACTGCTCTTGGCGCTGCTGCTCCACCTACAGTGTATACACAGAAACACCTTTAGGTCTATTTTATTATTAGTAATATATTAACTGCAGTGTGGGGAAAAAAGTGCTACAAAAACAAACTACTGCACTAAGAACCAACCTGAGCATCTATCTCTTGCATCCGTGCTGTCCTGCGCCTCTCTTCTTGCTCCTTCTCCTGACATCTGGTCTCCCTCTCTAGTTCTAGCTCCTGGATCAGCTGTTCTCTTCTCCTCAGAGACTCCTCCTGAGCCTCTCTGTTGTTTTGCATCTTAAGCTCCAGCTGCTGCTGTCTACCCACAAGCACCTTTCCAAGAAGAAGAAGGCAGGAGAGTTGTTGTTAAGTAGTCTTACCTTTTGAACTACATTCAAATAAAGTTTCATCTTGATTTGAAAGCAATTCACCTCTTGCATGAGCCGTTCTCTGGCTTTCCTCTCCTTCTTCCACTGTGCTTCTCGTTTCTCCCACACATGTTGAGCTTCTTCTCTGAAATGGAAAAGATGCAAAGGTTTGTCTTCGAGGATGACCGGGAGTCCCTTCCTGCAGAGTCAGGACTAAATCTCGGCGCTCACCTGTGCAGGATGTCAAACTCAGCCTCCCTCTCCTGCTCCAACTGAAGCTGCTCTTCAATCACACGTTTCATCCAAGCAGCATCAGCGATGGCCCTCTCCCTTCGTACAGTCTCTATCTTCCTGTCCTCCTGCTGATCTTCCAGCAAGGCTGCCAGGATCTTACGGTCAGCTTCCTGGTGGGTACAGAGGAATTCAAAGAAGGTGTGAAATCCGAATCCAAGTTGGATTACACATTTAAAAATATATTGTATGAAAAGAGGGTGAAGAAGACCAACCAGCTCCTCCTGCACTTGCTGGGCTCTCCTCTTCAGCTGAGCACGATATTGACGGAATAAGAAATGCCTGGTGGAACACAAATCCATTGAACCCAATACCTCACCAAAATGAGGTATTGTATTGCTAAAGATACTTATCAGCATAAAGAGCTTCCCTTACCCCATCTCAGACTTCTTTTGCCTTTCCTCCACCTTTCTCCTTTTCTCCTCTATCTTCTCCAGCTCCCATTGTTTGACCATCAGAGCCTCTTGCTCCTTCTTCAGGCGAGTTGCCTGAGAGAGAAAAAAATGCTTAAAAAAAAACATCTGCAATATCATTTTCCCAGCAGAAATACTTAGTCCAAGTTCCAAATACCTCCTCTTCCCTCAGCTTCAGTTCTTCCATCTGTTTGCGAAGTTCCTCCGCCCTATTCTGCTTCTCTTTTTTCTTTTTCTCCTCTGCTTGCTTCATCCTCTCCAGAGCTTCTTTTCGGGTCCTCTCATACTCATTTTCGTGCCGTCTTGTCTCCTCCTGCTCTGCTGCTTCTTGCTACAAGTTTGGAGAGATGGGTCACTTACAGTAGGTGTCTAACTTTCTCAATTATGTACCATGTTGTGAGGATTAACATGAGAGTATTTCAGACTTGATACCGTGCTCACAGATGACATGAGCACTGTTTAATTAAAAATTGATGTTACATAAATAATTAGTCACATTAAAGAATAATGACAAAGTTTAACAATTTGTGGGTCCTATGTGCCATCACTGACCAACTTCTACATAATTTGGTTTGAGAAAAATCGAGTACTAAATACAAATAGGATGAGAGTAGAATGGACATTTAACTGTTTGCTGTGGTTATTCAACTACTTCAAAAGAAAATGATGCTCAGCACTGTCCATTGACCATAGAAATATAATCAGTTAGCCCACTACAGTTCTTTTGCAATGGCAACAGCACACTTAAAAATGGCAGCTGCTCTGACCATCTTGACGTGATGATTTGAATGGGAATTTCCATTTACTCTCACTCTATGTCTATGTCATAACGGCATAAGAATATGTGTTTTTGAGCTACAGGTCCTTGTGAGATGGAGATTCCTGAGGCAACTCACAAGGACCTACAGTTAAAAAACACTCAGTTATTAAGACACTTGAATAAACAGAAAATGAACTGATCTGTCTGATTACTGTGATGAATGTCTTACCTGTTTCTTCTCAGATATCTGCTCCTGCCACTGGCTGACAACATGATCTTTATGTAATGCTGACTCGACCTGTGGACAGATTAAAATACCGAAGCAGGACATAGACGAGACAGAGATCCTGATGAACCTGACCCTTAGCGGAAGGGATACCAGAACATTTTATTCACTTAAGTCAACACTGGACTCAAGTTAACAGAAAGTCATGGAATATCTGCATCACAAGCCCTATTAGTTTACAGATCAAGTGAACGTCTTGACAAAAAGTATCCATTTTCTCCTCTTGCAGAGCTCTTAAGACGCACATTATGGTCACAGGATTCCTGAGGCCATTTATCACTTCATCAAAAGTAAGACTTTGAAGTACGAGGTTTGGCACTTGTCACCATAGTTTAGACTTAGTTATTAGTTATAGTAATTACCTCTCGAAACTCTGTGTTGTTTTTCTTCCAGTGCTCCCTCAGCAGCTCTTGCGCAAGCTAGGGATAGAAAACAGAAATAACAAGGACTATAAACTTCTGGTAGCTCACCATAATCAGCACTGAATAAAATATACAGTACTGAAATATACAACTAATTAAATGCAACTACCTTTTTTTCTTCTTTCCTCTCTTGCAGTACGAAGCTCTTCAGTCTTTTGCACCAGCTGACTTGCCAATGTGCTCCTGTCAGGAACAACTTCCTTCAACTCCGCCTCCAGCCGGTCTTGCTCCTCTTGAAGCATGGCCCTGAGCCGGTTCCTGCGCTGCTCCAGGCTGGCCTTCTTTTCCTCCTTCAGTCTCTGTTTATGGTATGCCGACATACTGAGAAAATGGAGGAAAATAAATTAAATTGATTGTAAATTAATTGTTTTTCTCTGGCTTTGTTTTCTGCCATTTGTCAAAGACATACTTGAATAGAAAATACTACAGGTTTATTTATGTCTTTCATTATTCACACATTTCACACATATACTGTACATACACACATTATATCAAAACGCATTTATGTTAGATTATGTAGATTTAAGGGTAGACATGGTGATATTTAGTTGCTGAGCCCAAAACATAGACTGTGTAAATATAACAAACAACTAACACTGAAAAAGAGGCATTGACTTCCACACAATTACTCTCTGTAAATAGCTTCTAGTCACAAATGTACATGTTGTCATTACTTATTACCAGCCACTGGAGCAATAGATTGAATGTATTGGGGAGCCCTTACTCTTTACGCATGGAAAAGGACACCCTCTTGTAATAATAAGTTATTTGCATTTTGTTTTTCCAAATAGCCAATGTGAGCCTGAAGTGTTGCCCAAATGAGTATAAATTCACAGAGAGCAATAGTTTATAGATTACTGTCTCTTTTTAAACGTTTATGATACAGACATCTTTTATGCAAAGGATGATTACTTACAGAGCCATCTAGTGAGGGCAGTGGAAGAGAAACATGTTCCATATTCATGTCAGTAAACATGCACATGGAACACAAAACACCATCAAACTGAATCAGTCTTTTGAACTGCATTGCTTTATTTCACGTCTTACTGTTACAGAGATGTCTGCAAAGAAATGAGAGCAATCTCTATGTCGTAACTGAGACCAGTTCTGGTGCATGAGGTTACCTCTGCTGGTAGGACCGACGGGAGCTCCACACTGCCTGTCTCTGGCTGCGGACACTCTGCTCTCTGAAGTACTGAGCATGCTGCTCCCACTGCTGCCGCCACCGGGCCTCCTGTTCCCGCTGCCGGGCCAGCTGTCCGGCCAGCACCCGGGACCGACTGGGCACATGGGCCGAGAGGGTCGGCAGAGCCATAGACCTGAATCATGATTAACATACAATATAAGAAGAAATCACCTCAGACTAATCGTTAAGACTAGACAAGACAAACTATCGTTGCCTGATTTCTAATTAGTTAGCTATAGCTGGCCAACTTAGCCAAGCACAATTCATATCAATTTATTTGACGCTGTCACTCATTCACACATAAAATAGAAAGCATCTTGTTACCTTTATGTATCTGCTAGCGTTAAATGTGTTTTGGCCATGTAACGTTTGTTATTTAAGGCCAATAAAGTAGTGAAAACCACAGCAAACGTCAACAAAGCGCTGCCTTACACCTCTTACTAGCAGCCAGCAACATTTACACAGTTAAAGACCTTTTCAGCTCGATAAATAATACTTACTTATCCTTTCGGTGCTAAACTGAATTGCTTTCTCTCGATTTTTGTTAAAACCAGTCGACGTTTTGCATTTTAAGACAAAAAGAATAGCCGTTATTCAAATATTCCGTCTCCCTTCCTTAGTTACCGATGTACTTCCTAGTTACTTCCACGCTACGGGATGAAGTAAAGGTCAAACTTAAATCTCGGCGAAAACGCGAAACGCATTTCCATGATGAACCTTTGTAATTTTATATTTTTAAGTAAAAAATAGATATCAAAATAAGTTACACTTTATTTTGTATTATAATCAGTACAAGTGTTCCTTATAACGCCTTTATTTAGCTCTTACCAAAGTGATTTTTATTTAAGTGTGCTATTAGTATTTCTTTTAAGTGTAAAATAAGAGTATACTTTCAGTTTACTTCTAATGTACTTATGAGAGATATACGTCACAAAAGTATAGTTAAGTATACTTGGCTCATATTGACAATTGTACAGAAAAGTCTAAGTGTACTTGGCTTATAGGCCTGCTTACTTATTCTTTTGATCAAGATGTATTTGCTGGTGCTGGAGAGGTGCCAGTTTACCTCTTGGGCACTGCCGAGGTGCCCCTGAGCAAGGCACCGAACCCCCAACTGCTCTGGGCGCTTGTCAGGAGCAGCCCCCTCACTCTGACATCTCTCCATTGACGCATGTATATGTACTGTGTGAACAACAGAGTGTAAAACTGAATTTCCCCACTGTGGGACTAATAAAGGAATATCTTTCTTTCTTTCTTTCTTTCTTTCTATTTAAGAAAAGTATAATTAAGTGTCCTTGCCTTATAGACCTACAGAAAAAAAAAATACCTGGTTTGTTGTGTTTACGTTTTGATAGAGTAGCCTATTAAAGTATGTGTTTATAAAAGGATATTTTTTAAATTAATTACTTCAATTTCATCAAGTTTTTGGATTATCACCATAGAGGCATGCAGGAACAACATATTTTTAAAAGATCTCATCACAAACCAGTAAAATGGCAAAAGAGGCAACTTTCTTTATGTAATACAAATCATTGGTTAAGTGCTATAAGTTAATGTATCCAAAGTATATTTTGATGAACTAAAAAGCAGAGATGCTCACAAGTCATTTTTTGCAAGTCCAAGTCAAGATTCAAGTCTAATAATTGGCCATGGATTTTTGATAGATTGATTTCTATCTCAGATTTTTATCTCAGAAAATAAAACGCTAGCAATATCACCAATATTATAATATTATTATTAAACACTTGTTGTTGTTATTATTATTATTGTTGTTGTCATTGTTATCATAATTATAAGCTTATTATTATTTTGGGATCGGGGATATAGAATTAATTAATACATATTATGATTAATGAAGTGAATGGCAGTCTGGTGTATCTATAGTTTGAGATGTTCCGCTAAACTCCATTAGTTGGCGGTAAAGCAGCACATGTGATTAAACGCAGAGGAAGACTGGTGTCAGCTGATTGGAGCACATCAGATGCTGCTCTTGTGTTTGTCCTGCACTTCTGTCTAAACGCCGTTTATTGGCCCTTTTACCCGACAGGTGGCGATGACCCGGATCTGTCGGTAACAAATCCATCACAGCAGCCGTGGGCAGGGTATTACGCGCCACTACGTGGGTTCAATGTAAGTGACTTGTGCGTGTGTGCTGGTTCTGGTGGGGTGGGGTATGGCTCACAGCTTCCTCTGGTGCTAATCTACAGTTGAGGGTTGACAGCCTGTTGCTCTCGTTTCAGCGGTAAGACTGTGTCCAAAGAGATGGCTCTGCTAATGGAGCACCAGTTCAGACAGATGCCAGCTGACAGACAAGTGGAAACAAGACCGTTTCTGGAGGCTGTGTCATACCTTCCACCCTTCTTTGGTAAGTCAAGTTTCCACAGTGTGACACAGTGAAGAGTCCATGAACTGTAGGTAGGCTCCAGTGTAACTCCTGACTATAAACGAAATGTGAAAAATGAATTATCAGATGTCAGTGGCTGCAGAGAGAAGAGACATCTCTATGCACAAATGTTACAGTAAATTATAATGGTTGTCAGAGATGTACAGTTACATTATAGGCCCGATTCATGACGCCAGTAAGTGTTAAGAATGTAGATTCATAGCAGGTCACTGTATGATGTGTTAAACTGGCTGAACATGCACACAAATGCAGGATGTTATCTGACAGACATCCCCTGCAATGGACCTTTTTTCCACCGTCATGCATCTTTCATGAGGGATTTGTTCAACTTTGATTAATAAACACAAATTTTGTTGTGAGGGAAATCTGTCACAACACTTCCATCAAACCTAATGAACCGATCTCCATCTCTTTCCAAATGATAATCTTTTTTGGATCGTATTTCTCACCATCAAGCTGTCCACAATCCTTCAGCATGCATAATTTAATCCACTGGCCTGGATTTTAAGTTGTGAAAATTGATTAGTACGGTGTTGAGTTCCCCTTGCCCATTCATCGGCGGCATGGTGCACCAGGGCATCTTTGTGTGACTTCATTCTGTATTAATATGCCAAAGGTCCTCTATTGAATTTGCCATGTGAAACCCTTGAGAGGAACCAAGTCTGATGTCAATATTAAGCTCTTTCCTCCTTGTCGCCATTGTTCTTCCTGACCTAGAAATTTCTTGGCCAACTTTCCTACAAGCCATTAAAGTCCTGAACACTCTCATAGTACATTCATACAGGTGTTTTAAATTAGTTTGTCTACTCAGACCTCTTCTTCAGGATGGACAGTACTTCCTGACTCCCTTGTTAGGTTTAGGGATGCAAAATCAAACCGTAAAAAAAAACAAACAGTTCAATTAGGTACAAACTGAACTGTGGGCTTGTTGAACCGTTGAAACGCAGGCTTGCTTATTGTTTGATGAGGTGCCAGAGACATAGAAGAGGCAGTTATTTAGGCCTAAGATAAGATAAGATGAACCTTTATTAATCCCCGGCGGGAAATTCGGGACTTAACCATTATGTAGCCTGCCTTATTTCATGTATAAAATCAGTATTATATAATATAGACATATCATTCATTACTATCAGTCAATGAGTCTATTTATTTGGAGTTCAAAAATACCGGAAATGGTTGTTTTTGTTCTCCCTAATATGCAAAACCAACCAAACTGTGACCCACACTGTCAGTGTGTTGAACCCTTACACCGCTAGTATGCACCTGTTTTAAAAGCAGGATAATTCATAATTTTTGTGATTATTATAAGTAAATGAGTTTAGTGACCTCAGTAAACTCCCTGCATGACTGGCAGAATAATTAACACCTGTGTGGATGTGCAAGTATTCAAGATCTTATTCTTGTTAGAAGTTAATTCATTTTTATGTTAAATAGACTTTCCTGTTACATTTCATTTCCAGTTGCACCGTGTCTGTGTAATAAAAATCTTGTGAAGAGAGCAGAAAATATAGAGAGCCAGACAAGATGAGGATGTCTCTGAAATGAGATATCCATCAGTGTTGTGGTGATGCTTCACATCAGCACAACAGAGTGGACTTTGTCATGAGTAGTTTCCACTAACAGCTCAGGAGCTGAAAGCTGTCTGTTGTGTCAGCGGGTCAACCAGGAGCCGTGTGTGGTCGGGACTCTGGATGCCTCATTGTTCGCCATCCCATCACCAAATACTCCAATATTAGCCTAATTAAAGGACGCCTAATGATAGTACTGTGATGACGTGTCTGTGAAAACAGTAGTTGACGACCACATTGTAGAGTTATTGTAGGTCACAAGAGTGTTTCAACTACTTGAATATGTTCCCAATATTTCACATGAAGAGGAACACCTCCTGAAAATCTTGTTTTTGCTAAAACCTCCAGTGGTTTAACTTGGCACCTTGTTGTAGTAACGTACAGATGTACTCCAGGACCCTGTAACATAACTGGGTGTGTTTACAGGTGCAACAGAGCACACCTCTGACCGCACCCAACCACACCCGTCGATGCTCAAACAGATCTGAAACTTTCAAACAGATAGGGCATCAAAACACAGCTTTTCAGCCTGGCCATAAGTTGCTCCTTAAACGGAAACTTTGCAGATTTTCAGCTGGCTTTGTATCATTGTAATTAGAGCTGCACTGATTAATCAACTAGTTATCAACTATTAAATTAACTGTCAACTATTTTGATAATTGATTAATTGTGTTCAGTCATTTTAGATTTTAGGTCTGGGATTTTGACTTGAATGTGGTGCAGCATGAGTTTTTAAAGACAGAACCACCAAAAGTCTACAAAGTTGAAAGGTCAGCCCCACCCCCAGTTTAATAGTATCTGCCAGTATCAAGATATTGGGTGTGAATGGTCGTCTGTCTCTGTGTGTCAGCCCTGTGTAGTCTGGAATGAATGGAAGATATTATTGTAATAGTGATTAATTTTGAAATGATGTTTTCTGCATGTGGTACCTCATTTATACATGAAGGAAAGCTACAGAAAGGTGAAGTTACTGAAAATGCATTGCATTTCAGTGGTGCTCTAAATAATTGGCATGGGTCCTTGACAAGTTTAAATATTAAAAACTGCCATGCAATAAAGTCTGTACAGTTACCTTTATAGCTTCTGTGTTGACAAAGGCTGGTGATCAACATGAGAAGCTCTAAATAATGCTGATATTCTCATATAGGCTCAATAGTTTTTGTTTACATATGTAGATTTTCACTCCTTAAATTCTCAGCCACTCTGTGTAAATCCTCCTCAGACTGCCTTGGCTCTGCTATTTTTGCACCAATAAAGGCCGACATATCTGGTAATATCACAGTAAGTATGATTATTCTTTCATGAGTTGGTTCTACTCTTACATTTCTCAGTAATGTTATAATACAATAAGATATACTCTTACCTAAAAGAAAATCAAGGCGGTTTACGATACCAACCCAGGACGGTTCAAGACACTCCAGCAGATTCTGGAGGCAGAGAAGGAAATGCATGGAGCAGAATGGCCCAAAGCTGGAGCGACGCTGGCACTCATGTGGCTAAAAAGGTTCAAGAAAATTTACATTTCAGGTTTTATAGATTGTTGGGCAAGGTCTGCACCCATAATCACTGTGCATGTCTTCTTTATCGACCAGGGGTCTACGATTTATTCAGGTCTTCCTGCAGAGCCTGGTGGATGGTGAAAAGGATGATAGTAACCCAAACCTCATTCGGGTCAATGTCACCAAAGCCTATGAAATAGCCCTGAAAAGGTATCATGGCTGGTTTGTGCAACAGTTCTTCAAGGTGAGTTCAGAGTTGATAGACATGTCTTTTATTAGAAATACATACAGTATATAAGAGAGATATTTTTATTTGCTCTTCTAGGCAGCTCTTTTCGCTGCTCCATATAAGACAGATTTCCTTAAGGCCCTCTCCAAGGGTCGGGACGTCAAGGAAGAGGAATGCTTGGAAAAAATCAGAAAATTCCTCATCAACTTCACTGCCACCATTGATGCTATTTATGAGATGTACAATAAGCTGAATGCTGAGCTTGATTACACAGTGTGACTGCAGGGCATTCCTCTTTCCTCCAGCGATCCTGTTAGTTTACAAAGTCATTTACATTCTGCTGTCTGCCGACTACATCTTGACATGGCTCCCTTCAGGTCATCTGACAGCTCACTGTGGAGTGTATTTACAGTACTCTGTCATTACACATCAAATATTTGTGCACTTTTAATGATCTGTGTGCCTGTTCTGGCTTTCTCGTTGCTCTGAGGCAAGTTTCCCAAAGCAGCTGCAGATATACACTCAGTGTTTCTTTGCTTATTTACAGACAAAAATAATAGTATTGTCAGATATTTATGTGTGTGATAATAAGATAATTATACTAAGAATCAAAGTGCTGTGCAACAAAGGAAACTGTTACAAAAGCTTCATCTAAATGAGCGAGGTGTCTGATGCTGACAGATTTAATGAGCCACATCACTAGCAACACTGAATATAATACAAAAAGGTCATCTTTTCTGTAAACCTTTCTACCAGATTTTTAAAGTTTGTAATTTATTAAATTTGAAAGTTTATTGTTTTATATCCCAAGGTAAGTTAAGGGCTGCATTTACTTGTAATCATTAAGAAAAAAAATAGAAAAATGACAAAACAAGAATTTAAAATGTGGTACACATTAGGCTTATAGTCTGAAGTGAATTTATCAGAATCCAAAGCACATAATTTACATGATTTGCAAACACTTTGGAGAAGAAGTCATGTTTTCATCTTAATGAATACTGTGTAGTTGTCCTTGTTTCCTGGGGATCAGATTGTTGTTGTTTTTTTTTAAAGAACAATTTTAATTCTGTTATAACATTTTCCCAAGTTATTTATGACAAAACACATGAATAGAATATATTTCTGCTGAAAAGCTTACAAAATACAAGAACTATACTGTTGTAAACAGTTTTTAATATTGCTCACCTGTTTGTGCCTTAAGCTGGAGCTGCGGAGAATTTAAGTAACTGTCAGCTTTTCTGCCTTCAGTCCTTTATATTTTTATATGTCACTTTGTGTAAACCAGGCAGGCTATTTAAACACAAAATGTTAATTATTACTCTTTTATACTTCCTTGCTATGCAGGACATGAATATGTGTCTTAACTATTCTTCCAAAGCAATGCTTCATCAGCACTAAGTGCTTCTCTGTCCACTCTGCTCTCAGGTGCTTACATACAACTGAATGTGAACTTTCTTTAAACCTCTTCAGCGAGTGGATATAAAGTGTTGCATTATGACTTTTTTTTTTGCCTTCAACATGGTTGTTAGATAGATTTTTAGATGCTTGGTAAAGCTAGATTAAATGTGAAATGTGATATTTTGACAGCATACTGACCTTGAATAAAGGTTGACCTTTGGTGAATCAGTACTGTTTGATGTGCTGATCTGTTGTGTCTCTTGTGGCTGAAATTATGTTGCAGTGTGTGTATAGTGCAAAATAAATCTTGTATTTTCAACTTATGTAAACCATAATTTGCAATAAAAATATGTGCAATAATTCATGTGATTTTCTTTACTTCTTGTGTGTCTCTACGATTTTCCACCTCTGTTTTTCCCTGTACATCACAGATCACAATAGGCAATCTGCAGTGGTGGGAAATAAATCAGTATATTTACTCCAGCTCCATACTCAAGTACAATTTTGAGGTACTTATACTTTGCTTAGGAGGAGTATATTTATTCGTTGACACTATATTTCAAGTCAATGACATTCATTGGGAAATAGTGTTGAAAGTGTTATTTTGAAACAATCTACCGGAGGTGTAAGTATGCTATGATGTCTGCACTTGACTAATTTAATGTCGCAGTTTCTGCTGTCACCACTAGAGGGCAGCAAACACGTGGCTTTAAATACGTAGATCATCTAGCATCAACAGAGCTATCAATACAACGTTTATATCGTCATAATATTAGCTGTATTTCCAATGTATACCTTTTATACAGCAATATAAAACCATGCATCATGTAATGTGCTTAGAAAGTGTACATTTCCCAGTATTGTATTAACACGGCTGCATTGATACTAACTTGATGAATTTAACATTGCAGTGCTTCACAGTGACCACTAGAGGGCAGTGAACACTCGTGATTTTAAATACACAGGTCATCTCTTTGTTTTTTTTTACAACCAGCGTGCATTTTGTTTTACATTTTACATTACATTTAATAGCATTGACTTATATTAATCCTTTGCATCTTGTTGTCAACACAGTATGGGATATATATAAATACAATGGGGATGTTGTGCTTCTTTGCTTTTTTAAATTATAGTAACTCTCGTGTGTCTTACTGTTGTCATGACTGTATACCGCCCTCCCGTGGTGAACACGAGCAACTACAACTCTGTGTATGTTGAGTTTTATTTTGATAAGATTTACGGAAAGTGTGAACATGCTATAAAGGGTGCATTAACGCCAATTTGACTAATTAAGCATTTCCTGCTATCGCCACTAGAGGGCAACAACTCAACTCCTAGTATTAGTATTAGTTCGTAGTATTGACACAGCTGCATTGATACTAACGTGATGAATTTAATATTGCAGTTTTCACAGTGGCCACTAGAGGGCAGTGAACACTCGTGATTTTAAATACAAGGGTCGTCTCTGAATTTTGTACAACTGGCAAGTATTTTGTTTTACCTTTCACCTTAGATTTAACAGCAGTGATTTATATTAATAATTTGCATCTTCTTGTCAACACATTATAGGAAATGCAAACACAATGTTGTGCTTCTTTTCGTTTATGTGTACAAATAACCCCTATAATGCTAAATAATAAATAATAATAATAAATAATGCTAATAAAATATATAACATTAATTAATTACTCTAATCATTATGTATTTGTCCTGTTATTACTGCTCATGGCCAGCCATTGCCATGACCATACTGCTCTGTCGCAGTGACCGCAACTCACTACACATCGTTGAAAGTTTTATTTTGAAACAAGTTACCGGAAGTGTGAATATGCTATAATGTCTGGTTTGACGCTATCAGGCTTAAATCGGAATCAATACTGTTATCAATCAGTGATTATATGCTTTAGAGGTGTCAGCTAAACATTTATAATAGAAGGCATGAATACTGTCTAATTGTTGGAGACATCTTTGTACTGCGTTCATTAGGCTGTATACTGTACTGTATGTTTGTATGTAGTATGTGTCCACAGGGGTAATTCCCCCTTCGCTCAGTAGGTGGTACGTGGAGGAGGCTACCGGGAAAGCGCTAGTGCTTGAGCAGCATCGGTAATCACAGAGCAGGTGTTGTTTACCGGAAGAGACACGCCGTGTTAGCCGTCACGTGTAGCCCTGGTGTTTAGCCTCCAGCCGAGTCACGTGTATTTATTTGTTTGTTTGGCCGATTGCACAGTGAGTAATTGACATAAGAGTCACCGTCGACGCTGGATGGACCCGATGGTGTACAAATACACTTGTGTATGGCTGCATACGGACGTTTGCACAAAGACGGGTCAATAAGGCAACCAGCTACCGGGTTAGCAGCAACTCGGTGGCATTAAAAGCCCAAAAACTCGCTTCACTCGGTACACTGGAATCGGGACGGACGTCTGTGCCGTGGTTTGGCTACAGGAGGAGGCTGATAGCGTCGCTCTGGTTCCCGGGGAGGACGCTGATCAGCAGACAGACCACATCACAAGTCCTCCTGAAGTCCCCCTTTAGTAAGTACGTGCAACAGACCAGCCTCAATCACGTGTGCACATATTATCAGAGTCATCAATGCATTGATCGCTGATTCCTGCTGTTTTCTGTCTGATGGATGATTATGACACAAATTAATGTATGCTGCTCAAAAAATGTATTCTGGATAAAATGTACTTACAGTAGGACAGTTAGCATAACAATTGTGCTTTTGTGATAAAAGCAACATATTTGGCGCAGTAGGTTTATATGTTATGAAGAATATTGATATTGTGCTGCAGATTTGGTTCCTGGGGGTCAAAATGGCTACCAAATAGGCAGTTATGGTGCCTTCAAATTGTGAAGGCTTGTCCGAGAGATGGGAGGTCGTGAACATCACATATTGCATTCAAGTGGTTAAGTAATGGCAATATTAATGTTGCTGTCTGAGTCTAGCCATTTAGCAAGCGAGCAAGTGGGTAACATAATACAGGAAATGCAAAGACATAATGAATAAAGATGAGGTCGTTGAGTATCAACATTTTTCTCAAACATATGAAATTACCAAGAAAAACAGTAACATACTGTAACTTATTTATTGTTATTAATATTATGTGGGATATTTATGCCCTCTGTAGTATCCAGCATTGCATACTGTAATATTTCACTGGAAATATTGTGCAATTTGCATACAGTTGCTTTCACACTAAGGTTTACTAAAATATCTCATGTACTGTTTTATCATAAAACATATACTAAAATCATAGCATGGCAAACTGCAGCCCAACAGGAAACAACAGCTGTCAGTGTGCTGAGACTTGTGGGTACCCATACAACCCATTTACATTCACATATTTTGAGTTCAGAGGTCAAGGGACCCCTTTCAAAATGAACATGCCAGTTTTTTCTTGGATTCCTTCAGACCTGTAGATTCATATGATGCCTGTATTTTCACTGTAGCTTTTAAAACTTAAACCACGTCAACGTAAAAATCTCACTGGACCGATGACGCATAGGTCATTAAGTGTTTCCTAAAAACACACTTTCACACAAGCTTAACTGTATTAAAATGGAGTGACAGCTAATTAAATACATATTAATATTACAAATGCAAATATCCACTTTTTATTTCATACGCTAAGGTTGGTTTGAATGTGTGTGTCATGGTTTAACTTGAAATGAATGCAGCTGAAATTCTGATGACTTGACGGTTGCAGGGGACTTTACACAGTCCACTGGAACTTTGTCATTTTATTCATGAACATTATGCAAGTTGCATAATGCATAGTATTGTTGTATGGTTTTCACTTTAACAGTCAGTGTGTTGAATGTCAAGATAGGTGCGTTGCAAGGACCGACTCTCATTTATAAAACTCTGAGGATAATCCACAATAAATGATTGCGTACGTATAAATGAGGAAATGTATGTACACCAAAAATATTCAGATTTATTAAATTACGCTTCCGCCTGTCAGTGTGCAGTCTCAGTTGTCTACATTGTTGTTTCTCAGAGAAAACGCATGAGATGTTGTGGGAGGAGCAGCAGGCTGGAGCAACAGTCAAATGACAGGATTTTATTTCTGAATGATTGTGTGCCTGTAATCTGTTGTTGTCTCTTTATTCTCAAGAAAACACTGGAGGAGCAGCTGGAAAACCACTGAGCGACGCATCTGAAGCAGCTCAGCGGCCTCAAAGACGAGATCTAAGATGAGCAGAGGGTGCTGGATGAACTAGGAGTAAGGAAACACTAATAAGAAAATTTGTCTTTATACTTTTTTTATTTTTCATTAAGTATAGTATGCCATAAAAAGTAACTGACTTTAAAAAGTCAATAAAACCTAACTTAGTATGCCAACAAACGTCATACCATATGTTGCAAAAAGTCATAGTATGTCAAAAAAAAGTTGTGAAAAAGTCATAGTATAGTACGTCAAAAAAGTATTTAAAAAAAGTCACGGTATAGTCAGTAAAGTAGTAAAATAGTGTAGTATGTTGAAAATGTTTTTATAAAAAAAACTCATAATATGTGGAAAAAGTCATAAGATAGTATGCCAAAAAAAGTAAAATTAAGTCATGAAAAAAAAAAGTTATAAAAATGTCAAAACATAGTATGTCGAAAAAGAAAAAAAAATCATAGTATAATGTGTAGAAAAAAAGACAACAGAAGGCGTAAAAAAGCCATAGTATAGTATATTGCAAAAAATAAGTCATAGTATAGCATGTCAAAAGAAATATATCTAGTATGTATGGAAAAAAAACATAGTATTGTATGTTGAAAAACTCCTATAATGCTGAAAAGAAGTCATAGTATTTTGAAAAAAAGGTCATAGTATTGTATGTCGAAGAAATAAAAAGTCATGTCTCATATTCATCTGTTGTCAAACCCAAATGTTTTCAGTGCAGAGCAGTAATACAGGAATTGGCCTTGTTGTTGCCATAGTTTTGGAGGGGACTGTAGTATGTTGGAAAAAAGTCATAGTAGAGTATATCAGAAAAAAGTTGTAATATTTCCAAAAAAAAATGAAAAAACTCATAGTATGTTGAAAAAAGTAGTTTAAAAAGTCATAGTATAGTATATCGAAAAAAGTCATAAAAGTATAGGTTACATCCCCGCTTGCTGGGAGAAAGCAAAGCAACATAAAACCAGTTTGAATTGGTAAATTAAAATGATTTATTGACAGTAGCATGGCTGTTTAGTTTATACAAATAGGTGAGTCAAAACTACAAAGGAAAAAGCCCTGGTCGTTGGTGTTTAAATCAAGGATTACTGTAAATATAACTGAAATACCACTCTAAAAACCAGAGCTACATCTAATTAAGTATAACTCAAGCAAAAAATAAAACCACACTTTTAAGCAATACTGTTTAGAAATCAAAACACATAAAATGGCACCCTTGCACCCAGCGAGATGTAGGTCCCAGCGATGCCCTGACTGTTGAGCTGGCCAGACATGTGAAGCTTCAGGTCTCCACTTGCACTCTCTGGATTGGTGAACCAGACCAGGTGCCAGCCAATGAGAATGCCAGACAGGGACACGAGCCAATCACAAGCAGGGGAACACGTATCCTGTTTAGCATACAAAGAGGTGCAGGGCATCCTCAGCAGTTACTACAGTATAGTATGTCATAGAAAAAGTTTAGTTTAGTATATCGAAAAGATTTTAAAAATTAATAGTTTACTATGTCAAAAAAAATCATTATGGTATGTCAAAGAAATAAAAAAATGATTGTATAGTATTACAAAAAAAAAATAATTTAAGTCATAATATAGTATTTCAAAAAGTCATAGCATGTCCAAAAAAAGTCACAGTATAGTATGTTGAAAAAAGGTCAGAGTATAGTGTGTTGAAAAAAGTCATTAAATTGTTAGTACAGCATGTCAAGAAAAGTCGTAGTATATTATGTCAAAAATAAAATAATGAAATTCAGTCTATAGTTTGCCGAAAAAAGGTCATAGTATAGTATGTTGAAAAAAAGTCATTTAAAACATCATAGTATAGCATGTCAAAGAAGTCAGAGTATATTGTAAATAATAATAAAATTCATAGTCTAGTCTATGTCAGAAAAAGGTCATTCGGGTGTATGTTGAAAAAAAATAATAAAAGTCATCGTATAGTATGTTGAAAAAGTCATAGTATAGTATGTCGACAAAAAGTCCCAGTGTAGTATGTCAAAAAAGGCATAGTATAGTATGTCGAAAAAACGTTGTAGTATAGTATGTTGAATAAAAGTCATAGTATAGTATGTAAAATCATAGTAGTATGTTGAAAAGAAGGTCATAGTATCTTCTTCTTGTTCTTCTTCTCCTTTCGGCGTTTCCCTTCAGGGGTCGCCACAGCGAATCAGTTGCCTCCATCTAATCCTGTCTCCTGTATCCTCTTCTCTCACACCAACTACCTTCATGTATTCATTGTAAATTTCCCCACTGTGGGACTAATAAAGGAATATCTTATCTTATCTTATCTTATGTCCTCCTTCACTACATCCATAAACCTCCTCTTTGGTCTTCCTCTAGGCCTCCTGCCTGGCAGTTCAAAACTCAGCATCCTTCTACCAATATATTCACTGTCTCTCCTCTGGACATGTCCAAACCATCTCAGTCTGGCCTCTCTGGCTTTATCTCCAAAACCTCTACCATGTGTTGTCCCTCTGATGGACTCATTCCTGATCCTGTCCATCCTGGTCCCTCTCAAAGAGAACCTCAGCATCTTCATCTCTGCTACCTCCAGCTCTACCTCCTGTCTTTTCCTCAGTGACACTGTCTCTAAACCAAACATCATCGCTGGTCTCACCACAGTTTTCTACACCTTTCCTTTCATTTTAGCTGAAACTCTTCTATCACACATCACACCTGACACTTTTCTCCACCCGTTCCAGCCTGCCTGAACACGCTTCTTCACCTCTTTTCCATACTCTCCATCGCTCTGGACTGTTGACCCTAAGTACTTAAAATCCTCCACCTTCTTTATCTCTCCGCCCTGTAACCTCACTCTTCCACTTAGGTCCCTCTCATTCACACGCATGTGCTCCGTCTTGCTGCGGCTAACCTTCATTCCTCTCCTTTCCAGGGCAAACCTCCACCTTTCTAGCTTCTCCTCCACCTCGTCCGTCAGCCTGTCCATCACCATAGCGAACAAGAAGGGGCTCAGAGCTGATCCCTGATGCAGTCCCACCTCCACCTTGAACTCCTCTGTCACACCTACAGCACACCTCACCACTGTCTTACAGTCCTCATACATGTCCTGCACCACTCTAACATACTTCTCTGCCAGTCCAGACTTCCTGATACTATACCACAGTTCCTCTCTGTCATGAAAACAATCATATTATAGTATGTTAAACAGTATTGTGATGAAAAAGTCATATTGTAGTATGTTGAAAAATTTCATGAAAAAAAGTCAGTATAGTATGTCGAAAATTTTCATAATAAACAGGTCATAGTATTGAATCTGGAAAAATTTCATAAAAAAACATCATATTATAGTATTTTAAATGATTTTATGATAAAAAAGGTCATATTATAGTACGTTAGTATGTTATAGTACAAAATTTTCATGAAAAAAAAGTCAGTGTAGTATGTCAAAAAATTAAATGATAAACAGGTCATAGTATCGATTCTTGAAAAATTTCAGGAAAACAATCATATTATAGTATGTTAAATGGTTTGACGATAAAAAAGTCATATTATAGTACGTTGAAAAATTTCATGAAAAAAACTCATAGTATAGTATGTTGAAAAATTTCATGATAAACATGTAGTATTGAATCTTAAAATTGTCATGTGAACAATCATATTATAGTATGTTAAAAGGTTTTCTGTTAAAGAAGTTATATTATAGTACATTCAAAAATATCATGAAAAAAAGTCATAGTATAGTATGTCGAAAAATTTCATGATAAGCAGATCATAGCATTGAATCTTGAAAAATGTAATGAAAACAATCGTATTATAGTATGCTAAACTTTTTATGATAAAAAAGTCAGTGTAGTATGTCGAAAAAAAAAGTCATATTATAGTACGTTGAAAAATTTCATGAAAAAGTCATGGTATAGTATGTCGAAAAATTTCATAAGCGGGTCATCATAACGAATCTTGAAAAATTTCATGTTAACAACCATATTATAGTATGTGGAACGGTTTTATGATAAAAAATCGTGAAAATGGTCGTATTATAGCTTGTAAAATGATTCTATGGTGGAAAAAAGTCATTTCGTGAAATGTTGGAAAATTTTGCAAAAAAACGTCATAGTATAGTATGTCGAAATTTTTCGATGAAAACGTCAAATTTTTTTGATGTTGAAAAAAATCGTGAAAATGGTCGTATTATAGAATGTAAAATGATTCTATGGTGGAAAAAAGTCATTTTGTGAACTGTTGGAAAATTTTGCAAAAAAAACGTCATATAAATTTCGACAAATTTATGTCGAAATTTTTTGATGAAAATGTAAATTTTTTTTATGTTGAAAAAAATCATGAAAACGGTCGTATTATAGAATGTAAAATGATTCTATGGTGGAAAAAAGTCATTTTGTGAACTGTTGGAAAATCTTACAAAAAAAAGTCACGTTATAGTATGTAGAAATTTTTCGTTGAAAACGTCAGATTTTTTTGATGTTGAAAAAAATCGTGAAAACAGTCGTATTATAGCATGTAAAATGATTCTATGGTGGAAAAAAGTCATTTCGTGAAATGTTGGAAAATTTTGCAAAAAAAACGTCACAGTACAGTATGTCGAAATTTTTCGATAAAAACGTCAAATTTTTTTGATGTTGAAAAAATTCGTGAAAATGGTCGTATTATAGCATGTAAAATGATTCTATGGTGAAAAAAGTCATTTCGTGAAATGTTGGAAAATTTTGCAAAAAAAAACGTCATAGTATAGTATGTCGAAATTTTTTGTTGAAAACGTCAATTTTTTTTGATGTTGAAAAAAATCATGAAAACGTTCGTATTATAGCAGGTAAAATGATTCTATGGTGGAAAAAGTCATTTCGTGAAATGTTGGAAAATTTTAGAAAAAAAACGTCATAGTATAGCATGTCGAAATTTTTCGATGAAAACGTCAGATTTTTTTTATGTTGAAAAAAATCGTGAAAACGGTCGTATTATAGCATGTAAAATGATTCTATGGTGAAAAAAGTCATTTCGTGAAATGTTGGAAAATTTTGCAAAAAAAACATCACAGTACAGTATGTCGAAATTTTTCGATGAAAACGTCAAATTTTTTTGATGTTGAAAAAAATTGTGAAAATGGTCGTATTATAGAATGTAAAATGATTCTATGGTGGAAAAAAGTCATTTCGTGAAATGTTGGAAAATTTTGCAAAAAAAAAGTCATAGTACAGTATGTCGAAATTTTTCGTTGAAAACGTCCAATTTTTTTGATGCTGAAAAAATCATGAAAACGGTCGTATTATAGCATGTAAAATGATTCTATGGTGGAAATTACTCATTTCGTGAAATGTTGGAAAATTTAAAAAAAAAAAAAGTCACGTTATAGTACGTCGAAGTTTTTTGATGAAAACGTCAGATTTTTTTGATGTTGAAAAAAATCATGAAAACCGTCGTATTATAGTATGTAAAATGATTCTATGGTGGAAAAGAGTCATTTCGTGAAATGTTGGAAAATTTTGCAAAAAAAAGTCATAGTATAGTATGTCGAAATTTTTCGATGAAAACGTCAAATTTTTTTGATGTTGAAAAAATTCGTGAAAATGGTCGTATTATAGCATGTAAAATGATTCTATGGTGGAAAAAAGTCATTTCGTGAAATGTTGGAAAATTTTGCAGAAAAAAAGTCATACTATAGCATGCCGCAATTTTTTGATGAAAACGTCAGATTTTTTTGATGTTGAAAGAAATCGTGAAAGCGGTCGTATTATAGCAGGTAAAATGATTCTATGGTGGAAAAAAGTCATTTCGTGAAATGTTGGAAAATTTTGCAAAAAAAAGTCATAGTATAGTATGTCGAAATTTTTCGATGAAAACGTCAAATTTTTTTGATGTTGAAAAAAATCGTGAAAATGGTCGTATTATAGAATGTAAAATGATTCTATGATGGAAAAAAGTCATTTCGTGAAATGTTGGAACATTTTGCAAAAAAAACATCACAGTACAGTATGTCGAAATTTTTCGATGAAAACGTCAAATTTTTTTGATGTTGAAAAAAATTGTGAAAATGGTCGTATTATAGAATGTAAAATGATTCTATGGTGGAAAAAAGTCATTTCGTGAAATGTTGGAAAATTTTGCAAAAAAAAAAAAAAAATTTAAAAAAAAAAAAAAAAAAAAAAAAAAAGTCACGTTATAGTACGTCGAAGTTTTTTGATGAAAACGTCAGATTTTTTTGATGTTGAAAAAAATCATGAAAACCGTCGTATTATAGTATGTAAAATGATTCTATGGTGGAAAAGAGTCATTTCGTGAAATGTTGGAAAATTTTGCAAAAAAAAGTCATAGTATAGTATGTCGAAATTTTTCGATGAAAACGTCAAATTTTTTTGATGTTGAAAAAATTCGTGAAAATGGTCGTATTATAGCATGTAAAATGATTCTATGGTGGAAAAAATTCATTTTGTGAAATGTTGTCATTTCGTGAAATGTTGGAAAATTTTGCAAAAAAAGTCATAGTATAGTATGTCGAAATTTTTCGTTGAAAACGTCAAATTTTTTTGATGTTGAAAAAAATCATGAAAACCGTCGTATTAAAGTATGTAAAATGATTCTATGGTGGAAAAAAGTCATTTCGTGAAATGTTGGAAAATTTTGCAAAAAAAAGTCATAGTATAAGTATGTCGAAATTTTTCGATGAAAACGTCACATTTTTTTGATGTTGAAAAAAATCGTGAAAACGGTCGTATTATAGCATGTAAAATGATTCTATGGTAGAAAAAAGTCATTTCGTGAAATGTTGGAAAATTTTGCAAAAAAAAGTAATAGTATAGTATGTCGAAATTTTTCGTTGAAAACGTCAAATTTTTTTGATGTTGAAAAAAATCATGAAAACGGTCGTATTATAGAATGTAAAATGATTCTATGGTGGAAAAAAGTCATTTCGTGAAATGTTGGAAAATTTTGCAGAAAAAAAGTCATACTATAGCATGCCGCAATTTTTTGATGAAAACGTCAGATTTTTTTGATGTTGAAAGAAATCGTGAAAGCGGTCGTATTATAGCAGGTAAAATGATTCTATGGTGGAAAAAAGTCATTTCGTGAAATGTTGGAAAATTTTGCAAAAAAAAGTCATAGTATAGTATGTCGAAATTTTTCGATGAAAACGTCAAATTTTTTTGATGTTGAAAAAAATCGTGAAAATGGTCGTATTATAGAATGTAAAATGATTCTATGATGGAAAAAAGTCATTTCGTGAAATATTGGAAAATTTTGCAAAAAAAAGTCATAGTATAGTATGTCGAAATTTTTCGTTGAAAACGTCAAATTTTTTTGATGTTGAAAAAAAACATGAAAACGGTCGTATTATAGCATGTAAAATGATTCTATGGTGGAAAAAGTCATTTCGTGAAATGTTGGAAAATTTTACAAAAAAAACGTCATACTATAGCATGTCGAAATTTTTCGTTGAAAACGTCCAATTTTTTTGATGCTGAAAAAATCATGAAAACGGTCGTATTATAGCATGTAAAATGATTCTATGGTGGAAATTACTCATTTCGTAAAATGTTGGAAAATTTAAAAAAAAAAAAAGTCACGTTATAGTACGTCGAAGTTTTTTGATGAAAACGTCAGATTTTTTTGATGTTGAAAAAAATCATGAAAACCGTCGTATTATAGTATGTAAAATGATTCTATGGTGGAAAAAAGTCATTTCGTGAAATGTTGGAAAATTTTGCAAAAAAAAAGTCATAGTATAGTATGTCGAAATTTTTCGATGAAAACGTCAAATTTTTTTGATGTTGAAAAAAATCGTGAAAATGGTCGTATTATAGAATGTAAAATGATTCTATGGTGGAAAAAAGTCATTTCATGAAATGTTGGAAAATTTTGCAAAAAAAAAGTCATAGTATAGTTTGTCCAAATTTTTCGTTGAAAACGTCAAATTTTTTGATGTTTAAAAAAATCATGAAAACGGTCGTATTATAGAATGTAAAATGATTCTATGGTGGAAAAAAGTCATTTCGTGAAATGTTGGAAAATTTTGCAAAAAAAAAGTCATAGTATAGTATGTCGAAATTTTTCGTTGAAAACGTCAAATTTTTTTGATGTTGAAAAAAATCATGAAAACGGTCGTATTATAGAATGTAAAATGATTCTATGGTGGAAAAAAGTCATTTCGTGAAATGTTGGAAAATTTTGCAAAAAAAAAAGTCATAGTATAGTATGTCGAAATTTTTCGTTGAAAACGTCAGATTTTTTTGATGTTGAAAAAAATCATGAAAACGGTCGTATTATAGTATGTAAAATGATTCTATGGTGGAAAAAAGTCATTTCGTGAAATGAAAAAATTGGAAAATTTTGCAAAAAAAACGTCATAGTATAGTATGTCGAAATTTTTCGATGAAAACTAAATGGAAAAAAATGGCGCGTTTTAAATGTTCTTGGTGAAAAAATTTTGTGAAATGTTGAATTTGCAAAAAAGTAGTAGTATGTCGAAAACGTGAGATTTTTTTGATGTTGAAAAAAATCATGAAAACGGTCGTATTATAGCATGTAAAATGATTCTATGGTGGAAAAAGTCATTTCGTGAAATGTTGGAAAATTTTACAAAAAAAACGTCATACTATAGCATGCCGAAATTTTTTGATAAAAACGTCAGATTTTTTTGATATTGAAAAAAATCATGAAAACGGTCTTATTATAGCATGTAAAATGATTATATGGTGGAAAAAAAAGTCATTTCGTGAAATGTTGGAAAATTTTACAAAAAAAACGTCTATAGTATAGTATGTCGAAATTTTTCGATGAAAACGTCAAATTTTTTTGATGTTGAAAAAAATCATGAAAACGGTCGTATTATAGCATGTAAAATGATACTATGGTGGAAAAAAGTCATTTTGTGAACTGTTGGAAAATTAAAAAAAAAAAAAGTCAAGTTTTAGTATGTCGAAATTTTTTGATGAAAACGTCAGATTTTTTTGATGTTGAAAGAAATCATGAAAACCGTCGTATTATAGTATGTAAAATGATTCTATGGTGGAAAAAAGTCATTTCGTGAAATGTTGGAAAATTTTGCAAAAAAAAGTCATAGTATAAGTATGTCGAAATTTTTCGATGAAAATGTCAAATTTCTTTGATGTTGAAAAAAATCGTGAAAATGGTCGTATTGTAGAATGTAAAATGATTCTATGGTGGAAAAAAGTCATTTCGTGAAATGTTGGAAAATTTTGCAAAAAAAAGTTGTAGTATAAGTATGTCGAAATTTTTCGATGAAAACGTCACATTTTTTTTATGTTGAAAAAAATCGTGAAAACGGTCGTATTATAGCATGTAAGATGATACTATGGTGGAAAAAAGTCATTTTGTGAACTGTTGGAAAATTTTACAAAAAAAAGTCACGTTTTAGTATGTCGAAATTTTTCGATGAAAACGTCACATTTCTTTTGATGTTGAAAAAAATTATGAAAACGGTCGTATTATAGAATGTAAAATGATTCTATGGTAGAAAAAAGTCATTTCGTGAAATGTTGGAAAATTTTGCAAAAAAAAGTAATAGTATAGTATGTCGAAATTTTTCGATGAAAACGTCACATTTTTTTGATGTTGAAAAAAATCGTGAAAACGGTCGTATTATATCATGTAAAATGATTCTATGGTAGAAAAAAGTCATTTCGTGAAATGTTGGAAAATTTTGCAAAAAAAAGTAATAGTATAGTATGTCGAAATTTTTCGTTGAAAACGTCAAATTTTTTTGATGTTGAAAAAAATCATGAAAACGGTCGTATTATGGAATGTAAAATGATTCTATGGTGGAAAAAATTCATTTCGTGAAATGTTGTCATTTCGTGAAATGTTGGAAAATTTTAAAAAAAAATATTTTGTCGAAATTTTAAAAAACGTCGTATATAGTATGTATAATGTCTATGGGGAAAAAATTGAATTGGAAAATTTTAAAAAAAAAATTTTTCGATGAAAACGTCAAATTTTTTTGATGCTGACAAAAATCGTGAAAATGGTCGTATTATGGAATGTAAAATGATTCTATGGTGGAAAAAAGTAATTTTGTGAACTTTTGGAAAATTAAAAAAAAAAAAAGTCAAGTTTTAGTATGTCGAAATTTTTTGATGAAAACGTCAGATTTTTTTGATGTTGAAAAAAATCATGAAAACCGTCGTATTATAGTATTTAAAATGATTCTATGGTGGAAAAAAATCATTTCGTGAAATGTTGGAAAATTTTACAAAAAAAACGTCATAGTATAGTATGTTGAAATTTTTCGATGAAAACGTCAAATTTTTTTCATGTTGAAAAAAATCGTGAAAATGGTCATATTATAGAATGTAAAATGATTCTATGGTGGAAAAAAGTAATTTTGTGAAATGTTGGAAAATTTATCAAAAAAAACGTCATAGTACAGTATGTTGAAATTTTTCGATGAAAACGTCAAATTTTTTTCATGTTGAAAAAAATCGTGAAAATGGTCGTATTATAGCATGTAAAATGATTCTATGGTGGAAAAAGTCATTTCGTGAAATGTTGGAAAATTTTACAAAAAAAACGTCATAGTATAGTATGTTGAAATTTTTCCATGAAAACGTCAAATTTTTTTGATGTTGAAAGAAATCGTGAAAGCGGTCGTATTATAGCCAGGTAAAATGATTCTATGGTGGAAAAAAGTCTTTTCGTGAAATGTTGGAAAATTTTGCAAAAAAAACGTCATAGTATAGTATGTCGAAATTTTTCGTTGAAAACGTCAAATTTTTTTGATGTTGAAAAAAATCGTGAAAACGGTGGTATTATAGCATGTAAAATGATTCTATGGTGGAAAAAAGTCATTTTGTGAAATGTTGGAAAATTTTGCAAAAAAAAGTCATAGTATAGTATGTCGAAATTTTTCGATGAAAACGTCAAATTTTTTTGATGTTGAAAAAAATCATGAAAACGGTCGTATTATAGCATGTATAATGATACTATGGTGGAAAAAAAGTCATTTTGTGAAATGTTGGAAAATTTTATAAAAAAACGTCACAGTACAGTATGTCGAAATTTTTCCATGAAAACGTCAAATTTTTTTGATGTTTAAAGAAATCGTGAAAGCGGTCGTATTATAGCATGTAAAATGATTCTGTGGTGGAAAAAAGTCATTTCGTGAAATGTTGGAAAATTTTGCAAAAAAAAGTCACGTTATAGTATGTCGAAATTTTTTGATGAAAACGTCAGATTTTTTTGATGTTGAAAAAAATAATGAAAACGGTTGTATTATAGCATGTAAAATGATTCTATGGTGGAAAAAAGTCATTTCGTGAAATGTTGGAAAATTTTGCAAAAAAAAAGTCATAGTATAGTATGTCGAAATTTTTCGATGAAAACGTCAGATTTTTTTGATGTTGAAAGAAATCGTGAAAGCGGTCGTATTAGAGCAGGTAAAATGATTCTATGGTGGAAAAAAGTCATTTCGTGAAATGTTGGAAAATTTTGCAAAAAAAAGTCATAGTATAGTATGTCGAAATTTTTCGATGAAAACGTCAAATTTTTTTCATGTTGAAAAAAATCGTGAAAATGGTCGTATTATAGAATGTAAAATGATTCTATGGTGGAAAAAAGTCATTTCGTGAAATGTTGGAAAATTTTGCAAAAAAAATTCATAGTATAGTATGTCGAAATTTTTCGTTGAAAACGTCAAATTTTTTTGATGTTGAAAAAAATCATGAAAACGTTTGTATTATAGCATGTAAAATGATTCTATGGTGGAAAAAGTCATTTCGTGAAATGTTGGAAAATTTTACAAAAAAAAGTCACGTTTTAGTATGTCGAAATTTTTCCATGAAAACGTCAAATTTTTTTGATGTTGAAAGAAATCGTGAAAACGGTCGTATTATAGAATGTAAAATGATTCTATGGTGGAAAAAAGTCATTTCGTGAAATGTTGGAAAATTTTATAAAAAAACGTCACAGTACAGTATGTCGAAATTTTTCGATGAAAACGTCAAATTTTTTTGATGTTGAAAAAAATCGTGAAAATGGTCGTATTATGGAATGTAAAATGATTCTATGGTGAAAAATATTCATTTCGTGAAATGTTGGAAAATTTTACAAAAAAAAAGTCATAGTATAGTATGTCGAAATTTTTCGTTGAAAACGTCAAATTTTTTTGATGTTGAAAAAAATCATGAAACCACTCGTATTAAAGTATGTAAAATGATTCTATGGTGGAAAAAAGTCATTTCGTGAAATGTTGGAAAATTTTGCAAACAAAAGTCATAGTATAGTATGTCGAAATTTTTCCATGAAAACGTCAAATCTTTTTGATGTTGAAAGAAATCGTGAAAGCGGTCGTATTATAGCAGGTAAAATGATTCTATGGTGGAAAAAAGTCATTTCGTGAAATGTTGAAAAATTTTGCAAACAAAAGTCATAGTATAGTATATCGAAATTTTCCGATGAAAACATCAAATTTTTTTGATGTTGAAAATAATCGTGAAAATGGTCGTATTATAGCATGTAAAATGGTTCTATTGTGGTAAAAAGTCATTTCGTGAAATGTTGGAAAATTTTGTAAAAAAAAACGTCACAGTACAGTATGTCGAAATTTTTCGATGAAAACGTCAAATTTTTTTGATGTTGAAAAAAAATCGTGAAAATGGTCGTATTATAGAATGTAAAATGATTCTATGGTGGAAAAAGTCATTTCGTGAAATGTTGGAAAATTTTACACAAAAAACGTCATACTATAGCATGCCGAAATTTTTTGATAAAAACGTCAGATTTTTTTGATATTGAAAAAAATCATGAAAACGGTCTTATTATAGCATGTAAAATGATTCTATGGTGGAAAAAAGTCATTTCGTGAAATGTTGGAAAATTTTACAAAAAAAACGTCAAGTATAGTATGTCGAAATTTTTCGTTGAAAACGTCAAATTTTTTTGATGTTGAAAAAAATCATGAAAACGGTCGTATTATGGAATGTAAAATGATTCTATGGTGGAAAAAATTATTTCGTGAAATGTTGTCATTTCGTGAAATGTTGGAAAATTTTGCAAAAAAACGTCATAGTATAGTATGTCGAAATTTTTCGATAAAAACGTCAAATTTTTTTGATGTTGAAAAAAATCATGAAAACGGTCGTATTATAGCATGTATAATGATTCTATGGTGGAAAAAAGTCATTTTGTGAAATGTTGGAAAATTTTAAAAAAAAACGTCACAGTACAGTATGTCGAAATTTTTGATGAAAAGTCAAATTTTTTTATGTTGAAAAAAGGGAAAGGTTGTTATATTAGAAAAATTTTTGTGGAAAAAAATTTTTAATTAAACGTTAAAATAAATTTTGTAATGTCTTGTGAAAAAAGTCTTTCTGAAATTTGAAAATTTTCAAAAAAAACGTCAGTATAGTATGTCGAAATAAAAAATTTTTCGATGAAAACGTCAAATTTTTTTGATGCTGACAAAAATCGTGAAAATGGTCGTATTATGGAATGTAAAATGATTCTATGGTGGAAAAAATTCATTTCGTGAAATGTTGTCATTTCGTGAAATGTTGGAAAATTTTGCAAAAAAAACGTCATAGTATAGTATGTCGAAATTTTTCCATGAAAACGTCAAATCTTTTTGATGTTGAAAGAAATCGTGAAAGCGGTCGTATTATAGCAGGTAAAATGATTCTATGGTGGAAAAAAGTCATTTCGTGAAATGTTGAAAAATTTTGCAAACAAAAGTCATAGTATAGTATATCGAAATTTTCCGATGAAAACATCAAATTTTTTTGATGTTGAAAATAATCGTGAAAATGGTCGTATTATAGCATGTAAAATGATTCTATTGTGGTAAAAAGTCATTTCGTGAAATGTTGGAAAATTTTGTAAAAAAAAATGTCACAGTACAGTATGTCGAAATTTTTCGATGAAAACGTCAAATTTTTTTGATGTTGAAAAAAATCATGAAAACGGTTGTATTATAGCATGTAAAATGATTCTATGGTGGAAATTGGTCATTTCGTGAAATGTTGGAAAATTTTACAAAAAAAACGTCATACTATAGCATGCCGAAATTTTTTGATAAAAACGTCAGATTTTTTTGATGTTGAAAAAAATCATGAAAGCGGTCGTATTATAGCATGTAAAATGATTCTATGGTGGAAAAAAGTCATTTCGTGAAATGTTGGAAAATTTTGCAAAAAAAAGTCATAGTATAGTATGTCGAAATTTTTCGTTGAAAACGTCAAATTTTTTTGATGTTGAAAAAAATCATGAAAACGGTCGTATTATAGCATGTAAAATGATGCTATGGTGGAAAAAAGTCATTTCGTGAAATGTTGAAAAATTTTGCAAACAAAAGTCATAGTATACTATGTCGAAATTTTTCCATGAAAACGTCAAATCTTTTTGATGTTGAAAGAAATCGTGAAAGCGGTCGTATTAAAGCAGGTAAAATGATTCTATGGTGGAAAAAAGTCATTTCGTGAAATGTTGAAAAATTTTGCAAACAAAAGTCATAGTATAGTATGTCGAAATTTTTCCATGAAAACGTCAAATCTTTTTGATGTTGAAAGAAATCGTGAAAGCGGTCGTATTATAGCAGGTAAAATGATTCTATGGTGGAAAAAAGTCATTTCGTGAAATGTTGAAAAATTTTGCAAACAAAAGTCATAGTATAGTATATCGAAATTTTCCGATGAAAACATCAAATTTTTTTGATGTTGAAAATAATCGTGAAAATGGTCGTATTATAGCATGTAAAATGATTCTATTGTGGTAAAAAGTCATTTCGTGAAATGTTGGAAAATTTTGTAAAAAAAAACGTCACAGTACAGTATGTCGAAATTTTTCGATGAAAACGTCAAATTTTTTTGATGTTGAAAAAAATCGTGAAAATGGTTGTATTATAGAATGTAAAATGATTCTATGGTGGAAAAAAGTCATTTCGTGAAATGTTGGAAAATTTTGCAAAAAAAAAAGTCATAGTATAGTATGTCGAAATTTTTCGTTGAAAACGTCAAATTTTTTGATGTTTAAAAAAATTATGAAAACGGTCGTATTATAGAATGTAAAATGATTCTATGGTGGAAAAAAGTCATTTCGTGAAATGTTGGAAAATTTTGCAAAAAAAGTCATAGTATAGTATGTCGAAATTTTTCGTTTAAAACGTCAAATTTTTTTGATGTTGAAAAAAATCATGAAAACGGTCATATTATAGCATGTAAAATGATTCTATGGTGGAAAAAGTCATTTCGTGAAATGTTGGAAAATTTTACAAAAAAAACGTCATACTATAGCATGCCGAAATTTTTTGATAAAAACGGCAGATTTTTTTGATATTGAAAAAAATCATGAAAACGGTCTTATTATAGCATGTAAAATGATTATATGGTGGAAAAAAGTCATTTCGTGAAATGTTGGAAAATTTTACAAAAAAAACGTCAGTATATTATGTCGAAATTTTTCGTTGAAAACGTCAAATTTTTTTGATGTTGAAAAAAATCATGAAAACGGTCGTATTATGGAATGTAAAATGATTCTATGGTGGAAAAAATTCATTTCGTGAAATGTTGTCATTTCGTGAAATGTTGGAAAATTTTTTAAAAAAAAACGTCATAGTATAGTATGTCGAAATTTTTCGATGAAAACGTCAAATTTTTTGATGTTGAAAAAAATCATGAAAACGGTCGTATTATAGCATGTATAATGATACTATGGTGGAAAAAAAGTCATTTTGTGAAATGTTGGAAAATTTTATAAAAAAACGCACAGTACAGTATGTCGAAATTTTTCCATGAAAACGTCAAATTTTTTTGATGTTTAAAGAAATCGTGAAAGCGGTCGTATTATAGCATGTAAAATGATTCTGTGGTGGAAAAAAGTCATTTCGTGAAATGTTGGAAAATTTTGCAAAAAAAAGTCACGTTATAGTATGTCGAAATTTTTTGATGAAAACGTCAGATTTTTTTGATGTTGAAAAAAATAATGAAAACGGTTGTATTATAGCATGTAAAATGATTCTATGGTGGAAAAAAGTCATTTCGTGAAATGTTGGAAAATTTTGCAAAAAAAAGTCATAGTATAGTATGTCGAAATTTTTCGATGAAAACGTCAGATTTTTTTGATGTTGAAAGAAATCGTGAAAGCGGTCGTATTAGAGCAGGTAAAATGATTCTATGGTGGAAAAAAGTCATTTCGTGAAATGTTGGAAAATTTTACAAAAAAAACGTCATACTATAGCATGCCGAAATTTTTTGATAAAAACGGCAGATTTTTTTGATATTGAAAAAAATCATGAAAACGGTCTTATTATAGCATGTAAAATGATTATATGGTGGAAAAAAATCATTTCGTGAAATGTTGGAAAATTTTACAAAAAAAACGTCATAGTATAGTATGTTGAAATTTTTCGATGAAAACGTCAAATTTTTTTCATGTTGAAAAAAATCGTGAAAATGGTCGTATTATAGAATGTAAAATGATTCTATGGTGGAAAAAGTCATTTCGTGAAATGTTGGAAAATTTTACAAAAAAAACGTCATAGTATAGTATGTTGAAATTTTTCCATGAAAACGTCAAATTTTTTTGATGTTGAAAGAAATCGTGAAAGCGGTCGTATTATAGCCAGGTAAAATGATTCTATGGTGGAAAAAAGTCTTTTCGTGAAATGTTGGAAAATTTTGCAAAAAAAACGTCATAGTATAGTATGTCGAAATTTTTCGTTGAAAACGTCAAATTTTTTTGATGGTGAAAAAAATCGTGAAAACGGTGGTATTATAGCATGTAAAATGATTCTATGGTGGAAAAAAGTCATTTTGTGAAATGTTGGAAAATTTTGCAAAAAAAAGTCATAGTATAGTATGTCGAAATTTTTCGATGAAAACGTCAAATTTTTTTGATGTTGAAAAAAATCATGAAAACGGTCGTATTATAGCATGTATAATGATACTATGGTGGAAAAAAAGTCATTTTGTGAAATGTTGGAAAATTTTATAAAAAAACGTCACAGTACAGTATGTCGAAATTTTTCCATGAAAACGTCAAATTTTTTTGATGTTTAAAGAAATCGTGAAAGCGGTCGTATTATAGCATGTAAAATGATTCTGTGGTGGAAAAAAGTCATTTCGTGAAATGTTGGAAAATTTTGCAAAAAAAAGTCACGTTATAGTATGTCGAAATTTTTCGATGAAAACGTCAGATTTTTTTGATGTTGAAAGAAATCGTGAAAGCGGTCGTATTAGAGCAGGTAAAATGATTCTATGGTGGAAAAAAGTCATTTCGTGAAATGTTGGAAAATTTTGCAAAAAAAAGTCATAGTATAGTATGTCGAAATTTTTCGATGAAAACGTCAAATTTTTTTCATGTTGAAAAAAATCGTGAAAATGGTCGTATTATAGAATGTAAAATGATTCTATGGTGGAAAAAAGTCATTTCGTGAAATGTTGGAAAATTTTGCAAAAAAAATTCATAGTATAGTATGTCGAAATTTTTCGTTGAAAACGTCAAATTTTTTTGATGTTGAAAAAAATCATGAAAACGTTTGTATTATAGCATGTAAAATGATTCTATGGTGGAAAAAGTCATTTCGTGAAATGTTGGAAAATTTTACAAAAAAAAGTCACGTTTTAGTATGTCGAAATTTTTCCATGAAAACGTCAAATTTTTTTGATGTTGAAAGAAAGCGTGAAAACGGTCGTATTATAGAATGTAAAATGATTCTATGGTGGAAAAAAGTCATTTCGTGAAATGTTGGAAAATTTTATAAAAAAACGTCACAGTACAGTATGTCGAAATTTTTTGATGAAAACGTCAAATTTTTTTGATGTTGAAAAAAATCGTGAAAATGGTCGTATTATGGAATGTAAAATGATTCTATGGTGAAAAATATTCATTTCGTGAAATGTTGGAAAATTTTACAAAAAAAAAGTCATAGTATAGTATGTCGAAATTTTTCGTTGAAAACGTCAAATTTTTTTGATGTTGAAAAAAATCATGAAAACCGTCGTATTAAAGTATGTAAAATGATTCTATGGTGGAAAAAAGTCATTTCGTGAAATGTTGGAAAATTTTGCAAACAAAAGTCATAGTATAGTATGTCGAAATTTTTCCATGAAAACGTCAAATCTTTTTGATGTTGAAAGAAATCGTGAAAGCGGTCGTATTATAGCAGGTAAAATGATTCTATGGTGGAAAAAAGTCATTTCGTGAAATGTTGAAAAATTTTGCAAACAAAAGTCATAGTATAGTATATCGAAATTTTCCGATGAAAACATCAAATTTTTTTGATGTTGAAAATAATCGTGAAAATGGTCGTATTATAGCATGTAAAATGGTTCTATTGTGGTAAAAAGTCATTTCGTGAAATGTTGGAAAATTTTGTAAAAAAAAACGTCACAGTACAGTATGTCGAAATTTTTCGATGAAAACGTCAAATTTTTTTGATGTTGAAAAAAATCGTGAAAATGGTCGTATTATAGAATGTAAAATGATTCTATGGTGGAAAAAAGTCATTTCGTGAAATGTTGGAAAATTTTGCAAAAAAAAAGTCATAGTATAGTTTGTCGAAATTTTTCGTTGAAAACGTCAAATTTTTTGATGTTTAAAAAAATCATGAAAACGGTCGTATTATAGAATGTAAAATGATTCTATGGTGGAAGAAGTCATTTCGTGAAATGTTGGAAAATTTTACAAAAAAAACGTCATACTATAGCATGCCGAAATTTTTTGATAAAAACGTCAGATTTTTTTGATATTGAAAAAAATCATGAAAACGGTCTTATTATAGCATGTAAAATGATTATATGGTGGAAAAAAGTCATTTCGTGAAATGTTGGAAAATTTTGCAAAAAAAAAAAGTCATAGTATAGTATGTCGAAATTTTTCGTTGAAAACGTCAGATTTTTTTGATGTTGAAAAAAATCATGAAAACGGTCGTATTATAGTATGTGAAATCATTCTATGGTGGAAAAAAGTCATTTCGTGAAATGTTGGAAAATTTTGCAAAAAAAACGTCATAGTATAGTATGTCGAAATTTTTCGTTGAAAACGTGAGATTTTTTTGATGTTGAAAAAAATCATGAAAACGGTCGTATTATAGCATGTAAAATGATTCTATGGTGGAAAAAGTCATTTCGTGAAATGTTGGAAAATTTTACAAAAAAAAAATAAAGGAAGGCGGAAATTTTTAAAAAGAAAATTTTTTAAAAAAATCATGAAAACGGTCTTATTATAGCATGTAAAATGATTCTATGGTGGAAAAAAGTCATTTCGTGAAATGTTGGAAAATTTTACAAAAAAAACGTCATAGTATGTCGAAATTTTTCGATGAAAACGTCAAATTTTTTTGATGTTGAAAAAAATCATGAAAACGGTCGTATTATAGCATGTAAAATGATACTATGGTGGAAAAAAGTCATTTTGTGAACTGTTGGAAAATTAAAAAAAAAAAAAGTCAAGTTTTAGTATGTCGAAATTTTTTGATGAAAACGTCAGATTTTTTTGATGTTGAAAGAAATCATGAAAACCGTCGTATTATAGTATTTAAAATGATTCTATGGTGGAAAAAAGTCATTTCGTGAAATGTTGGAAAATTTTGCAAAAAAAAGTCATAGTATAAGTATGTCGAAATTTTTCGATGAAAACGTCAGATTTCTTTGATGTTGAAAAAAATCGTGAAAATGGTCGTATTGTAGAATGTAAAATGATTCTATGGTGGAAAAAAGTCATTTCGTGAAATGTTGGAAAATTTTGCAAAAAAAAGTTGTAGTATAAGTATGTCGAAATTTTTCGATGAAAACGTCACATTTTTTTTATGTTGAAAAAAATCGTGAAAACGGTCGTATTATAGCATGTAAGATGATACTATGGTGGAAAAAAGTCATTTTGTGAACTGTTGGAAAATTTTACAAAAAAAAGTCACGTTTTAGTATGTCGAAATTTTTCGATGAAAACGTCACATTTCTTTTGATGTTGAAAAAAATTATGAAAACGGTCGTATTATAGAATGTAAAATGATTCTATGGTGGAAAAAATTCATTTCGTGAAATGTTGGAAAATTTTACAAAAAAAACGTCATAGTATAGTATGTCGAAATTTTTCGATAAAAACGTCAAATTTTTTTGATGTTGAAAAAAATCATGAAAATGGTCGTATTATGGAATGTAAAATGATTCTATGGTGGAAAAAATTCATTTCCTGAAATGTTGTCATTTCGTGAAATGTTGGAAAATTTTGCAAAAAAGTCATAGTATAGTATGTCGAAATTTTTCGTTGAAAACGTCAAATTTTTTTGATGTTGAAAAAAATCATGAAAACGGTCGTATTATAGAATGTAAAATGATTCTATGGTGGAAAAAAGTCATTTCGTGAAATGTTGGAAAATTTTGCAAAAAAGTCATAGTATAGTATGTCGAAATTTTTCGTTGAAAACGTCAAATTTTTTTGATGTTGAAAAAAATCATGAAAACGGTCATATTATAGCATGTAAAATGATTCTGTGGTGGAAAAAGTCATTTCGTGAAATGTTGGAAAATTTTACAAAAAAAACGTCATACTATAGCATGCCGAAATTTTTTGATTAAAAACGTCAGATTTTTTTGATATTGAAAAAAATCATGAAAACGGTCTTATTATAGCATGTAAAATGATTATATGGTGGAAAAAAGTCATTTCGTGAAATGTTGGAAAATTTTACAAAAAAAACGTCAGTATATTATGTCGAAATTTTTCGTTGAAAACGTCAAATTTTTTTGATGTTGAAAAAAATCATGAAAACGGTCGTATTATGGAATGTAAAATGATTCTATGGTGGAAAAAAAGTCATAGTATAAAATGTCGAATTTTTCGTGAATTTTTTTGATTTGAAAAAAATGTTGTCATTTCGTGAAATGTTGGAAAATTTTGCAAAAAACTCATAGTATAGTTTGTCGAAATTTTTCGTTGAAAACGTCAAGATTTTTTTGATGTTGAAAGAAATCGTGAAAGCGGTCGTATTATAGCAGGTAAAATGATTCTATGGTGGAAAAAATTCATTTCGTGAAATGTTGGAAAATTTTGCAAAAAAAACGTCATAGTATAGTATGTCGAAATTTTTCGTTGAAAACGTCAAATTTTTTTGATGTTGAAAAAAATCATGAAAACGGTCTTATTATAGCATGTAAAATGATTATATGGTGGAAAAAAGTCATTTCGTGAAATGTTGGAAAATTTTGCAAAAAAAAAAAAGTCATAGTATAGTATGTCGAAATTTTTCGTTGAAAACGTCAGATTTTTTTGATGTTGAAAAAAATCATGAAAACGGTCGTATTATAGTATGTAAAATCATTCTATGGTGGAAAAAAGTAATTTCGTGAAATGTAGAAAAATTTTGCAAACAAAAGTCATAGTATAGTATGTCGAAATTTTTCCATGAAAACGTCAAATTTTTTTGATGTTGAAAAAAATCGTGAAAATGGTCGTATTATAGAATGTAAAATGATTCTATGGTGGAAAAAAGTCATTTCGTGAAATGTTGGAAAATTTTGCAGAAAAAAAGTCATACTATGGCATGCCGAAATTTTTTGATGAAAACGTCAGATTTTTTTGATGTTGAAAGAAATCGTGAAAGCGGTCGTATTATAGCAGGTAAAATGATTCTATGGTGGAAAAAAGTCATTTCGTGAAATGTTGGAAAATTTTGCAAAAAAAGTCACAGTACAATATGTCAAAATTTTTCGATAAAAACGTCAAATTTTTTTGATGTTGAAAGAAATCTTGAAAGCGGTCGTATTATAGCAGGTAAAATGATTCTATGGTGGAAAAAAGTCATTTTGTGAAATGTTGGAAAATTTTGCAAAAAAAACGTCATAGTATAGTATGTCGAAATTTTTTGATAAAAACGTCAAATTTTTTTGATGTTGAAAAAATCATGAAAACGGTCGTATTATAGCATGTAAAATGGTTCTATGGTGGAAAAAGTCATTTCGTGAAATGTTGGAAAATTAAAAAAAAAAAACGTCATACTATAGCATGCCGAAATTTTTTGATAAACACGTCAGATTTTTTTGATGTTGAAAAAAATCATGAAAACGGTTGTATTATAGCATTTAAAATGATTATATGGTGGAAAAAAGTCATTTCGTGGAATGTTGGAAAATTTTGCAAAAAAAAAGTCATAGTATAGTATGTCGAAATTTTTCGATAAAAACGTCAAATTTTTTTGATGTTGAAAAAAATCATGAAAATGGTCGTATTATAGCATGTAAAATGATTCTATGGTGGAAAAAGTCATTTCGTGAAATGTTGGAAAATTAAAAAAAAAAAACGTCATACTATAGCATGCCGAAATTTTTTGATAAAAACGTCAGATTTTTTCGATGTTGAAAAAAATCGTGAAAACGGTCGTATTATCTTATGTAAAATGATTCTATGGTGGAAAAAAAGTCATTTCGTGAAATGTTGGAAAATTTTGCAAAAAAAAAGTCACAGTACAGTATGTCGAAATTTTTCGATGAAAACGTCTAATTTTTTTGATGTTGAAAAAAATCGTGAAAATGGTCGTATTATAGCAGGTAAAATGATTCTATGGTGGAAAAAAGTCATTTCGTGAAATGTTGGAAAATTTTGCAAAAAAAAGTCAGTATAAGTATGTCGAAATTTTTCGTTGAAAAACGTCAAATTTTTTTGATGTTGAAAAAAATCATGAAAACGGTTGTATTATAGCATGTAAAATGATTCTATGGTGGAAATTAGTCATTTCGTGAAATGTTGGAAAATTTTACAAAAAAAACGTCATAGTATAGTATGTCGAAATTTTTCGATAAAAACGTCAAATTTTTTTGATGTTGAAAAAAATCATGAAAACGGTCGTATTATAGCATGTAAAATGATTCTATAGTGGAAAAAAGTCATTTGTGAATGGTGGAAAATTTTATAAAAAAACGTCACAGTACAGTATGTCGAAATTTTTCGATGAAAACGTCCAATTTTTTTGATGTTGTAAAAAAGAAAACGGTCGTATTATAGCATGTAAAATGATTCTATGGTGGAAAAAAGTCATTTCGGGGAAAGGAGAAAAAATTAACAAAAGTCATAGTATAGTATGTCGAAATTTTTCCATGAAAACGTCAAATTTTTTTGATGTTGAAAAAAATCGTGAAAATGGTCGTATTATAGAATGTAAAATGATTCTATGGTGGAAAAAAGTCATTTCGTGAAATGTTGGAAAATTTTGCAGAAAAAAAGTCATACTATGGCATGCCGAAATTTTTTGATGAAAACGTCAGATTTTTTTGATGTTGAAAGAAATCGTGAAAGCGGTCGTATTATAGCAGGTAAAATGATTCTATGGTGGAAAAAAGTCATTTCGTGAAATGTTGGAAAATTTTGCAAAAAAAGTCACAGTACAATATGTCAAAATTTTTCGATAAAAACGTCAAATTTTTTTGATGTTGAAAGAAATCGTGAAAGCGGTCGTATTATAGCAGGTAAAATGATTCTATGGTGGAAAAAAGTCATTTTGTGAAATGTTGGAAAATTTTGCAAAAAAAACGTCATAGTATAGTATGTCGAAATTTTTCGTTGAAAACGTCAAATTTTTTTGATGTTGAAAAAAATCGTGAAAACGGTCGTATTATAGCATGTAAAATGATTCTATGGTGGAAAAAAGTCATTTCGTGAAATGTTGGAAAATTTTGCAAAAAAAACGTCATAGTATAGTATGTCGAAATTTTTCGTTGAAAACGTCAAATTTTTTTGATGTTGAAAAAAATCATGAAAACGGTTGTATTATAGCATGTAAAATGATTGTATGGTGGAAATTAGTCATTTCGTGAAATGTTGGAAAATTTTACAAAAAAAACGTCATAGTATAGTATGTCGAAATTTTTTGATAAAAACGTCAAATTTTTTTGATGTTGAAAAAATCATGAAAACGGTCGTATTATAGCATGTAAAATGATTCTATGGTGGAAAAAGTCAATTCGTGAAATGTTGGAAAATTAAAAAAAAAAAACGTCATACTATAGCATGCCGAAATTTTTTGATAAACACGTCAGATTTTTTTGATGTTGAAAAAAATCATGAAAACGGTTGTATTATAGCATTTAAAATGATTATATGGTGGAAAAAAGTCATTTCGTGGAATGTTGGAAAATTTTGCAAAAAAAAAGTCATAGTATAGTATGTCGAAATTTTTCGATAAAAATGTCAAATTTTTTTGATGTTGAAAAAAATCATGAAAATGGTCGTATTATAGCATGTAAAATGATTCTATGGTGGAAAAAGTCATTTCGTGAAATGTTGGAAAATTTAAAAAAAAAAAACGTCACACTATAGCATGCCGAAATTTTTTGATAAAAACGTCAGATTTTTTCGATGTTGAAAAAAATCGTGAAAACGGTCGTATTATCTTATGTAAAATGATTCTATGGTGGAAAAAAAGTCATTTCTTGAAATGTTGGAAAATTTTGCAAAAAAAAAGTCACAGTACAGTATGTCGAAATTTTTCGATGAAAACGTCTAATTTTTTTGATGTTGAAAAAAATCGTGAAAATGGTCGTATTATAGCATGTAAAATGATTCTATGGTGGAAAAAGTAATTTTGTAAAATGTTGGAAAATTTTACAAGAAAAAGCATAGTAAAAGTCATAGTAGTATGTCAATTTTTCGTAAAACGTCAAATTTTTTGACGTTGAAAAAAAACATGAAAACGGTCCTATTATAGCAGGTAAAACGATTCTATGGTGGAAAAAAGTCATTTCGTGAACTGTTGGAAAATTTTGCAAAAAAAATGTCATAGTACAGTATGTCGAAATTTTTCGATGAAAACGTCTAATTTTTTTGATGTTGAAAAAAATCGTGAAAATGGTCGTATTATAGCAGGTAAAATGATTCTATGGTGGAAAAAAGTCATTTCGTGAAATGTTGGAAAATTTTATAAAAAAAACGTCACAGTACAGTATGTCGAAATTTTTCGATGAAAACGTCAAATTTTTTTGATGTTGAAAAAAATCGTGAAATGGTCGTATTATAGAATGTAAAATGATTCTATGGTGGAAAAAAGTCATTTCGTGAAATGTTGGAAAATTTTGCAAAAAAAAGTCAGTATAAGTATGTCGAAATTTTTCGTTGAAAAACGTCAAATTTTTTTGATGTTGAAAAAAATCATGAAAACGGTTGTATTATAGCATGTAAAATGATTCTATGGTGGAAATTAGTCATTTCGTGAAATGTTGGAAAATTTTACAAAAAAAACGTCATAGTATAGTATGTCGAAATTTTTCGATAAAAACGTCAAATTTTTTTGATGTTGAAAAAAATCATGAAAACGGTCGTATTATAGCATGTATAATGATTCTATGGTGGAAAAAAGTCATTTCGTGAAATGTTGGAAAATTTTATAAAAAAACGTCACAGTACAGTATGTCGAAATTTTTCGATGAAAACGTCAAATTTTTTTGATGCTGACAAAAATCGTGAAAATGGTCGTATTATGGAATGTAAAATGATTCTATGGTGGAAAAATTCATTTCGTGAAATGTTGGAAAATTTTGCAAAAAAAACGTCATAGTATAGTATGTCGAAATTTTTCGTTGAAAACGTCAAATTTTTTTGATGTTGAAAAAAATCCTGAAAACGGTTGTATTATAGCATGTAAAATGATTGTATGGTGGAAATTAGTCATTTCGTGAAATGTTGGAAAATTTTACAAAAAAAACGTCATAGTATAGTATGTCGAAATTTTTCGATGAAAACGTCAAATTTTTTTGATGTTGAAAAAAATCATGAAAACGGTCGTATTATAGCATGTAAAATGATTCTATGGTGGAAAAAAGTCATTTTGTGAACTGTTGGAAAATTAAAAAAAAAAAAGTCAAGTTTTAGTATGTCGAAATTTTTTGATGAAAACGTCAGATTTTTTTGATGTTGAAAAAAATCATGAAAACCGTCGTATTATAGTATGTAAAATGATTCTATGGTAGAAAAAATTCATTTCGTGAAATGTTGGAAAATTTTGCAAAAAAAAGTCATAGTATAGTATGTCGAAATTTTTCGTTGAAAACGTCAGATTTTTTTGATGTTGAAAAAAATCGTGAAAACGGTCGTATTATAGCATGTAAAATGATTCTATGGTGGAAAAAAGTAATTTTGTAAAATGTTGGAAAATTTTACAAGAAAAAGTCATAGTAAAAGTCATAGTAGTATGTCGAATTTTTTCGTAAAACGTCAAATTTTTTGACGTTGAAAAAAAACATTAAAACGGTCGTATTATAGCAGGTAAAACGATTCTATGGTGGAAAAAAGTTATTTCGTGAACTGTTGGAAAATTTTGCAAAAAAAATGTCATAGTATAGAATGTTGAAGTTTTTCGATGAAAAGGTCAAATTTTTTTGATGTTGAAAAAAATAATGCAAACGGTAGTATTATAGCATGTAAAATGATTCTTTGGTGGAAAAAAGTCATTTCGTAAAATAATGGAAAATTTAACAAAAAAACGTCATTGTGTAGTATGTCGAAATTTTTCGATGAAAATATCAAATTTTTTTATGGTGAAAGAAATCATGAAAACGGTCGTATTATAGCATGTAAAATGATACTATGGTGGAAAAAAGTCATTTTGTGAACTGTTGGAAAATTTTACAAAAAAAAGTCAAGTTTTAGTATGTTGAAATTTTTCAATGAAAACGTCAGATTTTTTTGATGTTGAAAAAAATCGTGAAAATGGTCGTATTATAGAATGTAAAATGATTCTATGGTGGAAAAAAGTCATTTCGTGAAATGTTGGAAAATTTATCAAAAAAAACGTCATAGTACAGTATGTTGAAATTTTTCGATGAAAACGTCAAATTTTTTTCATGTTGAAAAAAATCGTGAAAATGGTCGTATTATAGAATGTAAAATGATTCTATGGTGGAAAAAAGTAATTTTGTGAAATGTTGGAAAATTTATCAAAAAAAAGTCATAGTACAGTATGTTGAAATTTTTCGATGAAAACGTCAAATTTTTTTCATGTTGAAAAAAATCGTGAAAATGGTCGTATTATAGAATGTAAAATGATTCTATGGTGGAAAAAAGTCATTTCGTGAAATGTTGGAAAATTTTGCAAAAAAAATTCATAGTATAGTATGTCGAAATTTTTCGTTGAAAACGTCAAATTTTTTTGATGTTGAAAAAAATCATGAAAACGGTTTTATTATAGCATGTAAAATGATTCTATGGTGGAAATTAGTCATTTCGTGAAATGTTGGAAAATTTTACAATAAAAACGTCATAGTATAGTGTGTCGAAATTTTTCGATAAAAACGTCAAATTTTTTTGATGTTGAAAAAAATCATGAAAACGGCCGTATTATAGCATGTAAAATGATACTATGGTGGAAAAAGTCATCATACTATAGTATGCCAAAATTTTTTGATAAAAACGTCAGATTTTTTTGATGTTGAAAAAAATGGTCGTATTATAGCATGTAAAATGATTCTATGGTGGAAAAAAGTAATTTTGTAAAATGTTGGAAAATTTTACATTGAAAAAAAAAAATTTGTAAAATGTTCTATGGTGGAAAAAAGTAATTTTGTAAAATGTTGGAAAATTTTACAAAAAAAAGTCTTAGTAAAAGTCATAGTAGTATGTCGAATTTTTTCATAAAACGTCAAAGTTTTTTGATGTTGAAAAAAATCATGAAAACGGTCGTGTTATAGCATGTAAAACGATTCTATGGTGGAAAAAAAGTCATTTCGTGAACTGTTGGAAAATTTTGCAAAAAAAATGTCATAGTATAGAATGTTGAAATTTTTCGATGAAAAGGTCAAATTTTTTTGATGTTGAAAAAAATAATGCAAACGGTAGTATTATAGCATGTAAAATGATTCTTTGGTGGAAAAAAGATATCGTCGAAATAATGGAAAATTTAACAAAAAATACGCTAGAATGTTGAAATTTTTCGATGAAAATATCAAATTTTTTTTATGTTGAAAGAAATCATGAAAACGGTCGTATTATAGCATGTAAAATGATTCTATGGTGGAAAGAAGTCATTTCGTGAACTGTTGGAAAATTTTCCAAAAAAACCGTCTATAGTATGTCGAAATGTTTCGATAAAAACGTTAAATTTTTTTGATGTTGAAAAAAATCATGAAAACGGTCGTATTATAGCATGTAAAATGATTCTATAGTGGAAAAAAGTCATTTTGTGAAATGTTCGAAAATTTTACGAAAAAAAGTCATAGTATAGTATGTTGAAAATTTTACGATAAAAACGTCAAGTTTTTCTCATGTCAATAAAAATCATGAAAACGGTCGTATTATAGCATGTAAAATGATTTTATGGTAGAAAAAAGTCATTTTGTGAAATTTTGCAAAAAAAAACTTCATAGTATAGTATGTCGAAATTTTTCGATGAAAACGTCAAAACGTCAAAATGTCAAAACGTCAAAATTTTTTGATGTTTTTTGATGTTGAAAAAAATCATGAAAACGGTCGTATTATAGCATGTAAAATGATTCTGTGGTGGAAATGATTCTATGGTGGAAAAAAGTCATTTCGTGAAATGTTGGAAAATTTTGCAAAAAAAACGTCATAGTATAATACACGTGTCAAAAGATAAAGAAAGATATTCCTTTATTAGTCCCATAGTGGGGGAAATTCAGTTTTACACTCTGTTGTTCACACAGTACATATACATGTCAATGGAGAGATGTCAGAGTGATGGGGCTGCTCCTGACAAGCACCCAGAGCAGTTGGGGGTTTGGTGCCTTGCTCAGGGGCACCTCGGCAGTGCCCAAGAGGTAAACTGGCACCTCTCAAGCAACCAGTTGGTCTTGGTCCATGGGGGACTTGAACCCGGGTCCTCCGCATCTTAACCCAAGTCCTTACGGACTGAGCTACTGCCGCCCACAAACTCAAGGCCCGCGGGCTAAATGTGGCCCCCCACCTCACTTAATGTGGCCCGCGAGGGCTTGCAAAGAATATAGAATGCATATCATTCAATTCTATGCCGCTTCACAGAAGTACTGTGTCTTTAAACTGCATATCCCACAATGCATCTTGATCTTGTGACATGCACACTGTAGTGTCTCAGTAGCTGCGGTTTCCAGCAACAGCGCTGTGACGCCTACTTAGCGACTTAGTCGCTATATTTAGCCAGTTTTCAGACCCCTGTAGCGAGTCTTTCAAAAAAGAAATTAGCACCAAATCTAACAAGTTTTTCTGGTGTTATGCAGAAAGCAGGTATCGTTCTTCCTCTTCTCAATGAGCAGCGGGTGCTGCCGTGGACCCCTCCCCGGTCCCAAAACTCTCATAGGGGACCCGGTCCTCGTCAGCAGTCCCTCCTAGCTGTAGTCAGAGCTGTTCACCCCTCCGCATCCAGACTGCATGAATCCCGCCTGCACAAAGTCGCCGCTGGCTGATGTAAATGTACAATTCTGAGAATCAAGCCCAGGTCATAGTATTGAATCTTGAAAAATTTCATGTTAACAGTCATATTATAGTACATTAAACAATATTGTGATAAAAAAGTGAAATTAGATAATGTTGAAAAATTTCATGAAAAAAAGTTATGTCTGCCACATTTTCAATAAAGAAAATTCATTAAAATTCATGGTTTTCAGTTCCATAATCTCATCCTTCCAAAACCACAGGACAAGATACAATTTCATACTCCTTTACTCCACCATGGTGGTGCTCTGGAGCCCTATGTACTACTAATGGTGAGGACTAGACCCCAACACCTTCCAAACAGGGAACTTAACCCTGACACACTTGACTTCATCGTATATTTTACTTCTTGACTTTGGATGGTAGACCTCAAAAATCACTGCACAACATAACGATAGAAACCACAACCTCCAGTCAAGGGGACCTGGGATATGATCTTTGCATGTTACACTTACACTGACTTATACTTGACAGCTTTTCTTGCTGAGCCGCTTATCTGGTCAAATACACTCCTGATCAAAATCTTAAGACCAGTTAAAAAATTGCAAGAATTTGCATTTTGCACTGTTGTATCTTAAGAAGGTTCTAAGTAGAGTTTCAAAATGCAAAAAGAAGAAATGGGAACAAGAGACCAAATGTTTTGAGCAGGCAATTTATTGAAAAGAACAATTTAACTGAAATGGGCTGTTCATCAGCTGATCAAAAGTTTAAGACCACATCCTTTAAAAGCCCAAATCTGTGAAAAAATTTGGATTCCATGTCATTCAAGTCAAGTAATCACACTGTAAGACCTTTGAGGGGGAAAGGAAAAAAACTCACCGGCACTGAGCGTGGCGGAGGATTGTTGAGCTGCATAGACAAGGCCTCTCACAGCGTGCCATCGCTGCTGAGGTTGGATGCAGTAAGACAGTCATTTTGCATTTCTTAAAAGATCCTGAGGTTTAAGAACAAAAAAATCAAGTGGTAGACCCAAAAAATCTCACCGGGACTGATCCGGAGGATCCGAATGGCTGTCCGTCAAGACACGGGGCGAACCTCATCCCAAATTAAGGCCATTACTGGTGCTGACTGCAGCCCAATAACCATCAGACGGCATCTGCAAAGGAACGGCTTCAAAAACAAAAAACGTCTTCAAAGGCCACGTCTCCTTCAACGCCACAAAATTGCCCGTTTGGCCTTTGCAAGGGAGCACCAAACATGGGACGTTCAAAGTTGGAAGAAAGTTTTATTCTCTGATGAGAAAAAATTTAACCTTGATGGTCCTGATGGCTTCCAACGCTACTGGCATGACAAGGAGATGCCACCTGAGATTTTTTCAACACGGCACAGCGGGGGGGGGGGGCGCCATCATGATCTGGGGTGCTTTTTCCTTCAGTGGAACAATGGAGCTCCAGGTTGTGCAGGGGCGTCAAACAGCAGCTGGCTACGTGGAGATGTTGCAGCGGGCATCCCTCATGACTGAGGGCCCTCGTCTGTGTGGTGATGACTGGGTTTTTCAGCAGGACAATGCTGCAATTCACAATGCCCGTCTGACAAAGGATTTTTTTCAGGAGAATAACATCACTCTTTTGGATCATCCTGCATGTTCCCCTGATCTAAATCCAATTGAGAACATTTGGGGATGGATGGCAAGGGAAGTTTACAAAAATGGACATCAGTTCCAGACAGTGGATGCCCTTCGTGAAGCCATCTTCACCACTTGGAGCAACATTCCTACAAGCCTTTTGGAAAAACTCGCATCAAGCATGCCAACACGAATTTTTGAAGTGATCAACAATAATGGTGGAGCTACTCATTACTGAGTCTGTTTTTGAGACTTTAATTTCTGTTTTAGGGTTTTTTTTTGAGCTATGGTCTTAAACTTTTGATCAGCTGATGAACAGCCTATTTTAGTTAAATTGTTCTTTTCAATAAATTGCCTGCTCAAAACATTTAGTCTCTTGCTCTCATTTCTTCTTTTTGCATTTTGAAACTCTACTTAGAACCTTCTTAAGATACAACAGTGCAAAACGTAAATTCTTGCAATTTTTTAACTGGTCTTAAGATTTTGATCAGGAGTGTATTAGGTGTTCATTGTTGATCTTGTTCACATCAAGCACAACAGATATCATGAAAGCTTAGAGCAGTGGGAGGGCAGGATTTGATCCTTCAGTTTCACGCCCATGTCATATTCTTGGCTTGAGCGACTGAACTCTCTCCAAGCTCTCAGCCACTTGTTCCCACCACTCACCATTAAGGTAAAACTGAGAATCTACTACTTATTTACCATGTAAGTGCTTGGGCTAGTACGCATGTCCAGTTTGTAGCTGTTGCTGGCTAAAACAAAACATATTTAGCAACAATAACAGACAGAGGGAAGTTTCAACAACATATCTGAAGCACTAAAAACAGAATTAAAGGAGCTATATTTTGCAGATTGAATGTTGATTTTTATACAGTACAGACCAAAAGTTTGGACACACCTTCTCATTCAAAGAGTTTTCTTTATTTTCATGACTATGAAAATTGCAAATTCACACTGAAGGCATCAAAACTATGAATTAACACATGTGGAAATATGTACTTAACAAAAAAGTGTAAAACAACTGAAAATACGCTTTATATTGTAGTTTCTTCAAAGTGGCCACCTTTTGCTCCGATTACTGCTTCACACACTCTGCATTCTCTTGATGAGCTTCAAGAGGTCGTCACCTGAAATGGTCTTCACTTCACAGGTGAGCCCTGTCAGGTTTAATAAGTGGGATTTCTTGCCTTATAAATGGGGTTGGGACCATCAGTTGTGTTGTGCAGAAATCAGGTGGATACACAGCTGATAGTCCTACTGAATAGACTGTTAGAATTTGTATTATGGCAAGAAAAAAGCAGCTAAGTAAAGAAAAACGGGGGGCCTTCTTTCCTTAAGAAATGACGGTCAGTCAGTCTGAAAAATTGGGAAAACTTTGAAAGTGTCCCCAAGTGCAGTTGCAAAAACCATCAAGCACTACAAAGAAAGTGGCTCACATGAGGAAAGGAAGACCAAGAGTCACCTCTGCTGTGGAGGATAAGTTCATCCGAGTCACCGGCCTCAGAAATGGCAGCTCAGATTAGAGACCAGGTCAATGCCACACAGAGTTCTAGCAGCAGACACATCTCTAGAACAACTGTTAAGAGGAGACTGTGTGAATCAGGCCTTCATGGTAGAATAGCTGCTAGGAAACCACTGCTAAGGACAGGCAACAAGCAGAAGAGACTTGTTTGGGCTAAAGACCACCAGGAATGGACATTAGACCAGTGGAAATCTGCACTTTGGTCTGATGAGTCCAAATGTGAGATCTTTGGTTCCAACCACCGTGTCTTTGTGCGACACAGAAAAGGTGAACGGATGGACTCTACATGCCTGGTTCCCACCGTGAAGCATGGAGGAGGAGGTGTGGTGACGGGGGGGTGCTTTGCTGGTGACACTGTTGGGGATTTATTCAAAATTGAAGGCATACTGAACCAGCATGGCTACCACAGCATCTTGCAGCGGCATGCTATTCCATCCGGTTTGCGTTTAGTTGGACCATCATTTATTTTTCAACAGGACAGTGACCCCAAACACACCTCCAGGTTGTGTGAGGGCTATTTGACCAAGAAGGAGAGTGATGGGGTGCTGCACCAGATGACCTGGCCTCCACAGTCACCGGACCTGAACCCAGTCCAGATGGTTTGGGGTGAGCTGGACTGCAGAGTGAAGGCAAAAGGGCCAACAAGTGCTAAGCATCTCTGGGAACTCCTTCAAGACTGTTGGAAGACCATTTCAGGTGACAACCTCTTGAAGCTCATCAAGAGAATGCAGAGTGTGCGAAGCAGTAATAAGAGCAAAAGGAGGCTACTTTGAAGAAACTACAATATAAGACATATTTTCAGTTGTTTCACACTTTTTTGTTAAGTATATAATTCCACATGTGTTAATTCATAGTTCTGATGCCTTCAGTGTGAATCTACAATTTTCATTGTCATGAAAATAAAGAAAACTCTTTGAACGAGGTGTGTCCAAACTTTTGGTCTGTACTGTATCTGTAATGTGCAGAAGAATCTGTTGTGCTTGAAAATGATGCAGATGTTTAATTTTTAGCCTCGAGGTTGGGTTCAATCCTTATGTACAGTAGTGCAGTGAAATTGAGATCTAACACCTAAAGTGAAGAAGTCAAATATGCTATGAAACAGTAGTGTCAGATCAGATATCGCAGGGTGATGGAAGACTACTACTATTACAATAACATCAAATACTGCACAACTACTGCCACAACAGCATATGATTGAGGGTCAAACATACTATATTATTACATTTTTTTTGGCATGTTATACTAGGACATTTTTTATAGCTTTTTTTTTTTTTTTTTTTACACTTTTTGGCAGAAAATGCTGTTCAGCCTCTCAAATATGGAGATTTCCTGCTTTTCTATGTTTTATAGCATATTAAAGTGAATAACTTTGGATTTTGGACTGACAAAACAAGATATTTAACGACATCACCAAGGAATTTTAGAAACTGCTATTTTATAGATCAAACAATTAATCTTGCATATAACTGGAAAATTACGACAATTAAAATAATCAGTTGCAGCCAATGACTTTTTTTAAATGACATTTGTATTTATGTTATACTATACTGTATTACATTTTTCATGACTTTAATGGCATACTATATTATGACATGTTTTATATTGGGACATGTTATTAATTTTTCAAGGCATACTACACTATGTTTTTTTTATGACATACTATGACATAACATTTCTTATACCATTGTTATGGCATATGATACTATGAAAATGTTTTGACATTTTTACAGTATACCACACTATGGCATCTTTAATGACATTTTTTATAGTATACAATTATGGCATACTATATTATTATTTTATGGCATACGATACAATGAGTTTTTGTATGACTTTTTATGGTATACTATATTATGACATTTCATAACATTTTTATTGACATACTATTATTTATGACACACTATGTTATACATTTAAGTCATATTATACTATGATATTTTTAGAGCATGTTTCATGACATACTATGCCATTTTTAAAATCACATTTTATGGCATAATAAATTTTTACATTGTTGATGTTTTTATGGCATACTATACTATAGTACAACTTTTTTTATGACATACTACAACAGCAACTATCACTACTAATTCTATTACACCAACAATTTCTCCAACTTGACAACTTCAATTATTACTACAGCTACTACTATTAGTTGATTTGATAGTTACCAAATATTTCTTCCATCCTCCAGGTCTCGTCTCCTCCAGGCCCTTCAAGTCCCTTTGCTCATTCAGCAGCCTGGACAGAAAATAGAGATATTTACACCAACATTTACCAAACATATGAAGTCTCTCCTCCTGCTTTAATAACAGACCTTGGTTCACCACTTTTTAAACAGACTTCTTGCATCAGTTTTCATGGAAGATCGATCAAAACCTTGTACAACAAAAATCACAGGTAGGTATATTGGGTCATACATTGATATCTGATCACATATATCGTGGATTGTGTAACGATAAGGAGTCAAAAAGTGACTTGTGTAATGTAATTACATTTAAGGGCCTTTAAGTCTGGGTGCCAGACAGAAGAATAATCACAATTTCTATCCTGTCACTTTAAAAAAATACAGGAAATCATTGAGAATTAGCCTGCTACCCTCACTAAAGTAATCAAAGTAAGTAATCAAATCAAAAAAGTACACTTTGAAACACAAAACCCAGCCCATTAAATCAAATACAAAGTCCAAATACAAAAAAATATCCTTCAAATCATTAATCATATCATAAATTATCAAAAAAGAAGCAGCCTGGTGTCAGAAAACAAGAATCATCTTGATGGTGGAGACCACAGTAGCGTCCACACAGGTCCAACCTGAACAAGAATCCAGTTATCTACCTGCTCCAGGGATCCGCACACCTCCAGCAGAGCCTTGCTGTCCAAGCCAGTTTATTAAATCCAGCCGGTTTATGGCTCCTTTGCTGCTCTGTTTACTTTTATAGGTGTCACGGTTTTCTTTTAGGTACAAAAGATGTCCAGATACTGAATTCAACTTATCTCCTCTTTTTAACTACTCACACCTCCCTCTCTGTCCTCCTCCATGCTGCTGTTGTTAGTTGATTATCCTTCCGCAGCTCACAGGTGTGTCTCATTTATCTCCTCCCCTTCCTGTCAGGAGGAAAAGGGCTATTCAGTGTTTTTTTTTTTCTTTTTTCTCCCCCTTTCTGCTACAGCCTTTACTAATAAAAAAAACAGCTAAAATGACAAAAACATTTTTTTAAAAATGAATTAAAAAAATCTGAAACAATAATCATAGTATTGAGATAATATTTTACTGGTGTTTCCTTACTCTGTGAGTTCATCTGGCATCAGTCTCATCTCAAATCAGATGAGATGTTGAGATTACAAGCCTTTTATCAGATTTCTGTACATTCAACTATGCTGTGCTCTGAAAGTGAAACAAACAGGGGAAGAAAACCAACTAAAAAAAACGTCAGCCATTTGTTCCATAATTAACATGAATACATGATGGAAATTCATAAATGCATATATGTGTTCAATTTCAAAATACGGGAATCAAGGTTCAGGTTTGTTATCTTTGAAAATTGGAGTAAAAATGATTCACATCAGCACCTGTGAGACAATATATGCACAGTCACAGAAATCCAATATTTCATTTTGAGACCAGAGAATGTTTCTGTCTAGCTACATGGAAAAGCATAAATTTAAATATTTTTATCCAGCGTTTTCTGGAGGACGGGTGTGTAAAACACATTACACACAATTATTCAAATATAAAAATCACTGTCATTTGACTGTTGCAGTTTTCAGCTGTGTAGACTGTAATGTTTTTCAGGTCCACCTCTGCTCACCTTGATGTCCTCGTCTCCATCCAGTCTGCTGCGACTCCCCAACACCTTCTGTCTTTTCGCTGAGAACCAAAAAAGAAGACATCAGAGAAACAGTATTTTTGGGAAAGTCTAAATCACACTGAATGATGTCTAAATGTCCATGTCTATGGCAGACCATATCCTATCATTTCATGAATTTTCAAGTTCAAAGCTAAAGAGGCCACTGAATTTAAAATATGTTGTATACTTTCAATATTGAACAACATAAAACACAACACAGCTGGTAATGAGAAAAACATCCTACCTCAGAGCTTCAGCACAGAGAAGATGTTGTCTCAGTTGGTCTGTATAACATTCCTCTTCTTCCAGGAGGTCACCGATTGAGGCTGCATATCTAAAAGTATGTGACAAATAAAAGCACCTGTCTTAACATGCAACACAACTGACAGTTAAAGTAAAAATCATACAATAATACACACTTATTGAATTTATAGTTCTATATTTCTTGTTAGGATTGACACTGGGAAGTGTTTTACAGACTAATATAAACTAGATCCTGTTATTCTGGCAAAAGTTGAATCGAAGGCAACTGGACTTAGATTTGTCCCTGAAGACGTTTCGCCCCTTATCCAAGTGGCTTCATCAGTTCGAACGCTGCAGTCTGACTAGTCCCCACTAGTCTGACAAACAGTGGAGTAATACCCAGGTTGTTTGTCAGACTAGTGGGGACTAGTCAGACTGCAGCGTTCGAACTGATGAAGCCACTTGGATAAGGGGCGAAAAGTCGTCAGGGACAAATCTAAGTCCAGTTGCCTTCGATTCAACTTTTGCCAGAATGAATATGACCTGGATGAATGAGAACCTTCACAGACTTAGATCCTGTTATATATGCTTCAGTATGGTCGACGGTGGTATACATCTAAAATTTGGCATTGCAATTCCCCAAAAAACACAAAGAAGAAGACGACAACACTGGGAAGTGGAGAATTGCATAATGTTCATGAAAAAAATGAAGCACATGCAGGATTTGGACAAACCTGAAGACGGGATGCGAGAATACTTGACCCAAAAGTCCAGCTCATTTGATCAATACGAATGCTGCTTACTATAGTCGGGCATGGTTCGCCAATCCGTACCACTTGAAAAGGTGGTCTGGAGTATGGTTCATGTGTACTTGGAAACGGATCTCATCAGGTGTGAAAGCCAATCGTACCAAAACATGGAGGTGGACTGCCATTGAATGCAAGTAACATTAGCAGTCAGTGAGTAGTTTTGAAAGGTCCTTGAGAAAGCTCCAGGGATCAACAGAAAAATGGGGAATAGTTTATTTTCACAATTTAATTCACTATAGAAGTGAGCCCACTGTATGTGTCATAAGAGTAACTATTCTGATCATATAGATTTCACTTCCTCCACCACAACAACAACAACTACATATTCATACATATTCAACCCGCCCAAAAACATGAACCAGATCTTGCCCACAGCCTTTTCCAGCATCCTGCAGTCTTTATGGACAACTTCAGATGGCAGAAAGGTGCAGCTTGAACCTCCACCTACAGCCTCTCCCAGCATCCTGCCGCCCGTACCTGTTACCCACAGGAACATGGTCAAAACACATTTTAAACATTTTCAATATGAACAGAAAGTCATTACATCCATCCTTATTAATGACTAAAGCATAAATTTCCGCTTTAACATTTACAGTGAAATGGAGGGTTTTTTGTTTCATTGTGAATGGAAATGACAAGATTATCAGTTTTCTGATGATAATGCCGAAGAGGAAGTATCCTATTGCCATGTAAAAACCTAACTGGAAAAGCAGAGGCCAGGGACACACTGGTAGTGTGATGGTTAATATAACATTTTAGATAACATGCAAATAGATAACTGTAATATTTCTACAATTGACTCTGACTGTAATGGGATTTTCATGGTGGTTTGGAGCTGTAAGACATTTTCACACAACGTGTTCTTTATGGTATTTGTTCAGGCCCTGGTGGACTTCAGACGTCCTGGAAGAGGGATTCCTCATCTGTTGCTCTTCCTGAGGCTACATCAATTTTTTCCTTGTTAAAAGGTTTTTTTTTTTTTTTTTTTTTTTTTTTTTTTTTAAGGAGAGACTTTCCTCATGGGGCTGCATGGTGGTGCAGTGGTTAGCGCTGTCGCCTCACAGGGTCGCAGGTTCAAATCTGGGTTGGAGCTCTTCTGTGTGGAGATTGCATGTCCTCCCTGCGTCAGCGTGGGTTTTCTCCGGCTTCCTCCCACAGTCCAAAGACATGAAGGTTAATTGATAACTCTAAATTGCCTGTAGGTGTGAATATGAGCATTAATGGTTGCCTGTCTCCATGTGCCCTGCGATGGACTGGCGACCTGTCCAGGGTGTACCCCGCCTTCGCCCAGTGCTAGCTGGGTTTGGCGACAGCCCCCCCGTCACCCCTAGGGATAAGTGGTTGAAGATGGACAGATTTTCCTCATCCGAAGAGAGCATCATACTGTCAAGGACAGAGTATCCTGTCCAGATTGTAAAGCCACCTGAGGCAAATTTGTGATATTACAAATAAAAACTGACTTGGCATCCAGATGTGCCAGGAGTGGATCGATGTCTTCAATGAGAGCTGTGCATCAGAGATGCTTAGTCCTCCTCGTCCTCCATGTTCACCTCCAACTGCTGCTCGTCTCAAAGCTCAGTAAAATCCATCAATCTCTGCTTTTATCATATCAGTCCACAAGAATAAGCATAAAACAGATTCCTTAATATCTGACATCTTTTTTGTAATTTTGAATGCTATGGTCTCATTTACTTTCATTTTTATTGCAGTTTACTATGATATGTTTAAACCTGTGTTCCTTAGTTGTGGAACCATTTCAGAAATTAAGATTGTATCACCCTTCCCAGCATGCATTGTGTTTGGGTAAAATTAACCATGTTTATTCACTTGGGGAAGGTTATAATGAAAAGTGGTTATGTATTGTTTTCTACATGTCTCATCCGAGTTTCAAGCTATGTGCTCATACAGCAAATATGAGCATACTTCAATATACAATAAACTAACCTTTGAGCCTTTGAGGGAAGACTGCAGTTTGAGCGTCGCGGTTTCTGCGTGGTCCTAGTGCCTGCACATCCCTGCTTTGTTTTAATACATAGCGTTAGTTTTCGGATTGTAAAAAGTGGAGGGGTGCCTTTCAAAAAAAAAAAAAAAAAAAAAAAATGTGCGTGTCCTGTGTCCCCTCCCCTCCAAAATGACGTCCTTGGTGTGAAAGTATGCGTTGTTCTGGTGGACCGTACCGGCGGTCCGACACGAATCAGACGGATACTGTGATTTAGTCAAAGCATTTTGTGTCATTCGGCAGGAGTCTCATTAAACCGGGAGACAGCAGAGCAGCGCTCAACACGAGAGAGGAAATAAGTTTCAATCTACGGAAAAAAGCTGCGGACTAGTTTGTTTTTGAAGAAACAAAATAAGACAGATTAGATCAAGGTAAGTAACAAGTCGGATCCTTATTCTTCATTAAAGGCCTTTGAAGGATCTAATCTCACTTGTACGAGGGAAAATCCGTAACTGACCTTTCTATTATAATTATTAAAGCATTGCTTGAGTCGACTTAATGATTCCTCGTGTTGCTGTAATTTAACATTTTAACACTGTTTTACTGTCATTACTTTTCATACTCCTTTTTAGAAACATGTATTTTTGTTTCTCTCCATCTATGTCCTACCTTTATGGGATTTTTTGTTTGTTTTTTTCTATAATATGGACCTCTAAAACCGTAAAATCGATTATCGTTTAAAATATTAGCTCTTTGTTAGTGCTGACTTTTAATCCCAGCAGCCTTTTGGCTCCGAGCAGAGCCTCCTGGATAATGTCCCATCAGCAGTGACAGCAAGGAGGAAGTCCCACATCACTGAGGCTGCACAGTCACTCACATTTAGAAACTTTCACATGTGGGTTTTCACATCCTGATCCAATAAGTGGATAATTTGGGTCTTCTTCTTGTTTTATTTCAGGGGCAGCCTCTCTTTGTTCTTCCGTCCTGTTACTAACAAATGCCTATTGAGGTGTAAAGGCATGATAATCCCTGTCTGTCAGACAGGGTTGTGAGTCATGCCTCCCCCTTAGTGGGACCCCAGCTCCCCTGTTTGTGTTGCTCCTTTGAAGCAGTCTGGCTTAGATAGGTTGTCAGTGTCATGAACAAACTCAGGAAAGCCTACGGTTTGAAAAGTAGCTTCAGGGGGAACGTGAAGATGTCATGTTGTACAGATTTCCCTGTGAAAGCATACTGTAGCAGTAAAGTGCGTGTTTGTGTCTCCCGAAAAGCTCCAGTTGAAACGAGTAAATATACCCAGTGTAAAACAGATAGGTGGTGTGATTCAAGAGAAAACACATCTAGCTGACCAATGAGAGGCTAGGCTCACAGCCATGCTATTGGTGTTGGCCTCAGTCATTTCCTAATTTTTCCACACATATCCCAACCCCAAACGACAGAGCTCTTTTTATATCACTCAGGACCTACAGATCTACTGTCAGTTGATGGGGACTCTTTTTTGTTTGTACAGGACGCCCACATGCTTCAGCATCATTTCCAGTTTCCCCTGAAGAGGAATTTGGCACATCATTGTGATAAAAGGGATGAACGAGGTACAGACTGATTAAATGCCAAATCTGTGATTTAAACTCTGCTTCAAACTTCAAATGGGAATTTGCAGGGTTGCTTTGGGAATAGCAGTCTTAGTACAATTAGTAAATTGTTTTATTATTTTGTGTTGTTTGCTGTTATGATAGTGGCTAGTGTAAAATCTAAAAAGCTATTCCTGCAGTAGTTATCTGAAATAATGCCAACAATGTAATAACATTAACTCAGAAAGTTTTTTTTTAAAAAGAGGCATCTTAGTTTTTCATACTTTGCTGAGGTTCTTACCTTTCAATAGGCAATTTGGCCTGTTGGTGATTCCTGCCGTCTGCATCTCACATCTCGTATTTGTACATCATCCTTCATCCGTCCTCATGTGACCTGGAAATTGATCAGGTCCACCATCATTAAGGACATCCAGCTTCTCTTAATGCTGCTTGAATAAGCAAGATGCAACTGTAGAAAAGATATAAAATTATATAAATGAGCTGCACCTCTTCTTCAGAGCAGAAATAAACACCTAAATGCTTGAGATAGATCCTGAAGCCACATGTTTTAAGATGAGAGTTTCTCAGTTATGATATGTATGTAAGTTGTTAAACGTTCCTGTTTCACACTATCATAGATGTCTGATTGAATTCTAACAGATTAGCATCCCTGTGTTTTTTCCATTTGACTACCTAAAGGCCACACAGCTCACACCCAGAACATTTTGTTTATTCCAGGGCCGCTCTGCTCTCCTCAGAAGGTGCCACCTAGCCTTGTCCAAGGCCGACACCCTCGGCTCTGTTCCTGCCAGAGCTGCTCTCTCTGTGGACTCAGGTGATGGCGCGGCCACTCAGCCTGAAAGCGATGCAGTGCTCGCCCTGTCTGAGCTCTCCCACCTGTTTGAGAACGAGGATGGGTCCCCATCAACTCAGGACACGAGTCAGGATTCAGCCCTGGAGCCAGTTCAGCCCGCCGACAGCAGACAGAACCTGCGGATGAAGTTCCAGGGTGCTTTCAAGAAGGGCATCTCCACCCCTATGGACCTTCTGGAATCCACCATATACGAGTCAAATGTGGTTCCAGGCCCCAAGAAAGCACCCATGGACTCGCTCTTTGACTACGGTACCTACAGGAACACCAGCAACCAGAAGCGACGCAGGAAAAAGCTCCCAAGAGGGTGAGAAGGGGACTCACTATCAATAAACCGCAATTCATGTGTGTTTGAAGGATTTGACAGTTGTCTGCTCCTTAAGGTTTTTTAGTTTAGGGATTTCTGACTTAACAGTAAACATAGACTGGATTTTTTTTTTCCAGGGACAAAAGGGCTGGTTTGGAAAAATGTTGTCATAAAAATGAAAACCTCCTACAACTGCCACTCTGTAGACAGAGGTGTGCCACATGAGGAGGTATGTACATAGAAACACACACACTGTGGACCAAGCAGTCTCTCATTCAGCTCATTCAGTGAGCTGACAGAGAGCCTGTTGTTGGTCCCTCTACAGGCGTTGAGGTAATATTTAGGCTGCCCATGTCCCATACACACAGAGGTCTTTTTACTGGAGCACTCGAGGGTGTGGATGATTACTCAAAAGACGGTTTGTGAATCAAACACCCATTTGACTCTTAATTCTATATCAATGAAATGTAAAAAGAATCAAGGGGAACTCAGCAGATGATCAATTTACATCTTACAGTGAATGTGTGACAGTAGTTCATGTTTTTGTGTCTCATTAGTAAAGCTGAGATGTCCTGTGATGATGAACAAAGCTCAGACCCACCAAAAGTGATGAAAATATTCAACCGCTCCCTCCTCTTTGATGCCGTGTCACGTGCAGACCCTGGGGCTCTCGAGGGCCTGTTGGAGTACCTGCAAAGCCACGAAAAGAGGTTAACTGATGAGGAGTTCAGAGGTGAGACTAAAATGTGTAGGTTGTCACTCACTTCAGATATCTGTACACAGAAACTACACTACAACTACACTAGACTACAAGGGAACAAAGTGGGTTTGTATTTGGATAGAAGGGCCATTTTTGTGATGCAGATGACAGATTCATGTCTAACTTTTTCACACAGATTCTGTAAAAACTCTCTTGAACTGTGCCTTTGCTCTGAAGCAGAAACTCAGTCTTATCTAGCCACGGTTTTACCTTTGTCCTTTTGTATTCCCCTGCTCCTCTCTTTCTGCTGTTTTTGGCTCAAAGGATGTGAGAGGGAAAAGGTGGAGTTGAGTCTTTGTCCTGCTAGAGGCAGGCCCAAGGAAAGCTTCCTGTTTGTGAGATGTTATTTCAGGCTTATAACAAGGAGTTGAGAAAAATCACAGCAAACTGTCATCTCCTTCAGAGAGTTAAACAGGGCTTTACAGTGTTTTTCAGAAAGACTAAAAATAGTGAAGGGCTTTCTTGACCCTCTCTTACACGTTGATCTTATGAACCCTAATGAATTATTTGCATGCAACAATTCCCAAAACTGTCTTCTTTCCTTACTACTTCCCAGTACATTTAAACCAAGACACCAAGAGGTCACATTTTATGACAGTAGATTCCCAACCAGGGGTTCCTCTACCCAAGGGGGTACTTCTGCAGTTACCAGTGGGTATGTGGAAAGATTGTAGAGTACAACTATGTGTATAAAAAAAAAAAAAAATATTACAATTTGATTTAAAAATATATATACACATACACCTGAACACCACATGCTGAAATCAAGAGTGTGTAAAAATCAGTGTTAGCAAGCAAGTGAAGTCTAAACAATTAGCTAAAAGTAATGAACAAACAGCTCAAATAGTTAACTAAAAGTAATGAATAAACATAAATATTTAGTTAAAAGTAATGAATGAATAGTGAAATAATTTGCTAAAATAATGAAAAAACAGGTCAAACTGTTAGCTAAAAGTAATAAACACAATAAAAGGGATAAACAGTAGCTAAAAGTACTGGATAAATGGTGGAAATGTCCAGCTTCTGCCAATAGTAGTATGAATGCGTACTTGACCAAACCAACCTAAACATTAACAATTGAATGAAAAAAATATTCTAACAATATTCACTTTTACGTAGTTGATGGTGCTAAATAAAATCCAGTAATTCATGTTCAATGAACACATTTGGAACATAATGGGTAGTGTTGATGAAGGTGTACCTAAATAAGGATTCATTGTTGTTTTACTTTACTTTTTCCACCAGAGCTGTCCACGGGTAAGACATGTCTGCCTAAAGCCCTGCTGAACCTTTATGGTGGGCAGAACGTCACCATCCCACTGCTGGTGGACATAGCAGAGAAGACAGGAAACCTCAGAGAGTTCATAAATACGCCCTTCAGGGATGTCTACTACAGAGGTATGGACATATCTCAATAATTATAACACGCAGTTAGTGTACATAAGTCTCATTTGTAGTTTAAAGTTGGTTAAAGAATTTTCATCTTCCACTGAATTGAAAGTGACAGAGCCAGTGTTGGTGGTTGAGGCCCTGTCATGGGGAAAAGGGGCTGTATTTACATTATGTTTGTTTACAGCGACTATTCACAGCTCTGTAACTGAGAGAAGATCCAGGCTTCATTTATTTGGCTTTCATCCCTTACAGTGTTTTGACGAAGGAAACCTTTTCACCTTTGCAAAAACAGGTTTCAAGAACACCTTAAAACACAAAATGTGGTATTGCTCCTCATGGTTTTCTCTTAGATTTGTTCGTGTAACTAATCACTTTACTTTTCACAAATAGTCAGTCCGTTTTGCTCATTCAGGAAACAGTTTTTACGACAACATAAAAACTTTTAAGGGTTTGGTTTCTACTGGTTTTGAGCCCATAGAAACAACCTGCACATAAACATAGCCCCAACCCCTCATGGCTTTTATGCAGTTTTATTTATCACCTCAATGCTCAGACTCATAATTGGGCAAAATTCTGTTGACAAATGGCAAGAGTGGACACTGTCTTTTGTGTAACTGTGCTTTTTAATAACTACCTCTTGGAAAACACATTCCTTTAGCTGATATTTATTAAACTGAATACAGCATATAAAACAGCACTGTTGAACGCTAAGAATAGCTGAAATGTTTCTGTATTATTATGCTTAATTTGTGTTGTCAGGCCAGACGGCGCTCCACATTGCCATAGAGCGACGCTGTAAGCAGTATGTGGAGCTGCTGGTGGAGCAGGGAGCTGATGTTCACGCCCAGGCGAGGGGACGCTTCTTCCAGCCCAGAGACGAAGGGGGCTACTTCTACTTTGGTAATGACCTTTGTTAGCACATAAATCCAGTGTGGATTGTGCTTCTGCATTTCCGTTTTCAGCAAAGATTTTTCTCCATCCTTAGGTAGGCAGACGGTCACAGGAAGATGTCTGGAAAACTGTTAATGTATTTTCTGCCTCATACAGTTGTAATGATGTGGTGTGTCTGTGGTTTCTATGACTTCACTTGGTTGCTCTTTCAGTTTCCACACTGGCTCTGAGCTTTACTCACAAAAGCTGTAGTGTACAACAATGCAATCCAATGCGCACTACAGCAACTGCCAAGATAACATAGTTGGTACATGGTCCTGGCAAAGAAATCTCCGTCGTTGCCATGGAGAAATGAAGTGACATAAGACCCCGCCCTTGCTCTTTTTAACGTGGCAGGTTTTGGCTGAGCAAACAGTCTGCTGCGGTCCAGAGGTCCACCTCATAGTCAAATGTCTTCTGTAGTATTGTAGCCGTAAGCAGTCATTTAGTGGTGCTCCAAAAACACATGAAAAGACAAGCATTATGTCATATGTTCAAGAGGTTGTCCAGTGAAAGGTGTCAGTGTTCTGCAGTGTAGAAAAGTAAACATCCTGTGCTGACCGTCTTCTGGGCAGGACTTCACTGACTTGGAAGAGAGGAAAAAATACATCAGAGGCTGTAAATTAACTCAACACTGCCCTCTGTGGTGTCTGTTGAGGCATAACCTCCTACATCACAGTATGTGGTACCCAGAAAAAAAGGTTTTCATTTCTAACAGTGTCCCTTTAGCATTCTGAAGATAATTATGGCAGATATAATTGATTTTAATGTTGTTCTCCAAAAACACAGAAGAAAGGTAGCTTGTTATGGACTCTGTTTTATTTTTTGCCCAACCCAATTTTAAGAATTGTTTATTTGATTACATTCATGCGTTATATTTCTCACTCATCACAGAGGAGATGATTTCTATTTGCACTTAGCACGGTTGTCATTCCTAAATCCCAGCGTGTCCGGGCACAGTGTGAGTAATTTGCTGCGGAGCTTTGCAGCGAGGTGAACAGGAACCTGGCAGGGCTGATGGCTAATGGGATTTAGACTCACGCTAACACTCTGCATGCACCCGTGCAAATCCATGAAGAGGAGCGTTTCTATGTGAGGTGACAAAGTAATCTGTCACCCATGGCAACGGCTCATTTTCAGCAGCTGCTTTTGGCACTCTGGCCCCATTGCGCCCCTCCCTCAAACAACTGCTAATTGTGCTGTTTTCATAGCGGGGATTTAAGTCGAATCTTTGATCCATGTTTAGTATGCTTTGCAAAAACATACAGACGCCAGCTACAGTACTTAATTAACCCTCCTGTTGATTTGCTTATTTTTAATCTGAAATACAGTTCCTTTAATCTCCTGTGAATTCAGTATGAAGTGAGCGCTCTCTCTGTTTGCCTAGGTGAGCTGCCTCTCTCGCTAGCCGCATGCACCAACCAGCCTGACATAGTGCACTACTTGACTGAGAATCCACACAAGAAGGCCGACCTGCGGCGCCAGGATTCACGTGGAAACACGGTGCTGCATGCCCTAGTGCATATTGCGGACAACACCAAGGACAACACACGTTTCCTCACAAAGATGTACGACCTGCTGCTAATCAAGAGTGCTAAGCTCTACCCAGACTGCAGCCTGGAGACGGTGTTCAACAATGACGGCATGTCACCCCTCATGATGGCCGCCAAACTGGGCAAGATCGGGGTAGGGAGAATGATGCATCAGTGTGTCAAGCAGCATCAATATTATAAAAGAAGTTATCGTCACAATTTTCAAGGCCAAGTCAAAGGTCAATAGGTCAGATTCTCCACATCCCTCCAGGTTTTTCAGCACATTATCCGACGTGAGATCAAAGATGAGGAAGTTCGTCATCTGTCACGCAAGTTTAAGGACTGGGCATATGGGCCAGTGTACTCCTCCCTCTATGATCTGTCTTCACTGGATACATGTGGAGAGGAACCGTCTGTGCTAGAAATCCTGGTCTACAACAGCCGCAATGAGGTGAATAAGAACATTTTGCATGTTTTTATCATGTTTTTATTACAACTATAAAAACAACTGAAATTGAATATTGTTTCTCTCAAGATCAGAGTATTAAGAGCAACATGACACCAAGCATAACATAAAACATGTATGGGTGCATCAAAAGTGTGATAAAAGATTCTGTGTGCATACAAAGATTTTATTTCATTTTTATTACATTATCAGTGTCATGTTTCTGGTCCTGTTGTCAGAACCGCCATGAGATGCTGGCAGTAGAGCCCATCAATGAGCTGTTGAGGGCCAAATGGCAGAAATTTGCTGCTGTCACCTTTTACATCAGCGTGGTTTCCTACCTCATCACCATGATCATCTTCACTGCGGTGGCTTATTATCACCCAACACAGGGAACGGTGGGTGTGAAACTACTGGAAATGTAGACGTTTTCACAGCGTGGCCAGATCTCATAGCAGCACTGGACTGTCAGGACACCATATGAACATATCTTTTACCATAGCAGACAACTTTTTGTTTATTTAGTATATACTGTGTATGTAGGCCACATGTGCTATACATCAGATAAGTGAATACTGTTTGTAGAGCTGTGTATTGGCAAGAATCTGGCCATACAATATGTATAATTTTACAGAGGTTTGACTCAATATATTGCAATACATAGCGATACTGTAAGAAAGACGATATATTGCAAATTTTTAAATTTATATTAGGAAAACTGTCATTGTATAAAGAACACACAACCCTATGCATAAAATCTGACTTCAAATAATTAACATTTTTATACAATCAGAACAATGGGATCTGCATTTGCATTTATCACAGTCCCTGTAACATCCAAAATCATTGCACTACTCTGAGATGCAGCTCTTTGCAAATATTTGTACATGAAATGCTAATATATCATGTACCAGAGCAGCAAATTTGTATTCCAGCTTTGTACCAATTTTGCACCAAGTGACCACTCGCTGCACTGAATTAAAGGAATATTTAAATGTTTTGGAAAATATGATTATTTGCTATTGCCAAGAAGTAAATGAGAAGACTGATATCACTTACATCTGTGTGCTAAATGTGAAACTACAACCAGCAGCTGCTTAGCTTCATTTAGCATAAAGACCAAATGCAGGGTGGAACAGCTAGCCTGGCTCCATCCAAGGTTTACAAAAAACATTGGCATTTCTTGTGTTTCTAATTAACACATTATATCCTGTTTGTTTATTCTGTAAGTAAATGCAAAAATGGCAATGGGCTGTTGTATGCTAATGCTAAGCTAAGCTAACTGGCAGCGAGCTCTAGCTTTATTCTTAAGGAACAGATGTTAGACTGATAAACTTCTCATGTAACGCTTGGCAAAACAGTGAATAAGTGTGGTTCCCAAAATGCTTAACAAATCCTTTACCTCATTGCTTGGTTTAGTCAAATAATATGGTGTATTTTGTATTTATATTATATTTTATTGCTAAAACATCCAGATCTTTATGTCTTGTCTTCCTTCCTTCCTTCCAGCCGCCGTATCCTTACACAACATCCTCCGACTACCTGCGTATGGCGGGAGAGATTGTCACCTTGGCATCAGGAATCTTCTTCTTCCTCACCAATGTGAGTCAACACGACGTCTCTTTATGGATCGATCATTGCTTGCTCACCACTGTCTTCCAGTCTTCTGCATCAAACGTGTTGTTGTTGTTGTCGTCATTATGGAAATGTCTCTCTGGCTCTTCCCAGATTAAGGACCTCTTCTTGAAGAAGTGGCCCGGGGTGAAGTCTTTATTTATTGATGGATCCTTTCAACTGCTGTAGTAAGTCTCCATCCTCTGTCCTGGGTCCTTCTCTTCTTCACCTCTGCCAAAGTAGCTCTTTTAGCTCTGACTTTTACTCGAGGCAAATTTTCCATCCTCTAAATTGAGTCATGTAATTAATTTCTCAGCCTCCTCCCTGGTATGTTTTATAGTTTACATCTTTAATTAAACCCCATGATCCAAACAAAGAGCAGTAAACCGTGTTGATTTAAATCATTAGCAACATGACTGTGATGTCTACAATCTGTTAAAAATGCCAAACCCCAGCAGTCACGTCTTCCTGCATTCATGTAGCCTATTACTTTAGTATCACACACTTTAGCACTGGAACTGGTGCTTTGACACTCTTCCTCTCTGTCCTCTCTAGCTTCATCTACTCTGTGCTGATCATAGTCACAACTGCTCTCTACCTGTCTGGCATTAAGGCCTATGTGTCTGTGATGGTGTTTGCACTTGTCCTGGGCTGGATGAACACTCTTTACTTCACCAGAGGCCTGAAGCTCACTGGCACCTACAGCATCATGATACAGAAGGTTAGAAAATGGAGACAATTAACTAATCAAAAGGAATTAACCATAAATATCCCCATCCTTAATGGTCATATTTTTGGTTCACAGATTCTTTTCAAAGACCTTTTCAGGTTTCTGCTGGTGTACGTGCTCTTCATGATTGGATATGCATCAGGTAGGCTTACGGTCACTTAACCTTATAGATGTATATCAGCATCACTTAAAGGGACAATTTGGCATTTGGGAAATATTAGGTATTGATAACGCTCTCATAAACCCTGTCATAAAATCTGTCCATTAATGTAGATATGAAGCTATGGCCATGAGACAGTTAGCTTAGTATAAAGCTAACAGGGTGTTTCCCCTTGTTTCCAGTCATAAAGCTGTGCTAAGCTAAGTGTACCCTTGCTCCTGGCCTGACTATGCCCAGAGGTAAAAAATGATTGCTGGGTGGGTGAATGTGATAAGGGCTGCAACTAAGGATTATATCCATTGTTCATTACTCTGTTGATATTTCTTTCAATTAATCAGAGGTTTGGTCTCAAACCGATTAACTAATTATCAGAATAGTTACTGATTAATTTAATAGTTGACATCTAATCGATTAATCATTGCAGTTCTAGATGTCATGAATGGATGCTTTATTAATCCCAGCAGTTCACAAGTTCATATTATTTCTGTTTGAGCCATACAAAGAACATAGTGTAAAACTGTATGTTGTGGTTTTACTGGGTTATGTGCCTGACCAATTTCACGTGCTTCCAGTCTTCATGCCAAGTTAATGCCTCTTGGCTGTAGCTTCATATTCAATTTACAGACATGAGAGTGGTATCGTTGTCTTTGTCTAACTTTCAGCAAAAAAGGGGGAAAAAAGCACCTTTCCCAAAATGTGTAAATGTTCTTTTAAGTGCTCTCAGACACATTATCCCAACCTCTTCTGTTTCCACCCCACAGCCCTGGTGTCGCTGCTTACAGCATGTCCTCCACCAGGCACAGAGTGTGATGGGGGCTGTCCCACCTACCCCAACTGTAGGGAACCAGACACCTTCAGTGCTTTCCTACTGGACCTCTTTAAGCTGACCATTGGGATGGGAGAGCTGGACATGATCCACAGTGCACAGTATCCTGCAGTCTTCCTCATCCTGTTGGTCACCTACATCATCCTCACATTTGTCCTGCTGCTAAACATGTTGATTGCCTTGATGGGGGAGACGGTGGGACAGGTGTCCAAGGAGAGCAAGAAGATCTGGAAGCTTCAGGTGAGCAAAAAGTGACTCTGTGGCGGGCAGTGCTGTAAAGCGTCCGTTCTCCCAAATCATAAAAACCCATTGCCTCATTACCTCCTCTGGTATCATGCAGATAGTTTTGGTCTATTTTGGGCAGGTTTTGAGACAGTCCTCTCTGAGATTTCTGCATTCACTCCAACACATATGAAGCCAATTTTGTTTGGGGCGCTTAAAGTAATGAAAAATGCTGCAGCCAAGCTTGCAGCTCTGAGGCTGTTCTGTAACTGTATCAGTTTGCTAACTTTTCATACATTGCTAACGTGCTAGTGTTAGCACGTCTAACATTTACCACTTTATCTCTTATCTCAGTATAGTGTGTTAGCATGCTATGCATTGCCAACTAATATTAAACACAAAGTGCAGCTAAGCTTTCTCTATTTGGTCATAAACCAAAGTAATGGACAAAATTAACCGTTTGACCTGATAATGATGCTCAATAAAAAGTTAAGGGATCGTCAAAATGATTCACGCATGACTGTATCTCCGCATTTGCTTGTTGATCTATTGAATAACTGTTAAAGGAACTTAATTCACAAAATGTCTATTTGCGTATCAGTTGGGCTACTCACTGCGTGTTTCCTTGACTTCTTGAAGAAAACTCTGTATCTCTGGCATGCCTCCAAAGTGAACGGAGAATCCGAAAACTGATGAAAATGGAGTAAATCCTTCATGATTGAAATAAATAGGGTCCAGGTTTAACAACAGCAAACTATTATATAACAAAAGTCCGTTTACAATCTCACACAACTCGTGCAACATAATGCGTCTCGTTTGTCCAGTGGTATGCTCAGTCAGTACTTCCCAAACATGCGTTTCTGATGCATTTTCGCCAAAATCGTCGTATTTAAAATACTTCCGCATTTCGCCACACCGTCATGATTGCGCAGGCGCACTGCGAGTCTGAGTGAACGGTTTCGGCTGAATTTACCTCATCAAGGATTTATTCCGCATTCGCTTCCGGTTTCCGTTCACCATAGAGGCATGCGAGAATAACAACGTTTTGAAGACTCCAAAATAACACACGTGACTACTTAACATATAAAAGATTTTTTTGGGATAAAGTATTCCTGAAAGATCTTTCCTTTAAAAGCACTAGAGGAAAAGTTCAGGGGATCACCAAAGTCCTCAGGATCACTCGGGATTTCTGGATCAATTTTTTTGCGAGTCAATCCAGAAGTTGTTGAAATTCATGTTTTCACCCCAGAGTTTAAACCAGTGCTATGATTATCACAGTTGCATTGCCATTCACTTTCAGATAGATAGATAAATACTTAATTCATCCCTGTGGGGAAATCGGTTTGCAGAACAACAAGGCTTTTCATCAGAAAATTAACACAAACACAAGACATCACTAGACATCACAGACCTTCACACTCATACTTCACACTTTGCAACAAATGCTAACAACAGCAAATTAGGTGTAAGGGGGAATATATACAGTATACACACGTACGTTAGGACAGACTAGACCAGCTTGACATATTGTCACCAGGAAGATGGATATCTCATAACTAGGACAAATAAAACCCAAACTATCTGCGTGGCCAGTCACCACAAGAGGTGAGCAAGAAAATACTGTATGTAATTTGAGTGGTTAGATACTCCCATTAAACATAACGTATACTCACACAGTGGGCAACGACCATCTTGGACATCGAGCGTTCTTTCCCAGTCTGCCTTCGCAAGTCTTTTCGAGCCGGGGAGATGGTGACTGTGGGGAAAAGCTGGGATGGCACACCCGACCGACGCTGGTGCTTCAGGTATTATGCACATGACTCATAATCACAGTCACTCAGCGGTGGCAACGCCACTTCAAAGAAACTATCAAACCCAATGGTGTCTTGTTATATCAGGGTGGATGAGGTGAACTGGTGCCACTGGAATCAGAACCTGGCGATAATCAACGAGGATCCAGGCAAGAATGAGACCTGCCAAGCCAACGGGTTGCAGCAGAGTGTCAGAGCCTTGCGGAGAGGTGAGATTCTCACTGTGCTCTCATGAATAAATGCATTGACAAATAAGTATATATTCATGTGGAGCGCACACTAACTTATTCATACAGATGAAAGAAAATCCTTTTTTTTTAACCCCCTCCAGACCGCTGGTCCACAGTGGTTCCGCGGGTGGTGGAGCTGAGTAAGGGTCCACGGCCTCGTGATCTGGTGATAGAAATGGAGCCACTGGCGCCCAGGCACTGAGGGCTGCAGGAGACTAGCACTGTCCTTCTTATAAGGAGACAGCGGAGAGCCATCAGCACCAGTGAGATCACACTGCAGGGGACGATTTGGCCAATGACTGTACTAATTTGCACAGATTTCATGTGCCTTTTGTTCAGAGAAAGTATAGTAAATATTACAGTAAGTCAGTGTAATAAGACAGAGGACTGAGCACACAGACACTGGATGTACAACGTCTTAAAGAATTAATGATCTGAAAAACACCAAATAGAGTTAATAGCACCAAACATGAAAACCTAAAAATGGACACTATGAGCTGTAATTTTTTTTTTTTACACAGAATTATTTAGAAGTTATTATAAAAATGTACTGTACCTCTGCATTTCAGGCACCAGTGGCTGATCACTCAGGGATTCAATAGAGTCAAGATATTCCAGTATTTCCAGTCTCATTTTTAATAGCAAGCAGAAGCACAATTACTGTAAAGAAGAAAAGCTTTGATAGAAGTGCCATTGACAGATGTAATCACAATGGGGAGAAATTATTGCAATATACAGTATATTCATAGACTTATAGAGTAGAACATTCTTTTATACGCTTGCTTTATATTTAAGAAGTTCCTATATGATGTATCATACAGATTATATTGTAAAATGTTTATTATTGAGGTAATGGGGGTTCAGTGTATAGAAATAGGATATATGTATTTTATAAAGTGCATTTTCTCTCCATTTTCTATAACGTATTAATCAAATAGTTTCAGTCTCAGGATTGGACCGCCAGCTGAGGCAGCGCAGCCCTCATTTCAACTGAAACAATGCACTATGCCAATTTCTGATGTGTGTATTATTATATGAACACAAAGACATTGTTCTGAACAAGATGGGCATGATGTGCAGGTTATAGTTGTCAAGCAAATATGCAAATGCGAGACAATAGCCTTCCGTGTTATGGTTTGTCTTTGAATTTCCAGAGTTATTGTTCCTTTGCAGCTGGGGTATTTGCATAATCAACTCTCGGGCCTTGCCATTATGTGCTTCCCCCTATTTGCTGCAGTGTTTTCACTGCAATTGGCTCCTTGCCCTATAGAGCGTCTTGTTTATGCGCAACTACTGTATGTATACATGTATGTGTGTTATTGTACTACATGACAGAGTTTGATTAAGAGCAGAGAGGCCATACAATTCATTTTCACAAACTAATTACTGTTGAGGGTCACAGGTCATTGTTCACTATGTGTACATTGCTTTTATAAAGAGACACATCTTTGCATTGTTATATTGTTTGTACATTCCTGTGCAGAACAATAAACACTGAATTTTTTAATGAACCATACAGTAGTCTGAGTTCCAATTACTGCATGTAATTGTGAGATTTTTTTCTGAAGATGTTTTTCCATCAGTACTTGAAAGATTGATTGAATTATTTTATAGGATATTTGCTACAAATCAGCACCAGCCAGAAATGATTTAATTTGACCAAATGTTCCATATGAATTTGTGAGGGAAGGTAAAATGAAACGGCACATTTGGGAAAGTGCTTAAAACACTACCCATTAAAAAGAAAAAGAACAGTTTACTACAGAAAGATTTTTGTGTTTTTTTTTTAATCTAGTTTTGTATTTCCATTTATGTTTTAACAGGATAGCAGGCTATATTTGGACAGACCTTTAAATATCTACATTTATGTTCATCTCCCTGTTATCACAGTATCGTTCTATAAATCATTGCATGAAAAACTTACAGTTTATATTACCAGACAGAAAGTCAACAAGCAAATCATTATTATAATCTTCCCCAGGAGATTTTGATGACACAAGTGTGTTAATTTTCAGTGTTTTTTTTGTTTTTTGTTTTTTTTTTACAAATGCACATTCATTATACTCCACATTAAATCCAATTCTCAAACATTCTTTACGAGGATTTTGGGTTCTGTAACTATCATGTGCAGTTCCTTCTGTGGCCTGCTGATGGCTGCAGAGGTCTAAACTCCTCTACTGTTCTGCATGTAGAGATCCCAGTTGAGGTAGACGCCTGTTAGCTATGTTAGAAACTATAGGGCACAAATATGTACAGTATTTTGTAATTATAGCTGTAAATATTGAATTGTCAGTGTTAACTGCTATTAGCACTATAACCTTTAACAGGTATTAGTTTATAGAATGCAGTCCGCTTATGAAATATATTTTCCTGTGGATCTCAGGTCTCGTTGACCTCGCTGTAACACCCGGCCAGTAATTACGGGCTTTTGCCTTCCTAATGAAACCACAGGCTGGCAACAATTTATGAACTGCTCCACTGCTTTTCACCTTTCATCATTACACCTCACCTTTCCTTTTCCTCTTTTAAATGCTACAGTGGTGATTCTCACTCATGATAACTAGGGCCTCACCCCTCACCTCCCATCCTCCTCCTCCTCTCTCCCCTCTCTGAGGCCGGCAGCGCTGAAGGACACAGGGAATCTCTCACCACCTCAGAGAAGAGGCTAATCCTCTTTGCCCCAACTTTAACTGGGCCACTAATCCTCCAGGTTTATCTAAGCAGTGAGCACCTACGCTGCTGACAACTTGGCCTGCCCTCCTCCCTGCAGCCTGTTAAGTAGGGCAGGGCTGGGTCCTGCAAGTGTCACTGTCAGCAACTCTGGAACCGCACACTTGCACAGGAAGTGTGAGCTGTTAACAAAATGGCTTACTCGCTTGCAGCATGTGTGTGTGCTCGCTGCCACAAATGTGTCTCAACAAACCAAAGTGAGAGCCAAGCAGGATCATGTTGTAACGGCCCTCATTTAGCAACCGCACATAAGGGAAAGTTGACAGCCTCTACCAAAGGTCTTAAGTAAACTAACTAGTTTAGATATTGGCAGTACAAATTGTTAAGCTATTGTCCAGCCAGTTAAGCTTTAAGGTGTTTAGGCTGATGAGTCTCAAGCGGATACGGGACTGGACTTGGGCCAACTCATTCTTTATTGACTAAACAACACTCCAGACTGTCTGATGGCTTCAAGTACAACATTCATTGTCTGCCTGAGGTCCAGCAGCCAGACACAGAGAGGGAAACCTCCTTACATATTGGTCACACTCTCGCTAAACATTTCACCAAGTGACATTGCAAAAGAGGTGGATGGATAATCACTGAATAATTCTCAGTCAGGAGAGCTAAAAGCAGGTTTCTCACAGATTTAAGTCAGTGCTAATTTTCTTCCTTGAAATAATTCCCTCCATAATCTCCAGTGAAATATTTTACCAAGGTGTGGTGTTTCTAAATGTAATGAGCAATCACTGGAAGCACTGGGAGATGAGGAGCTGGAGACATATTGGTTAGGTTGCATGTGAGGTGACCTTTCAGTTCATCTAAGATGAAACAAGGCTGCTGAACCCGAAATGATTCAGAGTGTCTAAACTGACAGGCGAGGGCACAGCAGCGACGGCGGCAGCAGAGCGTCAGCCTGCTGCTGCCCGGCCTCTATAGACATCTCTCGTGATTTATTGTGAAATTGCCAGGGACTCAATGTGGCGTGCAGGTGAATGAGTTTTGCTAATAAGAGAAGCATTTCTGCTCCACAGAGCTCTTTTTCTGTCTGAGTGAGCGTGTATGAAATCAGTGCGCAGCCTCCCAGTACCACACGCTCTGGTGGAGGCGGCTGGCTCATCAGTCTATGGCTTATCTGATGCTTTAGGTGGGTGGAGAGGTTGGGAGTGAGGAGAGAAAGGAGGAAAAAAGCATCAATATTGAGTTCTTGAAGGTACCTATGTTGTTAAACATTAAGGGTTGGGTGTATGTTGTGCTGCTTATCTTTAGGAAGTGGACTTGAAACCATGGAGGCAAAATCCTGCTAAGAGAAATCATTTTTAACAAAAACACAGAATATTTTTGATATTGGAATATTGAGTATTAATGATGAAATTAAAATATAATGCAGAATTAAAGCAAACAATGTAGTTTGTCATTTTTGGAGGAGGCTTAGGGAGCAAAGAGGTGTGAGCTTGCAGTAAAAGATAAAGATCAGTGGCTGTGATTTGATTTAGTATCAAAAACAGTCATTTGAGCCAGCTGACATTCCCTTATTGTATGACTTAACTGTCCAGGCTTCAGAAGAGGACATCTTGTTTTGGCCACTTTTGGTAAATTGCAAGTAAAGAGAATTAGCTTGCCTTTGTCTCAGCTTAAGAACAGTTTCTCCTCATCCAGGATAAAATGTCAATCATTTCCACAGTATAACAAGGTACAGTCTCCTTCTACACTATGGGCTGTTTTCCAGTGATACTTTGAAGCCTACGTGATGCCATAATATGCTGCTGCAAAGGTGAAAAAGGTCAAGTGAACAACAGGATTGTAGGGGGCGGCATATGGCGGTGATGTGCAAAGTGAATCCTAAGACTAATATGCTTACCTTCATTACAGTTAGATCTCATCCAGAGTCTTAAAAATTGTTTAAGAAGATGTTTACAGTGAGGGGGAGAGAGAAGAAGAAAGACCACAGAGGAGTATGGCAACAACACAGGCATAGAAGTCATCTGCTTTATTTACTTATGTCAAACAATAATACATAAGAGAGGAGAGGTCAAATGAAAACCAACCATCTACATTAAAATAAAGGAATTTCAGTCCTGAGATTGACAAAAAGCAGGGAACAGACAAAATATCTACTGTGGTCGTTGGGATGGAGAGGGGACAGTGGCAGTTTCAGCAAATTGAAGATGATGGTTGTGGGGAGATTAGGGGGAGATTGCAGAACTGGAGAGGGGGTAGAAGGTAAGCAATCACTGGGATGCTTGGCTGTAGGCACATTCAAAAGTTGAAAACCCCACCACTATAGGATTTTACAGCTTTTTTTATATTCAGACTTCTTATTTCGAAATCTAAGACTCGTATATTATCATTTTCCAAAAAAAGCAAGGTATTCTTTACATTTTTTCATCCTGAGGAGACAAAATCATTTTTAAACATAAATACAACACTGCAGGGAGAACAATAAGAGAGATGCTTAATAGATTTCCCATTTCCATATATATTATTTTCTCAAGGTTGCAGCACCCTCAGACTTTGGCAGCGTTGGTGCATTTGAGATCATTCGGGGGAAAACAGCCCTGTTTGTCCACAGGAACATTCTGAGAGCCACACAAACAGTGAACGGAAACAGGAAGAAAAAAAAAAAAGCAAAATCCCCAGACTTTTGTGTTTAGATTGGATACAGCAATATATCCACCACATAAACTAGATGAATATTTGGAGGCCATAAGCTTTTTCAGCAGAACATACATAGATGTGATGCTGAGGAAATAAAAAGCTGTAAGCTCCTGGAGTTATGATCTGCTGCAATGCCTTTTAGAAAAGGGCTGTGCCTTTGGAAAAAGATCCTGATTTATTTTGTGATCTGTGCTGATTTTTACCTTGTCTTGTAATTAATAAATGCTTAAAGCAATAATTAAATTATACAATGCTCACACACAACCCATTTGTTTTTATTCAGTAGCACTATATAGATGCTATAACTCTGTAGCAAAACACAGCAAATCTTCTAATGACATTGTGCAACACAGCTATAAGGCTGCTGGGTTAACTATACAAGCCTCCTCAGGACCATCTGTATTATTGATTAAAGTATTTTCTTGCTAGGTAGGAGCCAAATGGAGAGGACTGTCCTCATGACTTTATCTTCTGCAGACGTTAAAGAGGGATGCTGGGAAGGACTCTGAGATGAGAGCCCTGGGGGCCCAAGGGCAGCCAGGGGACAGGACCGAGGTTGACCAAAGTGGTGTGGAGGGGACGTCACCCCCCCTTCCCACCCCCCTCTGTCATCTGTAGGTTAGAGAAGCAGCGCCAAGACTCTACAGAGCGAGCAGCTGCCTTTATTTTCTCTATCCCTCCCGTACCCTCTGTTCTCTGAAAGAGCTGACCCTGCTTTGAACGTTCTCCTCCCTTCTCAGCAGTATTTAAGGTGCATAATATACAACTAGACCTTTGCACTGGGTAAAGGTCTTCATGGACTTATTGGGATTTACTAAGGGATTTTTACAACCAGCATACGTCAATTCCCCCCACTTTGCCCTCAGGCCATCCTCCTGAGCGTCTCATTGCCCTTGAAAACGTGTTAACAGTCGATAGTCTGTAGCCACAGAGATAAGTTATAGATCTAAATGTCCTTGTTCAGATGGCGTTTGATTGGTGCAATCTATCATTTCCTGGGTAACATAACTTTTTCCAACCATTAAAAACTTAATTACAAATGAAGATTTCACTTACTAGAATTTAATAAATTGAGGCATAACACAAATCTTTCAGTGAGGAATGTGATTTCCTCAGAGCTTGAGTCTGAATATGCGGCCGCAGAGCCAAAGAGGGGAGGCTGAAACCAGCACCAGGAACATGGCAATTATCCTGATTACTGATGCTTCGAGGCTCCTCTGACCCCAAATCCCTCCCTGTATCTCTCTCCCTCTTTCTTTCTTTTGCTGAGATCTGTCACATTGCACAGGGCCCCTCAGCCAGGCAGGGAGCAACCATGTATAATCCAACAGAAAACAAATCCCCTCGATCAAACACAGCCCAGCTTTTTAAAGCAGGCCTCCGAGCCCAGGCGCCATGGTGCGGCGCTGAGGCCCTCTGAGACGCTGTGGAGGCTGTGATTTAGCAACCCCCCACCCCCCACCCCCCTTTAAAGCCCCGCTGTCCTCCCCTTCAACGCCAGCCAGCCAGTCCTAACCTTCAGTTTGTTTAAGCACTGCTGAACCCTGTTGGCCCCGGACAGGGGGAGGGTGGGTTTAGATAATGACATGCCATATGCCACTCTGCCTCTGCAGCTGAGTGAGCCATGCATGGATCAGCTCAGGCACAAATCTATTTGAAATTTAATTCTATTATCCTAATATGGGCTAAGCGTCCATTGTCCAAATCGGGAATTGTGGAATGGACCAGAGTTGCAGGGCTAAGATGCATCCCATCAATAGGAGCTCATTAATGTGTGTGAAGGACCAGGGGGACAGACAGTTTGGAGCCTGTACAGTAGAAAACGCTGCCACAAAGCAAAGACTGTGTCTAAATATTACCTTATATTTCAAATAACGTGAAGTGACTTACATATTTCTGCTAAAAAAAAATCCTGTTTATATTTTTTCTCAGTTTCATTCAGTTGAACTTGGCTCAAAATGGTCAGATTCCTCACAGTACCTAATAGGAAATCCCTTGCTATTTGAAAAGGGTTTGATTTCAACCTTTTGAGTGAATGAATACTCTCTACTGGCAGTGTCCAGCAGCCAGGCGTCACCCAATATTCCCATTAGCAGAGAGGCCTGGTGCCTCAGACCTCCACTGGTGGGAAAGGCCAGACACCAGAAACTCCACTGCCTCAAGTGTCTCCTCTTCACTTCAACATCATGTGACAGGGTTTAATGCTTGGATGCAGAAGCCAAACTGAGGGGATTTAGGGATGGGATGTATCTGTAAATCTGTCAAAATATTTCTACAAGACAGAAAATATGCTGGAATCACAGTGTGGCTGGGGTATTAAGCTGTTGAAACAACATGAAAAAATTTTCACTGGAATGTTAAGGAGGCTTACTGTGCAAATTTAAGCCAAGGGGCTTGGTATTCTTTCCACTGAAATCTTTGTCAGCCTTCAAAGACAGTAGCGTGTCTACAAACACCATTAGCTCAAAATTTAAGGCTCATAGTTAAGATTAAGTAAGGGTTATCTTAAGGGAAAAACAGGTCTATTTATGGAGAGAAAATGATCAAAGAAACATTATTCGTCTTCAGTATTTATGTATGAATCCATTCTTTTTTCAACAATGCCGTCTGTCCTTTATCTTTGGATGGGCAAAGTGTAAACATTTAAAAGATTATCAATTAAATATAGCAGGTTTCCTCAACGGCAGAGGTTTTATCGCTACAGTACAGAAAAGGATCCACATCAGACCTCATGCTCCGCTGTGGATCTCACAGAGCTGCTGCTGAAACAACTGACTTCTAGAGGACATACGTTAAAAAATAATGACAGACTTCAAAGCCGGGATGTGGCCACTGAATATATTCTTAAAGAAATTTATTTTACACCTCAAAACAAAAAGGGATAGGGATTAGGGATGTGGTACATTGGGAATGTATTGACAACTGTAGTTTACATTTTTTGGTGTAAGCTCAGAGAAAAAATGTTAATACAGTCATAATAATTGCACTTCAAAAATCTAGACTGATGCCAGTATTTCCCCACAACAAAGCTCCGGCTCCCTCTCTCCAGTTACTAAATTCAATTTGCCATTGAAATTTGACGGACAAAAGAAATGCTAATTTAAGACCAGAGGACTGCTGCACTGATCCAATTTTTCTCTTTCGCTCGAGTCTCACAAGGCAATAAAACATTGCAGTAATTTAAGTGCAGTACATTCAAGGGAATCTCACAGTCATAATAAATATTTCACTGCTCTGAATCATCAAGTTAAGACTGGCCTGGGCTAAATGTGCCCCAACCAGGGGCTGAAATGGACAATGGGGAGCAGTGAGCCTTGTCTCATTTCATGATGCCAGAGGACGTGAGGGCATGATTGTTTCCATTTTGTATTTGTTAGGAGGATCAGGGGTGAATAGTACCCCCGAAATAGGACTTCCATTTGTTCTCACCTCTTTCTGTCATTGTAACATCTGACAGAAGTAGGGGATGTAGCACTGTTAACCACAGCAAGAACGGAGTCATGTGAGAACTTGATCTCTACTGTAGCTCCAGACAATATCTAAAGCCTCTGATAAAAGGGAGCAAATTTACAAAATATCTCCTGTACATTACTCAGATATGATGTTTATGGGACTGGTGAATCAGTTTTTCAGTCTTGGTGGTAGAAATCTTATAATGACACAAATAAAAAAAAAAAAAAAAAGTCTGAGGATTTTGAAGAACACAAACTAAAATGCACACACACATGCACTCAGCCACATACACGCATAAACATACACGTAAGGTCATGTAAATAACCTCCCAATCACATTCTTCATTGTAACATTTCTTTTTCATGTTTTTTTTGCGACATTTTCTTTTTTAAATAAGTATTTCAAGATTTATTGTAGATTCCAGTGTTGGTTAGGAAAAAGAACTCTCCGACCAGGTTCTTTCAGAACCAAAGCAGCAACTATGCCTCACACCAGGACATAAGAAACTGCACATCAGCTTTAGGAGGAATTATTAAATCATAAAACCAAAAAGCAAAAAAAAAAAAAAAAAAAAAAATTAAATTAAAAAAAGCATTTGAGACACTTTTCCCCATAGCAGCCAATGCATATAATATACCTACAAATATATAAAACAAAAAATAGGTTCAAGTTTTTCAAGTTTCTTAAATATATCATATCCAAACTACCCAATTCCAAACTTCAAAGTTAACAAGATTCAAGCAGTGCAATTTATGTATCAATTATAACAGCAATAATAACTAATATTGTACTATCCTTTTAATTCAACCTTATGATCCTTACGCACCCGAGTATAATTTTAGTCTCCTTGTGTATCAGTACATTATGTATTTGTGTGTGTTTATGTGTTACAGAGTTTGGGATTTTGAAAGCAGCCCTAAGCTTCGGTCATTTTAAGACCCTTTCAGTGACAACCTACACAGTAGCTTCATCCTTAGTATTTGGAAGGGGGATACAAGTGCCGTATGCACTTCATGTCAAGCTATGATTCTCATTGAAAAGTTCAGGCAAGTAAAACAACAACAACAAAAAAAACTGAAGAAAAAAATAAATCAATCCAAAATTCCTATTGGCAAACCACACAATGGAACATCTGGAGAATCTTGAAATCCCTTTTTCTCTCCCACTGGTGATCTCACTACCACCGTTCATAGTTGGGATTCCCACAGCCTGCCTTGAAACCACCAAACCTAGGGTCACACAGCTCAACAACTGCTCTTCTCTCAGTTCCCACACCAGTTAAAGCAGTGCCACTCTCAACAATCTGTACCCAGAAAAAAAAAAAACATCTCTGTTCTTTAACTTTGATTTTCTTCACAAATTCACAACTCTTGATTCTCTTCCTCCTCTTCTTCCCCCTTTATCTGTAAACAGGGAGGCGGATGTGTGCATGCTGGTGGTCTAACAGACGTGGCACAGACACAGTCTCGTAGCCTTTGCCGAGCATCTGCTCCTTGATGCAGGGTGGGTGGATGTCGTTGATCAGGTACTCCAGAGACTGCAGGCTGCTGCTCAGCACCGATGTGTTGCACAAGCTCTTGCTGGGCAGGCTGCAGCACAAACCTCCCCCGCTGTCTATAGCAGGGTGGTGATGATGATGGTGGTAGTGGTGATGGTGGTGGGGGTAGCCCATCTCTCTGTGCCCCGTCACTGGCCCTCCTGTGGAGGTGGCCAAAAGCTCCTGGGGGTTGTAGCAGTCACTGTCAGGTGTCACCAGCACACTGTTCCATGGTGGGGCAAAGTATTGACCCACTGAGAAATTTCCGTGCATACCCACACAGTTCAAAGGGGAAGAGCTGACTTTGTCCATCCCACCTCCTCCACTGGCACTCGCTGTCAGGTGGTAAGGTCTGGAGGAGGAGGAGGACACTTGTGTCGCTATAATCCCTCCCCCTGGAACACAAGTTTCGGGGGACTTACTGATGGCACCCCCTCCTCCACTGCCTCCGCTGTACATGCGTAGCACAGCCTGTTGATGATGCTGCTGCTGCTGCTGTTGTTGTTGTTGCTGCTGCTTCTGCCAAAGGATGTAGTCCATACCGTCTGCGTATGCACCAGTCTTCATCGCCTCTGCATTTTGAGCCGGCAGCCCTGGTCCCGTGTACAACATGTTAGCCTGGGGACCCATTCCTATCACGTAGCCTCCACCTGAGGAGCTAGAAGAGACCCCCATGACAGTCGTGCCCTGCTTGGAGGGGCTGGAATTTGATGGTGCAGTGGCCGCCCCTTGGCACACCTGCTGCAGGGCCTGGGCCTGGCAATGCTGGTTGATCTGATAGATGATGCTCTGGATGGAGGGGAGGTTGGACTGTGCGGGCAGGGCCAGGCCCCGGCCCCCTGTTACAGGAATCACTGAGCCAGCTACAGTGACATTCGGGGGAACCGACAGCACGGGGCCTTCTGGAGGCTTTGAGGGCCCAGTGTGGTATACCATTTGGCCGTGGCCACTGGCTAAAGTGCTACTACTAGGAGGTGGGTATGGGGCAACAGCTATATGGGCTGGAGAGAGCTTAGTCCGTCTGCCTTCGGAGTTCTTGAGAACACCTTTTGAAGGGACAAAGGTGGCTGTTGATGAGGACGATGATGAGGAGGCCTTGACGATGGCAAGCAGGCCCTGGTAGCCCCCTGTGTGGATATGTGGGTAGGGATTATAGCGTTGACCTGTGGTGTCATATCCATTCACAGTCCGATTAAGGTGCTTGTGCTGGGGAACCCTGATGTTGGTGGGGAAGATCTTGATGGACAGAGGGCTATTGGCTGTCTTCTGAGCGTAGGCATCAAGTTCTGCCGCAGTGGGGTAGCGTGGGGAATGTGTCGGCACCACCAGCTCACCTGGGAGACAAACCAAGAAAAAAGTATGAGTGAAAAAAAAAAAAAAACTTGATGGTTGCATGTGTTGCAGAACAGAACAGCAGACCAGGAGTTTAATTACCAGAAATATCGAAGGAGCCAACAGCAATGGCAGCCACAAAGTCAGATCAATCAATCAATTGTAATAACCACTACTCTGCAGCAACAGTAAAAGCTGGCAGCATTACAGTGACTACATCTAAAGCAGACTGAAAAATGTTTTACAAGAACAGGTGAATAAAACCAAAATCAAACATGGGAATACACGGAAGAACAACAGTTTACAAATAGTAAATCAGCACTGACATTCATTTATGCTCCATCACTCCCTCCTCCATTCTCTCCATCTCATTTTCACACCCTCCTGTGGAAGTTCATCCCTAGGCAAATGGATCTTTTTAAAAACTCATTCTGTCAAAGCCTGCTACCTTAGGCGCTGTTAAATCAGTGCATTGTGAAATTAATTCGGACTCTCTTTAGCATTGAATTGGGTTAGCCTTGGATACCAGGCAAGCACGGACGAAGGGGAGGAGATAAAAGCTTGTTTAATTGCAGTGGCACATTGGAGATTTATAAGTGGTATCACTTACTGGGTCTTACCCTTGGCCACAGAATTTCTACATTTATTCAATCCAGGAGTGTGTGGAGAGGCCCTCACAAAAAACCAATTAAACATCTACAGGGAATTACTAGCCTGGTTAAGGTGAACTACATCAGACCGGAGCCAAGTCAAGATTGCTACAGTGCTGCTATTTGCAAACTTGGTCAAGGATAAAACTGAAGATTGGTTTGAAGATGAGCACACACTGTTTTAAAAGGGATTTCAAAAGATAAAAAAAAACATCAGTGTTAAGATTAAATAAATCAGAAGTGTCGACATAAGACATGAAAATGGTTTGCACTTGTGTGACTGTGACAGATTTCAATGATGATCTAAGTGTGTAAGTTTCATGATCCAATATGATATTGATTCTTTGGACAATAATACAATCAGGGCTGGCTCTAGCCCTTTGATTGCATGCGATGATTAGGTTTATGGTTCAACCCCCCAGAGCCCTAACCCTAGCCTCGTAAACCACAACACACATCAGACATCACAATCGTTTTAAGACAAACGGTTAAAATGTATTTTCATAAATAACTTTATTATTATAAGATAAATAATTAATTGGTCCCTGATATTGTTGGTTTACTTTAATCAGTTTCACTACAATTTACACTTTTATTAACAAATAAGTGTAGCTGGGCAGATGAGATATTGTTACATCTCTAGAACACAGAATAGCAAAAAGATGGTTTTTGTGTTTATGTAATATGGATTGGTAATATGTGCATTTATTTTACATTTACAGAATAATACATGACAGAACAAACAAAAGGCAGCTACAAAGATGTTGCTATGAATGCACATGTAAATGCTGTTTACTGGTTGCCATATGAAACCAATCCAAACCCAAAATTCAATTCAGCAGTGAACGTGGCGTGAGACTAGCAATGGCCCTCGCTCAATGAGCCAAGGCTTGGCCATTGTGAATCGAGGTGGCAAACAGGAAAATGGCAATTTCTAAAAACCCCACCATGTGTCATTGTTTGGGGGCTGGGCATGGAGGTGAGAGGCCGCGGTGAGATTGGATTTAAACGACATTATTCAGGCAATTTCATGGCTACTTAGCTCAGTGTAACAAAAAGGGTGGGGGGTTGGGAAAAGAACTCAATTTACAAGCAATATATCAGCTGCCACAAATGACTTGCAACCCCTTCAAAAATGACATTTTTATGCAAAAGCTAACAAAACGCACAAAAATTAACTGCCATAACTGTGCTGTCAGCAAATGTCCTGGCGACCTAAGGAGTCTGCAGGGTGCAGGCTGTGACTAGGACTCACTCCATTTCCTCTCCGATTGCAAAATCATTTTAAAGAGACTCCACAGCCAAGTAGTCACAATTCTCATTTCTTTGCTCCCATTACAGAAAGCATGGGGAGTTCATTTCAACAACCCAATGGGTCCCCAACTGTGAAAATGATTAAATCTACAAGATCCATATCATAAAAGAAATAAATTGTGAATTTAACAGCAGAGGGAAGAGACTGTGAATATCCCAAGCCAAATTAAGTGCAAGACCTATTCCAGTCAGACTGCAGACAGCATCCTTTCAAAATCAGAAACACTCAAATTACAATCAAAATTAGTAAAAAAGAAAATAAAATGTAATGACTTTTAATCCGAGTGGGGGAACCTGGTGCCATCCTAATGGGCAAGGCTGAGTGTGCCAGTCGAGCCTATCTAACATCTAACCAACCTTGCTGAGGCAACGCTCTGCTTCCCTGGTGACGGCAGTGCCATTTGCTTTGATGTTCTGACTTGCAGTGGAAAACTGACAGAAGACTTATTTCATTTGCTCAGAAGATAAAAACATGCTCATTTCAAAGCACATTGCTGGTCCACATGCAAATGGAACGGCAGCATTTTTCTGATCTTCTTTACATGAGGGCAAAAAAAAAGCCCATCTTTGATCATCACATGGTCTAAATGAGGAAAGATACTTGGCTTTCAGGCATATCAAGGGCCTGTGCCCTGCCGTCCCTACAAGCTCCCAGCTGCAATATGCCCATCATTCCACCTAATTACTGCCACATGAAGAAAAAAAAAACTATAAAAACAGCCAGGAAATTCATTAAAGGGTGGCTAATTCTATTCCTTCTCACTGACTGAGTCCATATTTTCCATGCCTGAGCCTGCATTTCTTCTTAGAGAGACGAGAAAGCCCTCTCGCTCCGTCTTTTCCCAGCTTGGCCCTTGTTTGTCAATAGGCAGAGCCTTTGGCACACCAACCTGGCATCAAAGGGTTTCACACTTCACAGGCCACAGGGATTAGAGGCCTTTCAGGCCTACAAAACCCATCTCAGCTCCACAAAGGCTTCCGGTTATTAGAACCCACAGGCATAAAGGAAGAAGAGGAGGAGGAGGCAAATGAGCATCTGGATGCTTCTGATTCCAGCTTCCTCAATAAAAAGTTCCATGGTATAAATTTTATAGCAAAGTTGATTAGAGTAAGTATGGCCACAAACCAGGGTGTAATTTCACTCTCATATGTATACTGTTAAACAGTGTGTGTTTGATGTGCAGGGTCTCCACATCTCTCTCCTCCAGAGCAGTAAGTCTATAAGTGAGGACATGGAGGTTAAAGGAGAGAGTCTCTTTTTAGGCTGCCTTTGTGACTTATCGGTTTAGGCTGCAGTAGATCATAGCTATGAGCAGCAGCATACAGATGGTGCTGGCTGATAAACACCCTCTGAGGCAGCCAGCACTGCCTCCTTTGTGTGAGCCCGCAACCTCCTCATAAGGTAGGGGGTTTCCTGCACCTGTGCACACTTTCCAGCGTGGCCGTGCATGCAAACACAACGCATGAAAACAGAAAGAAAAAGGCAAAAACATACACACACAAAGCTGCATCTGCAGTTGTGTGTCTCATTTGCCATCAGTGGAGCATGTTGTTATCCTCTGCTCAGCTCTCTCTCATGAAATGTAGGGCAGGGACAACAACAGGTGCCTGTGCGGGCGACAGCCTGCAGTGCCTCCTGGGCTAAATGCTTCACACTCGCTTCATTTCGACATGCGACAGCCTTGTAAGGATTAATTATTTCCCTGGGGATGGAAGAATATGGTTTTTCCCTTCCTGTGAGCAGGAGGCTATGTGCACTCACAAGCACATGAAACAGCTTATAGTAAATGAACAGGGAAACCTGGGTGAGCGCTGCTTTAACAATAAGCAGAGAAAAAAAAAGTTTCACATGAAAGGAATGTAAACAAACCAAGCATATGATTGAACTGCATCGGAGATGAGATAAAAGCTCAAGCAAACACATGCATTAGTTCTGAGAGATCACGCGCCAGGGAGCGGAGATGGCAGGGAGGCAATTAATGGGCTGACCTTCGTCCTTAATCACCCAGTGCCTGGCACACAATGCCCATGTGTCAGAGCAGCACATCTCTAAATGCCACCCCTCATTAGCACGATGCACGTAGTGAGAGAGGCTATCTGTGCAGCATTACACTCTCCAGCGGTCAGACGGAGATAGCAAGGCTGGGATAGGATAACATGGCAGCACAGAGCTGGACTGAGATGCACTAGGCCATGATATGATCTAGAAATCCCATTTCACTTGGAGGATGGGCACTCTCCTTTCTCTACATTTTTGATTGGCATGAAACTCCCCAAGCGCAACGTCCTTGGTGTACCCAGCGCTGTTACTGTGATTGCATGTGTGCTTGTGTGTATGCACATGTGTGTGTGTGTGTCTGTGTGCGTTTGGTGAAAGGGGTACCCAATTCTGAACACTCAATTAACACTCCTTTAATTAGCCAGCAGTACATTTTGAATTCTGATGAACTAATTTTCTTGGTGTGAGGGTGGAGGAGGTGGTGGAGGGGCTGGTAAAGATGAGGTCCACTGGGTACAAAACAGCAATAAAGAGGGAACTGGTTAGATTAGACTGTAAAAAATCCATTAAATTCTGTGCACTTCTTCCAAGTGAGAGGTCAAATTGTGTTGATCACAAGAAGCAAAGGCAGACAGAGAGAATATGAGAGCAGGGAGTTAGGTGAGGTGGAAAGAGAAGGGTGGTGGTGGTGGTGGTGGTGGTGGGGGTGGGGAGAAGAGATAGGAGTCAGAGGCTGTGCGAGAGTGCAGCACCAAATCCAGAGGACCATGAGAATGCTTTGCATTTTAATTAGAGGTTTAAATGAATAAGCAGAGGGAAAAGTCTGAGAGAACTGCCTGAAATGCCCTTGCTCCCATTTATTAGTGTTCCAAGTGTTCTAAGATTATGAGCAGGTTGGAGAAGTTTCTCCTTATTAGTGGAGAAAACGCTTCGACACATCAAAAAGCTCTCGCCGCTTCCTCACTCACTCCTGCAAGACCGTATCCCCACTTACCGCATTTTTTGATCCCCTCTGACCATGTACACTGGTGAGCAGTGAGGAAAAAAGTGCTAGTTTAAATGAAGGGAGTTCGGTTGAACTGCAATTAAGTTTCCACAGAACAACAAGTGCATAGTACACATCAACTTTGGCCAAACAAACAGAACTGTCTGTGATGAGGTTAGGGCAAACAAGAGCAGAGAGGGAAAAAAACACGGGGTCAGCTTCAGTCCAACATCAACCACATTCACTGGGAGCCATTTCCTCAAGAGAGGGACAGTCCCTATTAAATGTGTCCGAGCCAAGAGGGGACATTAGCTGCTGTACTGATCATGTCTCCTTTTAACCTACATGCATGGGAGGGACTATCACAGGGGGTGTCTGCCCTGTGATAGTATGGTGACATCCAAGGTATACCCCGCCTTTATCCAATGTCAGCTGGGATTGGCTCCAGCACCCCCACGATGCTGAATAGGATAAGCAGTTACAAGGGATGGATTTACTCAAGTAGAAGTAGTTTTACTTTGCAAGTACTCAAATATAAGTAAAAATAGTCACCAAAGTAATAACTTGAGTTACTAAAAAAAAGTATTAACCGCATAAATTACTTGAGAAGAGAGTAACATGTGAAATACAGTAACATAATAATAATAATAATAAACACCAGCAAACTACTGTCTTTTATTTGATGTGGATATGACTGATATTGTGAGTTTTTTTTTTTTTTTTTTTTTATTATTATATATATATATATATATATATATATATATATATATAAATATAATTAATATATATATATATATATATATATATATATATATATATATATATATATATATATATATATATATATATATATATATATATATATATATATATATATATATATATATATATATATATATATATATATATATATATATATATATATAATTAATTAGCATTAACACAACAGACACACTTCCTCTGCCTGACCAGTGTCAGCTCAATTCTCTGATGTTCTGACTTCAGACCAGCGTTTACTACCGGAGCCTGCTGCGCTGTGCACTGTTAGCTGCTTGCGCTATTTGAAGGCCAGAACATTAATGTTACTCCTAATGTAGCAGTAACAGTCGTGTGGAGGCGTGGCTGCAGTAGGACAACAAAGCGCCAGCAGACCACCTGCCTCATAGTGGATCATGAATGCATAAAATAATAAATAAATAAAAATAATGCAAGGAATGTATTCAAATATAACAGAGTGAAAGTGAGGATTTTTCTTGAGAAATCTACCCAAGTAAGAGTAAAAATTATGCTGCATTGAACTACTTTGACAACAAACAATTTACTCAAAAAAGTTACTTGACTAACTGAGTAAGTGTAACTCTTTACTATCCACCTCTACCAATATGTGGTGTGTGTTTTAGACCACTGGGTCAGCAGGTCGCCCCTTTTATCCACGTCTCGTACCACATTCCACCACTAATGGACACTATACCCTCAACCTCATTGTAATGAAGTTATTCAAATTAATAATTCATGGCTGAAACAGTCCTCAAACCCTCAGCTTGGAAAAACATCTGACCTGTCAAATGTGTTGCAGTCTTGAAAGGGCAGATTCAACAGCATTGTTCCACAGAGGAACCCTTGACCTGTGGCTATTGTTTAGCTCTTAGCAGATAGGATCAGGGTCTATGACATCCTCTCCCCACCTCCGCTAGCCCGCTGTAAGAGGATGGGCAGACGGGTGGGGGGAAGCCAGAGGCAGCTTCGCGTCCTGAACAATACCTGCCTTGTGCTAATGGAGGTGTCATCTGGCACAGGGCTGATTAGTCAGCGATTACAGCCAGGCCTCAATTGCCGTGACAACTGCTGCAAACACAATGGGCCCTGATAGAGCCAGCTGTTTGGTCCTCTGCAATTAACCCTGCATCCCACTCGTCTCCGGCAGTGCGCTGCCTCTAATTGACTATCAGGGACACAAAGCAGGGGCTGACGGCCAGACCCCCTGGACATAGCCCCCCACCCCTCTGCCGAGGTAGAGATGATAATAATAGAGGTGTCCCGTGGACTCGGCCGCCAGTCAATCAAAGCCTCAGTGCCCCACAGGAGCTTCCTGAGGAGAGAGGGAGCAGAGGAAGCACATGTATGAGCCAGCGATCAACAGGGTACAGCAGCCTCGCAGGGGGTAGACATGTTGAATATGCCCTCAGCTGGAGTACTAATCAATTCAAGTGCACGTGAGGGGAAAGGGAACCCTGCTGTTTGCTTGATATCAGAAAAGCCATTTTTAGGAACACTCATCTCCCTCTGTTCATCTCAAGGTTGATTTTCTGTGCAACAACACAGAGAGAGAGAGAGAAAAAATCAAGGCAATTATTTGTCAGGCCTTTGCTATCTATAATTGCAAAGATAAAAATCAAACTGCAATGATTTCTCAGAGGATAGAGCTGTCTGAATTCACGGCTGCTTGTGTCATCACAATCATCAAACAAATGCATAGTGTACGACAATGGAAACGAAAATGCCGTCTTCACCAAACTCCTGTCTGTCTTCTCTAAATTCTGCACATTTCTTTTCAAAGATATTGACTTATCAGTTGCAATTTTTAATGTAACTTCTTAAATCAAAAATCTGTATTTTGCAAAGTAAACAAACAGCAGTCACATAGTGTTGCGTTTGAATCAAGTGTCAGACACTAAATAACAAGAACCGAATTGAACGAATCACTACGTAAATAAAACCAGTAGCTGGACAATGTTTTTCAGCAGGAAGTGCCATGCTGCAATCACATATTGGGCTTTTAACCTGCCAACATGTTTCACAAATAGCAAAGAGGATAATGAGAATGTTAAAGCAATCTGCACACTGATCCTTCACAGGCACGCAGACATGGCACAATGTCAAAAATGGATTTAATCATTAAAAGAGATATTTAAAAAAAGAAAACTTGAACAAAACTCCCAAATCTAATCTTTCATTTCATTAAAACCAATCTCATCTCAGATTTAATCTATTTTCTGCACAAGCAGATGGAAGAAATACCAAACTGAGAGCCTAATTTGGGCTTCCTCCTCACACAGACTGCAGCATGAGGTCATTTAGTCAGCCTGCAGTGAGGCGGTCCACGTGTGCGGTTAATACAGTATGCTGAGGCAGAGATAAGGTGCAGATAACACAAGGACAGAGCTGAGGGAAAACAGGATCCATATTGTCTATCAATATCATAACTATTTTACAGTTTCACATATATGTATAACATGATGATGGACAATGTGTCTGATCAAAAAAGCTAATTGGGTCTCTGTTATAAAGGTTTCCTCCCCAGAAATGTGAAATATGACACCACCAGGACACTGTCATGTTTACATTTTCTCGTTAGAATTTATCTCCAAAGCCAGATGTTCCTGAATCAGCCATGAAAATTAATTAGCTGGTTTGATGTGGCAACCTCATGCTCCTTCCAGACAGACCTGGCTTTTATGAGCTGTAGGGGAAATTACTGAGAATTGATTGATCCTGAAGGACTCTTCTGTACACATGGCCTGGCAGACACACACAGAGAAACACACACTCGTAGATCCTGCTAACAGCAGCTGATCCAAACATTTTACCCTCCAGTTGAACCAGACATCCTTTCTCTTTTATAGCTACAACATCGATAACCATTAATCATCAAAATCAATTCATCTTCAGAAGCTCCACACGTTTTTTAGTTTTAGTTCTAAAAGCAGGTGAATAAATGTAATAAAAACAGGTTGAATTTCCCTCTATATATACACACTGTCTCTTCATCTTTTTGCTACTTTCTCTCTTCATCCTCTTCACTCCATTTCTTCATCTCCCTCTCTGTCTCTTCATCTCCCTTGGTCTCCTCATCTCCCTCTGTCTCTTCACCCTCCTCTCTATCTCTTCATCTCCCTCTCTTTCTTCATCCCACTTTCTGTCTCTTCATCTTTCTCATCCCCCTCTCTGCATCTTCATCGCTCTCTCTTCATCTCTTTCTCTGTCTCTTCATCTCCCTCATGATTTCCTCATCCCCCTTCTGTCTCTTCATCCCCCTCTCTGTTTCTTCAGTCTACCTCTCTATCTCTTCAGTCTACCTCTCTATCTGTTCAACCCCCTTCTGTCTCTTCATCCCCCTCTCTGTCTCTTCAGTCTCCCTCTCTGAGTAAGTGAGTTTCATCTGGGGTGCTTGCCGGGCGAAATCACCTCAGGGCGAACACTTTATTATCTGTAGTCAAAGCGTCACCACAAATACCATTCTACACACACAAGTGTCACTTTCCATTTGTCTGCACTCTGGCTGCATTAGCGGAGCCTAGCCAGCACAGAGCCTCGTCTCAAACGCGCCCGGCAGAAGAAAACTAACAGCGTGGGAAAGCACTCGTCCTGCATTCCTGCCCCATTAACACCACTGGCATCACCAGAGGACACCTACTGCCTCTCTCTGCAAGATAGCATTTGAAAAGATGAAAAAAATAAAGATATTTAGGCAGACATCTTACAGGCTTGGCCTTTATGTTTTGTTTAATGCAAGAAGTCATAGCATGCGTGAAACTGAATTAAGCACAGGATCCCCTTTAATTTAAAACAAATCTCTGCACATGTTAATTACTGATGACCTAGCAAACTGTCCAGCAAAAACAACACCAGTGGGTAGTTTATGTCCTCTTTAAGCCACAAAGGAATGCAGGCCAGTAGCAGCCATGTCAGGCGTTTTTTTGTGGGGCACCCGTACACCAAACAAACACAGAAACTGGGGCAACATGTTTAGCTCACACTACACACTGCACTCTGTAAACAAAACAGACAAACAAAAAAGAATGGGCTCCATGTTTGTTCCCATGACAGGCAGCCAAAAAAAGGCATTTCAATAGAAATATTAACCCTTAATATTTCACGCTGTGACCAGAGCCCCTAACAGAGCCCCTCACAGAGCCCCTCACAGCCAAAACCTCATTTCAGGCACAAGGTTCATCAGGCTCTTTCCACTTGCAATAATTTTTGGTCCTGGATGGCAAACATAATAGATTATAAATGGAAAAAATAACTATATTCATCACAAAATGGCTTTCTGTTTAATAATCAAGCCTGGCCAAAGGGCTTAGTGGAGTATAGATGGGGAGACCTAGCCCCCGGTCTGTGGTCTGCCTGTGATGAGCCAGCCCTCAGGCCTGCCTGGGCCACCCTCATTGTGCATACAGCATGGTCTAGAAAAGCAGAGCTTTATCAGCAAATACCCCGAGTCAGCACAAGCAGCGGGGTGGTTATGCGTTGCGACTGGCACACCAGCCGATATTGTCATGTGCGATTAGGCCTGTGCTCACGGGCCTGTGAACTCATTCCTATGGCATCAAAGTCAACCCCACACCCCTCCTCTCCTCCAGTTCTACCCCTGCCTCTCTGCTGCCCTCTCCTCCATCTCCAGCTTTTTCCATTCAGCACTGCCACTTCACAATGTACCCTCACTGAACCTTGTAGAAAGCTGTGCTCCACTGCAAACAGACATAGAGTCAAAGCACAACAACAGGTTTGACTGGTTTGATTTCCAAAACAAATCTCTGCAGCATAATTAACTCAGTCCATGAGGGTCAACCACAAGTTACAGCTAGCCAGTGCACCAAGAAGAAGAAGCCAGAGCCAGTTGTTTTGTCTCGGTACACCTCTGCAGATGACAAGCCTGATAGAGAGGAACAAAGGCTGGCTCACAGAAGAAAGAAAGACAAACTGTGAGGCCAGTTATGGGGAAACATCAGGAAGAAGAAACCGAGATTAAAGCATTGAGGGATGAGGCAGAGAGCAGTGCAGGACACAGACCCAAGATAGAAATACAACAAGCTAAAATCTTGACCTGAAAGATTTATGTCAAGCCCTCCCTGTCCTGTTTTTAAGAGAATATGCCACGCTGTGACACTATTTTCTCAAAGGGCTGCATGTACAGCCAAGAGCAAGCAGCATTCACAGTCATGCACAAACTCAAATGGACGGCGCAACAACACAAACACACACACAGAGGTTTGGAGTAAGGGACCCCAGAGGTAGAGATTGTAAGTGCATAGAGATAAGAAAAGGAACCAGAGCAGAGAGCGGAGAGGGAAGAAAAAAGGGAGAGAGTGGGAGTGAGAGGGAGAGACGAGGGGAGGCTGGAGGCGCCTGGGCAGGCCTGTCAGACTAGAGGAAGTGCTGGTGCGCAGGCCTGCAGGTAAATGGAAGAAGAAAGGCGCCTGCAGGCTGCCTGAGGCAAGCCTGGGCCCTTCTGTTCTATCATTTAGGAGACAAGTCCTCCACTGATTCCCAATTAATATTTAACACTGCACAGACAACAAGGCACTCGGCTGCAGTACACATGCCAACGGGAGGGGGGGATGGAGAGGAGAGGAGAGGAGATACATAAATGGGTACATTTATGTATGAAAAAAGATTTCATGTCAATGGAGTTGTGGAGGCAGGATTAATAGAAGCAATGTGTTTTATTGTAAGTAATGCTTAAAGCTGAATCTGTAATGTTTCTTAATTAATACATTTTCATTGTATCAATCTATTGGACAGTGAAACATAAAACAGAGAGCTTTCATCGCTTCATTAAATAACACTTTTGCTTTCATGTTACCTGGTAGGTCGATAACATTTTCAGTGCCTAGCAACATCAGAAAGCTAAAGCCAACTATACAAATTAGACACTTGCTGCTCCAGATAAAGGTCTGGGTTCCTCAAGGATTAGGGTTAGTCAAATATGGTTGTTGGAAATCTGTTCAAAGGCAGAGAGGTCCAGTAAAAATGGTTCGGCCAGAGGTCAGCAAAAAACACACCCTACCTCTGAACCTATAACCAAGCAAACGTGACAATGCAGCCAATGCATGTGAAGATGGCCTTCATGAGAATGAGCCAGATGAGGAGACCGCAGAAACTGTAGTAAAATGTCCCACAGGAGCGACGATTTAAAATTGTGCTGTGGTCAGTCTGCACTCTCATGCCTCCTCTGCAAAGCCCTCCTCACTATTAGAGTGAACTGAAAAACGTCAGCGGGGGGGGGGGGGGGGGGGGGGGTATTAAAATTTGGCGCAAGTTCACAATTGGTTCACACCAAAACACCAAACTCCACTGCTGTCTGCCTTGTAGTTTTAATTTTGTTCACACAACACTTCTTCTAAGGAATTTTCCCAGAGTAATGGGGCTCTTTACAGGAGACCCCTAGCAGCAACAGACTGATCAATATCCACCTTCTGTGAATTTCAATCATGGCTGAGAGGTTAGAATGTGTGGGCCAATTTACTAAATTGAAAATTAACAGATACAGCTATGGTAGATGTAATTTATGTACAGTAACAGTAAACTGCAGGCGAGGACGTAACACAGTCTGACCACAAAGTAAATGTTGCTGAATGATGATTTTATACATTATATACAATGCGCTGTAATTTCTTCATGATTTGGATGGAGTGACTGGACAGAAATAGAGCAAAGGCTGGAAATCTAGTTAAAAAAGTAATGAAACCTTTCTCCTTCCTTCTTACACACTTTGTAAGTCCAAATGTTGGACCCAAACTACATTTTTATTTAGAGTTTTATCATGAAGATACCACTCAAAAACACTTGGAGCGTGCCAGGAGCGTGCATCACCTCCTGAACGCCTCTCATAGTCAGTCTGTGGTGGGCTCAGCATTAAGATGGCACAGGCTGTGTGTCATTTCCTGTGGGACAGCCAGGGACTGCGGACACTCTCTGTACCCGCGCTCACATCCCCCCAACCCACCCTCACTCTCTGGCAGGCGAAGACAGAGGGTGTTGATGCCTTGCACCTGGGATGCCCAAATGCCAGCTTGGAGGCTTTGGAGCCAGGAACCTGTTTTTCAACCCAAGTCCCGCTGTGACCAAAACTAAAGCAGAGCCCCTCTTCCTCGAGCTCACCTCCCAAGGCAATAAGATTGGTTCGCCCCCCCGTGTTCACAGCAGAAGGCTGAGGGCAGAGGGAAGGCATGGCTCTGTGGGACGCCACCAGCCGGAAATGATCCTCTGTGTGCCAACGCTGAGACGCCAGCATGACAGAAGAGCCAGTAGTATGCATGAGGTAAGACAAGTACAGCCAATATCATAGGGCTGTCCCTCTGAAATAAAGTGAAACTCGATTAATACTCTGGATTCTGCAATATTGCAATATAGTGAAGGTGTGAATGGCATATTTCATGTGGCTATGCAAACCCAGTGATCCCCAAAATGAGATTGCATAAGTAGGCACCCAGGAGGATGCAGGCCATGGATAGCTGTCAATCACCTTTCACTATGAAAAATACCTCATGACCTCTGCTTCCCTGCTGCAGACTGTGGCATAATGACAGTCTCTGTGGGCACTCTGTGGAATTCCAAATGGGAGTTAGGAACGAGATAGTTCAATCAGTGGGAAAAGGTCAAGTGCATGCAGATTCTCTCTCCCTCGCTCCGTCTCCATTCCTTTTCCCCTAGTTCCACTTTATGCCCTCCACCTCCAGGGTACCAAGGCAATCAGGGGAAAGGTTGTTATTTCTGCTGCTGCTCGCGACCACATTTAAATATTCAGCTGAAAGCGCTCGCTAACGTTTTTTTTTTTTTTCCCACCACCTAACAGCCGTTGGAAAATCGTGCTGCAATTTGATATGGCCAGCTAATTCTCCTGTTATGTCTCGCACCGCCTCAGACAACAGTCAGAGAGAGATGGCTGGAGGTCATTACCTGAGCATATTCCCTCTCACTGGTGGCGTGACTTAGGCAGAGAAGCTGCTATAAGCAAAGCAAACTAATGGCTCTGGCAGCTCTGACTGCAGAGGCACAGGGCTATTAGGAAAACTACAATCCCCAGGTGAACCCCATGTCATGTCCCGAGGCCGTGTGTGACATGGCCAGGCTGTCTCCGTCGATCAAGCCGGAAAAGGGCTGAACCCTGCCTGACATCACATGAACCTGGGATATCAGGCCTTCTGGGAACTTCTCATCTACACCTAGCTGATTGGCACCTCAGGGTGGTGTCACAGAGGTTTACGGGTGTGGGTTTGCTTGTGTGTGTACACGTGTACATCTCTCTGATACAAGGAGACAAATTCTGGATTTCACATTGGTTGATAGGAGACATTTAACGAAGGACAAAACTGTTTCTCTGAGTTTTATTTCACTGCAATTGCATTCATCACAATGTGAAATAGTTTCTGTCTCAATTATGGTTAAAAAAAATCGTTGCAATAAAACCAAAAGTATGCTGAAGCACTGTGCATGAGTTGCAGCCAGGCCCTGCTGGGGTTAGAGACACAAGGCAACACCCAGGTTTAGCCCAAAGTCTGATCCAATCACAGCACAAATATGGGAGGGGCAGTGAGTTGTGTGGTTAACGAGGGCAGAACCTGTAGCCAGCCTGGATAAAGAACACAGACATGAACACCCAGTGTGACAATGGCATTCTCACAAAATGGCATGCCTGGCTCAAATGTAACCACTAAGTAATGAATAAACAAATAAAAACCTGCTGAAATCTGAAAAGATATAATTTTGGAAAATAGCCAGGCATAAAATATCCCCATCAACTAGTCATTTGAGGGATTCTAGACCTGTTATTCTTTAGCTGACATGTGGCAGAGTAATTGCTGTCTGGGCCAGGGAGGAGGCAGGGCAGTGGTGGGGGTTGCTGGGCCTCCTGTCCAGCCATCTCAATGTTACTCATCACTGGGCCGATGCACCTCCCTCTCCTCTCTAGGAGCAGGGCTGATATGCTCACCCCTACTTCCTGGACCTACAGAACCACAGTGGAGGACGGCGATCAAGGAGCAGGATGGGTAGCGAGGTAGGTCGCCGCCAGTCGAGGGTGGCCAGGGTCAGTGGCGTCCATTCACCCCGCTCCCCTTGCAGGGCCTTTCTTTCTCATCTGTCTGGATGGTACCCTCTCGCTGGGCACAACACGATGAGAGGCCTTGGCTCCACTGCCGTCTCTGCCTTTCATGTCTCCATCTAGGGCAGTGGTAGAGAGATGTGGAGGGGAAGACAGTGGAGGGGGCAAGCTACAAATGTCACCCATAAGGGGGGATTTAATTAAAAATGACAGGGTCTGGCGCTGGAGACTGCAGCCACATATGCGCGGAATTTGGGCGCAGTGAAAGCAAGTGCCTATGATTTATAATTCAAGTAATGATCTGCACTCCTTTTAATTCTACGGCCAAAGAAAAAAATATCAAAAGGCCGCCTCTGTGAGGCTAATCCAATATGATATTTTTAAGGGCAGGCGGTCAATGGCTTTTTGAAAAGCCAGCTTCTCTGTCTCCCTTTCCACTTTTCTCTCTCTCCCCCACTTGTCTGTCTTTCCCCATCTCCTTCTACCACTCCCTCCTTTCTCTCCCCTGCACTCTCCACTCTACAGTGCCTCACCCAACCCCCCCCCCCAGACACAGAGCGGGCTGTTATAATGGAAACATCCCGCTCTCTCCGCCTCCTGTTTCTCCCGCTAAGCTCTGTGCGCTTGGGGGAAATTGATTGTCTGGCGAGCCGATCTGAACGCTTCCAGCTGATGGTAGAGCCAGTTAAGTCCTTTTTTATTGAGGGTATGAGGGATTTTTAATGGGAGTCGCATCAATGATCTGTGCAGCCACTCACATCTGCATGCAGGGGTTTTTGCTAAAACCCTCCTCGCCCTCTCATCCCAGCTGCTCTGCCACCCCAGTCCTCGCACCATATGCACACATGTGCCACTTTTGTATAAAGGACAGTGGATACAAATGACACGGCTCACCTCTACCTCACTGCCAGGTAATCCTCCTCCTGTGCTCTCACTCATTCTGCCTCTTTGAGGGGTGTATTCTGGTATTCAGCCTCCTGTTGAGAGCCCAGGTCACCTTACTCACAACCCCCCGTTCCACGTTGGCACAAACTGGGCCATGAACAATCAATCACAGGGACCTGCTCAGCATGGTGACCTGAGTGTGCCCACTTCTGCAGCCAGACCCACTGTCTGCTTTCCTGCACCCCTTCTGGGCCTGGATGAACAATTGCCTTATTGAGGCCAAGAGCTGCACAGTGGTGGAAATTCAACACTTACTTCCCCCCTCCCCCTCTAAGGACAGAAAGGGGGCTATTATGTTCAAACATCCTCATTATGAACCTCAAGTCAGACGCTGTGGTAGTCTTTCAATCAAAGGGTTTAACAGGTGGGGAAAGCGAAGAAGAGGGAGAGTCAGGCAGAGAGGGTCAGTAAGGAGGAGGGCAATGGGAAGACTGGAGACTGTTCTTTTTCTCTATTGATTTGAGTCCTGACTCCCACTGGCTGCTCCTCAATAAAGGACCCTGAGAGGAAGTGGGCTAATCCTGTGAAATTGGAAGGAGGGAATCGATTAAGACGACTGTTGAGGACTCCCTCCATTTCCCTCCCTTCCTCTCCATCTTTACTTTCTCTAATTCTATTTTTTGCCGTTTCTCTTTGTCCTGCCTTTCACTTCACCTCTCTGTGAAACCTCATTAGTGAGCCCGGTTGAACCCCACTCAGCTGAAGAGCTTCCAAATGCACTTGGAGCTCTGTTTATATCTCTTGTTCCCTCTCTGTTTCACACACACCCATACAGCTCCATATGAAACACCCATACAGGCCAGATCTGAGGACAGAGGTAGCACCCAGTCACCTTGTTGTTTGTGACTCCTCTCCTCTGGAGGAGGCGATTGGAGTGTGAAGTTGAGCTGAGAAGTAGCTAATTGGCCAGTGAGAAGCTGAGAAGGAATGCTTTATTTTGTTGCCTTTCACTGGGCTGATTATAGGCCTGATACAATGCCCCACTGATGAAGAAGTACAGAATCTGCTATTCCCACTAAGCCGCTCTAAGCTAAGGTAAAAACTGGTAGGTTAGTGCTCCTCTGCTCTCCATCCACCAGTCCTTTTAATCGGCTTGAGGTAGCTCGTAGCCCTGCCATGTAAACAAAGGCCACAAGGAGCGCTCAACAAGGAGGAAAGACCTTTTTTTCCCCTCATCAGAAAACAGACTCACGCTGTAAAAGACTTATCCAAAAGCTTCAACAAAATTAGGGAGAAATTCACCTTCCCGATGCCTGACTGCCGCAGCTCTCTCTAATCCCAAACTGGTTAGAACTAGCTTCGCCAGCTCTCTAACAGTTTTCAGCCCTGGCTCATCTCTGTCCCTTTACACCATTTTGTGAGTGGACAGAGGGTGGTGCTCGGGGAGCAAACAGAGCAGCTGTCATGCTTTACAGGCGACCAGCACAGCCAGGGCCAGACACTGTAAATGTTTACAGACCCTCAGGGTCACCCAGGGCCAGCGAGGCACGTTAAACACTGTCTGTTCAGCTCTGTTGCCACGACTGCACAATCAGCACAGCAAAACAGCCCCCCTCACAATGAGTAGCCAAACAACATGGCAATCCAAGGTCTAAGTGCAGAGCGAATGAAACTGTTTAGAATTCCTCGGAGTAGCGAGGGAACACCGTGACAAACAACAGAAACCGGAAAGTCTATTTTCCTTCACTTATTCACAGTCGGGGTTAACTACCCGTTTCCATCATTCACCATGACTGATAGATTAAATACAAACAACAAACACAAGTCTGTCTCATTCCTTAGCTGTGGGGTGAGTTGAACTCCTGACCTCCATTGCTCCCTGTCACTTTGTTAACTCACATTTCCTTCCAAGGGCTTGCGGGGGCTCCAGGGTCTTGCTGGCACACACTGGGTGCTGGGGTGGAGGGTTTTGCCTCCTCTGCAGACAGGCCAGCATGGCGAGGTGGGCACAGTACTACAGCCGGGGGAGTTCTGCGGCCAACCTGGAGCAGAAAAAGAGCAAGAAGAGAAAGAGAGGAACGTTGAGTGAGTTAAGCAGGATGATTCGAGGTCAAAGCTCCATGGCCGTGTCCGGTAAGCCAGCAGGAGCTGGCTCTGGGCTAGATGGGCTCGGTTTCTCACCCAAGATTTAATTGGGAAAGCATGCCTACAGCTGCCTGCCCTCTCAGCTCTGTGTGCTGAATGATAAACACACACCTGCACTGGGGCAGCGCGGTTGACACGGGTTCAGAGCACAGTCCAGGCCAGTCACTCTGCAGCCTCAAACAGCACATCAACACAGCCATTCAACCGCATCTCCCCCATCTATGAAACCATCCTCAAAACAAACACAGAGGCGCACACAGAAAGTAGCAGTGCTCAGGCACATTCCTTCCAGGGCGGTGTGTGTGTGGTGATTGATGGTGTTATCTATGGACAGCAAAAAAATGGTAATGCTGAGAAAACAGCAGTCTGTCTGCAACAACTTAACATGCAACAGCTCTGGGGGACTGTCAGGAAAGGCCTGGGGACAGAACGCTGTCTGGATGTATGTGTAGCTGCGTGCTGAACCGTATGGTTGTATGTGTCTGTGTGTGTGTGTGTGAAATGCGATGGGTTGGGAGGGGAGACTGCCAACCGTACATCAGGACTAGTGACGGCACTAATCAATCTCCCTCTAGGCCATAAATCTCCAGCTCTACACTCCCCCTTTTCCCCACAGCCACCTTCACTCTGGAACAGGGAGGCAGTTGCTGCTAGTTTCCTCTCAAAAAGCCCATCACAGCCCCAGTGGAAACACAGTTATATATAAATATATATATAAAAAAAACCTACTGCTCCCTCACCAAGAACCCTCAACAATCGAGTAGTATAGTAGGTATCATTCATCAGCAACATACCAGTGTCACATAGCACAATGATGACTGATTACTAAGTCTTCTGCTTGGATTATGTGCCAGATGAGAACAGCTGAAGCAAACCATTTAGGTCCAGAGAGTGTTTTTATATGATAAGGATCGAGATTCACTCTTCTATATTTCACTTAGCAGATATTGTTTGGGTTCCAGGAAACAATGTGCTCTTACTGTACTGAATGTAACACTGCAGATGCCCAGTCTCACCGTAAAAGCATGGCTGTCTCTGCATGAAGCACCTTTAATCTTAGCTCTGCATGCATTTGAGTCCAAAATGCATCGATATTAAACACTATCGTTTCCATCTGGGTCGGTCTCCTCCCATATTAAAACAAAGAACAGAGGCAAATATTTCATCCGTGCTGTCAGCACCAGCGTCTCCTGCCATGATGCGTGGCAGATTATTGAAAAATGATTTCTCATGCGCCTGTCACAGGCTTGTCCCCCGTTATTTATTTTCTCAGTGAATCACTAAATGAACATTTAGCCACCTGCCATCAGTCCATTACTTAGTTTTATAGATTATCATTTAAAGAAAGCAATTATAATGATTACGAGATAAATTAATGGTAGCCCATAAAGCGCCGGCTCCTGTTCTTTAGCACTTAAGGAATAAAGCAAAATATACTGTAGATCACCAGTGAAAAACATCAAAATATCAAACCACTAATAGAAGCACTCAATCAACCTAACCTTTACACATGACAACATGTTCCTGCAATAGTTGATCAAGGTGGTGAGGAGTTAAAAAACGACTTCCATGCCACATCTTTATGTGCAGTTTTATAGGACGTTGGTGCTGAAAAAGTTAAACAGAATCAAAGAATTCACATCCATTCAAGATGTTCTTTTAATTTCTCAAATGCCTACTTTTCAGACCATGCTAAATCATCTGACCTTGAACAACAAAAAATCTCTTCTGCACCCACTAAATGTGTTGACTCATAAAATGTAGATCATACCATTTAAAATAGAATTCAAAGCTGACTGGATTTTCATTAAGAGGTGCATTTGTATAAACTTTAACAGCCCTCCTTACACAGATGGTGTGTAAAGTGCTTAAGTATGGATTGAGAGATGGAGGAAGGAAGCATGATAGACAACCACAACACAATTTACTGCCTATAATTAAGGTTGAATGACTTTCCTGGTCTGAATAGTTAAAAGATTAGAAGCAGGTGTTGCAGAAAAGAAACCCTGCAAAGAATTCAGTCTTTCACTCATGAAAAAGCTTGTTTTAATAAAACATTTTCACAAGACATTTAATTTGACCTCATACCCCGAGGCTCGTATAACACACTTAACACTCCAAGTCAAAAATATGTATTTTTAAAATGTGTCAGAAGCAGCACAAAGCAAGACTTTAAGCACAAACCTCACGGTGTGAAAATGGTGTTCACAAAAAAAAAAGTTTCTTCCTGATAAATGGAAGTAAATTAAATCTTTAGGCTCTTGTTAATTACACAGTTCACTCTCTCTCACACACACATGCTTCCACACAAAAACATTGCAGATGGAAGAGAGGGGCCACTCTATTTCTCGCCAGGTGCTCGAGCAAAAAAAGGTCGCTTGCAGTGCCATTTCCTCTCTCACACAGGCAGGCCTGGCCCAAACACACTGGCACTTTGAGCTCATTACTGGCTATTCACATAATCCTTTCTCTGTGTCCTCTCTCTGTGAGGATACTAATTTCACAACGAGCCTGTCCTCACAGCCCATTTGTTAAAAGATAGTGGTTGAGAGAGAGGAAAGGGACACATGGTGCGGATTGAGACTAAAAGCTAGTCTTAACGGGGGGATACCTCCACAGTTTTCCCCTCTCTGAAATGAAAGACAATCGCGTAACTACCCTCAATTTTTCTCCATTTGCTGCTCACCAAATGTATTCTGAGGCATTATACTTTGCTGAAAGAGGCCCACTTTTTTCAATTCAATTTCAAGAACCAATTTTCTCCTATTATTGACTTTAAGAGCGAGGCAGAAGGAGCAAGTCTTGTTTGTCATGTCCCCCTTTCCCCTCATCTCCTCCTATTAGGTTATTGTACTACTTAGCAGATGTCTATCAGAGGCAGGAAATTATCTCCAAACCAAAAACCCTGTGACCCATCATCCAACTGCCCTAAATACAGCCCGTCATGCCCAGGTCAATCCCTGTGAAGGTGCGGGTGTGAGCAAACGCAGCACTCGAAAACCCCCCTGCACTTCACTCACTCATCAAATCCACTCACAAGTCTCCTATTACACCAGCACGGGGATATCTCAAAAGCCAGGATGTCTATCGGCTCTTTCCCGTTCTGCTAACGCTGCTGCAGGGTTTGCGATGGGGGCGGAAGATCAGTCCCATGAGATGAGGGAATAAGCTGGAATCAAGAGGCGGTGGGCCTGGCAGAGGGCTATTTCTGAGTTAAAAGGTTCTTAAACTGCAGAGGAGATCAGAGGAGATGGCTCCCCGTGCCCAAAGCTGTCTGCCCAGATAAGCATCCTGCCAAGTGCGGGGTGTTACAGGGTGGTCATGGGTGAATAAACGTATGAGTGTATATGTGTGTTTTGAGCTACACAGAAAGAAAGAGTGAAGGAGGAGATACTGGGGCTGGGTATTGAACCTCAGTACTTCTTGTATGAGCTGAAATGAGTGTCAAAAACTGTATCAAAAGACGGTGTTTGGTCAGATTCAGACTTTTATCAGATTCCTGCATGCAAAGTTCTTGTATGGCTGCTTCTGTTTAGACAACATTTAAATGAACTTTGGCTTCTTTTGTCCAATAAAAATTGGGTTTAGTAGAAAAAAAAAACAGCCCGGTATCTTAGAAATTATGCTCATATTAGACATATCCGCACCCCAGGATATTTGTAGTGAAAGCACTGAGGTTGAAAGTGTCAGTGTGGTAGATGGGCATGTAGCATGTCAATCAACCACCATATGCTTTAGGGCGTGGCTAACTTGTGATTGATGGGTCGCTACCACCATATTGTCTGGTCTGGGAGTTGTCCATGTTTTCGACATAGAAATATAAGCCTTTCACAGTGTGTTTTCAGTTCATTAAAGTTAATTGTAACATTTTGGTCACCTTAAAAAGTCTTATTCAGCGTTTGGTTGTACTTAGCTCTGTCCTCTTTGTGTCACTTCTGGTTGTAAAAAAATAAGACAGCGATGGCCAAAATGCCAAACTGGAAGATTACCATACCATGCTGTAACCATAATTTATCATAACCACCATTTACATATTTTCACCGTACTGTACATACATGCAAAAATGCAAGAATTTCTTATTAGCATTAGATGTAGTAAAAAACGTCAGAAATGTTTTAAATAAAGGTTTTGCAGAATCGTCCAATATTAACATTCTTGTCTGCCGATAAAGGTGTTACCATGACACCAAGGTTAAACCATGCTAACATTTCTCAAAATAACATAGCGAAAAGGGTATAATTTTGGTATTGATGTTGAAACTCTAGCATTGTATCAGCATTGGTAGCAAAAACATATTTCCAGCCCAAGCTAATATTATCCCTCAGTGACATTTATAGAAAGCCAATCGCTAAGCTTCTTCAGTGGTTAGACTGTCTTAGTTAAAGTGTCTCCAGTGAAGCTTCCCCTCCCAGTGGAGGACCAGCCGAGGACTGAGAGCCTGGCAGACAGCCTCCACAATGAGCGGAGGCGGGGCTTCGACCTAATTGAATGGTGACCCTGCCGTCTCACTGTGGGACGCCCCATGCAGTGCTTTTAACAAGCTGCTGTGTCTCCCCTCTTAATAAGCCCAAACAAGTTAATCCAATCGACACACTCAAACCCTTTCTTTTTCTTTAACAAGGCACTGCCTCTACCCCCTTAATCCCCGGCTCCCCCTTCTCCGTCACCATACCGTCACATGAATGGAGGCAGAGTGAAAGGCTCCATTAGGAGGGACTGGCAGTAAACCCCCTCAGCTCGGCACTTTCCACACATCCGTACTAAACAATTTGCACTCATACTGTATGTTTGACACACACACACACACACACACACACACACACACACACACACACACACACACACACACACACACACACACACACACACACACACACACACACACTCCCACATATGCTTGATATATGAAACTGGTCCACTTGGACATGGCACACAATGAGAAGGTTATGTTTGCCGACCCTGATCCACACACCAACAACAAAACACACAAACAAAAATTCTGAGGGGACGTTTGCCGACAGGCACGCACTCTGGGACATAAAAAAGGCATTGTTAACAAACCCTCCCAGCTCCACAAACAAGAGCCACTGATTCCCTAACAATACAAGCCCCTGGATGCACTCACCCACCAGCTCTGCACAACCTCACACCAGCACAATAAATAACCTGCACAACAAAAGGCCATTGTGTGTAAAAGCCTACAGTTTAGGCATTATTGCCATGATATACAGCGTTGGAATAACATATTGGCAGCTGATTCTTATATATATACGAGGCAGCATGTCACTGTTATTGGGGCTTATACAGCCTTGTATGCTGTGCAGTCATATTTACAAGAGGTTTCTCTGCAGATGAAGGGCATCTTGGCAAAAACACTCAGCTGTTAGCTTTCTATATTCCAGTCAGCTTCAATAGCTTCACCCATGGGATGAAGGGTGAGGAATGTCTGGCAGTCCAATAGCAGCGAGTCGTCTGTCATCTCTAATCAAAACACGCCTGCCTAGACTAATGTCAACCCTGTAATAGCAATGAGAACTAATTGACTTCACAGCCAACTGCTGCATCTTTGTGCCGGGCGAGGTTTCATTAATGGTAAATAACGGGTTCAGGAGGCAGCGAGTCTGCATGACTGTGTGGCAACCACGTTCAAAGTGTAGAAAATGCAAAGAGCTGAAGTCAAGCAAACTGAGATGAATGAAATTTAGATCCAGATTCATACAGAGACCCAACTCAGGCTGGGTGGATGTGTTACAAATATTAGGATGATGACTATTGAAGGTATGAGTATTATTACAGTCACTAAATCTGAGCAGCAGTCTGAAGGTAAAATTTAAGCCAGGTAGTGCTCCATGTCCACATGTCCCATGGTCCTGTCCTCTCCTGGCACGGCCCATGCTGCACCACAGATTCATAACATACAACCTTGCGTGATTTTGAAAGCAGATATTTGAAACACTGCAGCAGACTTGTTCCTCTACTATCATGGCTACCTCCCAAACTAGTGAGGAAAACACTGCAATCTTAGGAAACAACCAGAGATGGCAATTCTCTGAAGTATTACATGTGCAGCTTTTGGTAGAGTTCATCACAGAATCAGTTATGTAAGTCTCTGCATACTGCTCTTTTTACACCTACACAATAGGTGAGCAGTGCACAGGGGCATGTAGTGAGCTATAAGCCCTGATCAGCTTGACCTTGACATGTCCAATTTACAGACAAGTGCCCTGAGCATATAAGGGTTATGTGGGATTGCAAGGAAATGTTTGTTGACCTTGTTATGAAGTATATCTTTGCCACCTATATGTGTCAAATACAGTATACAAATATATATAGTATATAGTTTGTATATATATTGGGGGCGGCAGTAGCTCAGTCCGTAAGGACTTGGGTTAGGACGCGGAGGACGCCGGTTCAAGTCCCCCATGGACCAAGACCAACTGGTTGCTGGAGAGGTGACAGTTTACCTCTTGGGCACTGCCGAGGTGCCCCTGAGCAAGGCACCAAACCCCCAACTGCTCTGGGCGCTTGTCAGGAGCAGCCCCCTCACTCTGACATCTCTCCATTGACGCATGTATATGTACTGTGTGAACAACAGAGTGTAAAACTGAATTTCCCCACTGTGGGACTAATAAAGGAATATCTTCTTCTTCTTCTTCTATATGTACATATACATATATATATGCTGTATATATACACATATACATACACATATATACAGTACATGCATACTATATATACACACAGTGTATGTATGTATGTATGTATGTATGTATGTATGTATATACACACACACACACACACACACACATACACACACATCACACACACACACACAAATGAGCATGGAAAACCATTTAATTGAAACCAACTTTAAACTCATTAGGCTTGAAGCCCAACAACACTGAACAATAAAAACATTGTGACAAGAGTCTAAATGCACAGTACATCACAAGAAATATAATCTTCCATTTGTAGCTTTAAAAAACAGCACATATTTTCTTGTATTTATCAAAAATTGAGCAAAGAGCAATGAGATATAAAACACCACTATAACAAACAAGTCATAATTGACATGTAGCCTTGTATTTATGATTATCTGTGTGTTCTGAGCACCAATCACCAGTGTGAAACCCAACACATGCACGCAATCCCATGCTGGGAGAGTCCCCTCGGTAAAATCTGTTGGTTTCCACCAAAGTGCTCTTACAACACGACTGAGCCTCTGTGCTCCTGATGATGCCAGAGAGGGACTTTGAGCAATGAGAGTGTGGCTTAAGATTGTCAGACAAACCACAGGGGAAACACATCCTCTCCTCCTCTTATTGCTTCAGCCTTTGTTGCGTTGTTTTGCGAGGCAGCAGCATCAGTTGTCATCTAATACCACTTTCACGCAGAAGCCCTGTGACTGTTGTGACATATTGAACAGATGTGGAGGGTAGCCATGGAGTTTAGACTGAACTGTTGATCACAGATAGGAGGACTGCTGTTGGCAAAGTACCTCTGCAAAGGACAATGTAAATTCATTGAATTTCACTGAATGCATTAATACATTTGTGCCCAAAGACTATATTTTAGTATGAAAAATGCCACATTTGTTCTGAATGGTCAAAAGTCTTGCAATTTTGTATGATCATACTATGTGCAAGTATCTAACAGTACAGCAATAGTACAACTAGACCACATGAAAAATAACACTTTTGATAATAGTCAAAGTCAGGATTTTTGAAAAATGAGGAAAATGCCAACATTGTTGGTTAAATGTTTCCCATATGAAATGTATTGTACTACACGAGAGGAGGGGGGCGGGGACCCGGGGGGCCCCCTGTACACTGACAGTTAAACAGAGTGTAAATTGAATTTCCCCACTGTGGGACTAATAAAGGTAGATCTTCTTCTTCTTCTATACCAAACAGTTTGACTGGTTTTGAAAATGTTTGCATATTTATGATTAGGCAAGCCCAGAAAACACTTAAAATTTTCAGTTGCTGGTACAAATGGGTTAAATAGTAATCTAATATCACTCTAAATACAGAGGTTTTTTGCAGCAGATGCAACCTCACCAGGCAAGACGTTCCAACATAAATCATAAACCCTCCACACCTACTTCAGCCAAATGTGAAAAATGAGCTGTGCTTTCTTGGTTTTCATGCTAGGATTTATATTCCCCCAGTAAACCTTATTACACACCATTTGTAAAGCATTGTTGATATTGCAAAATTTCTTATCCCAATGTGACACAATCCTTTATTGTCTCAGACAGGTCCATTCACGGCTTAACACAACAACAATAAAACAAGGGCTCTTTTTTTCCTCCTCTACCCATCCTGTGGTGGCTCACTTGAATATTCAAACAGTGTTCATTGTCTTTTTGTGTTGTGTTCATTGTTTGTTGTGCTGTCATTCCTCAGCTTGGCTCCTGAACTTCAAAGAAAGGCTTATGTCAATTTTATGATGAAATGGAGTGAGCAGGCGAGAGAAAAGAGAGAGAGGGGGAGAAATTCTTCACGCAAAATGGCCCAGCCTCGAAATGTATGCTTATTAATGGGTGTTCAATAAATCAATGGAATATAATTAAATTCAAACAATGTGATTTCTTCTCTGACTTGCCGAAGCCCGACTCCAAACATCGCTCTCTGCAGGGCCTAAGGTGACCCCAATTCCCATGGTCCAAAGGACGACTCCGCCGTCTTTCACTGGAGGGTGTCAGAGATCCAATAGTCAGTCATGCATAACATTAGTGTGTTGTGAAGCCCACAAGGCAATCAAATAGTGCACCGTCGAAATGTTGACACTGATCTCATTTGATATATTTGAAGTGTGACAAAGCCATTTTTGCTCTGCTGGATATTACGGACTATAAAAGAGAGGATGACACAAGTGCTCACAGCAAAGCTTGCTGGGGAAAAAGGAAGCAGGCGTTTTTCTCCACATATTCTCTCCACATTGCAGTTTCTGTCACTGAGACTCGGTAAGCCTTTCCCTTCACTCCATAATGTGCACTATCCAGCTGTTGTCATCCCGCTCCCTCTCAAAGCCGGCCCTGACCATGCCAGCAGAGGGAATCCAATTGGACAGTGGGAGGTGAGTCTGCGGTTGGTAATCACCTGCTGGCTAAAGGCACAGATGGCACAAACAGCAGCAAGATGTTGTCGTGCAGCAGCAATCCAAGAAGTCTTTCTGACAGGCCGACAGACAAACACAGAAACCTGAGAAACCCACAGTGAGCTGAGGAATCGCAGCATGCAGATTTGATGCAGAAACCTGGCAACCAGTGAGCTACCTGAAGTGGAAAGAGTTAAAGCATCGATCTTGTGTTTTCACAGACAAGGTCTTAGTGTCACTGCTCAGTGATTGGGGAAAGTGAAAAAATGGACAGGTCGTAATGATTTAAAATGGTAGACGCTTTCCATGACAAAAGCAGCCCGATAAGAGCTCCTGTTATCAGCAAATTTGACCAGCCACGGAGAGAATTGAAAAGCGAGGTCATCGTGGAGATAACAGCAATATGTGGAGACTGATTATCTTTTCCTTCTCAAGTATTTTGGATACATTTCATCACTCCTATGATTTATTATTGTTAGACCATAGATACGCTTTCCTGTTTCAGGTCTCAGAATGCGGCTGGTCTCCAGATTTACTCTTGGGCTACCATGACTTTAAATCTTCTGACACACTGGAGACAGTCAATTTAAGTTTCCACCGGGATTAACAGAAGATATATGCTGATACATTTAGCTACAACAGTTTGAGCGGACGTGCAACTGTCTAACAGAGCCTGTTAGCTTTTCTCTCTCGCCTAGATGAAGGAAGTTGGACGAAGTCGTTTAGTTTATTGATGTTGCTAGCAGGGATTTTTTTTATGGTAGTCAAGGCTCCCAACACATCAAACATATCAGAGTAAAAATGCCCCGGAGACATCCCTCTTCCTGAAGACTCCCCAGCAGATGAGCTCCTTCTGCTCTGTGTGTTACTGCTCGGTGCCTTGGTTTGTCCTTCACAAGAGACAGGTAACACTGCCAAGACCCAGTAATTAGTGCAGATGGAGACTGTAATACTCTCTTCCCCTCCCTGCAGAAATGCCAAGGGAGGCAATCTATAAATTCCTGCATATTAATGCAATTTAAAACCACTCCAGACACCTTGCTGGAGGCAGGTGATAAAAAGGTGAAAGGCAGACTATCTGGCACACAGCTGCTGATATGTCAGTGACATCAGTCCTGTCTCAGCAACTTCCTGGCCCAACACACACACCAAAATAACTTGATAATCTATCTCCTTTCCCAGAAAACGTTCTCTGAATCCTGACCTTAGGCCTTACAACTGGGTCTCTCTATCAATAATTAAATGGTAATCTAAAAACCCATTTTAGTTGGGTCATCTTTCTGCGCCATTGTCCCTGCTTCTCTTCTTCCTCCGTCTATTTTTTCCTCTTTCTGTAAGATCTAGTTAGAGATTCCATTAGCATGAGAGAGCAGGCTGGTAATTGTCTTCACCCTACTGAGTGATCCCTGGATAGAGGATTAAGGCGGAGAGAAAGCCCTATTTCAACTCAGAGCACAGATGCTGCCCAAAGCCACCCACTCCAGATTAGATTAGACTGCAGAGGGATGAAACCGACTTGTAACTTCAAGCAACATTATACAGAGAGCGTGGACAGGGGGAGAAACTTTTGTTAACCTTTCACCACCGGCTGTGACCCCCCTTCATTTTCTTTTTTCTCTCCCCTTTTTGGAAATTTTCTTTATAATCTACTAATATGCTTTTCTGTTGAAAATAGGGATTGAGGGAAGGCAGCTTATAATTTCTCTCTCTCTCTGATATACACAGAGTATTTAGAGCTGAATCTCCCTAAATCATCCCCCAGGGCCACCCTGTCCGTCACTAATCTGCCTGCCGCCGCCCACTCATAAGGAGGTGTCACATTTCTGGCACTCCTCCATGGGATAAGCACTTCAAACACCAGAGCTTCTCCTCTTGACCTTTCCACGGAGATGATCGATTAAGCCCGTTGGATTTATTCCATAAACAGGCAGCCATTACATCAAAAAGGCAAGGAATTTACCTCAGAGGCAGAACTTAAAATCCATATAAGCTTCATGAGGGTTCCAGTTTTTATTAGCTTTTTTCAATCCACTTCTCACAGCACATTAATAAGCACAGAGCCTTTTCAGATGCTGTTTTGGTATCTGAATCACTGCAGTTCTCTACCTGTAATTATTGAAGCAAATCGCAATAACAGAGTGAAATTCAACTGCTATCTGTACTCTATAAAACCTGTGATGCAGAAAAACTGTTTAGCTCCCTCCCCTGCCAGAGTGGGATGAAGTGGAGTACAAAATGACTGAAAATTTTAAAAGCAAAAACAACAAAAATGAAGCTGCTTTGTTAAAAACAGTCTTCGCTCTGTTCTTCACCTGTCCAGGAAGCTCTGTGGGGTAAACCAAGGAGCACCAAGACCTAAAAGGCCTGCCGCTCGCTCGCTGCATGAGCCATTAAGTTACAACACTGCAGGCTTCCTGTTTTCATGCTTGAACACTTTCTACATGCTTTCAGCAAGGACAAGACTAAACAATCTGGAGTGAAACACCAGGGAGGAGAAACCCAAGAAGACAAAGAGCAGTTCAACGACAGAATGCTTTAAACCACAACAAATCATGCGCCACTTCCAATCCCATTTGTGAGAGTCAAAACAGGAAATCTAAAACCAGTTTCATTTCACCAGAAAAAAAAAGAGAGAGCTCCCTCTGAGGAGACGGACCAGACTCCTCCTGTTTGTGATCACAGTGGCCAGAGAGCCCTGCTTCAGCTCTGAGGGACTTCTGCTCTATGGTAATCTTATCCTATTTGAATAATGAGGCAATACCGCCACTCTTGCCGCCCATTCCCCCTGCATCCTTGACTGGAGTCTTTGATAGACACTAATTCTAGCTCCATCTATAAAGCTCCTCTCATGCATTTTTAATAGAATCTATTACTTTAGGATTAAATTATAAAAGACTGTCCTCCTTAAATTTTTAATAGTTTGCATAATTGGTATCAGGGCCTGAATGCGAACCATAAAAACCCAGTTTGTACAGGACTGCGCTGCGGAACGAGCCAGACAAAACCACACGGCACCGCTGCACAAAAACCACACACATGGCATGACACTATCACAGCCGAGCACGTACCTACACATGCTCGTACGCGCACATGCAAGAGCAAGGCCATATTGCTTTGGGTTCATTGCTGTGGAGACTAAGGTGGAGCGAGCTGAGTGCTGTCAATGAAGGGGACAATAAGGTCAGGGACCATGAGAGCTGCCTTTGGCTGCTGAGCTCCTGCAGGAGCCCGAGACAGGAAGAGTCACCTGATGGAAACAGGAGTCATAAAGCAGGTGTCCATAGACACCTGCTGCCACTGATGTCAACTGTGACCACAGCACTCACCGGGGCAAACAGCAAAAAGTACTTAGCAGGTTTATAGCCCTCCTTTGTCCCCACAGTCACCGATAACTATGTCAGTCAGCTTAAATGGAAATGTATTTCCCTCCTCTGCTCCCGGTTCCAGGCAGATCAGCCATGAGTTAAATGTCATCTACACTCTCTCACTCTCACTCTGTACGTCTTTGCAACAACAGACAGAGCATACAGGAGAGCAAATGTGTCTGTGGCATCTCTGCTAAACTAGAGCCCCCTTAGAAATCTATGCACGTCACCATCCCCCAAATTAGCACCGCAGGGACACCCCCCTCACCGCCCCCGCCTGCTGGCGGCAGCTCTTTGGCATATCTGTACCGGGGAAAATATTTCACACTGTATGAATTATTAAGTGCAGGGCCAGTGCTAAGCAGTGTGGAGATAGACCAGTTATTCACAGCTCTATTGGGACGGATGCGTCGGAAACCCGGGCCGCTCGCCTATCAGATCGTTTGTCACGAGCGATAGACAATTTACAATGAGAGAATTTTTCAATTTATTCATTCTGCTGTCACTGCAGTTTTCTACCTTCCACTCAGCAACCCCCTCCTCCTCCTTTAAGTCTGTCTCATCTGGTGAAGGGGCTCCACGCCTCAACCAACCACCTAATACTGTTGCTTACTTTGTCTTTGGTGGAGGTGAAACATGTGCAAAAGACATGAGAGTGGCTCCTGCTACTTTAATAATCTAATAATGTAACGGTGTGCTGGGGACATCCTGTGACAGCTGAGGTGTTCGGGCCCCAGTGGTGAAGCTGTGGCCGACTGTGGCTCTGTGATAAAGAACACCAAACGAGGCAGATGAGGGTACTATTAGCACCCCTCTTTAAATATAAACAAAAGAAAGAGAACTGAATAAAACTGCATCCAGGTCAAAAGCATGAATAATAAATAAATACTGTATGTTCAACTATTTGGATCTGTATTTTAATAAAATAATCTTACCAAAGGCAAAATCATCCAAAACACAGGTTTTTCTTTTAGTTGATGGGAATCTTATTCAGGAGAGAGAAAAGGATCCCAGAGGGCAGTATTCTGCTTATTTTCACTTAAGAGGAAATGCCAAATAACAACTCCCACGCAGATAGACAGAGGACCTCAGCACAAATGTCTGGCAGACTGCAATTTCAACATTAATTACTGAAGGTGAACCAGCAGTCAAAACAGCCACAGATTTGTTTTTTGCTCACAAACACTCAATTAAAAAGGACGAAACGCGAAACAGACCAGCACTTTTCCACTATTTCAAGAGATGGGAATGCAAATTCGGGAGACACAAAACATGGATAGTGTTTTCAAAATGTGTTTTTTTTTTTTTTCTTTCTTTTTTTAAGCTGAATATTCAAGAGAAATGGAAAATGACATCAGCGGCTTTGTTGGTCTAAATGCTCAGTGAGAGCAGTTTGACCTGTAAAGCAGCCCAGAGTGTTTCTCTATCTGTGATGCCCTTTGAAAGCCTGATGCAGACGGGTTGCACTGAATAGGCCTTGATGTGAAAGGCAGAGATGTTAGATAAATGTCCTCGCAGCCAAGGCTTCTGCCCTCTTCCTGATGATGCATTCTTATACTCAAATACCCCCACACACACACACACACACACACACACACACACACACACACACACACACACACACACACACACACACACACACACACTGCCAACAATCCCACTGAGGGCAGCATTTGTTTAGGGACAAGGTGACCCTGTTGCCTAGGGGCCTGTGAACAGGCACAATGAAGGCCTCTCATCCTGCACACACCCAGCCGGCTGTGTTGAGCTGATGGCGGGTGGAGGGGTGGGGTGTGAGGGGCATCACAACACCCTGCTACTGCAGTTTTAAAGCCCTATTCAGGAAGCCCCCTGAGATAGCTCCTTTCACACCCTGCACAGACGGAGCAAAATCCCCGCTTGTAACCCAGAGTCACGCAGTCAACAGATGGAGCAGCTATTGAGTGAAGGATCGCGCCGGCAGAGGCGGCTCCCCATCCATCCCCGCTGGAAACAATGGGGCAGCAGGTCAAGAGTGCCGTCTCCAGAAGGAGGGTCAGGGAGGAGGGGTATCCTCCAACAGAGTCCAGCTATGCAAGCACTTTGAAACTGGAGGAACTGAGAGAATTTTTTTTTTTTTTGGATGACGGGCAGAGGGGTGGAGGCTCATGGCTGACTGCCGGGGATCAGACTCAGGTGGTGGGGGCTTGTGTGTGAATCTGGGACAGCAGTGTTTGTGTTTAACCTGCAAACAAGAACAAAAAGACAACCCTGCATGCACACATTTGAATGTTCAGAGGAAACACAGACTCACAGTTTAACGCCCATTTCAAGGACCAACTGTTACAGAAGCTTGTCTTTGCGCACAAAAAGATGGATCTTCATTGTTGATAAAAAAAAGCACTGCAGTCAGTGAGGCTATATACACACAGAGTAGAGAAAACCTTTACTACTGCAAAACAGTCGCAGCACCCTCAGGACATTGTTTTATAAAAAAGTGACGTGGATACACTTAAAACTGGTGTCAAAAAATACACAACCAGGCGACAGGTCTTTCTAGCTATTAAAGCACATGATTAAAAACAAACGCTTCACATCACTGATTCCTTGTTCAAATATTCTCCCAGCAGCATCATGCAAGCATGCAGGGAAGCACCAGAATAAAGCCTATGAAAATAATAGTTTTATGCTGTTCTGAAGTCATTACTAATGAATCAATTGGCTGTGTTTTCAAAGCAACCGTGAGAACAGCTATGAATAGCTACAAGCTCAAATGCTCATGCGAGTGTGCATGCACAGGTGTACGATCACACAGATGATCACAAAGCTCCCTGTAGGGGAAAGTATATCCATTTCTATTGACCAGCAGTCTTGCTATCATGTGGCTCTGACCTGGGAGTCAATTAGTCGTCTAGGTTGCCCTGCCTCACTGGGTTTCCATGGACAGAAACAAGACAAAGACACCAGGAAGGCAGACCTATATGATGATCCTGTAACTTCAGTATCTCTTTACGCTGTTTACATCCCAACTACTGAGCTGCCAAATAATGCCACCACATGTTCCTCATCCTTGAAAAGTTTGGTGGTTTATGGGGCCTATTTTGCACAGGAAGGCTCTCATTACAAAGCAGAAGGTGTCGGGAGCATTGCAGCAATCCTCCATTAACAACCACTTGACAAGAAAGTACAGCGACTCAAAAAAGACTTCCTACCACTTGGGAAATGTTCACAAATCACACCTAATTAAACACAAAAGCCTAGTCCATGAAATCAGAGTGCAGAAAGCCTTTTTCAAGATAGAGGCAAGATGGGCTTTTCTGGGTTGTAAGAAACATACATTTGTGCAAGGACACCGTTATTTCATTCTGCTTCCTTCAAACAAATTGTCAGCTAAGTACAGAGGGACAAAAGGTTGAGCTGTAATTCTTTCTTTCCTGGGTCAGACCACAATACATCAATGGTTTGCCATTTCAGAATATGCCGCTGTTATGCTTTTTGAGCCCAGAACTGAAAAAAAAATAAAGCCTGTTCCTTCCGCGCTGAAAGGGATCAATAAGTGCATAGAAAAAGAAAATGGCCATAAACACAGAGACTTTTATTCAGAGTGCTGCGATGCAGATGAAAGCACAGAAAGCACCTGGAGAGCAACGCCGAGAGCGGCAGAAGACAAGAGAGCCCACAGAGTTATCAGGTGGGGCCAAAGAGTGCCGGCTATATTCAGACCTCGGCACCATCCATCTCCACAGCAGCTATTAGATTTCTAATATTGTTGGTTTTAAGAAGGCTCGGCTTTCCTGCCACAATGAGGTGGATTCAGCCCCAGTTTCCCCCTTTTCCTTTTCAGTGTGGTCTCACAAGGTCCTCTCGGTTTTCAGCAAACAATACCGCGGCCCTTATTTAAAAGATTAATAGGATGCTGTCTTGGCAGAGAAGCAATCAGTGAGGTTTCTGTGACAGCAGAAAAAGTGTGAAAACAAGGCAAAGAGGAGAGACCATTGTCACGGTTACCAACTGGCTGCCGCAGCTCAATTGAGATAGCTGCCGCTTTCAAGCCCAGCTGTCAATCACAGCAGCAAGCATCAATGGGGTAAATTTGAATGATAAAACGATAAGTCATGAGCAGGCGATTTCCCTGTCATTGGGACAGGGACTGTTTGAGTGTAACCTACTATGGGTGGAGAGATTTCACCACAGCCATATGGAATTTGGTTTTTGCCTCGAGTTGCTGGCTTCACCCCTCAATCATGACAGAATGTGTAATCACCAAATGTCTTCCTCTCAATCCCTGTTACAATTGGCAGCATGACGCTGTCACCAGAGATGGGGGAACAAAATGGAAAGCTGACTAAAAGACAAGCTTTAAGTGACACTTAATTTGAGATATCCAGGCATTCTCTCAGCTCCAGTAAACAGGATCCATCAAACTTCGCCCAGAGCTGGTATGAGTGTGCAGCTGTCTGTGGGGAGAGGCACAGTATGCCTGAGAGGCCCACAGTTACCGAGAGGACTGATGAAGACATCAAGTGCTTTAAAAGTTCCTAAAAACAACAAGGAGAGGCACAGGAATGATAATGACTCTTTTAAAGAGCAAATTTTCATCTCATGCATGTCTACAGCAGCGCTCAAAGCTTTTTCAAGACAAACCCACTAAAAAAAGCATGACAGAAGCTAATGACAGCCTCAGAGAAGACGACAGAGAGGGTAAAAAAAAAAAAAAAAAAACACAAGTGAGCTGGAGAAGAAGTAGGAGAAAAACACTGAACAGCTGCTTTCTCCCTTCTTCCTTTTGCTCATCCCAGGAGAGAGTCCCATGCGATCTCCCTGCTCCTAGTTTGTGGCTGACAGAGGGGACTGCAGCTCTGTTCATCTCCCCACTCACAGGGCTCTGCCCCCCCCCCCCCCCCCCTCGCCGCCGCCCGCCTCGCCGTCGCTCCGCTGCCAGGAGGAAGAGATGGTGGGGAGGGGGAGCGGGGGGCTACATCAAGGAGAGACTCTCCCAGTGGGTTCTCGTCAGTTCCAGGCCATTGCACCTTGCTCGCTGGGATTTTGTTTACACACACACACGCACGCACGCACGCACGCACGCACGCACGCACACACACACACACACACACACACACACACACACAGGCAGACGACTATTAATGGATTAGATAATGTGGTGTGTGTTTTCGGCTGTACGCTCATGTTATGTTTTTAAGAACTGTTGTAATAATGTGAATTGTTTTGGTGACAGATCAGAGGAAGTCGGTGACAAGAAAAAATTAGTTTGATGCTTCACAGAGCTTATTTAAGTGGTGTAGGAGTAGATAACGTCCAATCAAAAGCCAGTGATACGGTTGATGTGGTCAGTAGTAATGTGCAGCCAAAAGGCCTGACACACTTTCATGGTCTTTGGGGACGAGCAGAGAGCGGCAGGCTGCCCCTGTGCGTTCAGTCTCTACAGATGTTGCCTTGGAGAGCGGCTGACTGGCTGGCTGTGGTGACAGCTGGACAGCTGTTCGTATAGACGCAGCCACAGAAGCATGCCACAGAGATGGGGGTGGGGGGGACGGCGCTGTATGTTTAGTTTATCTGTATGAAGTTCCCAGGACGTGCAGAGCTGTCACTCTTAGCAATGGTGCATGAGCCTGGATAAGGAAAGATGGCACCGAACAGGATATGGAGAGAGAGCACAGATGGGTAAATATCAGACACGGCTGACATTATTTGCAGAAGTTCCATTAAACAAAACAGATTTTTTGTGAATTGTAATTTGTCTATCCAAAAGTGAGCAGTCTAACGCAACACCAACTGGCTACACTGGCATAAGTCAAAACATTTCATTTGATCCACAAGGTCTGTTTGAGCAGCCGGGACTTTTTTTTTTTCATCGTTATAAACAAGTAAAAGTTTAATATGAACTTCACAGGAAATCTCAAATTATTTTTTTACTTCTTCATGAAAGAAGGGAGGAAAAAATCTATTTCCAGCACCAGAGAGGATAATTGGCTGAGCATTAAAACAACTCTGGACTTTGTGCCAACATCAGTGGCTGACGGTGATGAAAGGCAGTTTAAATTGGGGTCATGTTCAGATATTATACCTTCATCCTGCCACTTAAAAACACAGTTACCTAAAATTATGGAGACCTGCTGGAGAACAGTGCAAGTTAAAGGCAGTCGATAGATTAATGTCCTGACTGAGGAGTAATAGTAGTTGAAAAAGCATTGAAATGTTGGAAACACTCAGCTGTATTAAGTGTTGTCACCTGCTGAATAAACATGCTGCAAATCATGAGTTAAACAGCTTGGACTGATGCCAGTCACTTCCGCCAAAACTCTCTTTTCCTAAGCAGGCAGGCTATTTATTATGCCACAAAAGGTCAGCAATTTGTCCAACTCAATAAAAATGTTAATAAAACTAAGAGCTCACAAGAAGAAGCATGCAGAGCCTCTGGTTGCCCATCAAAAAACAGGAATATGTGATGTATGTGTGTGCAGATGCATCTATTTGAATGCAACGCTGCCACTGCAGCATTACATAGGTCAAAGGTTGGACAGCAGCAGCTTTCTAGCAGGAAATATAGCTTTGGCCTCGTCATAATCCCGGTCAAACTCCACCAACTGCTCAACACAACGCAGATATAAACATACTGACAAACACACACACATACACACACACACACACACACACACACACACACACACACACACACACACACACACACACACACACGCACGCACACAAATCGACAACAACCATGAGATGATAAGTACCTCACAAACCAAAATCTCCAATTCCAGCTTGCACCCTAAACCCACTCTGCTAAATAAATGAAAAGACCCATTAGGCAGATTTCAAAGGCTGGCAGTGGGCTTGTAATTATATATGAAATCTTTTAGAGGAAAAAGGTGATTACTCTGGATGCAAGTCTGGAAGTGGGTGGGGGTGGGTTATTGCTAAGCAACCAGTCATTATCCTCCAGAGTGGAGCGAGGTGACCGGCCATCCGTCTAACTCCGGTGGCTTGCCTGGCTCCTGTGCAAACTCCCCCCTCCTCCATCTTTTCCTCCGCCACTCTCTCTCCCTCTTCCTCGCTCTTTCGCTCTCTCTCTGCCGTCTCCCCGTCCGAATACAAACAGAGATAAAGAACGCTGCAATCGCTCTTGACACACAAATAGGTTAACACAATAAAGCCGGCTTTGCCTGGCTCACTCGAGGGAGGAAAGCAATTCCAGCAGCAGGCAGGAGGTAATAAAACAGGGCTAGGAGTGTGTGTGCGTGTGTGTGTGTGTGTGTGTGTCCATACATGTCCTCATGTCAATGTTCCTATGTTTTTGTATGTGAGTGGAGGCAGGCACACAGAAGCTCTTTGGCCTCAGGGCCTAATATCCCTCGGATTTCCAACCCTTTCTTGACACAAATAATAAGACGGGAGAAAATGACGGAAATTCCAGGCTGCTCCTCCATTTAGATTAAGGAAATGGTTGCTTTATATTAACTATATAGCTGACCTGCATCAGCCCTATATAAACACATAAACGTTTCCCTATGGGTTATATGCTTGTAAATGGTCTCCGGCTTGGTTAAAATTCAACAAGTAAATTGAATGAGTTTTATCTGAGCAAGCCTCAGCTTACTCTCCCTGATGCGGCTGCCAGGCCTGGCAATAAATGATAAAAATCTCCAGAATTTTATTAAATCGTGTTGCATTCACGTTGAACTCAGGGAAAATGGTGAGGTAGCTTCTGCAATTACAATCCGGACCAGACAACATTGTTTTCTCCAGTCAGTGGAAATTTCATTACCTTCCAGCAACCGCCTTAGAGTTGGGTAATAGCCTCTTTTTGTCACAGACACAAACCATCTATGGGAGGTGTGACACCCCATAAGTGTTATCCATTTGCAACAATATGCATCTACCCAGTCACAGTCCAGATGCTGGTCAGCATAATGTGCACCGTTATTCAGTGATATGGAGGAACTGAATGGAGGAAACAGCGGTCAATAGCTAATTCCTGGATTGACTGTGGTGTAATCAAACGCATTGAACCTTAATACATCCATGCAGCTGACTGGATCTCTCCTCCAGGCTATTATAGACAGATGACGTGGGTCACACATGGCCTCATCTCTCGCTTGTCAATAAATAGAGAGAGCAAGCATGTTTTTTTTTTCCTTGTGGAATGACTCAACTGTGAAGAAACCCCAATTAAAGCTTGTGGAAAAAGTTTCACACGTTTAGGTGATACAGGATAGCCATTTGTAAGTGTCAGTCAATTCCCCTGCATTTTACCCGCTGTTCCTTCAACCAGGTAATCAAACAGCAGAGATGTAAAGTGGTGGCCATTGCCAACAGGGAATAAATTACCAAAGCATGACGAGAAAACACCTTATCTGTCTGATGTATTTCCTGCTTCTGCAGAAAACGCTACAAAGCCCCAGGGAGAGCAGTCAACCAAAATGCAGAGAGATGGAGATTAGGATGATGTGCAGTTCCTTGTTCCATTAAAGTTTGATCTTCCTCAATAGCCGAGGAGAATCAGATATCTCCCATTCAAGATTAAAGTACACCAGCATAGGGGGAGAGATTAATCAGAGGCCTGCATGAGATAAAACAGCCTTGCTTCTGGCATGGAAAACAGTGGCAATAAAGAGTTCAGCTGATAATGTGAAACATGGCGAGGCACAATAGCAAATCAAACAGTGTGCACGGGCCTCCAAAACAAATCAAAGTGCGGACCAGACTGAGATACAGTGGCTGAAGCAGTACAGCCGGGACTGATCTGATAGTAACCAAGGCTTTCATTTTATTACTGGTTAAGGTTGAGAAGGGCACACTGAGGATTTTCCCATGTTGCTCACTGTCGCCAGGCTCTCATTCCCTCTCCTCCTCCTCCTCGCCTTGAGATCAATGGCGCTGGGGTGATTTCACAGCAGCCTGCACTGTCACCCAGAACAAATCAATGTGACCATGAGGAAGGCAAGAGCGGCATTGTTTTTAAGGAGAGCAAATTCGCTGTTGGAGAGCTTGTCAGATTTGCTTTATTCTCTTTCTTCTACCGAGAACACTTTGGAAGGAGCATGCCTCCCCTCACTTTTCTGGCTGGGTTATGGAGCAGACTATAAACTGCACCGCCTGTCTATACTAGTGTACTCATTAACCACATATAAACTGCACACTTCCTGTTGACCATATTTCACACACATCAAGCACAACAAATGGACTGGCCGCACTAACCTTTCCAAATTAAAGGCTATACATTAACCTCAGGACCTGGTGAGACGTGACTTCCACTCAGTCTGACAGGGGGTGAGAGGGGAGGAGAGGGAGGAGGTCAGAGGATCGCTGCTGTCCATCATGCAGTAAATGGCTACAGATAACCCTGATGAAGAGCTGCTAACATCCACTGCCACAGCAGATCGGATCACATAGGCAGACCTGTGGTCAGGTGAACCTTTTACTACAGCCTAAACAACAGGAAATCATCTGCAGGGTAACGAGCAGAGAACCACACTGCATCACGCCAACATAGCACTCATCAGAAGCACTGCAGGGAGGCATGTATGTAACCACATGCCTGTAGTCTATATTTGTGTAGCTACTCAAACATGCTTGAACTGAAATGCTTGAGCTTATTTTTATGAAAACAAGATGCCTGCACTGTTTTCTTTTTTAAAAAGTTGTAGACAACCACTGACACATTTCAGTCAATTTGTGTGACATGAAGCTAATAAGACTGAGGGTGAACCACCCAGCAGTAAAATAGATATAGTGTGCAATCTGATGTATCGTAGCAGCTAACTTCAAACAGTACCATCCTTGCTAATCCTGCCTGCACATTTAATATAAAACCCCATCAGCACCATCATCTCATGCTGGAAACGCTTTCACCTCACCTTCATTCACAGACTGGCTGAAGGGTGTGTTTGTTTCTCCACAATCATTTCTGTGAAATGATTTTGTTTTATGTCGCCTTTTTTTCCCTCCATGCTCTGTCTCCACATCCTGATGTGCAAGACAAATCTCGCTGCAGGGACAACAGAGTTTATATTAAATCATGTAAAATTGTAAAATACAAGAAAGGGCACATCTCTTCTGTTTGCCTGCACATGAAAAAGTGTTAAAACAAGGACTGTTGTAGACTTTTTCCTGAAGTGAAACACTTTGATCAGGCATCTAATGAGCTTCCGGTGACATGGCTTTGAGAGAGAAAATGCTTTTGTTGCTTGAAGTGTCCGATGATATTAAGAAGTAAGATGCCTCATGATTTTCTAGGATATCAGATAATCTAAGAATGCTCATCTTTTCTAGTCTTTGTCAGGAAAAGAAAATGTTTCTCATGATTATTTACATCTTCAGTATATTATTTCCTATAAATGGAGTTCGTGGACAAAGCACTTTCATCCACACAAGAATGGACACGCATAGCTTAAGACACTTCAGGGGTGGGTACATCTTAAGTAATCCCCCCACCTCCCGCTCGCTCTCGCTCTCACACACGCACACACACATCTGTATCTACTATTTTAGTCATCTTAAGTGCCAAAATGAGTTTTGCAGCCTCTGGGTAGGTGTTGAGACAATCAAACCATGCAGGGATTAAAAAAGATTAATACACAGCGCAGGAAATTAAACTTCAGTGACTTTAACGATATTCATAAGTGGAGCTCACTTATTCACTTCAGGCAGGCGCTTTAATAAGCAAAGAACACAGTAAGGAACCCAAACGCTATCAATCAATCACACTGATATGCAATTTGAGCTGCAATTTGATAAAAAGTGGCAGGCTTCTTCTGGTGTATTAGGCCTACTTTTATTAATAAAGTGCTAAAAATGTGTTCTCTACCTCCCAGCTGTAGAGTAGATTAGATTTGAGTAATTTGGGTTTTCATCATTTTTTATCAGCAAGTAAAGTAGAAACGAATAAATTGCTGATGTGATCAGGATTTATGCAACACAAGTTTTAAACCTGCAAGATTTATTTTGTGGACTTTTGCCTTTGTTAGACAATTGATAGTAGAGCAACAGGAAACATGGTGAAAGCCAGAGGAAGATGAAATGCGAGTAAATTCTTGCAGCAGGACACTTGAAGGTCCAATGTTACAAGAAAAAAAAAAAAACAGATCTAACAGCAAGCCAGAAAATATAAGAGGCAAAACAAGAGCTACAAACTCCAAAAGGTAATTCAGTGACCTAGATATTAAAGCTTTTCTGCCATTCTGTTCTCCCCTGCCTTGTCCAACCTTCATGTTGAGTTAAGGCAAGCATTATGCTGGGAAGACTATTTGTTTAGGTGAGGAGCAGCCACAGAGCTAATATGAGCACAATTTGCTCAGCAGGTCATAGGCGCAGAGTGGAGGAAGTAAATGAGGCAGTTCTGCCCCCTCGGGTGCAGCCCCTGCCTCATACATCACTGGATGTTTTATTCAATACAGCCAGGATGGCAGGTGCCCTGACTGTGGGGGCGCCTGCCCTGCTGTAGGGGCCCATATTACATTCAGCATAGCTGCCTGTCTGTGGGGCTGCCGGGGAGAGAATGACTGGAGCCAGCGAGGAAGATAAATTTTGAGGATGCTTGTAGTCTAATGATAAAACATACTGTGTGCAGCCTTTTCACTGCACAGTCAGCATAATGTGCAGGCTCATTTGTGTGCAGCAGTGTGAGCGATGAAGCTAAATATTGCAGAGCAACCTCAGCAACCCACGAGGCTCAAAGTTCACAGGAGAGGAAACATTCTAAACTTTATCAGCCAGCACTCACATTCAAATTAAACTTCAGTTGCGTTCAAGATAATCTGACTTTTCTGTTTGCATTCAAGGCTGCAGAGGACACATTTATCTGAAGAATCCACAGGACAATGACAAATGGTCTCCAGACCTCAATGCAGCACACAGTAGCACCATGCATGTCGCCAAGCTCACAGTGAAAAGTTTTATCTCTGAGCATTTCCCTTGATATAAGCCTGTCACAATATGCAGGCACGCTATAAAAAGAGATTGCATATCATTAACTCTCCGGGGTGAACAATCACTAATTGCAGCAGTCACTGGTCCCCCTCCCGGCACGCAGTGACGCACGGGGGCGTACAGATGAGAAATTCGCACCTTTTGCTCTGAGCCGCAACTCCTCCAGTGGCACAGACTCCTGCCTGTGTTGCCTGCGGTGTGATACCCTCGACAATACACTTAATTGCTACCCGTACTTGAAAAGACCAATATTACACATCAAAGCAGTTTCTAAAGCCATTCGGGAGCGGCTCTCTAACAAGTCGATTTTACAACACTTCCTTTATTGTGGGTCACGCATGGAAACAAAGGGTTTAAATCGGAGACATCGTTATGTTGGCAGCATCCTGGGAAAAGGGAGCATTTACAAACATTCATTATTTTCTGCTGCTTCTCTATTTACCACCCCAAACGGATTCAGCGAGCCTCTGACAGTAGCTACGATAATGACCCAAACCATTCGGAATCTGCGCAACTTGGAGAAAAATAAAATATATTTACCATAAATTGCTCCGTGGTGCAGACTAGAACTCCATGCAGATTGTAGCATTCACTGAGCAATCTGCCTCATACTTCTGTGGTCCAAATTAAAAAGGATTCATTCTGTTCTCCAAAAAATCCAGCAGCCGCTTCGTTGATGTCGAATGCTGATTAAGTTTATCCTCCTCTTTCGATGGTATGCAAATATACCGGTAACCCTGCGAATTAGATTCCACACTCTAGCCTCTAGCATGCAAAGTTAATAAGCTTTGCCTTTTTTCTCTCGACTCGGCTGCCAATTTTTATCGAGGGCAAAAGCGCAGGTCGGCAATTTCAAGAGCGTCCTCGGAAGGATTGCGCACCAAGTGCGCTTCGGGTTTTCAACGTTTAGCCTCCGGAACAAAGTAAAAGGTCCTGGTTGCTCTTCCTCTCGCTTGTAGATTCCTCCAAATAACAGAAGTGGTGATCGAAAGACTGGATAGATGAACTGCTACGCAGTATTCCCAGATCCACCGCTGTTACGCACGGGATTAAAGTGGTCCGCACGCTCTCTAAAGACGACCTTAGGTGAAATGTATCATGCGATTGTTAGTAATATTATCGAAGCAATATTGTGTGAAGGGACCCCGAAAGAGATCGACGCTGGGCCAAAGCAGCTGCCTGGAATATCCTAAACTGAAGCGATGTAAAATCCCGGTAATCAGGCTCAGCTCCGTCCGTCACTTTCTCCGTGGTGTCGGCAGCCTCTCCGAGATGTCTCGCCTCCCGATTCAGACTCCGATTTCCAGCTGATGTTGTGGAGTAATCTCGATAGCAACGCTCCGAGACACTCTCTTTGGTGTATTAACCAAATCAGAGGTGGTTAGGTCTGAATAAAGCGCTAGCTGCTTCAGGCAGCTCCGCGATGTGGTCCTGCCCTTGTGCCGAGCTGCCGAGACTGACAATAACCCGGAACGCTGCAGACTGTCAGGCTGCTCAGACCGCCCACCGACCAATCACTGTACTGAGGGAATAGAAACATTCCCACGGGTTGGCCAATCATCGTTAATTGAGGACTGTTACCATAGAGATGCTCGGCGTCCAAGCGTCTAAAACCACGTTGTTTATTCCGGAAAAAGAAAAAGAAAACGTCTGATGTAAATTGCCGTGGCAGAATGCAGATTGAGATCTTTAATCACTCGTTTATTCTTATCAGCAGCTAGTTAAAGGTTAAAGGCGCCATCCCTGCATGGGATGACTTGTGCTCTGCAGACGTGCCCCTGAGCAAGACACTGAATCACTTCAATGCTGCTTTGGAACTACTCTGCAGGGAGAAATAAAGTATTATCATGCAACCAGAATGCAATTCAATATGATTAGCATGCAGAATTAATCTGCTGTTTATGAATTGACGACTGTAAATGCTATTTAACTTAATTGGTTTGAAACTCCTATAGGAGAAATATTCCATAAGCCTGGCAATAATCAGTTTATAATATCAAAGTTTGCCTGCTGTGTGAGCAATGTATTGTCCTTTATGAGCTCAGATTTATTAATCTATGCATCACATGCACTTTTTTTTTCTAAACTTATAATATAAAGTCTTTCAACAACTGACCTAAATATATTTCAACGAGACAGTCTTTCTAAAAAGGATGACATATGTGTGACTGTCTACTTAACTTTGCAGCATTCCGTCACTGTCACCTCCAGCTTATATGAGTCACAGAAAACCTTGCAAAACACCTATTTTTATTTATTTATTTGCAAACTTTCATTACAACCGTGGGGAAGTGGAGGTTTACTGTGACAGAGGCCCTTAACATTTCTCTTCTTCTTGCCGGCTGTGTCCGGTGCACACAGACCCCAGAGACACACAAAGGCAGTACAAGCAATCACACATCATGGACTCTCATAATAAGCTGACGCTGGGAAGTGGGTGATGCAGCACTCAGCTTATGCCAGTGCTGATAAGAGCCTGAAAGTATTACCTCGGTCTGGCAGCCCGCTCCAAGAAATCCATCCTGAGCCAGGTCATCAATTCTGCCCTATCTGATTGCTCACCAATCCCTGGCAGCTCCATGTCGCCATCCTGGCTTCTGCCTTTGAAATTCTCTCTATGACTTGCACTTTCATGCTAGTTCTTTCACAGAAAAATAGGTACATACTGTATGTACATCTGGGGTCTTTTGTGTGGTCTTGACAAAAAATAAAACCGTGAAAAGAGTGCCTGGGGAGGTAAAATGATGATGCCTGATTTCCCTTAAATGTATCCCCTGCTATCACCTCTCTCTCTCTCTCTCTCTCTCTGTCATTGCTGCAGTGGACCTAAAGAGCATACATTACAGCCTGTGGAGTTCAATCATATCACCTACGCCGTGCGGTTGCACAGTCAATCAAACAGACGAACAATTAATTGAAAAATACTCAACCAGATCTGCGTTGTGCTCCAGTGAGGCAGGCAGGCAGGCAAATAAGCCATTTGATTAGCTGATAAGCAGATGACTCAACAAACATTCAAGGCATGTTTACTGTGGTTTGATTAGAGTACGCCCAATACGCAGAAGATTGGACACAAATACGTTGTGAAAACACTCAGCTGTTCCAATCCCCAAGGCAGCATGAGGGCACATAAAAACAATGAATTATTTATGGAGGAGACTAGCAAAATATCACAGTGGATAATTTTCTGTGGGCTATATTAAATGCAGTTTTCAAAATAATGTGTCTGAGTCTGTGCATTCCCAATGACAGGATCTAGAGCCTGGAGATTGGATATGAAATCATGTTAGATATTTCCCTGCTAAGAAACCCGGGAGGCTTTCACTAAAACACTGAAACAAGGGTTATTCACATGCTAATTGGACGGCCATCTCTCTTACTAAATATGATCAACTGGGGTGGATTAACGCACAGGTTGGCCTAGGCTGCAGCCTAGGGGCCCCATGTTTGGCCCCAGATTGGCCAGATTATTTAGAATTATTTAAATGTACTTCAGAAGAAGACAAACAAAAAAACTTTACCCCTGTTGGCTCATAAGAAACATTAAAGAAACTCTATCTACTCTAACTACTCAATCAGCTGACCTTATGAACCTGGACCCATGATGTGACCAGGTTCACAAGGTCAATTTGGTTTTCAAAAAAATATAACAAATATTAAATGACTTTTGGGAAAGCATCACTGGAATATACACCTGAATAGAAATATTTGTGATTTCCACTTGAATTTATGACCTGTGAAGTGGAGAGCATTAGGGTCTGTTGTTATAACAAGTTCTTAGGTATTTTACTTATTCACAACTTTATGATGCATGTGTGTCCCCATATTTAATTACACTTCAGGCATATTGGGCTTCAAAGAATTAAAAGAGCAGACTATACAGAACAGAGCTGCATGCTGTTTTGTAGGTGTTCATAAGCTTGCTCCTATTTTGGCTGTTCAGAGTGATATGGGATTGATTGTGAAATGATAAGTGTTTGCTTAATATGTCAGAATACAGGATCAATAAGAAGCTCTTTGGAGTAAATCACATAATGTTCCATGAGCTGCAGAACTTCATGATGTTTTTGAGGAAGCTGAATTAGAATCCAGTATATCTATAGTAATAATTTATCATGTAGCATGAACACAATTGGAAGAAAGTTACTTGCTAGATTGGAAGAAAAATGGCCGAAACCAAAATTATGAACGTACTGTATATTCAAATCAAGCACAGTTATGGCACTGAATCTTACGTTGTAGCTTATCAAGGAGTCAAAGGTCTTTAGTTGCACAGTTAGGAACAGTAATCCTTCCTTTGGCCCCTGATATTTGTAGATTTAAAAACATTCAGGAGGTATGAGAGTTAGGAGATGTTACAAATGAATGATATTTTCTTTTGTAGTGCCCATACTATGATGAGTTATGAACTTCTATTATAAATGAAATGTCTGTTCAAAATATCAACATGTTTTGGTGCTTGGATGATGACAAAATGGGATGGCTATTTAATTTCACTGCTTGTTGGCTACTTTTGTTTCTCAAGCTTGGAAAAAAACATCAGGATGGTTTATTTGTCTATGATTTATTCGGCTACTCTGGTTTCTGGTTTTGTGTTTTCTTTATTTTCTAAATAACGGTGTCTTGTAAGCCTGCTTTGGCTGGGCATAATATTTATGCATGACACAATAATAATCAAATGAAATCAATACGTCACTACTGGACAGAATAGCTGTATAATGAAAATATGATCACGGAGACCAAAAAATAAAGAATTAAAAGAACTGAAAGAACACCATGACCAAGACCTACTAAAGAAAATCCCCTTTAGTCTAGATTAAAGGCTGTCTCAATGTGTGTGTGTGTGTGTGTGTGTGTGTGTGTGTGTGTGTGTGTGTGTGTGTGTGTGTGTGTGTTTGCCAGTGCTCCCAGAGTGTGTATGTGTGGGTTGTCAAATATTCCCAGCATACTTTTACATATGGTACTAAATTACTTTTTCTGGTAATATTAAAGCATGATGAATAAGGGTGGGCCCCATACAAAGAGTAGCCAAGGGCCCCTGACCACCTCAAACCGCCACCACACACAATAATATCTTGATGTACACCATTGAGTATGTAGTACATAGTATACGACTTTGGACGAAGCCCTGATTCACTTCATTGTCTCCGCCGCCGCCTCTCTGCTCTACTGTTTGCTTCGCTCCGTGTATATGTGTGTGTGTGTGTGTGTGTGTGTGTGTGTGTGTGTGTGTGTGTGTGTGTGTGTGTTGTGTGTGCATGTTCATGTGTGTGCGTATTTGAAGGAGCTCAGCGCTGATACAGAGAGCAGAGGAGATGCACGCTGCTATGCAATAATAAATTACACCAAAATGTTAAAAAGTACCGATAAAAGAATCAAAGTATCAGAGTAATCAATACTCTGGTCTTTTACCAGGTTTTGGTAACCATCCCTAGTCACAGTTTTATAATAATAACTTGTCAAAAAGAAGGCCATGCCGAGGTTTTATTCTGAGCCGAGGGTGTCATGATGCTGTGTAATATTTGAATGTTCAAACAAATGACTGACAGCTCATAAAAGTAACTTTAGACAGATTTAATCCTAAAACCGATATCCAACCAGGATTTAGATTCTCACATTCTACACAGACTGAATGAATGACGAAATAAAACAGCATTATGCTATCAGTATGGCAGTATAGTGCTTTAGATAGTTCTATTGGTATTTGTACTTGAGTAAAGGTAGCTACAATGGTAATGGTATTTTATCAGTGGTTAAATGATTTGAAAACTACTGACTGACTGATGCTGTGGTTCTGAACATAAATGTCGAAGTCAACTGTTGCAGCACAAAATCCTTGACCGACTTGACAAACTAAATAAGTTGCAAAACAGTGGAGGGTGTCTTTTACCTTGAGTCTGACATATTTACTGAAATGGCTAATCATGGCTGCCGGATGTTTAAAGCATTCATGGGCAAGATGAAAGTTTGTAGCACACCACTATAATCACCTAGGTCAGATATCGATACCTCATCTTCCTGCCAACTTCTGCCATTTGGACAGTCCCACAAATCAGAACACCTCTATAACTGACAGACAACAACATGGCGGCAAGACCAGTGATGACGAGTGCCAATCAGAAACCCTGAAGAAGGTCTCAAGAGGATCAAAGGACTGCTTTGTAGCTACAACAACTAAACTTGCCCAGGAAATAATTAGGAAATTAATTAGGGAAGAGCTAAGTGAAATCACAAGACCTCTTCGGGATGATATACCGAGGAATCTGACACCTCCAAGGAGACAGCAAATATTGCAGCTGATGTTGCTGAGTCAATGAATGAAGAGGTTAAGGGTCTGGAAAGGAAACATGCTGCAAGTACCAGCCCAGAATACAACGAAAACAGAAAACTGACCTTGAAAGGAGTGGCAATAAAGATAAAGACCTTTTTTGCTGCACAGTTTGCCAAACTGTCAATACGTCAAATTGCAACTGAGCTAAAGGAAAAAATCTGCCCAACACCAGACGCCAGAGTGTCAGAGGCAATTCAGTCCTTCATTAGTGATGTTGACTCTGCTTCTGCCACAAGAAGATGGAAAACAACAAGGTGTGCTAGATAGATTTAAACACATTATCATCGGGAAAGACCTGGTATTCACCACGGCACTTTGTAATCTCTTCTACTATCACATCATAGAGGGTATGATACCTGACACTGTCCCACAATCAACCACAAGGTCAGTAAATGTTTTGCCAACATGTGAAAGAATATATGGTCAAATACACTGAAAAGTCTGGTGTTTCAGCGGCTGTCTGCTGAGGTGGTGGTTGGCTGCTCATGCTGGCATTCGCAGTGGCCGGGTCACAGAGGCTTTGAAGAACACTGAGTCAGTACCAATACCCTCTGTAGCTAAGCAGCCAACAGCACAGACAGAAAAAAATCAAAGTGTCTGTCAGTGTAATTGTGAAGAAGCTTGTTTTTCAGATCTTCTACAAACTAAAGGTGAACTGCAAAATTGTAAACCCAGAGACCATCATTAAGCACCTGTTCGAGGGGGAGTAGAGGGAGGAGTAGCTATTGATATCACCCCAGAAATAGTAAATATCATTGACAAGGCCATCCACAAGACCTGTGCATGAAGTGGGGCTCTGCAACAACCATGCTGGTTTCAATGATTCTAAACCAACCACCATTTGATAACTACATTGTCTCTACTTTCAAAGACCACCTGAAGACACCACCAAAGTGGGTTGAGCCATCTGCAGGATCTTAACCTACGTGAGTAGGTCAAGGTTATTTAGGTGGTAATGTAATATTCATTTTGATAGAGAAAATCGGGTCCCCATATTCTCCTTCAGAATAAATGTAATAGAGTTGCCTGCCTCCCATCCCTGTTACTTCCTGCTCCACTGGCCTCCATAGAACCGAGACCAGTCTCTGTAGGACCAGTGAATGGCCTCCATAGAACCGAGACCAGTCTCTGTAGTGCATAGGCCAGAGTCTGGCCGGTTTTGTCCCACTGTACTTAAAACCATCAACAATTTGTAATAACTAATTAAATCAATAAGAGTGACCAATACAAATATTTTAAAAGTAACTTTCTGCTTAGCAACCTAATAATTTGCTGTCAGAGCTGTAAAAATCAAGCACAAGCTGAAGTTCTGCTGATTCAGTTGTTTGTTGTTGTGTCCTTGTAGTAAAAATGAAAAATTGCCTGTCCTAACATTTAAATTGTAGTCATGAAATAGTAAATATCTTAGTTAAGTTTTGGTTGGCTAAGCTGAGATACAGTATGCTGGAATAATTGATTGCTTCACTCAATTCATTTTTACATAGCCACCAATGATGATTTAATATGTGAGTTTTCAAAGCAACAATTACAGGGCTCCGAGATACGTGAAACATCTTGTGTTTTGTTTTTCACTCCTCACCATCAGTGTGACATCTCTGCATACACTGTCTTATGTGAGTTTTCAAAGCAACATAGTATACCTGCAGTGACGTAAGAGACCTAACAGAACTGCATCATTCAAAAAACTGCTTAGTTATTTATGGAGTGAAATCTGTACATTCAAAGCTCAATGAAGCACCCTTCTTTAAGGTAGGGTGAACAAGTGTCCCACTTCACAAGGGACTGCACATTTTTATCCCTTGTCCCACATCCCACATATTGAGACAATGTCCCACTTTTCATTGGCTCTAGTTTTCAAAAGTCAAACTACTGCAGGACAGACGCTTTTCTAAAACATGGCTTTGGGGCGGCAGTATCTCAGTCTGTAAGGATTTGGGTTAGGACGCGGAGGATGCCGGTTCAAGTCCCCCATGGACCAAGACCAACTGGTTGCTGGAGAGGCCAGTTTACTTCTTGGGCACTGCCGAGGTGCCCCTGAGCAAGGCACCGAACCCCCAACTACTCTGGGCGCTTGTCAGGAGCAGCCCCCTCACTCTGACATCTCTCCATTGACGCATGTAGATGTACTGTGTGAACATTGTGGGACTAATAAAGGAATATCTTCTTCTTCTTCTTCTTCTTATCCAGTGGTTGTGAAGAAAGTGTCATCACGGGACTGAGATCTTTCACAATCTTTGCTATACTATGATCAACAGAGAAAATTACGAGTCACCCCAAAGTCATAAACTGTGCAGATTTAGGCAGATTATGATGGAAACTACCACAAAGAAAAGGAAGAGCAGCAACAACCAAGACTGTGAAACTACTTATGAGTATTTATATGCTGGTGGAAGGTGATTCTCCAAATTATTTGTGAAATTTGCCAGTTACTTTTCAATTTCACACATGGGGAATACGACACGGAGCAGCACAGGTCATGTGAGTCTAACGAAATGCGCTGAAGAGAAGAGAAGTTCTAATGTCTTTAAATAAAGACTAAACGTAACCGATATTACTGTTTCCTCTCTCCAGGTTCTCCTTGTGCTTCTCATGATACCTACTGTACTTTTATTTCAATGCTGTATAACCGTCTTCTCGTTCTCTCCTCCTCCCACTGCTTTTGCCACCTTTCTTTCAGCTTATGCTCTGTTGTGTCTTCATTTCCGTTTTGCTAAAGGGTACTGTGATGTCAATCTAATTTGGTTTTGTGGCTTCGTTTGACACTTCAACTAATTAATTTCCTTTAATTCCTGTGCTGGTATCTATCAAAATGTTATATCTAATCCCATCATTTGAATTCTATATAAGCTATGCTGTACGTCCTCTTTACCCGCCGAATGTTTGTTTGGAAATGATTTCAATATTTTAGTTACAAAATCAACACTCAAGAAATGTTATTTTTACTTGATACTATTTTTGACCGTTTTTATATATTATGTACATACTTGACTTGGGATTTTTTTGTTATCTTATTTACATTGCTATTGATGTTATTTGTTATTATCTAAGTCACACTTGATCATATTACATTATTATAATAGCACTACTCCATTTGGAGTCAAAGGTATGTCATTTAGTTGTGTTGCATATTACTGGGTAAGATAAGATAAGATAATAAGATTTGGTGGATGTGGGCCACATCTATCCAATCAGCTGACCTTATGAACCTGGCCGCATGATGTGACCAGGTTCATAAGATTAATTTGGTTTTCAAATAGTATGTCACTACTGGACAGAATACCAGTAAAATGAAAATTTGATCACAGAGCACAAAAACGAAAAGCACAACAGCTGAAAGAACACCATGACCAAGATCTACAAAGGAAAATCCCTTTCAGTTTAGATTAAAGGCTGTCTGAATGTGTGTGTATATGCCAGTGCTCCCCGAGTGTGTACATGTGGGCCGTGTAATATTCCTAGTATACTTTTACACATGGCACTAAAATAGTTTTTCTGGTAATGTTACCTTAATCCACCTCATCATCAAAGGATATTTGCTTTGTCTCAGGTATTAGCTGTGGTTCAAAATGAAAGACCTCGCTATTAAGGAAAGCCTTTGGCATGCCTCATCTGAAAGAGGGTTCACAATACCAATAAATGCAGGTTCAGCTTCACTAAAAAACACTGCAGCTTCTGTTAGAATTGGGCATCTCATAAATAAAGCTCTTATACGCCCCCATCCAGCTGCTAACATTAGTGTCTGTTTCCAAGCTGAAAGCCTTACGCTGCTACAATTTGTTCCTGAAAGTGAACTCAGTTTAATTGAGCAAAGTTCAAATCTCCACAAACAGCAAAGTAACGGAAAAAAAAAAATCGATGGCAGCAGAGGCATGGAAAAAAGAGATAGCATTGATTTATCTGCCATTGATTCGCAGGGATCGCTGCATTGTGCCCTCTGGGCGAAATGTACGCTGTCTGCCAACTGATGGGGATGAATCTGAAAAGGTGTCAAGTGGTTAGAGGACACAGAGGTGGAGGATGAGATCGGGGGCAGCCAGGGGTGGCAGGGGAGGAAGAGTATACTGGAGAGGGAGCAAGGGCATGAAGTATCAAACAGCAAGAAGGTGGTAGACGAAAAAGGCTTGATAAGAGGGGGATAATGTTGCGAGGATGAATCCACCGCTATGCAGGGTTGAGTCTTTATAGTGTCGCATTAAATGTCTTTAACAGATGCGAGAAGAGATCAACATGAAAGCAGAGAGCTGGGCAAAGAGGCCTGAAGCTAAAACCATCATATAAACCAAGACACCAGTTGAAGACCTCTCTGTTCCATTGACAGTACCAGCTTCTTAAATGAATACAGCTGACCCCTATTTTGACTGTTATAAACACAACAGCAACTTCACTATATTCAGTATGAAATCAAAGGCTGTTCGCTCCAATGATACTGTATGACTAAGCATATATCAAATCTTGCTGTTGCAAGTGCTTGACAAGACAAGCATCTTTTGCAATATTTTAAGTCTCAGCAATTGGCAAATAGATGTTTCCCCAGTGACTTTGTACTGACAGCCAAATGTTGTTGAGATGAAGGGAAGCCAGGACAGAGATCAGAGGCCAGAGCAGACACGCAGACCCAGACAGAGAAGTGTTACTCCTGAACTTTGGTATCTTTGCAACACCCCTCTGTGGGCTGTTGGCAATCTCATGTCAACAATGAAACTGAAGATGAAGTATGTGTTTGCTATTGCGGCCCCTTGCTTGTGGAGCAACCTTAAGAAAAGAGGTTGGTATTTTAGAAAACCCACATTTTTTCCTACAGCCTTGCTATTAGCAAGATGGTGATATTTCACCCCATTTTTTAAACGTTTGGCCTAATTTTTCCTTGTTTGATTTAATTTCTTCAAGTTCTCTATAGTAATGTTTGTGTTGTGGTGCAATACAAATGTAGTCGACTTGACAGGAAGTCTGCCGCTTGTTTATATATAAAAAGAACAAGGTGTTCCTGAACACTTATTGTTGAGAGTGATTCTCTGTGAAGTGCTTTGTAACCTTGTTTTTTATTCAAGGTGCTGTTTAAGTGAAGCTGACTTGACTTGACACAAAGGCCCTGTTCAGACCTGGTATTAACATGGATCTTCAGTGATCAACTCACAAGTGGACAGCTCAGGTGTGAACGCACTCAAGACGCACTGAGGACGCATTGGATCTTTCAGACCACATTTAGAGGTGGTCTGGGCCACATATGGCCACATTCATTTAGCAGTATGTATGCAAATGTGTCCTGGGCCACGTTAAGGACCACCTACTCAAGTGACGTCATCCTGGGATCCACGGTCTCTGCCCTCCTCATGTGAATACACACACAGACATGAGCGCTCGTCAGCATGGAAATGGTCTGTGTGCTCTACTGCATTCTGTCGGTAATATCTAAAATATGCAGTATCTTATCTATAGGCTACATATCTACAGACTATGAGACTAGGCAAACAAAGTGCGTTGTTATCATATTGTGGGAGATGTGTCAGTGCTTTTGTTCCGCTGCGTTACATGGAGCTAATACCCATCTGCTCTCATTCCTGGCTCTCTGAAGCTCTGTAATCTGGCCCTGGGGACCGCCGGTGCAATTACTTTTTACATTGTTCTTAATAAAATGTTCCCAAATTCTCAAATGTGTAGGATATTACTACTGACATTCATGTAACATGATGTCACAATATCTGCTGTGTTAGCCATGTGTTTACTATGTATTTATTTGCATATGGAGCAAGGAAATGAGATCAGATCACAGGTGGCAACTCAAAACGCATGTGGAGACGCATTCTAATGCCAGGTGTGAACAGACATACTTAAAGCTGTCCACTTGTGTTCCAGTCTCTCAGGACGCATGTAAATACCAGGTCTGAACAGGGTCAAAAACTGTCATTTGTTTATGTCACAGAAGGCTGTTTTCTTGAACAGTGTTTAGGGTTCAACCCTTGAAAGCATCTTGTTTCCTGTGTGTGACCAGTCAAGAGATGTGTTCATGAGACACCACCCGGAGCCTCAACGTACACACAGGAAGCTGTTAGCAGACGGGCTGAGTTGAGGTTATGTGGTGCTCTCTATATTTGGGATGATATATCTGGGTGTGCCTTTCAGTGCTAACTGTTATTGCTAATCACATGTGGCCCAAATTTCTTAAAAAAAAACAACAACAGTATCAAATTACTGCAACAGCACTGTGAAAAGTAGAAATTACATAACATCATCACATATCGCCATTAAACAGAAGCATAAAGGTGCTGAAGGTGTGTATGTGTGTTTTTGGGAGGGGGGGTCAGGCACAGTGTGACCTCTGTCACACCTGGACCTGTTAAATCTCATGGCAGCTCTTCCTCCTCATAAAAACTGAAGACACACTAAGGAGACACCCAAACCATTTGAATTTGCTACATCTAAATGCAGGAAGTTATGTTCCAGTAATTGGAAAGCTTTGAAGCACTAGTTCTCACATCTAGCTGTCATTACCCGGTAAGAAAATAAAACACTTTTTAACACCTTTTCTGGTGTTTGTCAGCACCTTGATGGTAGCTACAGCTCCCAGCATCATATGAAAAAATACACAGATATTCCCCTGTTTATCAAGAGATGTAAATGTGCTAAATACAAATATGTTACACCAAGTTAAAGTATTTGCATGATAATATGAATCCTACAAAACCTGAAGTGCAAAATGTTAATAACTTAATTGATGCTGTGACTCTCACACTCGTTGTGTATTTATGCTGTTGTTTTTCCTCTTGACAGCAGCTGGTTATGTCAGGTCTGCCAAGAACACAGCTACTCTTCCTGTTGTTTAAGAGCTTCATGTGTTGTATACAATACAAAGCAGAGTCAGCTCAGCACTGGTGTCTGTGACAGGTGAGGGGCCACTGAACACACTTTGTTTTAGTTAAGACCTACTTAAATAAAAATGCACCCAAGGGAACAGCTAACACACAAGCATTCACATATAATCAATATGTGTGTAAAACACAAGTACAACATAAAAGAAAGTCCATTTTAAATCACAGATTTCCACCCATGCTCTGGACTCACATTCCCCATCTGTGTAGTGAAGAAAGATTGTGATGATCTCTGCTCTAATTAGGTATCTTAATCCTATGAAAAAATGTGCCTGTAATTTAATAAAAGTTGTTATCTTATGTGTCCCAGTTCCCGGTTGTTTACTGGGTTTAATGCATATTCTGGAAAAGTGACACAATTGCTCTAAAAATATTGAATTCTTTATTTTTTGTGTGGTGTTGAAGGATACTATTGCCCCACAATGCATTGCAAAACAATTCGACACAGCTGGAGAAAAATAAAACAAAGACAGCTGTCTTGCTTAGCTTAGATAAAACTGAAAACAGCTAGCCTGGCTCTGTCCAGTGATACCAAAACCTGCCTCCACGGTTTGATGCTTGTAATTCACATATTGCTTTTGTTTGTTTAATCCATCAACACTTCAGTGTAAACATGCAATTTGATTTTCAGCCCATTCTCATTCCCAGGGCATAAATACTGCGCTTTTTCCACCCCTTGGATGTGATACTGAACACAAGCACCCAAACCTGACCTGACCTGCAAACTACCACTTTTTGCATTATAGTAGCACAGTAAACGTCAGGACATAGGACAGAGACATGGACAGAGAAAGCAGGTAGCTCACTCTGTGTGTGTGTGTGTGTGTGTGTGTGTGTGCGTGTGCGTGTGTGTGGTGTGTGTGTGGTGTGTGTGTGTGTGTGTGTGTGTGTGTGTGTGTGTGCGCGCGCGCATGCAAGATCTGACAGAAATATTTGAAATGACCAGAACCTCATGACAGACATTATGTAGTGGTGGAATGGAATGTGTTAAAATGGTGCCACCACCATGGCTTTGTCACTCTTGGACCTACCTGCCCAAACCCAAGATATTTTCTAATAAGTTTGACCAAACCCACCTGACTTAGGGATCAATTGTTCTTTCTTTCTTTTGTTTACTGTGACCAAAAAGTGCCACCAAGGGGTCCTGAAAAAGAATAGGTTGGGAAGAGAACTTGTTGGTTTTAAGAGTATTATGTGCCAGGCTACTTTTGGCAGGGGCAGTAGCTTTCTGGAATTCTTCCTGGTTAGAAGTTGGTTTTGTATGATTTAAACAAACAAGATATAACATGTTAATTAATTTAATACTGGTAGGCTGTTTCCTGCTACGCTAAGCTAGAAAGAAAGAAAGAAAGAAAGATATTTTTTATTAGTCCCACAGTGGGGAAATCAGTTTTCACTCTGTTGTTCACACAGTAATATACATGCGTAATGGAGAGATGTCAGAGTGAGGGGGCTGCTCCTGACAAGCGCCCAGAGCAGTTGGGGGTTTGGTGCCTTGCTCAGGGGCACCTCGGCAGTGCCCAAGAGGTAAACTGGCACCTCTCCAGCAACCAGTTGCTCTTGGTCCATGGGGGACTTGAACCGGTGACCTCCGCGTCCTAACCCAAGTCCTCGTTAGTATAGTGGACAGTATCTCCGCCTGTCACGCGGAAGACCGGGGTTCGATTCCCCGATGGGGAGAAAAATTATGGGGGCGGCAGTAGCTCAGTCCGTAAGGACTTGGGTTAGGATGCGGAGGACCCGGGTTCAAATCCCCCATGGACCAAGACCAACTGGTTGCTGGAGAGGTGCCAGTTTACCTCTTGGGCACTGCCGAGGTGCCCCTGAGCAAGGCACCAAACCCCCAACTGCTCTGGGCGCTTGTCAGGAGCAGCCCCCTCACTCTGACGTCTCTCCATTGACGCATGTATATGTACTGTGTGAACAACAGAGTGTAAAACTGAATTTCCCCACTGTGGGACTAATAAAGGAATATCTTTCTTTCTTTCTTTCTTACGAACTGAGCTACTGCCGCCCCCAAGCTAAGCAAGAAACCGAGTAAGCATATTTCAGTAGCAGAATTCAAAACAACCGCCTCATACCAGGTACACACTACATAAGAATTGAGCTGTTTTTTGGCCTGATTTCCCCCTCCCGGTGATTGTCAGCAAAGTCCCAATATTTTGATGACTGTAAAGATTATCTTTCCACGTTTTCCTGCAGTGGGAGGTATGTTAAGGGTATATTTACATCCTCCAATCGTCTCTGATGTCCATCGTTGCCGCATTGATTTCAAATCATAAATATTGAACATGTTTAATATTTACAATATGAAATCAAATATCCTCTTGTGTGTGAGGACAGCTGATGATGCAGTAATATGGAAAGAAAGACAGCTGATGGAAGTGGAGGGACAACAACCACCACTATCATAGCATTCATGGCTAATTCATCAGCTAATCTGAAACGTGAAGCATACAGTAGTAAGATAGACCACAGAGGCAACATGTGGCAACAACACACATGTTTATTTAATGTCTGTTTGTTTAATATCTCCATAACTCCATTCATCCATCCTTCATGAATTTTCAGTACAAAGTAATGCAAAAACTAACACCGCTAATTCTTCTTGCCTGTCGTCCGCCATGTTAGTTTACACTCAATTCATGTTTGGTCGCCAGAGACGTTGCGAGATTACCGGTTTAGAGAGCTGGGACTCTTGTTGTTCATAACTGGAACCTGTTATGGTTCCAGTTATGGAACCATAACTAGGTTCACATAAAAAACGCAACACACGAGTGTGTTGTGTGCTTTATTGGCCAAATCGTTGCTCACCACACACTATAGGAACAAAACCGTTAGATTTAACAGAAAACGTTATGTGTGGGGTCATGTGGGGTTGTGTGTGTTATGTGTGATTTGAAAAATCTTTTATTGTGGGCCAGCCTTTAGCTGCAGTCACTCATTTGCATTATGGATAAAACATATCAGAAAATTCAGGATTTTGTCATCCCTGTTGCCAGTTACTGTGTTCTGAATTCCCCGTGTTGCATTTTGAATTGCTTAGGCTTGTTCATTTCAAGTTGTGAGGCAGCTGGTTGAACACTTTCCATGTCTCTCCATCTCAGTCAGTCAGGCTCCAGTGGACAGAGGGACCATCATCCTCTGCTTTGCGCAGTGCTCAGCTCTGCCCAATTTTGCACCTCCGTTCGCAAGTGATAGAGCACTATCAGTTCTGACAGCTCCCCAGAGCCACTGGGATTTGAGTGCTCCCTCCTTTCACCAACCCTGCACCCCCAAAACACACACACACACACACACACACACACACACACACACACACACACACACACACACACACACACACACACACACACACTCACCTCTTATACTGTCTGTCTCTTAAAAGGACGAGGGCTAGAAATGAAAGGCGGAACAAAAGCTGTCAAAGTAAAGAAAGAAGCAGAGAGTGAGGATATCTGTAGGGATGCTAAGGACAAAGGGATACTTTGTCCCTAGTTTCATTATTGGCTTGTGTTTAATTTGAAACAGACAGCTAATCACATTAGAGACAACCTCTCCACAACACTCGAGCACCGCTGTCTCCTGGAAGCAATCACCACGCTGAAACTGTCTCATCGGATTCTCGGTCCAATTACTTAACTCCGCACAAATTGTCCTCGATGCGTCTGAATTGTGAAGCTGAAATGATTACAAAGACATTTATACTATAAATTGAGAATATTTAACTACAGGAGGCATAAACACAATGACAATGATGACAATCATAATAATAATATAATGACCACAATGATGTTAAACTGTCCTAGCTTGTTATTTTAGCCTTTATGTATGCATTTGCCGTTTTTGCAGGATTTTTTTGTTGCTGGAAAAAGAAATTTTAAAAAGATGTTCCGTAAATCTGTAATTGTTGCTTTATGCAAGAAGAAATAACAAGTACGGTCTTGCTCTTACAAATACCAAGTTGAGTTTATAAACTGTCAAGCACAGCTAAGCTTAATTATATATACAGTATACTCAGGGGTTTGCTGCTGCATCAGAACATGATTTATGCTTGCAGCATCTGTGAGGGTTGCGAGGGTCCGCACAGCCAAAGAGACATCAAACTATCAGACACGGTCCTTTGCGGGGGTTTCACGCTGCAGTTTTTCGCCTGTGCACGTCCAAATTTTTCCAACTACGCCGACACAGATGGGCAGCGAAAATGAAGAACTCTGAAGAGGTTTGAGAACATCAGTTTGCCGCGAGATGAAACCCACACAGAGCATAAAAGATCTAAATGTTTCCTCGCCACAATGTCACGTCAGCTCATGTCTGTGCAGTGGTCTTTGAGGAGAGAACAACCGAGCCGTTAGCCTACTTGGTCTGGTATGACCACTAGCTTAAGCTAGCTAATGTTAACTAATATTACCAAAGTTAAGATAGATTGTAGGAGCCAAACTGTGCATTTATCCTGTATTGTTTATTATTTGTTTGGGCTGCACATGTTCTTTTGGTTTGTAGCGTTTCCGGTGATAAGCACAGGGGTGTGGTGTTCACTAACTGTGCACAATTCAGACAAAGCCGGAGAGTTAGGCTCACGTAACATCACATCACATTATCGACTTTAGTTATTCCAGATTATTCTTTTCAGTTAAATAAACAACATCAGCGCATCTGGACTTATGGATTTCTAGGAACAGGTCACACAAAAGAGCCTACTTAGCCTCTTAGGGGCTTTTGACTGACTGTAGTCACTACGTAGATATTGTTGTGTAACTGGCATTACTGAGTCAGTGCTTGAATTTTCTTTACTTGTGCTACCGTTAATCTATGTTTTCGCATTTACTGTAATAATATTGCCATTTGTGGCCAGAGTGGCTGCTTTACAGCAAAGGTTACATATAGTTTTAGTTTTAGTTTTATATTTTATGATGAGAACACTTTTTTTTTTTGTTGGGGGGGTGGGGGGGGCAGTGAAAACACAACAGTGCAATATCAGCTTTTAAGTTGATGTGACAAACCTTTGTGCTTTATTGGCCTCTTTACACACATTCAGCAGATACGACATTAGCCATAATTTGGAGTCATGTTTCTAGCCACCACTCACTCTCTTTTAGCTCTGTTTTGGTCACAGACTTCTGAGGGAAAAATCTGGCTCATTAGGAACTAAATGCTCCATTACATTCACTATAGCTAGTCACTAAATTTGTCTATTTACCGTTTGGTGCTGAGCAAGAAGCATGCAGTGTTTTTTTCTGTGAGAGTGAACCAAAACATTAGGCCTACAGAAACAAAATCAAAATAATGGGCTGTGGCTCTGTGGGTTCATTGCTATAAGTGACCCCTTTCACATACAAGTAGTTGTGTGATCCATTGGTAATATCACACTTTCAGTCAAAAATCAGCTGACAAAGAAGACATGGTAGAAAATAATGGGTTTAACATCACCATGAGTGAGAGAGCAGGTTAAAAGTCTGTGTTGGAAGCTGGTTAACAATCCCAGCAGGACATCTTAGCTCAAAGCACAAAGAATGATTGAGATCAGAGAAAAATCTAAAACTGACGTGCTGGAGGCCGAGAGCCGGAGCAGGATAGAAACATCACATGGGAAGAGAAACCAGCTGAAATAAGCAGCATGCAATTAGGCGGAGTTAGAGGTTGCTTTGTAAAAAAATTAAATAGTCCATTTCCCATTCCACTATGACATAATTGACTCTTGGAGTGATTTGTATGTGTTCAGCTAAAATTTCTCTGTAAGAAACTGGATCCAAGAGCAACCCTCAGAAATCCAGGTGTTCATTTACATGTCCGTCTGCCGTTTCCATGTCTGCACGTCAGCTTCTGGTTAAAAGGTGCACAGACATCAAGCTAGATGTGGGATTGACCTCTGTCTGGCACCACATGCTCTTCTTTCTCCAGCTGTTCTGTCTCCACTACGCTTCAGTTCCTTCACAGATTTTTATTCTACACCCACCTGACTCATTTCTATCTTTCTCCACAACTGCTTCTAACCTTTGACTCCCCCTACCACTCTTAATCCCTTTTTTGTTTCAAGGAAGGATCTTGACTGCATTATTCAATATTCATATTTCCATCTTCATAATTCCTCTTCACTCAACTCTGACCTCAAAAAAAGACGCCTTTCTTTTGCTTGGTGAATTATTATCCCATCTTCTGTGAGACCTTGCCAATCTATTAATCTAACTTGCCATTTACTGTCTTTTCTCTCCAGCTCTGTTAAAGGTTGGCTGCCTCTCCTCTCGCTCTATCTGTCAGTCAGTCTTTGTGTGCAAATCCCACGTCTTTCTCCCCCAGACTGAATTATTCAATTTAGATGCCATTTGTTTCACAGTTGGCAATAGTGACTGTGCACACTCTCCTCTATATAAACCATGCTTCTAATCGCCAACTGCATGCACCCCTTCGCCCCTTTCACTGTTAATATTCTCTCGCAATGCAACCCCATTTTCTATTTCACATTCATTTTATGTCCTTTCCTCTAAATTAGTTGCATACAGTATATGTGTGAAGAGGGTTTCAGGAGCTGTTCTCTCCAGGGACAACTCTCTGTTTCACACATGGAAATCAATTTGTCGAGACGAGCGTTTCACAAAGAGGTGCCATTAGGATTCACTATATCAGCGGGGAAGGGGTTGAGGTGTCTGCACCGAAGACCTTACTCCATTTAAGTCAGTTTCCTCCAAAGGGACCACACCCAGCTGACTACCAAAAAAAGTTTTCTTTAAGATGATCAGAAAGATGTAAATTGACAATGACTGTCAAAAGCTTTACTTTAATTGCTTTTCACAAAACATTAAAACAACAAAACTGGCAGTACACATGTCCATACATAATGGCCATATGTACATAATGGGGTGGCTTACTGTATTTGAATTTGTGGCTGTTTCAACATTTGATGTTTCAAAAAAATGTACAGTATATACATGTCATAAAACATGTTCCTGTCCTTGATTATGAATGGCTGAGCTGCATTCAATCCTGTTGTAAAATACATAAAGGCATAAAACACAAAGCTGTGACAGTATTACTATATTACCACTGCAACAGTTAGTCACCTGCTTGTTTCAAAAGGTCAGATTTTATTGTAAATTTTGATTTACTGGGTGGGCTTAGCATGGATTACTGGTTAACTGGGAGAGATGGACAGGATAGAGGAAGATAAAAAAGAAAGGAGACAAGTTGAAATCACTGAGAAAGAAATTGAGGAGCTGGAAAAGTCAAGAAAAAAAGCTTGGATCATTAAACAGATCATGTGGTCTGTTTGCTGTTTTCAGACCTGATTATCTGCCTGGACGGGAACGCTCAAGAGTACGCTATACTGTAATTTGACAAATGCACACACAAAAAAAAAAAACATAAAGATGCCGGTGTTGTGCCAACTGTTTCCCAGTCAAACCAAACTGTACCAACCCTCATCCCTAACCCTAACCACCAAGGGGGTTGCTATCATTTTAACAGGAAGGAAATGCTATTTGATGGGGGAACAAACTTCAGCATAACACCTGTTGGCGACAGGAGAGAGAGCCTAGGGGAATGTATGTTAGCCAGTGAGAAACACCTGTCACTGCCGCCCAGTCCACCGGCCTTTTCTCTCCGTCCAAAGCGGACAGACTACACCAACAATCTATGGTAAGTTAACAATTTAACTTTAGCTAGCTTTATTCGTAGCCTATACAGCTGGCAACTAAACAACAGCTAAGGGAAAGTGAGCATCATAGTTGGTGATGTGGTTAGAATGTAATTGCAACCTGATGAGAGTGTTAGGTAAAATACTACTTCTTTAGCTCCACATTGCCGTGGATTTGTAAAACCTCTAACACTGTTACAATCTACGTCAACCACTGCTTGCAAAGTACCACTGTACAAAAACTTTCTGATGCTGGCCTAGAGCCAGAAATCATCACATCAGTGACAAGACATAAACGTGAAATGTCCCTTTAATCTTATTGGCTACCAAACCTGCAGTGAGCGAAGACGATGGAGCTTTTTGATGAATGTCGTTGCTTCTGCCACTGCGCAATTAAAACACACCTGTCCAGAGACAAACACCCCTGTACCAGCAAAGACGAGTGCTAACATGATTGAACACTGCTTCAACAAGTGTGCAATTATTGGCAATATCCAGATTAATGTTAATCACTCAAATCTTTAAGCATACAACACATTCTCACTCCCAACTCATCAAATACCACCATTTGGTCAGTACCCCTCGGTATCATCGACCGACACATGGGGTACCCCTTTTGTGTTACCTTTGGATGGGTCAGGAACGGTGTGTCAATATATGCTCATGCATAGTGCCCTTTCAAAATAAACCTCTGTTTTCACAGAAAGCTAGGCAACACAACCACTTAGGGTTAGGAAATGATTGTGGTTGACTTCACTCACGAACGACTCACATGACTACAGAGTGATTAAATGCTCACATGACTCACAGGACTACATGACAAAATAAGTCACACAAGACATGAAAAACGGTCTCCTGGGTCAAAGTCCCACCACCTGTTCCAACCCGTCCACCCTGAGTGGACTCTCACGACATTAATTCCTTGAAATAATGCCGCGAGTGGGTTTGCATTGGCATTAGTTGAAATCCTGGTGCATTGCTTACAGTTGCTAAAGGGCGCCTCTGTGTGTTAGTATCTGATGCCGATGGAGACATACAAAATGCCAGTATTTCATTGAGTTGGGCTTACTGCATAATTATCAAAAACAAAGTCACGAAGTAAAACTTTGTCTTGTTTTTCTCAGATATACATGTTAATCAACAAATACAATTCCAACTACAACTATAGTTGCCCAGGAAAAAAAAAAAATATACAGGATCTATATAAAATTCAAAAGAATATATATATATATATTAGGGCTTTCAGTTTAACGCGTTAATTAGATTAATTAATTACGCTGCAAATTAACGCGCTATAAAAATTAACGCAATTAATCATGAGTCGCAAGTCAATGCGCAAGCATCTTAAATTTGGCCCATTGAGTGACCCGTAGGCTGCAGTGGCGTCATTTCGTACCTGCGCCACTAGTCAAAAGCAGGGTGACTGACAATAGAGATGGACGCGACACAGGAGAGCGAGGCAAGCCCACTCGGACCTGTCACTCAGACTCTGACTCGGACAAGGAGGAGCAGGGGCCTCTAGCCCGCTACAAAGCTGAGCCGTGCGTTGGGATGCATGAGTGTCCACTGGAGTGGTGGCAGCTCACGCAGGAGCTGATGAACAGCTGTCCTCTCCTCCTACCTGGCTACCGCTGCCACGTCTGGGCCATGTGAGAGACTCTTTTCACTGCAGGTAACATCATTGAAAAGAAGAGGGCAGCCTCACACTCAGACAATGTAAACAAGCTTGTTTGTCTGAGCAACTGGCTCAAGGACACATAGAGTTGTCTGTTGTCAGTTCCTGTAACGTTAGCTGACCCTTTTAAAGGAAATGCTGTTGGCATCTTGCTATTGATGTTGCCTTATTTAGAGGCATGTTATACTATTCATTTTGAATTGCTGTATTGAGTCAGCTTTAGTATTCATTTTGATTGAGAGTCTGCTTATGTGCCTATTTGAGACTCAGCCTTATTTTATTTCTGAATGTTATTTATTTTATTTAACTGTATTTGTATTGCATTTTTGAGAAATGCACCTGGCCTAATTGATTTGCTGATGTGCTTGACCTTTTTTCTTTAGAATTTTATTTATAAAGCACACTTAACCAATAAAAATGTGGATTTCAAATCTTCTCTTCTTGGTGTATTCTATTGATTAGTCATGCACTACAATTTTGTAATGTCCTAGAATTCAAATTCTTTATTTGGGGGCTTTTAGCAGGTATGAGATTAATTAGATTAATTAATTACAAATCCTGTAATTAATTAGATTAATTTTTTTAATCGCCTGACAGCACTAATATATATATATATATATATATATATATATATATATATATATATATATATATATATATATATATATATCAGGGCCAAATAAGGCCACTCCAAGTCCATTACAGCTCTTTATTTTCTCAACAAGAATTCAAAAGAGAGAACTGGCCTTCACCTGGCCATTACAGTTCAATGATTAATCCTAAATTTAGACATTTATTTATATGACTAATAGTTCTGCATCAAATTGAATAATTGGAATTTATTGAGGTAAAGAAATTCAAACTTTCATGTCAGATTTTGCAGAAATAATCTGCTGAATTCCCCCATTTATGCCATTTAGAGTAAAAGGTTTATACATCCACTCAAATGTAAATGTCTGTGCTGATCCTTGCAAGCTAAAATGGTCAACAGTTGGACCTTAATGCACCAGAAATACTTCAAAGATCCTCTCCTCCAGCGCTATATTTAAGATGTGAATCGATGATAGTGTCTCTTTCTGGTGCCAGTAAAGCACTCTTCTACCTTAGTTCTGACAAACATGTATTCTTCTAATGTAATCTCTGATGCCATGGTTTCCAACTCCTCGAGTAACACCTTTGCTCCAACTGCACATGGAGGCAATCCGTTGCCCAGGCAACAAACTTCTCTCCTGGCTTCTGTCATGCAAATCCCTCTGAAGAAAGGGCAAAAAGTTAAGGGAGCCGATCCAGCCACTTTGCAGAGAGGTATGACAGAGACAGTGAAGGTGGACAGACTCCTGTCGCAACAGAGCTGCAGGGTTGTCTTGCTCTCATTTTCACTCTCTCTTCTTCAATGTTCTCATCTCTTCTGGAAACATGGTCAATATGGTGTGGAAATATTACAGTCCAAATCACTTATTGGCTCACACAGACACATGAATCAAAAAGCTACTTCTGTCAGGTACATTTTGAATTTACCATTTGGCATTGTTCTTTCATTTTCAAAAAAATTACAAAGAGGATCAAGGTAATAACATTCATCCTCTAATAACATAGAGGAAAAGGGAAAGACCAGTCTGGCAAATTAAATCTACGAGAGCCTCTGTGTACCCAGAGACCCTCATAGGGGCATTTTCTCCTCAGTGGCCTTAGAGCACCCCTCCTCCTAATGGAAGGGAAGCAGAACAGATGGGACACAAATTGCACTTTCATACACCTCAAGGTTCAAGGCAATTTCCCCTCTGCGCCTGTGAAGTTCTCGGATTGCCTCTCCATCCTTTGAGCCTTTCACTCTTCAAAGGGGTTTGGGTTTGTTCAGCACCCTGACTCACTCCACACACACACACACACACACACACACACACACACACACACACACACACACACACACACACAAAAACATACTCTAACACCAACACATGAATGTGCACACACACACACACACACACACACACACACACACACACACACACACACATATACATATATACACTATAACCTAAAAGCAGTTTTCACATTAGTCACCCTATATGTTTTCATCATCACATAGCTATTTGTATGACTCATTTTAATGTCTACACTGATACCATCAGAGACTAAATAAATAGAAAGATGACTGATAAAGGAATCCTTTGTTTGGCCGGGCAGACACATGCACTCCGATGTCCTTTATAATGTAGCTTGCTTTTTCCAAGTCATTACATGTGGTAGGGATTTTTGCAGGCTGTAATGGCTTCAGTGTTGTTAGACGCATTACAGCATCATCATGTTAGGTCGCTATCAGTCTTTGTTTCCCCATCTTGCTAACCATGAGAGCCAAAAGAACTGCGATTTATCAGAGCGAGGAGGTTTCCTCTCTTCCATTTGATGTTGGGCGTACAGCATGCTGTTGAATGGCCCAGGTGCTAGCAGAGCTGCTGAGGAGGTAATAAAAGACTTCCAGCAGTATTGTTTACTGCTCCATTAACAAACAAACATTAGGGCCCATTTGACTGAATACTGCTGACAGAGAATATGGTGATAAATCACCATGGCAACCATCCCCATTAATTAATATTGCGCTAGGAGATTTAGGAATGCTTGGATGCTGAGGAGGGAGTGCGCACAGATTTTTTTGTCTTTTGGAGGCGAGGGGGTTGTTGTATTTTGTGGGTGGAGCTTCCTGTGCACCATCTTTCATTTCTGGCCTTTGTCCGACACCAGCAGAAGTAGCCTCGCTCCACATACCAACCAAGGGGTTAACTGTGTCCCCAAAGCAATTACAGCCAATTGTGGAGCTAGTTAGCAATTAGTGGATTAAATGTAATGAGTCTGTGGTTACCATGGAGACAGAATTTTTCAATGGTACTTGTCAAAATGAAGAGCCCTTTAAAAAAAAAAAAAAAAAAAAAAAAAAAAAAAGAGGAAGCCAGTGGTTTTAACAGACAGGAGGCAGATAGGTCCAGTCCATTTAGTGCGATCATCACTTTAGTTTGTTATTGAATGTAATTTGTTGTTTTCGTGTGAACCTTAAAATTAAAAAAATCAACATAGTAACCTGCAGAATCAATGCAACCAGTGAAGAAGGCTAACCATAAGAGGAACCTCATCTGTGGATAAGAGCACCTGGTGTGGGCGGTTTGAAAGCAACTGCAAAGTCATTTTCAAGGTCCCCCAACTGTTTTATTGTGTTTTTGAGCTCCTGTGGATAATATACAAAATTTGTTGCAATCGGGCAAATTGTTATGTATATATGATAAGACTAAAACCAAGGCAGGCTTATATTTTGAACAAGTTATCTGCTTTCAGCTTTTACGTTGCTCACTCAGCTGTCAGCCATAGTTATTAGACTGTTCAGTCATATGCATATTGCACATATACAGTACCATCTGTGCTTTTGTCCCTTCAGGGCCAGAGCTGACATATTACAGTGAGAAGACTCTTATTGAGTAGTATAATGGATTCCAAACTACGGCATTTCATATCCCGTGTAATTTAATCGCTATTTAGTCTGGATATCTGATGCCCATTCCTCTCCCTTTATGAAACCGTCTGTGCAAACGGGGCCAGAATCCAAAAATGATTTATGACAGATTCATGAAGAGAGGCCAAGGGGAGAGAAACAGATTAGGTAGAAATCTGGAGAGATAAAGATGAGACGTCTGTCTGCTGCTGAGGGCAGCGAGACAAGCCCTGTCTGTATCAAGCTCAGGGAAATGTGCTCAGGGCCTGACAGACAGCATCGAACCATCTCAGAGCTGACACAGACATCATCTTTCTTTTCTTTTCCTAGGGCAAGGGGAGAACTGTGACATTGCCAATTATAGTGTCCTTAGGAGGCCATCTTGTACTTTATTTAGCTGTTTCCGTGAACGTACACAACCCTGATGAAGGCTCTTGTAGACATTTCTTCTCAATAAACATGTCGTCGCAAGAGAATAGTACATCATGCCCAGAAGTGTGTGCAGTCGAAGTATCTGATAGCAGCTGGAAAAGGAGAGGTCTGATCCTGTCAGCCTGAGCACACGAGGAGTGGACGACATTATTTATCCAGTGCGCTCCTCTGCTGTACTCAGCTGCTAACGCTGTGGCAGTAACTGGAATCAACAGCAGCAACTCAGTGTTCAGATAGCATACAGATGCCCCTGTTAAAAACAGCAAACAGCCACTGCCTGGCATTCAAAAAACCCCTTATCATTCAGGGACTGTCTGTTCAAGTCATATCACCGTTACATCACCCGGAGCACAGGGTCGGGCGGACTATGACATTCGATCACACTGAAAGTGTTGATGTTTTCTCACTGTGTAAACCGGCATTTGTGCTGACAAATCAACAGTAAAACTGGGCTGATTCAGCCCATTTCTCCAGTTTTCAGCTTCCATTCCTTTTTCATTTCTCCCCTCCTCTCAGGTATGATGACTGTCAACCATAATGCCGGTCAGCGTGAGCCTGGCTGCGGTTGAGCAGAGTGCTGGAAGGCCTGTGCGATTACCCCTGCCCCCCTGCTGTGAGCACTGCAGCGGTGGAGGGACTGAGAGGGAGAGTGGTGAGCTTTTAATACCACGCACAATAGGGCACCTCAACCCCAGACAGGCACCATATTTACACTGAGCTAAGGCTCTCCCTGAGCCTTATGACAGAGCAGGCGGAATGATCACCCCTCGCCTTGCAGCCAGGGATCCATAATTCATGAGTAGAGGTGGATGGGGTGCAAACAGGGCATGCTTACAGAGGGGGGCGCCGCCTGAGGAGTGTGTCCTGAGCCCTGTGTGTCTAAGTAATTAAATGGGATTAGGTATGCGCTGAACCCATTTTCAGAGAGATTGGCTGGCAATGCCATTATTATTGGAAAGGATCAGAGGGGCTTATAGGCATTGGGGAGGAAGGTAACTGAAGAGAGAGGTTTGAGGAGATTTATTAAAAAAAACTACTCTCTCAAATGTGGGTGGCAGGTTGGAGACAATCACCTTTTACGTCCCCTTTAAGGGAGAAAGAGGTGAGCGAGACTTGAGCTTCCTTGTGGAGGCGTGGAGAGAGACTCGAACACGTCAAAGAAACCAGGCCTAACTATGTCCACAGACCTCTGCTCTGCCCAAAACATCCGTTTCTAATTTGTGTGACAATGCCACTGCGGATGGCACCTGATTTGCAAGAGGGTGCCCGGAGCAAAACCCATTTGAATAAGCACACATCCGAGTTATCAGGGATCAGGAGGAAGAGCTCACAGACAGACAGAGCCCTACCTCTTTCCTCAGTAGCTCAACACCTCGACACACTCGGCTAACAATGTGTCTCTGTGTGCACCTGGACTGTAATCCTAACAATTCAGCTAACAAAAAGGTCCATACACAATCATGTATTGTAACCCAAACATCTTATTCCTAATCTGAATGGATGGTAAATCCCAGCTAGTGTGCCCTACTGAGGGATGATTTCCTCTTGCTAGAAGAGTTGAAGCAACTTCTTGTTTGTGCCTCCTTTTTCCCTTACAGAGAGAACCTTTTGGCGACAGCAACCCTGGGAGAGATGCAGAAAGCACGTCCCCTGGGGAGAAAAGCTGCCTCAGGCTTCAGAAAGCCTATTTACAACAAGCTGTGCTTGTTACTTTCATCAAAATAGAGCACTGAGCTTTTCTCCTGCCTTGTTTTTTTGTGCTTTTGGCAGGAGGTTGTTATTGTAAAGCACTGACTCCATTGTGCTCAGCGGTGCGGTGAAAGTCTAGCTGTCCACTGCCATGGAGAAGACAAGAGAGGAGAGACGGTTGGACGGAAGACACACCTTTTTTTTTCCCCCAAGATCCCGGAATGTTTTATAGACTCTGAAGGAGCGTCTTTGGGAGGAGTACTGAAACCTGCTATGTCACCGAATTTCCCCAACCTTTGATCCTCAACAGCACTCCATCAAGTTCAATTAGAGGATCGGTGGTCTCTGGCGGGCACGTTTGTCATAATCTATTGGGTATGGCGCGTTCCAGATGTTGAAGGAGAGGACAGAAAATCAATAAACTGGATTGGGCTGCCAGGCCCAGAGGGAGGTCTCCTTACCCTGGCTTGCGTGGCTCAGACTCAACTTTCCATCAAGCTTCACTTTTTTTTTTTTCCGCCGTTTGGGCCATCAAATTGAATTTCATCAAAAAGTCTCAAAAAAATGGGAAGATATATAGCATAAGGCTTTTGTATTCCACAGACTCTCAATTTGCCCTCCAGACAAATATGCAATCAAATATAGTCAGGAAGGGCTGCTGTTTGCTTTAGATTTTATAAAAAGCAAACACCATCTGAGTTATCACTCCAGTAGTCTTTACTCACCGGTAGAGGAGAGACCCTCACTTCTGTTTGTTATCACTCAATACAGATACGCATTGCTTGGCCTGAAATATTTCACATTTATCTTAAATGTGTAGTGAGACAAAAGTGTTGATCTGACAGATCTTTTGATGCCGTACGTTTCTTGTTTGCTGTTATCAAGCCCGAGCAGAGGGAACAGAAAGGAACTCTGGGAGGAATCAAGGTCAATGACTCCTTGACAACCGCTCCATCTGCGAGCTATTGTCATTTCATTACCTGCCCACATCAATTGCCACTGCTGTTTTCTTTATGGACATTTCCATAGTAACTAGTGATTCATTGTTTGTAAGGGGCCAATCATTCTTGGACAATTGCCTCTTAATGGTGCCATATCAGTAGAAGTGTTCAGCTGTCTGAAAACACTGAGTGTCTGTGTGTGTGTTAGGAGGACAAGGCTAAAGGCGACTGTGTATTGTTCCTGAGAGGTAATAATCATTGAAACAGTGCGCAGCTCTCCCACAAGGCGGAGATTTTCATATACATGACTGACTGTGTAGCTGATCTGGTTATTGTCACTGTCACCATCAACCCCCGTGCTCGCTCCACCCTCTCTCTTTTTTACCTCAAGTATGTAGAACAAAAGAGAAAAGAAATATCACCCAAAGGAGGTGGTCCACCTACAAAATCTATAAAGTCCTCCATCAAAATCAGCTCCCTCGCTTTATGAGGACATTAATCTGCTGCTGCAGTGCTCTGCTCTTCAAAGCACCTTGACAGCGTGATTGTCCTTTTTTCTTGCGGCTGCTGTTTCTTGTGTGCTTTGTTATACAAAATCTCAAAAGTTTATCAAACGGAAGGGAGGCTGTACGGAAGAGACAGCGCCTCGGAGAGAAATAAAGGATGGAGATGAAGAGAGGACAGAGATAGATAGAGAGGAAGAGAGGAGGGAGGAAAGAGCAGCGCTTCTGAGTAACAGCCCTGCCAAAATAAATCCTCCACGGGAAAAACAAAACATCCTGTGAAATAAAACTCTGGCATCCCCTTCCAAAAATGCTGCAACCTTCATCTATTACTCTCAAGTGTCAGATAAATGTCTGAAAGAGATGGAGAAGTTGTCCTTGCAGTTGTGCTTTCTCTGCCTAAACTCTGCATGTGCCCTCTCCCCCACCAGTACGCTACCCACACAGCGTAGACACTCACACCTGCATACTGTAGCTGGGTTGGCCGAGGGAGAGCAACTAGTTTGGACTGTATGCCGATTTAATTGGCTGCGTGTAGGTGGGGAATGAGTGATATCTGTCAAACTAGTGAGCACCAAGAGGAGACAAAGTTCAAGATCCATCAGTCCTGCTGGATACTATTGTCTTCACATTGGACATGATAAATGCAGCTCACGAAAGCTCCCTGTCCGCTATTATAATCAGATTCATCTCTGGCTGTGCTCAGTGGCCCCAGTAAAGTCTGCCACGGAGATTATTTATGACACACAAGGAAAGCTCTGCTCAGTTCTTTAACAGCCCTGCCGCCGGTGTGGAGAGCGTTACCGGGAACAAGAGCGGAGCTGAGCCAAAGGCACTGCTCTGTTTAGTAAATAAATTGAGTGGGTGAATGAGAGCGGCAAGCAACAAGAGTGGGTCCCCACTCCTGTTAATTACAGCTTTGGCTGCAGCTCTGGGACTCCTGAGCTGAACAGGTTGGGAGAGGTCTGGGATCAGGTCTGGGATCAGGTCTCTGGCTGCTTGGTGGGGTCTTCAGAAAGGATCTCAAACACGTTACAGTATACTGTATGCTGCTGTCAACGGAGAGGAGGCAAATAAAATGCATGGGGAATAATCTTCACTAAGGAGGCTTCACTCCAGTCGTTTCATTTAACAGCCTGTCCTTTTTTTCTTTTTTCTTTTTAAGATTCACTTCATAATCACAGATGAGAGATGTGCACATCAAACAAGACGAGCGACTTTGGTCTACACAGCTGCCTTATAAAAAGCAAACAAGCTATAAATAAAAGAGAATTTTATAGAGGGGCGTCTGTCGGGCATGTGGGGTTGAAATAGGGAGAGAGAAGTAGAAAGGAAAGGAGAGGAGAGGGGGATCTGCGAGACATCAGAGACCGCAGTGCATGACATTACCTATTATGAATACAATGTGAAGCTATTTAAATGTGATGGTAGGAACAGGTTGGCTCAGGGTGGGGCTGGTGTCACAGCTCGTAATGAGATCCTTTGATGTGGTAGATAAGGGGGAACCGAATAAGGGAGAGGGCCCTCTGGGGAGGAGAGGTGAGAGGACACCTGGCCACAACCACCACGGCAAAGGAGAGGAAAAGGGAAAAAGAGGAGAAAAGGGAGGGAGGCGGGAAGCAGTTTCACAGCACCCAGACAGATAAGACATAAAGAGTTCTTCTGACGCATCAAGCATGGCTCGATTCAACTCACTCTTGGTACCAGGTCCATCTTTCTATTTGGTTTTCCACTGTGGATAGTATGCATGAACCTGCCGTGAAATCATTTTCAACGCAACCATCGCTGAATCCTTTCATCAGCCTTTCACCAAACGTCACTCTGCACTTTGGCAACTGTACGGCACACTGCCATTTTTTAAAATCTGGGTCAAGTGAATAAAAAAATTGTGGTTATTATTGACAGTTGCTTGACAATTTTGTGCAAAATATTAGCAAATGGACTTACATTTATATCGCGCTTTTCTAGTCTTCTGACCACTCAGAGCACTTAACACCACAGGTCAACATTCACCCATTCACACACACATTCATACACTGATGGCAGAGGCTATGAAGGGGCAATTTTAACAGGATTTAATTTAATATTTTATTTAAAGGTATTTTTTGGGGAAATTGGGGTTAAATGTTTTAAAGAAAAAAAAAAAAAAGAATAAGGGAGGTGGAACAACCCACGGGTTGGAGGGGGAAAAACCTTTCTACCCTTTAAACAAAACCCCAATAATAAAAAATTTTAGAAAAATATTTTAAACCCCCCTATATTTTATTTTAAAAAAAAAAGAAAAAAAAAAAAAAAAAAAAATAAAAATAAAAAAAAAAAAAAAAAAGAGAAAAAAAAAGGGAAAAAGAAGGAGAAAAAAATGGGTATTTAAAAAAAAGAAAATAAATTAGAGTGGGGGGGGGGGGGGTGGGGGGGGGGGGGTTTTTAGGTATTTCCAGAAACACCACTCAGGGTTTGCTGGCATGGCTGTGCTGAATCCAACAATATATGATACGTAACGGCAGCAGGTATGGCCAATGGCCTACATTAAGAAATGTATCACACGTTCCAAGATTAAATGGGATAAATGGATTGTCTACAGTCAGTAGATACTTAATAATACACTTCAGTAGGGAGAAATTGTTACATACAAGTAATTGAAACTTTTTTAGAAATTTTAATTTAAGGAGAAAATAAATGATCTTGATGAAATTAAAAGAAAAAATTTGAACTTAAAGTTTAAGAAAGGGAAAATGAAAAGGGGGGGTTGGGGGGGAATTTTTCCATATTTTGAAAGAAAAAGTTCTATATAAATTATTCTTGGGGAAATTGTGTTATATTTTGGGAAAGGGGAAAGGGAAAAAAAAAGAAAGGGGGAATGAAAAAGGGAGAGGGAGGAGATTTGTTGGTGGTGGATGAGGTCTCTATAGTGGAGGAGTGGTGTGTTTTTTTTATTATTTGTGGGGGGGGGGTTGTATGGAAGAATGTGGTGGTATGGGGGTTTTGTCTGTGTATCTTTTTTTTTTTGGGTGGGGGGGGGGGGGGTGAAGAAGAGAAGTTATGAAAAAAGAAAAGATATAAAAAATAAATATTAAAAAATGAATGAAAAAAAAAATTTAAATAAATAAATATGGGTAAAAGAAAATTGGAAGAAAGAATATTTGGGGGGGGGGGGGAAAGGGAAAATAAATAAAAGACAAATTGGATTTTAGAAGATAAGGGGAAGGGAATGGATTCTTTTTTCCTTTTATAAAAAGAAGGGGGGAGGAAAAAAAAAAAAAAAAAAAATAAAAAAGAATTGAAAAAAAAAAAAAAAAAAAAAAATAAATAAAAAAAAGGAAAAAAAAAAAAAAGGGGAAAGAGAGGGGGGGAGAAACAAAAAATAAAATATATAATAAAAAAAAAATATTTTTAAAAATAAAAAAAAAAAAAAAAAAAAAAAAAAAAAAAATTATAATTATAAAAAAAAAAAAATAAAAAAAAAAAATCACTTTAAAAAAAAAAAAAAAAAAAAAAAAAAAAAAATATAAAAAAAAAAAAAAAAATAAATATTTAAAATAAAGAAAAAAAAAAAAAAAAGGAAAAAAATATTTTTTAAAAAAAAATAAATTTATAAAAAAAAAGAAAAAAAAAAAAAAAATATATATATTAAAAAAGAGAGGGGAGTGTTTAGGTAAGTGAAGGGGGGGGGGGGGGGGCATCACAGAAGGGATTCCAAGTTTCTCTGAATTGCACCGATTTGGACAAATTTTTTTTTATAGATCAGCAATCTATATCTGCGGCAGGATGGGAGTGGGAGTGAGGCGTGAGTTCAGGGGGTGGCTGGGGTCATGTGCTATGGTGAGTACTTTGCATGTGATGGCAGTGTCAATGAGAGCTTGGAGGTTGGAGTAGATGATAAAACTATGCTTGCATTGTATACAAGCAAAACAAGTACATCAACTTCATCACATTGGATGATAATACTGTGACTGTGCAAGGTGTATTGCATGTAACACATCAGCCTCCTCCTGGTTAATCTACAGGTCTAATGAGTTTTCAACCTGAGACTGGCTGACCATCTTGACCTCATCACCATTTTTAAAGCTTCCTGCCAAAGTAGAGGTCTCCTCGGATGGGATTTTCTGCGGACCTGAGTCCAATATGTAGTTGCCCCCACTGCACTTTCTGTTGTTAGGAACATTTGCTTTTCTTGTAGTAACGTATATTGGTCTCTTGACTTGAACTGTGCCTTTCTGTTTCCTTTCTAAGTCTTTTATTGATGGGGAATAGTTGTATCAAAGACTATAGCCACACAGTTGAAACCCTCCTATCCTGTTATGTCTGCGGTCTTCCTCCAGATGCTCTTGCCCACTGTAGGTTGTTGAATGTCTGAAAGTCTAAGTTGTGGAGACCATGAAGAAGAACCATGCAATCAATGATGTACGCAGATGGTTCCTCTAAATTCAGTGGTTGCTGTATTTCATCAACTACAGCCTCACATGTGTTAGCAAAGCCAGCTTTTGTTGTTTTCCTCAAGCTTCCATCATCATTAAACAAAGACGGACAGAAAGCAGAAAGTTAATGAGACACCTCTCTCTGCTTGGAAACAACAAGATAAATCTTTGGAAGAGCACATTCGAGTCCATGTGAACTCATGTGCTAGTCACAAATTACTTATTCATGTCTATAAAAGTTTCACAGCGTTTTCATTTTATGCGTCCCCCTCACAAGATGGCTGGTGACAAGTAACCACAGCATAGTAGATAATATAAAAACCTTTTTGACAGAGTTCAGAAGCCCACCAGGAACACGGAGCATCCAGAATGGACGTGCAGAAGATAACGGCAACTGTAGAGGAGATGCATAACCCCTTTGACCTTGATTGCATTCCAGTGGAACTGATTAACGTTGTCCCAGGTCAGGTTGCTTGAGATCTTTGTCAGGTGCACCTTCTCAGAGGAACTATGAAAGCTCTTTTGCAACCTTCTCAGAAACAACAGAAACAAACCATCTGCATCTGTCATTGATGGCATGGCTCTTCTGCAGGATCATTCAGACATTCAGCGACCTAGGTGAGAGCATCTGGAGGAAGACTGCAGCTTTAAGGCCCTGATACACCAAGCTGACATCGAAGAATTACTGCCAATGAAGGCTGTTGCATCACCTCACGTTGTTTTTTGTCTTGGCCAACAAGTTGCATTTGAATACACTGCAAAGACAACAGTTAAGTTACTCTTCCTACCAGCGGGTGCTGGTAGTCTGTATTCATAATTCAAAAATGGAAACAGGGTGACCAAGGAGAGCGGATATGCAAGACGTTGTTATGATACATGGATCAAACAAAGCAGCATTTGCCAGCCATTTTTACACCACTCTCACTCACCACCTAGCTTCATTCCAGATGGCCATGTCGATGGGAAAATATCCGTGTATTGGAATGATCGGATGAAAAATGAGAAGAGCCTTTTGTGTGTCCTCTTGACTTTACTCATTGACTTGCTTCCTCACTTCCGTTTCTCTTCTCACATTGATTCGTTTAAACTGAACAGCCAATCAGAGTGATTTCTCTCACCGACAAGCTCCGCAACCGATTCAACATGCTGAGTCAGCCAAAAAACCTCTGATGCAGGCAGGCTAAAGCTGACGGTGCAGGACACACCAAAAAAAAAAAAAATGGATTGACAGACGCTCACCGACAGCCCCAAACTGTCTGACGGCCACCCGATGGCTTGGTGTGTCAGGGCCTTTAACAGGACAGGAGGGCTTCCGCGGTGTGGCTATAATCTTTGATACATCCATTCCTCAACAATAAAAGAATTGACCTTAAAATGAAACAAAGAAGCATAGTTCAACTCAAGAGACCTACATGCGTTATCACAGGAAAAGCAAATGTTCCAAACTACAGAAAGTGCAGAGGGAGAAAAGACGATACACGACCACAGAGAATCATCAGAAAAGACTGTGATTTAGGCAGGAAGCTTTGAAAATGGGGACAGGTTAAGATGGTCAGCCAGTCACAGGTAAAAAGCTTAGTAGACAAATACAGTAACCAGGAGGAGGCTGAAGTGTTGATCCAATACACCTTGCACAGTCACATTCTTTTCTTATCATCAAATGCAGTGAAATACATGTACCCAATCTGTGTTTGTTTTCTCAGAAAGTTGGAGTTCAATTCTGTGATCGTCCACCTGCATGCCACCCCCTCACAGGCTGTGACACTACAAGCAGCTTGTATAGGAAAGGGAAAACGAAAATGAAGTTTTACAAAGCTGATGTCCCACCTCGCTGATTTACAATTAATGTCAAACTTGGATTATCTGACAGCTTGGATGAGGAATTCAAAATATGCCCTCTATCAGTAAGGACAAAAAGAACAGGAGTCCATGCATTAGCCTTGATGAGCTGTTGAGGAAGTTTGGCATCCACAACCAATGCATCAGTGGCCCACAGCCCGTTCTCATTCGCACGGCTTCAAATACAGACGCTTTGTCACGGCCGTCCGTGTTCAGTATCACCACACAAGGCACGTGGCAACAGTAAACACTTTACTTAGAAAGTGCTGTGGTGATGTAGTGTAAAGAGTGAAAGAGACACACACGGTGGGCAGGAAGGTGGATGGGTCCAACAAACACAGGACTTTCATCCAGGGGACTGCTGTTCATGTCCCATGTGTTTCACATTCACATTACAATCAGCTCGTTGTTTGTGTCCTGTGTTCACAATGGCATGTCACTTTTCACTGTACAAACATAGTAATTTTAAGCCCAACAATGATGTTTTTCTTAAATCTAAGTAAGTGTTTTTGTTTAATTCACAACATCAAGTATGTGTTTATTGTGACCAACAAGTGACACTGAGGAGTCTTACAAAGTGTTCATATACAGTATGATGAGTTGGGATGAGCGGTACCACTCCCCTCAACTGAAGATGCTTTTGAGCAACATGTTCTGAGAGCAATGTATTCAATTCAAGGTATTTATATAGTATCAATCATAACAGAAGTTATCTCGAGACAGCAATGTGGCATCCTAGCCATCTTCCAAAGGCACTTCTCTGGAACCCCAATGGAAAAAGATGGACAGTCAGAAGGCGGATCCATGAGGCCACATTGTTCCAGAAACCAGCTGCTCCACAAAAGTTCAGAAACATTACACACCTGTACTGCAGTGAAGGGACCTGTAGCAACCACAGAAAATTGCACTGCCTTTCAGTGGGATTGATGTACACTGGGTTTAACTCGTACCCTTTTCCTGAGTGCCAAAATATGATGCATTTGATCACTAAGGATAATGTGGATGGCATGCTGCATTCAGACGTGGAAAAAGCAAGAAACAAGTAGACCAGGGAATGTTTTGTGTTTATATGGGTGTTGTGTATTCATACTTATTACACAGCTTTGTTAAATACTCAATACTCAGACTGCTGCTATGTATAATAGACTGTTGCTATGGGCGCAGTTCTGATCTCAGACTCTGGCAGACCATTTTTGTGTCAAATTATTGATTTCTGAAGTAATAAGCTGTGTAATAAGTGGGGCAATGTACAGCTAGTGCTGTGAAATAAACCTCTTTAGGGCAATGCTTCACATCAGGGTGCCGCATTACCCTGTAAGAGTTTATTCCACAACAATGACCGGCTCGCTGTACATTATCCCTTTCTTAAAGCTTTAAATTCAGATTATTAGTTGTAATTGCATGAAGATCAGTTATTTACTCCTTATATCAAAACTGATACAAAACGTTCAATAACTGGTGTGTAACAATTTCTCCCTGATTGAAGTGTATTAAGTATCTACTGACTGTAGACATTCAATTTACCTCCATTTAATGCTTGGAACATGTGATACATTTCTTAATGTAGACCATTGACCATACCTGCTGCTGTTACATATTGCTGGATTGCCATTCCAGCAAACCCTGATTGTGTTAATGGGACAATGCCAGCTAAAGCTACCTAAAAGTAAATGAATACATCCATCATAGACCTTCATATTTGCTATTTCTGCTTATTGTACTTATGTGTCTGTAGTGCTATATTTCCTCAGTGGATCAATATATTCACATTGTTTCCTCACACATGTAGAGAAACCCCCTGCTCACTATCACACCAAAGTTGGGATCAATCAGAGCTTGCATTATGAAATTACATTAGTTTAGGTGCATCATCTCCCATTCGGCCTGGCTTTGTTTTGCATTTCATTCATTTGTGGGGTGTCTCAAAGTATCTATCAATTTAACCACTTTTGCACTTAAGTATTTTTATACAAGAACCCTTTTCATATGTAGGAGACCTAAACATTGTTGTGCTTTGTTCTGCATCCAGTAGGGGTATCTAAAAACTAAAGCACTTTTGGGGGTCTTCCAAATAACCAGGTTTTAGGACTCACTCTAGAAGCACTAAACTGAGCTACTGTTGCTATGCTTGTCAAGCTTTACATTATCGCACACCACATACAGTTTACTATGATAACAATAGTTAGAAATTTACCTTGGAAATAACTCTTGTTTACAAGCGAGTTAACTGGGCATGCTAAAATTAGCTAGCAGCTTACGTTAGAGCAGACAAACAAACTATAAATCACTTCTAATTTTACTTCTAGTTGTGGAAAGGTTGTAAATAAGACACCACCATCCAAACTCTTTATGTACTTGCTATCTCTCTTTCTACAGCCCCATGCACACTGACGCAACATGTGGAGAATCAAAAGCTTGACAGATCTCCCGTGCCTGGTTCCTAGACTGTTTGCTGGTGAGAGAAGGATGGGTTTTATTTAACGGTCATTTACCTTTTTTTTTCAATGAATGCGATCCAAACAAACATCCTGTATCAAACATTATGCTGTGCCCTTGTAACTATGTTTGTTTCTATGTGTCACACACACACGCACACACACACACATGCACACACACACACACACACACACACACACACACACACACACACTTGTTCCCTGACCTTAAGAGCGCTATATTCACTCCAGGTGTCTCAGTGGAGTCTGGCTGGGCCGCTCTGCCATTAACAGAAATCTCCACCTGCTGTCTCAGTGCGGCCTCAGCTTGCTTTATTTTTGACAGAAATCAATCGTGCCGTCACAAACCATCATCAGCTTTTGTTTGAGCGCACACCTACTGTGCACATAAAATGCATGCACTCACACAATCACATATACAAACACAGACAGAAGCCTGAGAACAACATGCGGGCCCCCTGCTTGATGTTTTTTGATGGCAAACAAAAAGTGCAAAGACAGAGAGGAATAATTTGACAGAAAGAGAGAATGTGACAGTGTGTATTCGGAGGCCTTGTACTTTTGACACCTGCGAGTGTGGCGGTGTTATTGAAGCTTACTTTGAAGGCAAGGGCAGAACAATAATCAAGGCCTGCTTCTGAAAACACAGAGGAATCTCGGCACAAGATGTTGTCTTGATTGAAAACAAATTGGTTTTATTACCAGTGTCATCTCACATGATCTTACATACCAAGAGGCATAGGTGGTCTTTGATTTTTGAGAACGCACGAACACAGACTGCTTTCATCTCTAAGAAGTTTGTTTGTGCTTTAGATGGTTTTAAGCTGGGGTATCTCAAGCTGATCAAGGCTCTCTTTGTTTCTATCTCACCATCAGGCCAGGTGGAGGGTTATCGTGAGCCCAGCAGAGTTAGTAATCTACTGGGCTGCTGCAGACGAAGTTCAAATATCATAATCAATTATCAGCAGCCTCCAAATAATCAGACAATCTCCTCTCATTGTTCCATGCAGACAGTCCAGAACACATAAAACAAAGGATAATAATCTACTGAGCTGTTACTTTGCAATGCAACAAATCAGGAAAGTTCTCGGGAAGACTGTGAATAAGATGAAATAACATGAAAGGGTGTGAAGGGAAAGTCAAACCCCTACTTGTGCGGTGTAGACAACAGTAGGATATTTACAGTGAACGTCTGGGACAAGGAGCTGCGTTTCACCTGGAGACCCATAAGCTCGCAGGATCATCAAAGCAACAACTGCCACAACCTGGCGTGTGTGGGCCCGTGTGTCACACCTCATTTCCCCCGAGTCTTCATGTCTGTTGGCAGGCAAATGACTCGAGGCAAACATTCACATTTACACACCAGAGATTACGTGACTTTCCTTTATTTCACATCAGGAGCGCCCCATATGGAAATGTGATTCGTACATACTGGTTGTTAAAGCACTGTCAGCTCTGATTTAAAACTGCGTTGGTGATATCATTAAAATGAATATGAATACAATTCAAACATATTTTTTCTTCTATCCATTGTCAAATTAAACCAGATGTTAATACTTCATATCATTTTGATCAAGTATTAATACGCAACCCAAAATTATCAGATTGTATTGAGTGAACGCTTTGGGATAGCGCTTTGCTAAGCCATACATACACGTATATACTGCATATATGTACATAATTCACAAGAGGGGTATTTACTTAGGGATTTTTTGTGTCATAGACAAAAAAATTTAAATCTCTCATGCCTGCGTTAACCACAGGCAGCTAACTACAAACCTGCTGACTTTGAGACAAGGGAACCGGAAGTGCTGAAATGCTAACTCATTTCCAGGTTTTAGGACTCATTGCTGCAGCACTATACAGTCAGTTCATCCGCACAGCATGCGATGCTGCTTCTGCTCGGATGTCGGGCACACACAGCAGCAGTAGCTAACAACAGTACACCAGAGAGCTAAAGTATAAAGTAAACATAGGCCGTTTCCTCCATTCCGTCTTCATGCTTGGCCAAAAACCTCCTGACTCCAAGTCCATAAGGTAGACATTTGACTGATATCTTTTCATCTGTCTATATTTCTTTATCTGAATATACCAATCTTTTACAATATGAGACCTCTTAAGGTCTATGCACACAAAGTCTGAATGTGATGTATATATATCATATGTTTCTTTAATCCATCATCTGATGAAAAATGTTGCACACTGAGTGAAATGCGTTTTATTATTCCATTGGTTGCAAAAATTCGCAATACAAGACAAAACTGATTTAATTACTTGGGTGCAATGGATAGCATTAGTCTAAAACTAATGAAAGACTGACATTAGTAAGTAACTATTGTTTAGCTGCCTAGAGCACAATCACCGCTGTCTAATCTTTCACACGTCCTTTGTATTGCATCCCTCCTCGATTTCAAGCTCTTCTGCAATCACCTGCCACAATGTATCTTTACGTTCTGCGTCTCTGTATTCTTTTATTTCGTAAAGTGCTTTGTGCTGGGAGATGTGTGATTGTTTTTCAGATGCTATTTTGGATGATGACGTTTGCACAGATGGTTGCTCTGAGTGGTCAAATAACCCTCTTTTGCCTTTTGACAGATGCAAAAAACGCAGAAATTGAACCTATTCCGAAAACTTAAATGACGGACAAATTTCAGAGTCGGTAGGTCATCAGATCGTGTTTATTTTTAAATGGCAATTTTGTACGAAAATAGAGACTCGCTGTGCAAAGGTTATTTTTAAATGACTATTTTGTATGACAAATACAGACTTAGTGTGCGGTCTTTACTCTTGCCAACATGGTTATTGTAAAAGCTCCTCTTGGGAGTGCAGAGCGTTTGCCTTTTAATTTTCATGTTGATACTTTGTTGCTCATGCAAGTTGTTCTCATGTTCTTTCACTGGGCTGTAAACACCACAGAAACCTGCAGCAGGAGTCAGTGGGTCACGGCAGGGGAGGACAGAGGGGGGCCTCCAGCTGTGACGCTTTGGTAAAAGTTTCACTTTCTGCCCTCCATCCTGACAGCAGGAGAGAATCTCTAAATCTTCCCTTCAACAAAACCTCTCCTCTCTGGCCCAGGTTTCCACCCGGCCTGCCCTGACATCCCCCGCATGCTGCAGCTGTGACCTCAGAGCTCTTTCTGCACTGCATGGTGGGAGGAGGTTACACCGAGTGGAGAGCATGGCAGACACAATTGGTCTCTGTAAAGTAGGCTATTTTTGCACGTTCACTCTTGATGCTCTCAGCTCCTGCTTTTTTCAGAAAAGTCACTGATATGATTCTCTAATGTTACTGAAACCTAATAAAGTTTTAATTATGTCCTTGTCAACATCATAGACAGTATGTGCATAGATTTTTGTTATTGCATTTTGAAATATTAAGTGAAACATTTCCCTTTACATATGCATGTAAAAAATATGGTAAGGATTCCTAAAGTCAACATATATATATATTTTTTGTTTTTGCAAACATGAAAGGGGTTACCTACATACCTATATAACTGCAAGGTATCAGATGACTTGTGTGCAGATGTGTTTAGTACACATAGTACGTAAGTAGCTACTAATTCACCCCTTTGTTACTTTAAATATGTATGTATCGATGCACCAGGGGTGTCCCTTGAGTCCTGCTCTATTTGCATTGTATATTGAACCCCTTGCTCAAGCAGTTAGAGAAAACAGAGAGGACTTGGAGATAAAATGGGTTACAATCAGAGAACACATGTCCTGCAATCCTTGAATTAGGATTCCTAAATTGATGAACCTTCTAAAAACATATAATTCATTCTCTGGATATAAATCAAATATCCCTCACTTTTAAACGTACACCCCATCAAGATATGAGAAGGAAATATAACTTTAAATGTAACTCTCCCTCAGTAAAATAATCAGGAATAAACTTAATATAACACATGATAAAACTCTTTGAAAGCAATTATGGTCCTATCAATAAAGAGATAAAATCTGACATTTCTACATGGATGTTGCTCCCATTGGACATGAGTATTAGAAATAATTAAAAAGAACATGTTACCATGGCTACTCTATCTTTTCCAATCATTGCCTTTGGAAGTACCTCAAAAACAATTTAATGAATGGGATGGGATGATTTTGAGGTTCATCTGGAACAGCAGGGGACTTCGGGTAAAGTTGAAGACACTACAATTGGCAAAAGAAAAGGGAGGGAGAACCCTACGATGCTCAATTAAAACCTTTATTGTGTTGGTGTGCACCAAACTAACAACAAAAGTCAGGCTAAAAGGAGTTATAACAGCATAAACCAGTGGACCTTACAGGAAATTACAATTGGAGAAACATGCTGGGGTTTGAGTCTGCAATGTCTGGTTGGGAGATTTAAAGTGTGGGCTAGTAGAGGTATCACAGCTTTCTGTTCAGTCACCTTAAATGGTCAACTACGTCAACTACAGTGCTATCAGGATATAGCAGATACATTTGGAGTAGAAAAGCAGGACTTTTTACCTGCATGGTAAAGATTACTTTAGAAGAAAATACAGTGCATAAAAACAAATGATTATAATTTGAGTACCGTACTATATTTTCTGATGCTTACACAAAAGACAGTAATAAAAAGTTGGTTTCAAAATATATATGGAATTACAGTATATAAGACTCTAAGAAGCACTCTACAAACTATAATAAAATGAGAATAAGAGTCTGAATCACCAAAAAACACAGGAGGACTGGATGGAGATATGTGACACTCAGGCAATTACTACAAATTCAGGATCCTGGAGGGAGTTTGGATGGAAAAATGTGGTGTGATTCTTCATCACTCCTAAATTAACAGCACTGCAAACAGGCATGCAGAGCCAGGGTTTTTGTTGGAAGCAATGTGGAACCTCAGTGGCTAATCATTTTCATATTTTTTGGGCATGCCCTAAAATCCAACCATACTGGCAAGTGGTGGTAACAGAGATCCACGAGATAATGGGGATAAAGTTAAAGTTCTCATCCATTATCCAGTATATAGAAAGACTATGTATTGAGCACCATGAAAAATGGATTGTGTACTTACACCATTGAGTAAAGTATGACATTGTATGTCAAGATGTATGTACAAACATCTAATGTGAGCTGACACTGTAACACCCACGATGACCTCCTGTTCTTTGATCTCAAATTAAAAAAAAAGAGTATAAATGTATGTATCTACCATACATGAGGTATTTTTTTCTTTTTTTCCAAAATAAAATATATTATGTGTAATTTCTAATTTATCAGAACTGCTATATAAATGACAAAAGTTCCATAAAACAAAACAGTTAATCATGATTTGTTGAAAGCGTTGCTGGCACTGCTGATCCCACTGAGGATCAACACCCAACTCTGCAGCTTTTAGCTCACTGTGTTGGTTCACTACTCATTATTGTTGACTTGAGTGTCTCTAATTGAAGCGTGTTTGTTTTTACAGAGTTGGCGGACAAAACTAGAGCTGAAGTGGAGAGCCACGAGTACTATGGCTGTTTCTTTTCATATAAATCTGCAGAATATCTGCTGAAGCTTTGGCAACTCCTTGACACCACCTTTCATTAAAATGCAGTGCTATATTTAATCATACAGTAACAAACAGAAAACGGTCATCTAGAAGCAGCCTACCATGAGTGGTACAGAGTGACTGCTTTTATTAATGCATGCTTCGTATACAGTATACATTAATATAAATCGTCAGTACGCAGTCTCTACTTAAGTTTTTTAGCCAGTGTAGTTGTCAGTTGTTTAGTGGGCCAGCAGTAGAAACCTGTCAGGCCGTCTTTTCGTAAGAATGTCTTTTGACTCGATGACCTCAGCTGCTAGATTTACGGTGGCGAGGTGAAAACAAGCTCCTCCAATTCCCACTGATCACCAGAGGGCACAGCTCACTGCTCTCTGGCAGGTGGGGTTATAACCTATGAATTTTTAAGGTTCATACATGAAAGGGCACAGAAAAAAAGATAATTCATCAAAAGGAGTGTTTTCAGGTTTTGCTTGGAGAACAAAGGGCTCTGTAAATCATTACTAATCAGCCACCAGAAAGCAAATTAAATCGGCGGAGGAATCAATGGCCTGGGATCGATAAGTGTAAAGGACAGCTGATTTGGCTCCAGAGAGCTGTGGAATTCCAGAGGCCATACAGAAGGCCTCGGATCTGTTTCCACTTTATAGCCACAGCTGTCAGAGCTCATTCCCGTCAAGATGGACCACCGTTTCTGAAGGTAGCTCAGCTGGGCTTAACTAAAACAAAACCTCAGAGGGCAGAGCAATATGGGGCAGAAACCAGTCTGATGGAATCTGACTGGATAGACAGAAGATTAAGGTGAGATTCCCCTCCGTCTCTGCCTCTCTGTCTCTCTCCTCCGCTCTTCCTCTGGAAGTAGACGGATCTGCAGTCTGCAGATGTGCAACAGATGGCTTCAAGTTCACTGATGGCTCATTTCCACATCTTTAAGGTCACAGACAACGGCTTTACCAACAGCTAGTGCAAACATTTATCACTATGAATGACCCCATAATGGCAGTAAAACATAATTCAGACAGATTGGTATGATATTTTGCCCGCACTAAGGATAACATTATGATTAAATTAATGATTCATCCCTCCTCTCATCCATCCATCTATCTATCTTCCCATCTGTTTTGGATTTTCATTTTTTAGCCCTGCCAGCGGCGTGGCTCTGTGGATGGCAGTGATGGTCTGTCGGAGGGTCCATCCCTTTGGTCCGGGCTGAAATATTTCAACAACTACTGGATAGATTGCCATGAAATTTTGTGTATGATGGAGGATAAAACTTGGTAATCCCTAACCTTTTCATTTAGTTTTGTTTTTAAGTGAACACATAAATATTGGATAGATTGCCAGGGAATATAATAGAATCCACATTCCCCCGAGGATCAATCCCTGTGATTTTAGTGAAATTAATTAAAAATAATAATAATAAAATAATTTGTCCAAATAATTCTGGTTCATGACTAAATATTAGCAAAATTAATGTCATTCCCATCAGCTTGTTTAGTTTTAAATAGTAAATGTTAGCATGCTGATGTTAGCATTTAGCTCCAAGCACCACTGTGCTTTGGTTTCATCTCACCACTAACATGGCTGTAAATTATTAGTCTAGTTTTATACAGCTTTAAGCCAAACTAATTCTCAGTTAACTATATGGGTCTGTATAAAGTTTAAGTAAACTATATTTGGTAAATTATATATCTACTGCACACAATCGTAGAAATGGCTTTTATAGAGAAATAACTCAAAAATGACAAATAATTAGCAAGCTATACATAATTACAAAATGCCCTGTATTGAAGATGATATTTTATTGCATTAAATGGAACATTTTGACAATAATCCCCTCACTTTATCCCAGATGTGCTTCAGTATTAACCACAGGACATGCATGTTTACTCCCACATGCACATCTCACACAGTGCCACCCTCTCTATGCATGTTTCATGAAAAATATAGTTGTGAATTCCACCAATGTTTCACCTTGTTAGGAGCTTACAATTATAGCACAGACCCCTGAGGCAAACCTAATCTCAAAGTGAAGGGAAATCTTCTATCATATCAAGTGAAATTACTGTGAGCTTTTCTCAGCCTATTCCGATAAGATACCGATCAGCCAAATAGATTGGCTTTTCCATTATCTGCTGGGAGATCTTGGAAGGCATTGGGTAGATAATTTGCTAATGTTTCCTGTGACCTCCCCAGATTTAAATTATGTCTGTGGCTACATGTCAACTCAATCCTTCTGTTTACCAGGGAGCAAGCACTCAAAGAGCCATTAATATTCACTGCAACATAACTGTCTTTTCACATATTTCTCTGCAGCGTTTACAGACTCAAAGGAGAGTGGTCTTCATGCTACTTGAAGGGTATGGATTGAGCTGGGTGAGTGCTTTACAGACCTTGTGGGTGAAAAGAAATGATAGAGCCAGACAAGAGAGAAAAAGCAGGAATAGCATGGACGATGGGGACAGGGGAATAGTAATATAATTTAGAAAGTAGAATATCACCTTTAGCTGCCTCAGATGTTGCTGAAAACTAGGCTACTGAAGTCAAATCCATATTTCAATGAACAACAGAAATCTACTCTCATATTCCTGCATTTTGAAGTGAGGTTCAATTATTCTAGGTTTAATTAACAAATTGTAATGAGCTGCTTTGATGTGGGAATTTACAGAAATGAAAGTGGTAAAATAATTTTAATAATAGAGTTGCATTGTCTTTTCTCATTAAAGCCGTTGCTTAATTCCATGCATGTTTTTTTAAATCATAAATACGAGGTTAGCTGCTTAAATGTTGCTCATAAACAATTTCATTTCATTAAAATATGCAAACGTGCATGTAAAAAGCTAGGGTTGATTTGTTTTGTCATGTTCAATTACTGCACTCCCCCTCCTCAACGTAAAATGTGGTCAGTAAAATTCACACCACATGGACATTTTGTATCATATCAGTGCTATAAGAGCAGTATGACCTGCTATTGTTGTGAGTGCTGCAGCACTACTGGGAGTGAATGTCCTACCACTGGTAGAGCATGTTCTCTGCTTCTGTACTGACACATGCTCTACCTCTAAACAAATCAACCTTGATTATAACAAGGCCTTCCCCAGTGGAAACTTGTCAAAGCATCAGCAAGTCAGTCTGATCTTTCAAAGACAACTTGAATTCCCATTGGCCCCAGCAGGAAAAGGGAGCGCAAGTAACTGAGCACAAATCGTGCTGCATTGTTACAACCCTCACCAAAACTGGCATGACTTGTATTACACAGCAAGGTGACGGAACACTAGCCAAAGAGAAATGGGGGCAACTGTCATTTCATCCTGCAATCATATGGTATATTTTAAAACCTTGCTCAAATTTTCATTTAGCCCAGCACCACCTCCTCCTTCTAGACTTATTAAATCAGCTGGAAGCAGTGCAGCTCTGTCACACACAGTATTAGAACGCCAACCCCCCTCCTATTACCAGGTGCAGCCCTGTGATTTAAAGCTTTGATTCTGTTCAAATGACAACAAAGGTGAGCCCAGAGCTGACGCTCCTAATTCATCATTCCCTGCTTGATAAGAGCGGGATTAATGCTTTTAATGCAACGGTCGCAGGCAATCATCCATTTTAAAGCTGGCTCCCTGGAGGATGCAGCTAAAAAGGGAAAACACCTGAAACACAGGGCAGAGAGAGGGCACATCACAGGGATACGCTGAGCTCTATAGGGCCTCTTTATAGAGACTGAGATGGTGCCGGCCTCCTCCTTGCTACCAGAAGCTTGCCCTGTGGCCTTGGCCTGCATCCCAGGAGCAGATGGTTTCAAGACCCGAGGTAAAGTTTGACCTAAATGCTGAAATCCAAAATTAAAAAAAAAAAAAAAAAAAGCATCAGAATTGCCCTCCTCAAAAGCCATCCTCCCCATATCCTCTTCCCTGCCAGGACCACCGCAGGGGGTAAGGCTTTGAGATGGAGTCTTTTGACCATTTCAGATCTGTGTGCAAAATACCACCGTATTTAGGACATGTTTTCCTGCCTTAATAGCTCATTATGTATTCACTCCATGCTTAATTTAACATCTGCTGACTCCTTCACCCTTGCTCTATACCCCCTAACTTGCACAAACGCATGAGAATTGGAATGAAAATGATCCATTATCCACATGTGTCTGGGCAGAGTGAGCATTATCCCAGCTGTTTCTCTCTGTAGCTGTAATCTCTGCTTTAATACACTCTGAACTGCCTCCAAACCAAACCACTCATGATGAGAAGGTAACTGTTGATCTTGACAGAAATAGACCAAGTGAAACAGGTCATTGTCTCTCACCTGCGATCTCGTTTTCCACACTTTAACCATGTGGAAACCTAAAGTGCACTATTGGAGAAAAAACTGTCTCTAACAATAGAATCTGCCGTTCATACATGGGCAGTAGATGCCTTTAGAGAACAAGTATGTGCAATAAAGAGCGGTATCATCTTCTAAAGACGTCGTATACAGACTGAGTAAACAATAATGGGAAACAGGTCTCCTCCTCCTCAGATGTTATATTTAACCCTTCAGCCTCAAGAATCATAAACAAGTTGCAGAGGGATATGACTAGTGTGAATTAATAATACAAAAAATGATGTCATGGAACAAATGGAAAACAATGTCCAAAGGGACAACCCTGTGATTATGACTATTAGCTTTCATCTTGAAGCAAATGCGTATTTCTTTAACATTTTACATGATTTTGCTCTATATGATACATTCTGCAGCACAAGTGATATCGTGTTGTTTTGTGGTTTATTTATTTATTTACATTTTGGGGGGAAAAAAAGAAGAGATCAGTGTTTGATCCTAATGAATATGGAACGTAAGGATTTCTTCTCCGAGGAACAAAAAAGACACTGAGGCTGAATACATTTGAATAAATGTATTGAATTTATTTTGTGTGGATTCCAAACTCGTAATATTGTGCTCAATTCAAATGTGTCTGCCATGTTGCTCCACCATGTTTCTACAGTAGCCCAAAACAGACAAACCAAACCTTGGTTCTATAGCTAGCCTTTCCCACTTTTACGTTACTTGAATGCCACCCTAGTTTTCACGCTTGTAAAACTATGGTGATGTGAGCTGCAGACTGCAAAACCATTGTACCGCCAGCTGCTGTCCGACTTCCGTTGCTCCTAAAGTTGTATTATTATGGTACTATGGCCTCTGAGCAAACGGTGTAACCATAGTTTGCACTTGGTAATCTCCAACCACGCCACTACATGCCGCCAAATCCTTCACACTATACCTTTAGATGTGGCAGTTACGCCATGATGGACTATTTACCAAACCATTTATTTACAACAGGTACAACTCCTATCTGTTTCATGATAGCCCTTATTCTGGTGTCAGATGTGTGTTATTACAACACACACATTTGCTTTGTTGCTGCAGCCACACATTATCCATAGGAAATTATCAAATTAAACCCCTTTATTATCACTTATTATTATTATTTCAGGGGCAAATCATTAAGTATAAATCTCTGTTCAAAACCCAAACTTTATATCCAATATGACCAATAACTGGATTTGTTTAAATACTGTGCCAAGTCCAACATGCTGAGCGCACGATGACATCCAGACTGGCTCAATGTCCTGACATTACTAACCCAATAATACGTTCATACAGGGTCATTTCAGCAGCCAGGTGTCGGTCAGACGGCTGTAAAGTTTCTATGGGTTATAGTAAACATCTCAGAGGAGGACCCACAGCTGAAGTGACCCTCACAAACGTACTGAGGAGAACACAGGTTTTTGGTTGACGCCACAGCTCAGAGTCTGGACACTATGTGTGAGTCACTCATCCATTTTATTCCAGGCTGTATCAAAGACACACTTTGTTGAGCCCACTAACATGTTTCAAGATGCAAGCAGTGGCATTTAGGGCTTACCAGATTATCTTAAAGGAAGATAAGAGGAGTCAGGCAATGGGGATGAGTCACAGACTTTACACAGTTTTGTGTGTAATTGGCCTGCGAGGAAATAGTGACCTTAGATAATGGTGATCGTTAACGTTCATTTACTAATCCTCTCAGCTCCGTTGTAATTGGAGGGGCCAGACAGTCTGTACTTTTGCCTGATGTATCATCTGATCAAAAATGTAAATTTCATGAGACACATGAAACACATCAAAGGAGCCTGTGATCACCTCACGTTTGAAAGCAGCAGCGTGTTGGTGTGTGTTTGAGCATTAAGTATTGAGTCTAGGAACAACCTACATAGTGACTGTGCTCCTAATCAGGGCTTCAGGCCAGAGTAAGGTGCTGCAGGCTCAAGCTCTATGAGCTGTGATGTTTCATTATTATCCCCCTTTAGCTACATCGACAACACAGTAGGTTGCTTTAATTACTCTCCATCAGTCGGGGAGTCAAAGCCACTTCAGAGACACACTCTAATCCCCCCTCCGTTCCTTTTCTCTGCAGGGCACTCATTGTCTCCTAAATATCATTTCCCTGAGCTCTACACACACTATTGGATTAAAATGTGGAAGTTTTGCTGAAGGGGGTGAGGGGGTGGGGATGGTGGGGTTGGCATTTGGGTATTTGAGCTTAGCCCGAGGACCCGGCTGTCTCTGGTAACAGCATTTTAGTTGCATTTGCTCTGCAGCCCACAGAGGAGACGCTGACTCGCGTCACTGTTCCTCAGTTAGCCCCACAGACACAGATTATGGCCCTTTGTGCACAAACAATCATTATTATTAAGCTCTTTGCATTTTAACCTCAGTGTTGTTACAGTGGTATTTCAGTTTTGAGCAACAACATTTACTGTGTATCACCCGATACAGACCATATATACACTGTACTGTATATACCAAGATAGCCTTAATATCCGTATGTTTGCGCAGTTGAAAGAAAGGAACGAAGGCTGATGGAGTAGGACAGATATACAGCAAACATAAATACAAAACAGACTGTTAGATGTCAATAATAACAACAATATCCGCTCAACTTCCATCAACTATCAACCGAGTTTTACAGCCAAGCTAGTGCTAATGCTTGTGTAGTAATGTAAGCACTCATTATCAATGTCCACTGCTTTACAGTTTAACCTATTATGCTTTTGTGCTTTTTCCCTTTCTGTGTTATATAGTTGTTTTGTGCATGTAAAAGGTCTGCAAAGTTATAAAGCTCAAAGTCCATGCCAGAAACACTGTGCTGAACTACCTGAAAAGCCTTGCTTGAAGTCCACCTTTTCTTCCATAACGTGGTGCTGTCACCAAGTAACACATTCACACATCTGCCTGGCAGCTAGTTTGGCATGAACAGAGCTAGTTAGAGTGGAGCTGGAGTGGAGTCTGAAGAGTTTGGTTCAGTTGACCAATTAGTGACCAACAGTGAGCCAGCTGACCAATCAGAGCAGAGCTTTTCAGGACGGGGGCAGCAGCACAAAGTGTTTCAGACAGAGTGAAAAGAGGCGCTGCAGCACAGTCGGTATGAGAAAAATAAAGCGTTTTTTGAACCTGAAAGCATGTAAACATGATCTAGTGGAAACCCAAAATACAAGTATACACCTGAAAATAATAGGTCCTCTTTAAATCATTACTTTTGTTATGTTTAGTGCTGTGCTATGACCTTTACAGTCCTCAGATCTCAACCTAACTGGACACCTACTGTAAGGCAGATTTTGGACGGACGTCCAAAGAGAGGTCAATACCTAACCTAAACCAGTGGCACTGACCTCAACTGGATGTGGATGCTAAGTGGCTAGCACAACTGCTAGTGCCACAGTTACATTCAGGTGATATTGAGCGTACTGGATAAATTGACTAGCGACATTAAAATAACAAAAATATTGAGTATCGCGATATCAAATTTTGTGATACTGTATCAATTCTCAAAAACACTATTGATTTTTAATTAATAGTTTGCATGCAAAGATCAAGTCAGCCAATAATTTATTTAATTTACAAAGAGATGCCCCCTCTAGGTGTACGTGACCTCTCAAAGTAGTGCTATGATGTTGGATGTTACGTGGACTGTAATAAATGCAAATGCAGATCCCATTGTCCTGATTGCATAAAAAAATACTTTGTTTAATCTGATTTTATGCATATGGTGTTGTAAATGTATTTTCTACTACTTTCATTAATACTATGTGGAAAGAAATTATGAACTCAAAGCAGACATTTAGAACCATTCACCATAATAAACAAAGTGATTATTACATGTTTAAAGATATAATAGTCTTGTTAAGAAAAGTGTGCCTGTTGAATGGTAACTCCAGGGATAACATAAGACTTGTCACTGCTAGAGCTGTGGTGGCTGATTCCCACTGAAGCTAGCAGCGCTGAAACAAGTACGCACTCATGCCATTGTAAGTCACTGTGGAAAAAAAAAAAAGTCTTGTCTGTGAAATAACTTGCAGGGAGTGTCTCTGTACAGAAGATAGGGATTTGAGTGTTCACTAAACTAGTTCAGAGGGGACAGCTCGTATTGTCTTCTTTTACTGCCCATGATAAAGCAGTATTAGAATTCCCACTTCCTGCTGCTGTATGCATGCCAAGGCTCTTTGTTAGGTTGAATGCAGAGCCTATTCATCTCAGAGCGCTCACAACAGAACACAGTAATAACACAGTCATGAGTTTTGACTGATGTCAGTGAGGCGCGGGGCTGCTTCTGTAAGCAGGAACCAGAGCTGCTATAGAGGCCCCTCTCACCTTCTCCTCATTGCTTAGTTGACCACCAACGCCGGCTGACCTCTGCGTGGCCCCACTCCAACTCGAACGCTGCTGGGTCCTTCACAGACTCAAAGGACCCAACAATAACAGCCGGGCCATTTAATGCCAAATCCAGGTTAACCTCCCGGCTCCACTTGGCCCCTTTCCTTCTGTGACCAAAAGAAGACTCGGTAGATGTTTCTTGGAGCCATTTGTTCACAGCTAATGATGTGGAATAATATTGGTATTACTAGTCCTGTGAAGCATCAGAAAAATAATTTTTGCTTGGCAGTGTTGATTGTCACATTAAAACAAAGAAATTACAGCTGCCCCAATTTTCTCCTACTATACTCTGCGCTGCCATGCGTTGTATTCTACTGTGTTTAGCTGCATAAATATGATGGTATGGCAGTATGGTAGCAGATGTTATGAGCATCAAACAATAAAGAATGGGTTAGGAGCTGTCATTACATGGGAACTAGGTCACCATTCAAGCCGACTCGCTTGCATCGACTGTTTCGAGTGACTATTGATTTTCTGACTAAAGCAATGACTTCATTAATATCACCATTAGTCTGCCATCTGACACAAATGGGAGGCTCGCTTGCTGGACCAGACAGTAATTTAAGTGGATATGAATCATTGGATGAATTAAACATACAGTACATTTCACAACAAATGTGCCCTACACATTGTAAAATTGGGAAGAAGGTTGTAGAGTGCCCTCACTCAACAACCGTGTTCAAAACAAAATCACCAGAAAATAAAAAAAAAGTTGACATTACCTCTGCCTTAGACAGACAGACATCGCCAGCAAATTTTCCTTTCATCGTTCAATTTAAACTTAATCTGTGAAAGATGAGAGACAAATCAACAGATCGCTTTTCAGCAGGTTTTTCAAAACAAAAACAACAATGAAAGAAGGATTATTTTCACTTTAATCCGGGGGCACCAGCTTAGCTAAAACAAAAGCACGACCATGGGAACGCATGGAGGAATGAGAAGGCTCGCTCTCCCCACCAAACCCAGCTCTCCATCAAACCACAAAAGAAGAACAATGAGTGTGTGTGTGTGTGTCTACAAGTAGAAGCGAGAAAGGGAAACTGGATTTGAGATCTATATTAAAACTGCAAATAGCTTTTAAAGATTAGTGACGGGCAGAAGGAGGTGACAGCAATGGGATATGTGAAAAGTGGATTGCCCCTCCTTACTGTGACTATTTTGATAGCAGCAACGTTGACAAGCATCGACTTGATTGTGAGAAGGCAATGTGCGCTGAAAAGCCTTGACAAGTTTCTTTGAGGCATGTACATATCTTTTGGTGACTGAAAGGAACACAAATCAGGATTATGTATTACATAGCCACATTCAAACAGCTGGCATTAGGAGCTCTGAAGTGTCTGGCAAGATACTGTTGTTCAAGGATGTGCCTCCCTCTCTCTGTGCGTGCACTGTAATTACCCAGATCTGGGATTTTAGAAAACCATTTCTTATGAAGGCATACAACCACGGCCTGAATGCTCACATTCTGCACAACCTAAATGTTTCACTGACCATTTAGAGATCAAAATATTCTGCATTTGATTCTGCTTTTGTGATTTTTGTTGTTAGTGAAGAATTTTCATCGCAGCACAAGCAGCTTTTTATGTACTGAGCGCATGAGAGTACGTCCTGTACCCTGTGCTTATTTAAAGCGATCACCATGGTCATCACAGGCTGTGTACAGTAGTTGCTCTGTTGTCAGAGATGTGTCTCACTCTGCAGCATTTGTCAGGATTAGACAGGAGTAATCCCTAACCAAACTCCAGAGGATGTAATTTGGAGATATGTGCTGGAACTGAAACTGTGTCGGCTTACTCCCACAAACCCCATCTTCCACCCCATCTGAGCCATCTCAGACTCCTTTCTGCCAGCCCTCAGACATGTCCAATATTTTGAAATGGTAGAAATGAACGTAAAATACAGAGCAAAAAAAAAAAAAAAGCTGAAAGAAATGGAGCTGCCAAGTGCCCTTCAACTCACTTTCTCACCCCACTCCTGAGCAAACCCCGCTCCAGGCAGGTGGGGTGCTCACGATGTCAGGCCCCATCGCTGATATCCGTTCTAATATCCCTCAACACTTGGCTGTCGCATCACCACCCACCATTAAGTCATCGCTTGTGTCCGACACACGGGGGCCGATCTGTGTGCTCTGGCCCACTCCCAGCCCTGTGCCTTTATCACACCCCAACCTCTCTGTGACAGACAGGACTGATCTCCCCTGCAGCAACCCTCCACCCTGCCAGCAAAAGGACAGCAGTGGAAAAAGCCCCCCAGGGCCCACTGAGGATGGACTCATGAATCAAACATGCGCCCGAAGCTTCCCTCTTATCACGGAGGTCAGCCCAGGCATTAATAGGCCATGGCTCCAGGGAGCTACCTACTGTGACCTCCCCCAGTTTCCCTCAACAGAAGGGCACAGTCCTCAGGAGCTGGTCCAGCAAGAGAGGGCCTCCCTCCAACACAGTCACTTCACATTACGTCCACACACTGAGAGAGGGGGTGATGGCGAAAGATAGAGATGAGAGAGAACAAAGAGAGGTGCCGAAATGAAGCATGAAAGATCAAATAGACAAAGAAAGAGAGGAAAAGAAAAACAATATTCCTTGGTGCAATGCTGGGCCGGGAGTAACACGTGGGTAAAATCGACTGTGTGTACAGACCCTTTCAAACACCACCAATCTTCATTGGCCAGACGGGGTGTGATATATGTGACTGTCTGCCAGCGTAAATTAGGCAGTCCAGCCCGCTGTGTGGTAAAGCATGACGGGGCCGGACAGTGCACTAACTCAGGCGGCCTGGTGCCACGCACACCAGCTTCTCCCTGCTTTGCCGTGCCATAAATCACCAGCTGGGGGAAATGAATCGCTGTCCGTCCGAGCTGGATGCACCAGCTGGCACCGCCATCACCTGACCAGCAGGAGCCCATGCCGACACTGGAGCGGCTGAAATCAAGAAAAATGAGGCATGGAGGCAGACGGAGCCATACCCCTGCGCTCTCTCATTAGTCTCCTCTGGGCTTCCTCCACACTGAGCTCGTCTGAAGTGAAAGGGCACACAAAATATATTTCAGAGTGTCACCTGAGGGGAGAAAAAAAGAGGGGGAAGAAATGATCACCCCTGGTCTCCTCACAAATCTATGTAGAACTGAACTGGCAGACAGCATTAGTGTTTCTGAAGCCAGAGCTCTGGGAGACAGCAGGAGGGACTGCGGCTCGGGGAAAAGTGGAGGCTGCGTGTGGGGGACAGCTTTGTGTTCACTCTTATTTAATGGAGTTATTTTACTGAAAGTAATGACTCAACCCTATTGGGGATTCCACTCTGCATTCAGATGTAGTTAACGGAAAAACATGTTGATGAATAGATTTTCACTTTTCAATATTGCTGAGTTGCTGGTGGAGGGCCCACTTATATGCTGACCGCTGCGATTATGAGAAGCTGTGTGGGCGTCAGAACTGAGGCACTCATCAGGAAAATGGGTTGAAATTACATCAATACAGCCATATAGAGAGCTGGAGTGATCTAAAATAATATATACTTGATCCTCTACTATGGACACAGGCCTACTGTTTACCTCTAATGTCCCAAATTATGGATTCAAAACGTTTTTCTGCATTAATCTCCACATCACGTTGAACAGCAACTTCTCAGCGAGAGGCCAATCAAAGTCAGAGATGGACACATTTGCATTATGAAAATAGGCCAGAGTAAACGAACAGATGCAGGCTGGATTGACATTAAATTTGAGGCTTGTGGTACAACACTGAGTTGCTGCATATGATTGGCAAGGCCAATTTCCTGTGAACCCCCACAGCAGTTTTAGCCTAATTTCATTGGTCCTGTGGAGCAGCAAGTCTATCACTGTCTCAGATACGGAGGATTAGCTTCTCTTTCCTGCTCAGATGAATTTGCCTGTCATGGTGTGGTGATGAATGGCAGGAAGGCTGAGGAAATGTACTGTGGGCTCATTGGAAGTGGCAAGGTGAAGCCTGGCCTGGCAGTCTGCCCCAGGTTCGACCCTTGCCGCGGTTGTGACCCCCCACAGATGTCCAGGTGTACATTCACATATCGGCAGCCGGCTCATCAGTCGGCTGGTCAGTCAGTAATAGACCACAGCATCAGTTTGACATCTGTTCTGACAAGGAATCCGATTCCATCAGCGTGTCTCAAGGTCCCCGGATACAGCAGATAGTGTCCACTGCTTCTCCTCCATTCATATGAAAAGGGTATGTTTAAAGGTCAGGCACCTGCACCTGCCTCAAGTTTAAAAGCCAGATATTTGATCTTATGCCGGATAACAACCTATTAAGCTCAGCTGAACCAAATCTTTATTAAAACTGAGTCTTAATAAAGAGAAAAAAGGCTACAAGTTATGGAAATGTAATTACATCAAGCACAGTTTTAATATACGCTGGTTTGGAGGTACTGGTTCTTTTTCATCAAAACATTCATGCCTCTGTGGATGTGGCTCAGTGACAACAAAAACAACTGCTCTCCATTTCCTGTCCTCTTTTCTGCAGCTGTTACCGTCACCACCTTCCACCCCCAGCCTGACCCTCAGCACACCTCCTCCATTTTCAGCTGTAATCATGTCGCCATGCAAATGCTGTGCGCTGAGAGGTTCATGTTGCCCTCTCCGGGACACCATTCCCAGCTGCCTGAGCCCTTGAGTTGACCACCCAGGGGAGGGAGAAGAGGAAGTCATTACTGCTATCACAGCCAGGCACAGTCCCTACACTGCCAGACAGCCCCTCCAACTCATAAAGTCCTTGACGACTTCACTAAAACATCCAATTTCAGTCGGACCCCATTTATAATGACGAATAGAAATCAATCACTCCAACCGCGGCACACTCCTCCTGAATCTGTCTGCTTATTTGGCTGCCCAAAATGGCACAGAAAAAAAGGAATCCCCCCCCCCCCCCAATGCTGGTAACCTATCCACATCTCCGGGATATTCATAATTCATCATCTTCGATTCCTGACATCTGCCACTGATTGTGCCGACGGGTTGGCTGGAATTAGCCACTCCTGGGAGCGGCGTTAATGTGCTGGTGGGCCAGCACATGCACTCCGGCTGGGGAGGGGTTGTGGGCTGGGTGGAGGATTGAGGCCGGAGCGGCAGGAGCCTTTCACACTCCTAATGTGTAATTAGGAGCCATTTTGGAGCGCTGCCTTCCTGCACTGAAATTAGCTGCCTTTTATTAATCAGGCAGACCAGTTCAATGGCACGATAGGTCTCCCTATAATCTAACACAAAATGTTGCTCTTAATTACAGAGGGGGAGAGATAGGCTGCAGCTCCTGCATGATCCCCTCGGGTTCAATTTCTGATCTGCAGAACACAGACAAACTGAACATCTACTGCAGCATAGCAGTCCACACGCCAGGCTAAAAATAATGGTCAATATTTTGTCAATCATTCATCCAACTTGAGCGTTACAGCCTGCATTTGGCACGCTTTACATAATGGTATATATGCATCATACAGAGCATACAGAGAGCAAAACTCTCACAGCTCCATGAAACCATTTGCCGAATGTCAGCTCCACTTGAATGAGAGATCATACACATTATGTGATTACAAGCACTGGTCCTCCTTTGGAGAGTTAAGTGCTGTGACCCTGACCACGCTCATCAGCGCTGATGCCCTCATGACTACAGATGAGGACTAAATACTCAGTGGTTGTGGAGGATTTTTCCCTTCCTGCTTCACATCTAATAGAAATGATCACAAGTACATAAAAAGCAGTCCAGGCAGAGAAAAGTAATCACTAGATTCCTGATATGGATGTAATGCAAGATTGGTAAAGACAGGATATTTTAATATGTGTTCAGCCAGTGCTGAATCATTTTCCGCTTCAAACAGAAATCAGTAATAATGTCTTGAACTGTTGGATTCATTATCACTCCCGTAAAAATGACTACATTTAACTGCAACATACATGAAAGAAATCCAGAGAAACATCAAATACAGTTAAATGTAGTAGTAGTAGTAGTAGTAGTAGTAGTAGTAGTAGTAGTACACAACAACATTTAATATAATATTAAAAAAGAAAATACTTAATTCCATATTTTAAATATATTGACATTTAGTAAGTTGTTTAATATGATCACAATCAAAATGTTGTCTTGCCTTAAGGACAAGGTGATCTGTTACTTTAAAAATCTGATTTTTATGCTGCTACCATTTCATTAACAATTTATAATCACATTATTTGTGTATAATCTGCACATGATAATCTGAACACACAACTTTATAGAAATCCTCCACACTGATTAACATCTTCCTTCAGTTACACTCCGGTATTTCCTGCATCAAAAAGTGTCACATTTTCTTCCTTTTGTTTCCTTAAAAGAAAAATCCTCTTTCACAACAGTCACAGATTTTGTTGGCTAATCAAACTGTTGATTTATTTCACAATTCTTTAAAATGGCTTCCTGCACAATATCATCATCCTGTGAGTGAATGCAATCATGCAAAATTGCCACTTTTGTGTTTCTAGTGTTTAACAAAGCCTGATGCATATTTATGAATATTCTTGTAGAGCCAGCTATCCCTATAATCTTCTGGGACAAATGCATGAAATAAAACATGACAAAATCCTTAAAATGGTTGCTTGACTAAAGTTTCTGTGGCAACCAAGGACTCCAACAGCTGATTAACAAACAATCATCACAGCAGATGATGAAGACCCTTTCTCATCTCCTGACGGCGCTGACTGCAGCTCTGAGGTCATCTCTCGCCACAAGGCCAAGTCTGCTTTAGCATTCGACAGAGCGGCTGGGTGAGAGGATAGCCTGCCACTCAAACCTTGTTGATGGAATCCAGAACAAAAAAAATCTGATGCGGGGTCAATGAGTGAAGGTCCTGGCCTATCTCTGCTCAGCTTGAAACTGTGTCCAGTGGAACAGCAGCTGTCACAAAGTGCTCACACAGACACGGACAGCAGCTCTGAGAAATGGGAAAATGTCAACACAATTTATGGATATGCACAAAGTGAAGGCCAAACTGGGGCTGAATTATACAACACCCTCTAAACACATGTAAACAAACACAGCGAGCCAGACTCATTTCACTTTGGAGTAGAGTTATTGATATTTAAGAAAATAATCAAATAAGTAATCAATCAAACAAATGTCAAAAATAACTGATCCTTACTATATTATTAAGTCACAAATCCAAATTCAGTGAAAACAAAAAGCTCCAGGGCTGAGAAATAATGAATACCACAATATTAATAGAGCTATATGATAAATGTATGAAAAATCATGATTCACTTGAACCATGCTCTACTGTCAGTGGTAGATGACATATTCAGATCCTTTACAAGTAAAAGTACTCCCTTGAATTTTACTTATTTAATTTAATTTATTATTATTTCTGATGCATCAAGAAGTCAGCAGCATTTTGATGTTAAAGCAAGTTGAGAAGAAACCACTTTCAACTACTTTACAAACTGTTGGTTTTGTTAGTTTTATCCATAGCAAAGGATCGTATCTTATAGCTGATCATACTGTATGTCTGTGTGAAATGTTTATCTGCAAATAACATAGTGGCTGTTAGAATTAAATGTAATGGAGTCAAAAGTACATTTCCCTCTGACACCAGACCACGACCTCCAGGTGAAGCCCCATGTGGAAGAACATAAATTAAATAAATTAAACATGTATTCTTTCTAAATGGTCAGCAGGTGGCGACTCCTCTGGTTGCAAAAAGAAGAAGAAGAAGAAGAAGAGAAGAAGATCTACCTTTATTAGTCCCACAATGGGGAAATTCAATTTACACTCTGTTAAACTCATACATGGTACATGCAGACCTGAAACACACATACATGCATTAATGGAGAGATGTCAGAGTGGGGGGGCTGCTCCTGACAAGCGCCCCGAGCAGTTGGGGGTTTGGTGCCTTGCTCAGGGGCACCTCGGCAGTGCCCAAGAGGTAAACTGGCACCTCTCCAGCTACCAGTTCACACTCAGTTTTTGGTCCATGTTGGGACTTGAACCGGTGACCCTCCGGTTCCCAACCCAACTCCCTACAGACTGAGCTACTGCCGCCCCCAAAAAGAAGTCCAATTGAATAGGGGACTCCCTAAAAACTTGGTATTTCACCAGCGGGCGGTGTCTGGCGTACAGTTTTGTGTGCCTGGTGCACATTCTCATTGGCTTGTGTCATCAGTTTTTGGATAAAGTAGCAAAAGCAAAGCTGTAACCTAAAAGTTGTTTATTAATCTAATCTTTGCTTTAACCCCAAGATTAAACCTACTGGAGAGCTCATGCCTAATATAACTTCAAACCAAGATCATTTATATACATACACTTTGATAGATTTTTGCTCCTTGTAATGTTACTGCTGGTATGGTTACAACCACAACTTCCATGCAGATTTTCAAATGACTTTAACCTCGTCATCGTACTGTTATAACATTACAGGAAAATAAACATGAAAGCATCCAGGACAGATATAAAAATGTTAATCCAGACAGCAGAGATTACCATTACTGTCCAATCACACTGATTTTATTTGTTGACAAACTGGTGAGGTTAGGGTTATATAATAATTTAACATTAGGGTTAAATAAGTTAACATTAACAGACTAGGGTGACTTCATTCTTCTTAGCTTCATGGGGCAAAAATTAATGTTGCCAAACGACCTGCACGTGAGGGTTGTTTACAAAGGAAACCAGTTTCTTTTAGCTTGTGAACAGTTATCGGACATTAGCTTGCCAGTAAATTTCATCCAATATTTTTCTGACATGTGATAGGTGGCATATGTTATGTTATTCTAATGTTAGCATGATTGGATAGTGCAAATTAAAAGTATTAACCTACATTATTTGTACAAAACTATTACAACTCATGAACGTGCACTCAGAGCACAGGCTCAGGGCTGACAGGAGGTTATAGAGTTCACAAAAGCACGCATTGCTACATCCTGCAAAACTACCCCCCATCCGAGTGAAACACCAAGTTTTTAGGGAGTCACGATTGTATAGAAGTCTATGAAAAAATGACCCTATTTCTCACTTGATTTATTACCTCAGTAAACATTGTAAACATGACTTTATGCTCTCAGTCTCTAGTTTCAAGTCTTCTTCAGTGCAGCATGATGTTCATTTAGTAAATTATGGTCCCATTTAGACTCAAATAGACCATAAAGCAGGGCATGCTTTACGGTGGGGCTAACTTGCTGCTACCGCAGCATTGTCCAGTCTGGGTGTGGTCCGTGTTTTCATCTTACAACTTTAACCCTTTCACAGTGTGTTTTCAGTTCATGATTACCATGTCTTATTCAGTATTCAGCTGTACTTAGCTCCACCCTCGTGTCACTTCTGGTTGCAAAATAACAATATTGCGACGGCCGAACTTGAAGCTTCAAAATGGCTGTCAGCAAACTGGCGAGTGACATTACGGTGATTTATGTCGACTTCATCACTTCTTCAGTCTATGTCTGAAACGTCGTGGCGTAGAAGTACAGTGCAGCAGAAAATGTAAAGTTGTAATTAAGTATAGTAACTGAGAAAATGTACTTATTACTTGCCACCATATAAATTAGAAATTACATGAGACCAGAACCTTTATAAAAGTTTACACTGAATGAATAATTTGGACAACAGAAATTTGTAGAATGATAACATGATAAGACCCACAGTGATCTACACTACTATAGAACAGAAGATTTTTTTACTTCAAAAAAGTTTCTTATAGAAAAAAGCAGCAGAAATAGTCTTAATAACGGCAGTTGCTCTGCAGCAGTTGGAGTGTTATAATTAGCATTCAGAGTGAAAGCAGGATCATGTGACTGTTGGCAGAGTTTCTAAGTTCTGGCCCAATGGACAGAGAGTAAACTCCACAGGGGAGTCCCCGGGGAGCGAGACATGCTGGGTTTGAGAGGGGTTATTGGACTGTGCTGTCTCTCTGACTGTGAGCCACTGGGGACCAGAGCAGAGGTGCCTGATGGTGCACTGAAGCCTGAGTGTGACACCTGGGCTGTCTGTCACGGCCACAAACACAGACGGTGTGACACTTGACAGGATAGGAGTTGAGGCTGCAACACCAGAAGTCAAGACCCGGCTGACAGTAAGGATGAGAGGCATGCAGTTCAACTCAATAATTTCCCCGACACACTTAAATCCTGTTTGTCTCCTTCCTCCTTTCTCTTCCTTCATGTGTTCATGGCCCTTTAAATAAAACAGGGTCCTGAAGAGGCTGAACCCATCAATTAGAGTCGTCTGATGAGCTCATGTGTGTATTAATCAACAGTGTGAGGCGTGTGACAGTCTGAAAAGAGACGGGACGAAGTGCTGCAGTGCCAGAGAGCTTCAAGAGGAGTTCTGACGAACTGGCTCTTAGGATGAATCTCCCGGTCTGCATCGCTAAACTAAACTGATATCCAATTATGTTCCCAACATCGACAAGCTAACGGAGCAGCTGTGAGCAGCACAAGCTCTCAGTGTCAGAATTGGCCAGGCGCGAGGTAGAGAAACCCAGGACCTTGAAGGAGATGTCACAAGGAGGCCGGAGTCAGCCGCTTGAGTGAGCGATGGTCCACACGCTTGCCTGAAAGCATGACATTGCCGAAGGGGGAAAAACACCATTTTATCATTCAGTGCGATTCGCACCCTCTCTCCCTGTCAAACATGCCATATGTCCCCGTCACAGGTCGTCTTGCTGGCTTATCGAGTGTGACAGGGCTATTCACACACTGCTCCCAATCAGACACCATCTCCTGCAGAAAAAAAATCACCACCATAGCACAGTGACAGGCTGTCAGGCAGAGGGCACCAACCTCCACAGGGCCTTGGCTGAGAGTCTGCCCATGCGGGGGAGGGGGGCAAAGGCCAGGGGTCACAATGGGAGATGCAACGCAGGGATCCACACACCTCATGCTGTTGACACTTTTCCTTCGTTAGTCAATCAGTAACAAGGCAGAGCTAAAATCCACGTTCTTACAGCATCAAACAAAAGCTTTAATTAACTGTTCTAATAATGCTTTTACGCCTTTTAAGTTTACCTCTGTTTCATGTTGAGTCTACACACTGCTCTCAGCAACATTAAAACAATCATAGCTGCACTGCTCACACCATTTATTAAACTCTTAGTGTGCACGGTGAAATATGTTTGACTTTGAAACTTGTAATTTGCCTGGCAGGAAACAAAAGTGGTATGTAAACCACAGCTGGGAGTTTAGCCTGCGACCTGGTCACCATCCTATTTTCCTAACCACTAGACCATATGAGCCCCTTATGTGTTATGCCAAACTGAGGCTACAAGTCAGGACGATCAGAGGTCACCGACAGCCGCACGACCTCAGAGCTTTGAGGCTCTGATATGCTCCTCTCAATGCACTTCTGGAGTCTGCAAATGTTTACTTTGATGCCAAAGAACCTCAGTGGTACTTAGCCACTTGGCTCCAAACACAATAACGGTGCAGATGCTGAATATATTCACTAAGTGAGCAATCAGCTGCAAAGTGGGATGAAAATTACACTTATCCCCGACCCCATGATGATATGCATAGAGAAATAAATCAGAGAGCAAGAGAAGGAGCGGAAGGGGCAAGGGGGAGAAGTGGTATCACCTGATTCGTCTTATCTTAAAAAGCGGCGGGATGTGTCACCTCAACTCTTCAGAAAAAGAGATAGAAGCCTCCTGGCACATTTTTATATGAAAGATTTCTGTGAAATGATTGCTAATCTATGCAAAAAAGCAATCAGTGACTCATTCATAATGCATGAGCAACGAGATACCAATTTTGCAACGCTTTCGGATTATTAGATGTTATCGTGAATGCAGCAGATGAAATATGAACACTCCTACCTGTCCCATTGTAATTACATGACTGCAGCGGTCGAGAGACACTGGCAGTGGGGAAAATGTGCAGAAAGAAACACACAGAGAGACAGACAGACCAGCAGACAGAACATCCATTACTATCTGACTGCAGGAATATTTGTTTCTAACAGCTTTATGTATCCATTTGTGCCATAATTTATCAACCTAAAAGCTGTGGTTTTAAGTACATCTGGCTGACATTTTAATGGTCCATCAATCACATGGTGTCATGTGATAACATTTTGAGATCATCCTCCTCCCCGAGCCTCAGAGGAGAAAAAAAAAAAAAAACTGAATCCAATAAATTGGCTGCAATCCCAGGGAAATGATGAGAACCTATTTCTAATTCAAAGCGAGTTCAAAGTATGAATGTTAGATAAGCTGCTTCTCAAATTAATGCAAATCAAATTTCGTTTAGGATATTTTTGTTCTATATAGACCCCTAATGCACTGAATATATGTATGTGCCAGTTTCTAAACTGCAGTTTAAAGCCAGACAAAAAAGAAATTACAATTTCTGTTTGGATTACTGGCGTCAGATTAATAAATGGAATGTATTATCAAAGTATAATGTGTGTCTTGTACAGGAGCCATAAATGCATACACATAAACAAAAATAATTAAAATGATACATTTTTAAAATAGAAAAAGTACTGCTAACCCTCTGATTTAGAGCTGCAACAATTAATCAATTAATCAGTTAGTTTTCAACTATTAAATTAAATGAAATTAATCACCAGCTATTTTGATAATCGATTAATCGGTTTGATTAATTCTTTGAGGGAAAAAAAGTGAAAATTCTCTGATTCCAGCTTCTTAATTGTGATTTCTGGTTTCTTTACTCTTATGACAGTAAACTGAATATCTTTGTGTTGTGGACAAAACAAGACATTCGAGGACATCATCTTGGACTTTAGGAAACACTGATAACCAGTTTTTACCATTTTCTGATATTTTATAGACCAACCAGATTTGGTTAATTAACAATGAAAATATTTGTTAGTTGCAGCCATACTCTGATTTATCACAAAATACTAAACATAACTTTTTACTCCTGTGATCCCTTTTAACAAAAACAACCCAGTCCGGCAGAACGATGAACTTTGACCTTCCCAGTCTGATGATTTACAACACGTTCAACTTGTCCCACATGAGACATAGCACAGTCCTCTCTTCTTCCTTCTTCTGTTTAAACATTTTGAAAAAACATAGCAGCCTGACTTTTTAACTTCAGTGTTAACATGTATGGATTGCACCTGGAAGCCCTGAGAAATGCTCTGACAGATTTCATACTTTTACATTCTGGGCAACTTCGACACGAGGGATTTGCTCTTAAAACGGAGCAGAGCAAGGATGAAGGGTGGTATAAAAATCAATGAGGCTTTTCAAAGGCAACAAGAAAAACCAGCACCTTAGTCTGCAATTAAACAAGAGAGCTCCTGGCGCTGAGGGATGACAGAGTATGTTGCAGGTGCCCTCGACTTCACAGAATCAATTACAGGATCAATACAATGACATGATACCATTCCAAGATGGAAAATGGGACGTGGACTGGGAGTCACTCTGTGTCATGTGTTTACAATAATATACAGTAGCTCAAATAGGCCTATATAATGTGGGCCCATTATGTAAACATGAGCAAAGTTCTAGACCAAACACATCCTCCAGGTGGAAACCTCATTTGAAATATTTTCTCTAAAGGAAAGAGTTAAGGAGAGGCTCTCAATCTGGGGGTCAGGAGCCCCACAAAGAGTCTCAAAATAAAAAAACGAAGGGTCAGGAGATGAATAAGAGGACACGAAAGCAGAAAAAGAAAATTCTGCCACAATATTTTGAGACCTTCCTCTAATATTTGTTTGTCTGGTCTAGTCTGGTCACACTAAACTATCTCAACAAATATTTAAGAGATTAATGTGAAATTCTGTACATTCATTCATGGTCCCCAGAGGATGGATCCAAATTACTTTGGGGATCCCCAGACATTTCTTCCCATCACCAACATGACATTCACATTTCTGGTTTGACGGAAATAACTCAAGAGGTATTGTCATGATTTTTTGCACATTCAGGTGCACCTCTGGATGAATTGTGGCAATCTCAAAGGTTTTTATAAAAATAAATGTCTGTGGTGACATTCCCGGAACAAGAATCTGTATTACAGTTTTTCTCCATTGTATATACAAAAGAAAGGAGCTATGCACACAATTCTGAAAACCTGAAGCTCATGTATCGACAAAAAGACTCCAGACTGCTAAACTCGAAGCACAATTCAACTGTTTTGACTCAAATACAAATTCTAAATCAACCAGGAATTAAACAGAATTAAATAAAATGACTGCCTTTTCCTCTAGCACCACCCTCAGGTCAAAATATTGTAATGTATAACCAAATACCTCTAAACGAAAGACAGTCCATCCAACACAGTCGTCTGAAAAAATACCTCAGCTGTGCTTTGTGTTTAGTGCTAAATAGCCAATGTTAGCATGCTAATATGCTCAACTAGCATGGAAAACAGTACATCTGCTAAACATAGGCATATTTGCATTGTAATTTTGAGCATGTTAGCATGTTGATATTAGCATTTAGCTCAAGGAACAGCCTCACAGAGATGCTAGTTTGGCTATAGTCTTGTTTTCATCTGAATATATGAATTACTGGATAATTTGTTTACTCATTCTTCACAACTGGTAAACATATACAACTAATAATGAGGGCAGGGTCTTTGGCCCCACCTGCCAAATGCAGGTAAATTGTTAAGGTCATCTGCAAATTTGGCAGACAGCAAAATGCTGGGGACAGGAATCGAGAATCGGTTCCCACGATGCCATGTGGACAGGATGCACAGTATTGTTTCCCTGGTAATGCTTCGGTGTAAACAACAAATCTGTGTTGAAATCAACAGGAAGACAGCAAGTGATGTTAGCCAGCTGTTGGCAGCCGGTAGGCAGCACAGTCCTGCTTGGCAAAATAATGGAGCTACTAATGTTAACAGAGGTTCCATTGTTACGTTATGATGCGTTCAATCTCTATTCAGTAAAAATGACTATTGGCCAGAGGTAAATTATAACATTATCATCATGTGCTGACATGTAATCTTGTTAAATGTTGTTTTTGGTGAGAAACTTGAATAAATAGTTGTTTGAAGGAGAAAAATTTAATATCAGACCCCAGATGAGGGGTCCAAAGTAGACATTGCTTTGTTTTGAGGTTAAAGCTGGTGCTGAAACATATTTTACAACTCCATATTTCAAGGAAAGCGTATCCTTTACATCAGATTAAAAATGTATCATGAGCTGGGACTAAAGGAACAATTCAATGTTCCTAAAACTAAATCCGTTGGCAGCACCCTTGTACCCTGCTGTCTTAATTGCACCCCTGCAACTAACACCATCCACCACCCCCCACTTACCAAAAGGGCAAATAACCCCAAGAGGATCATACAGCCCATCACAACTGAGCTCAAGAGGAGCTCATGATGTTGAGGTTGCCTCCATCCGTGCCGTGGTATGAATGCTGGGAGTAGATGGTCATACAAATGTTCCCTGCTGTGGCCAATTACACATACCCTTTCAACACACATATCCTGACATAAATTATAATATACACATAAGTGATTCGCCACAATAACAGTGGACAACATACTGCGATCCAGAGGCCTCTATATGTCAATGCAAATACTCCCTATAGGAAGTCGCACACTGAATCCCTGTTAGTAAAACCAGTGGCCAACAGCAACATGATATCTTGTCAGTCAGGTCTAATCCTGTGTTCAAACTTAATGGCTCCTGACAAGCATTTCACCAGTCGATGGAGGGACCAGAGGGAATGTGCCACAGTGAGCATGACCACTCAGCAAACTCACATTTAACATTTCATTCCTCCTGCTAGGACAAAATGAATTATACATCCTTGATTCTCCCACATTGATCCATCCAGACAAAACTTCCTAAACATTAAATGTTAAATGATTTGTACGTCTCCCTTCCACGCTGCTCGGACACACCTCTCTCTTTCTGACATTCTCCCTCTATCCTTGACCCCCTTCCCTCACTCCCTCTGTTATCTGAAATAATCTCAGGGCCTCTTTAGATTCTATTCATCAGAGCAGAAAGAAGCAGGCGCTGACATTGATAAAAAAAAAAAATACCATCTGTGCCTTGCAGGAGTAAAAAGGAGTGAGAGAGAATGAGACGGAAAAGAAAGAGAGGGGCTTCAAATGAAACAGGCTCTGTTGTCTCCCTCTTGTCCCCCCTCGTCAATGCCATTTCAATTGAAAAGCGCAGTGGTAATTAAATTCCAGCAGGGGTTAGGGGCAACTGTGCGGCGCGCTGACGGGGGGCTGCCCTGACATAAAGATGACACAATTCAAGAGGACAGAGGGGGCGCCAGGCGGAAAAGGAGGGAGGGTGACAAATGTTGTGTATTCACGTACACTGCCAGATTCGTACTACTCAATCTTCATGACATTTAAAAAATAGAAAATGAAATGGATATTCAAACTCCACTGAATCCCACCATGACCTTTTCCCCAAATCAGGGATATTCTAAACAGATCCTTCTGTATCTGCGGCATTTGCAGAATATTTCGTAATGCTTATGAGGATGAGCAATTAGGTGGAGGGGAATATGGGAAAGCTGGTGTGTGTGTGTGTGTGCGTGTGTGTGTGTGTGTGTGTGTGTGTGTGTCAGCACAAATGACTCACAGAAGGACGCTGGTTGTTGATTCACATTATAGTGGCGCTAATCCAGAGGCTCCAAAGAGGCCACACACTCCGCTGTCTACATCCACTATCAGCAAAACAAGACAGCATGTTGGTCTTTAACTGCTGAAATGAACATTATGTGGCATGCATTATTTTGAAATTATTTTTTTTACCAAACTGTAATAGATGTTACATATTATTTTTCTGATTTGAGATTAGAATTAATAAATCACAGGAAAATACTTGGTTTCTGCATTATTTTGAATTTTAACACTTCTATGTTAAAAGTATATCAAAATAAAAACAGTAGGTTGGATGTTGATTCAAAGCAGCGTACATCTGTGTTTAATAATTTATGAATTTGAAAGTTTTATATTATATGCAAATAGTCCTCTGAGTGTATTTATGACATTACTTTCTTCACCAACATTGTTTATGAGGCAAAAAAATATTAAAGTACAGTCACTTTGATAAACCTCTTTGAAGAACAGTGAAGACTAAAGAAAAAAATCTGAATAATATTCATTGGGTTTTGTTAAAGAACCAAAAAACAATTTCATTCATCACACTTTTTCTTCATCATTTTCTATAAGCTGATCTCTTTCATTCTTGCGGAAATCCAACAACATTGCATGTTACAGTTCCAGTTGCAATTAATGACTGATGAGCATCTATGTTGGCTCTACTGAGTTTAACATTTAGAAGAAACTACAAATTAGTTCAGCCAGTGCTTCACTTACACAATTATCAATTTATCAGAGCCTCTTACCATAAAGCCTGATTCACAAAAAGCATTTGTGCGACTCTGATGCCATCTAGTGGACAAAGTGCTAAGCACATATAATTGTACCCTTAAGTATCCGTCATTTTTCCCACAGTTGACAATTAAAATCAGCAATTTGTTGGAGACACTGTTGCCTTATTGTTACTGATATAAATAATCAGATTGCTTTCCTGTCAGGAAAATTCAGGTGGCTCTGTCCAGCTCCGCTAAGTGGGACATTTTCCTTGTTCCCTGGGCTCATTTTATTAGTGGAGCACACCTCAGGTCTTGAGGTAAAAACAACAAGAAGACAGTTTGTCCTCAAACAGTCTCAGTAATGGTTTAAAATCTCCAGAACTTCCTCCTTAACAGAGAGAGGAGAGTGCTGCTGGACGCCCGCCCCGCCAATACTTGTTTCCCAGCAGTCAAAGCCGCAGTCTTTCAAGTCCCGCACTGTAGTCTGGACAACAGAGGAGTCCGTTTCTACAAAACAAACAAGTCATAATACAGTCAAGAAAGGTTGTGTCAGGGTGGGCTATAGTTTACATTATGCACTAAAACATAAATGAATTACAAGCTAATGAGGCAGCAGTTTGAGTTTAGTGTACATGACTAAACGGGCTACAGCACTGCTTTCAAGGATGAACCTCCAAAGTCTCTGTCAGTAACAGCAAAAGGAGCTCCAGCAACACTGGAGCTGCACAGAAACCTCATCACTTAAGTCAGACATCTGGCACTTTCCTGCTGTAAAATAAATAGTCCAAAGCCCACTTCAGCTGCAGCTGCACAGTAACACTTAACGTTAACCACACGCTTCAGATGCAAGAGCAGCTCCAATGCAGTGATAAAATAACTTAACTTAGTGCTTGCTTCCTTAACTCAAAGAGCTTTAACACAAAGACTCTGAGAACATCAGAGAAGACACCAGTCAATTTATTTGAAAATAGCTGCAATTCACACAGATGGAAATGTTTGCTAAGAAAACAAATAAAGAGCATTTGAAAATCTATTTAGAGGACTTTATACGCATGAAAATTCAGTATGCTACAGGCATAAACAAAGACTGAACTCTCAGGATCTTTGCTTGTTTGTTTTGTCAAAGAGAGGATGATACAAAGTTTCCCTATAACATATTCAACAGTAGTACCCGCACACCAAAGGACCTTTCTTGTGCAGGCTTCTCATCATTTCCTGCCACTCAAATCATTGCTTCAGAGAGGAAGCGTGAGGGAGCGTTTGAGGAAAACAGAGCATTTGTTGTCAGCAGGAGTCTGACAGTTTGGCTCATCAAACATCACTTATCAAATTCAATTCATTATAAGACAAATATTGGAGGATGCAGTATAGCCTCAACAAAATGAGATATTAAGGTCAATTAAATGCATCACTGAAAGGTGCTAAATGCACATTTAGCACATTTACTAATCAGCTCTCAACATGGCGGCGGCTGAGCCAGCAGCATGCAGCTAATGGTGCTAACAGCTGTGAAAACAGCAGCAACAGTGCAGACAGGATTAACAGTGTTAACCTGAATGGGAACAGCAGGGTGGTTTCTACACTTCCACTTCCCGTTGGTCAAGACGGCGTTATCAGCTGTAACCATCGTAGGAGAGCAGTATAGAGCAACGGCCATGAGCTAGCCATTGGGGCACACTCACATGCACAAATATGCACTAAAAACATGATGTCAACAAAGCACAGAGAAGCTCGGATTATAATACACACTGAGGGAGAGCGATTTCATTCTCTGCTCAGGTAGACATTAGTCATCTACATCTTCGCATAACATATAGGTGTTTGATGCTATATTAATGCTCTGGATATCATATAGTTATTTCCACTATTCATGCTCTGAAAAAGGCCAAAATGCATCAGAGAGGCTGGCTCAGCAATTACAGCAGACTTGCTGGAGGTCACTGTAGAAAAGAGAACAGGGGCCAAACTAAAAACAGCTGTGTATTTTGAAGGCCAGACTCAGAAGTTCATGCGGTGAGCGACTGGTGATGTGTTCGACTGAACGACACAGGAGATCTATTGTTCCAGCAGATTTTTTACTGAACATTTTTAGATATGGTGTAGATCCATAGTACCTCCCAGCTGTTGATTATGTCTCAAAGGGCTTCTTATGATGTCATTTACTGGTGTGCTGTAAATACTGTTTCGTTGTTGTTTGTTGTTGTTGGCATTGTTATTTTCCCCCAGAGGGATCAATAAAGCAGTCTGTCTGTCTATCTATCTATAGTTATCTTAATGAAAAGTAAAGCTCTACAGGCCTTATTTTTTATGTGTCATCTTTTGTCTATTCTTGAAAAACAAAAGACACAAACCTTTGACTTTTTACAAACATTTAAATTACACACTGTTGTGACAGTAGATTACTGGACTACAGTACCTGGTCTCAGAAGGGTGATGCCACAGCCTCCCCCCCCTGCGCCGGTCAGCTTGCTGTGGAGCCCTTTGGTCAATGTGACCCGGCACAGTGTGTCCAAGGACGGGTGTCCCACACCCATCACATTCAGATGGTGCTGGTTAATGTCAATGAGCTCCTACGAATGAAAAAACACAGATGTTGATAATAATACCTGTTGCTATTGATAGAGAATTACTTGTGTGAATGTGCGCTCTCTGGTTTAAGACATTTTACATTAAAAAAGAAGCAAAAAATATGTTATAACATCAATGACTTGGTTATGATGCAATCTATTAATATGTTGTACCTCTAGAATATTGTAGTGCTCTCCAGTGATGGGCTCACAGGTCATTTCTGAGAGGACTTTCTCACAAGTGCAGGAAATGGCATCAACTGAGTCGAGCACCGGGGTCATGATAGAGGGAAACTAACAGAGAGGAAAACAAAAACAAAGGAAATCAACATCCCCAACCCTACATGTGCACAGCATCTCTACATAAAGTCATCACTACAGATAAAGTGTATTTCTGCATATGTTAAAAAAAGCAGCTTTATACAAACACAGATTGTAAAACAGGAGGTTTGATTTTGGTCACAACACCATATAGGCCGATCCTTGACGGAGGCAGAAATCTGCACACCTGCTGGTGTCACCAAGGCAACAGCACACAGGGGCGCTGGCTAAGAGTTTAATTTCAATATTTTATGAAGGCACTCAACGCCAGGCTCTGGAGTATCTGCCATGCAAAAACACTGCCTATTATATTAATTACAGTGTAGGCAAGTAACACACGGGGGAGGAAGAAACCATTTAGTACCTTGTTAATCTTGTCCTTCACCCTGGCAACAAGTACCTTGGTGCTACGTGGTACTTTGGTGTTAGTGAGAAGGATTCTTAATAACGGCACCCTGGAAAGTAAAGCAGACATATTACTCTGGTGCACTAATTTTACCTAAATGATTCTTGTTTTCTATTATGAAAAAATACACTATAATTTTTATTAATTCACATGGTGAACTCTTTTTAAATGAAATTATTTTTTTCTTTTTTTAAATGTCATCAATGCCATTACCTGCTCAGTGGTATTATCTTCCCGGCCAAGAATCTCAGCATGCCACCTACATCCAGGGAAATCAAAATCATTAAACAGATAATCATCAAATGATAATGAACAGTGGTGGCTCTGTGTCCACGGAGACAAAGGGAAGTAAAGCACCATATGTACTACACCGTATGCCAGGCAATATCAGGGCCTCACCCCATGTTCCTACAGCGTTGTCTACTCCTGAAGGATTACCGTGGATGATCATCTCCCCTTGGAAAGCCCAGCTGTTGATGCGCTCCAGGTCCTCCTGACACCACCTGCAATTATTTATAAATTAAAACAGAACTTTGTTTCCCGATAGACCCTCACAGACCAAACCTCTAACTACCTCTTCAACAGTCAGGTATGGACGTTCACTGAATAATGTTACAGCTGCTGTTTGTGATGATTGTATCTGCAATGTTTGGTTGGTAAAAAATACTATCAGCTGCAACGATTAATCCATAAGTTGTCAACTACTTAATTAATGGACAGCTAAACTAACAGTCTCAGCTTCTTAAATGTGAATATTTTTTGGTTTCTATTATAGTGAATATCTTTGACATATTTGAGGACATCATTCTGGGCTTTGGGAAACACTGATTGACACTTCTCACCATTTTCTGGCATTTCATAGACCAAATAAAGAATTGATTAACCAAGAAAATAAATGACAGATTAATCAACAGTGAAAATAATGCAGCCCTATTGTCTACACCTTACAACATAATGAAATCTCACATAAAAAACACCACAAACTATGAACTCAAAAATTACAATAGAGTTTACATACAACAGCTGTCAGGACTCTTGTTCTCATCCATTTCAGTTCATACAGATCTCAGTTAAAAAACATTCAGGTGGGCAGCTCCGTGTACTTGAAATCAGCTCCCCAAAATGCTTATTAATTATTGAAGTATATTTCAAGTGACCAAATTATGAAGAGTTAAAGGATTGAAATGGGAATGTGTAACATTTTTGATTAAAATTTTTTTTTATTTAATTTTTAGCCGTTTTTTTGTTTTTTCCCTCTCAGTTCCTGTAAGTTGTATTGTGTTGGTTTGTGTGACATAATTATGCAATCATTTTGCTACAACACTTGAAAAACTAATTAAATTAAAGGCGAATTTAAGAAAATTAGTTGACACATTCATCAAAAATGTTAGAACAAAACAATCACATCATATGCTTCTCAAAAACTGTATTTATTTCATTGTAGGCTACTATTTTGGATTGCATTATATTGCACAGGCATCCATGTTGACCCCTAACCACGTATCAGTATTCCTATTAAGAAGTACTGTATAGTGCTGTGATTCAAAATCTTTCATTCTCCAAAAACTTCAAACCAAACAACTTTTAGTGAGACCGTTTACACAGCATGAGACATGTCAGAAGTTAAATCACCTCTGTGATCCTGTTTTGGAGCATATTCATAAGGCCTAATAATCCTGTCTATGCTCAACAGTGGTCTAGACAAACTTCATACACAGCTGATAAAAGAGGCGTTCCTGTTAATATACGGTAATGTTGTTACCTGGCAGTATGATCCCACTCTTTGAGAGGAGAAGGGATGGCTCCACTTGCACAGAGCAGAGCTGCAGCTAAACACACCGAGTAGGCAGCACTTGACCCCAGTCCTGCTCCAGTCGGCAGCTCCGACCACACAGTCACCGTCAAGCTGGGCAGCTCACTGAGGAAATTAATGTAAAGACTGAACTGATATATGTGTACATATCGAATATATATAATATCCCCTTCTTTACTTACTATTACTGGTACAGTTACAGTATATCTATAACTATAGGGAGAGTTTAATGTTAAGTAATCCATATACTACTATATGCAAACGAAACTTGCATGGTATTGCTGTCAATGTCTGTAAGGGAAGCTGCTTTTAGGCAGACAGGAGAATACTCTAAACTAATTGTCCAGCTCTTCTCCTGAGGGAAAGACACATCCAGACTTGTTAAAGGCTGCAGAGTGGCCCAGTGCCAGACTCTCATTAGCGGCCATCCTGTCAGAACCCATCACCTCTCTCAGACACGGCAGCACCATGTCAGCACCGATTAAACCTCTCCACAACCTGTAGCTCTAATGTTCCTGAGCATCCTCCGTGCTCCTCACAGCTGCTGGAGTCGCTAAAACTAACATCCGGCCTTTCTGTCCGTCCTTTTACTGTCTTCATTTCAAGAACACATCTATATCAAGAGTGAGTACATTTTTGCAAATAAGTATTTCCAAAAGGGCTGGAATGACTTCTGCTTATGACAAACACTTTGTATAACCCTGTTATATTCTGCCAGTTTTGTTTACAGCATTTAGTTGATACAAGGGCTGAACAATTCAGTATCACTTCATTTTAACGTAAGCACCAGACGCAGTAATAATCATGTAACAATAATAATGAAGTCAGTCCAAGCATGATTGACCACAGTACAGATGACACTACATGTTATATCATATCATGCGACACATGATAAATAACATCAGTCAGCCGAGTATTATTTTATTGTTGTGGTGTTTTGCCATTATACTCTAAGATTAGCTATACACTTTGCATGCACCACCTATGGGCACAGAAAGTACTAGCTGGTACAATTTTAACAGTTTTGCCATCTTCAGGCAATGCTGCAGGTTTTTTTTTTGGGGGGGGGGTTGCCTTTTTTTACGGCTGTATTGTTTAATTACCATCTTTTTTTAACAATTGTAGCACCTAGTAGCCAAAATAAAATAATTAATGGAAATTTAACATCATTATGCAATACTGTCCTTCAGGGGACATTAATGGTACAGTGTACATGATTTGGCAGCATCTAGTGGTGTGGTTACAGATTGCAACCAACTGAGTACTCTCAAAGTACCCTCTGTTCACACCTCCCTTTCTGGTTACCACTGAAGTAACGTTAGCCACCAAATACAAAACCATAACACTGTTCGCCTCACTTAGAGGCCATCCTTACGGTAATAAAACTACTTTATTAGCAACAGAATCAGACAGCCATTGGCAATATCACAGTTTTGCACTCTGCGGCTCACATTACTGCAGTTTCACAAATGTATTGGGGAACTACAGTGGCCTGCAGGTAACATAAAATCACAAAAGTCACTCTCTAGAGCCAGTGTTTGGTTTGTCCATTCTGGGCTACTATAGAAATACAGCAGAGCAACATGGTTGACTCTGTGAGGAGGACCCGCTCCCTCTGTACGTAGATACAAAGGGTTCATTCTAAGCTAACAGACACACAATAATTATTATTATTTTCAGGTGATTATACATTAATGACAAAACATAGTTATGTATATTATGTTCCATTTCTGCAAATAGATCCCCCGAATGTTCCTCACTGGCCCTTTAAATACTAAAAGAAACATTATTCAGCTTCTGTCTGTAAAACACCAAATGTTAGCTTTGCAAAATTTTGGGAATATATATTTTTTTATTATTATTTCCCTTCTTAAATAAAGTTTTTTTTCTTGGACTTAACCGTCACACGAGTCTCAAATCTGCTGAGGCCAAAGGAAGACAATCCTGGAAAGTGGGGGACTGACACAAATGCAGTACCTAAAACCTCAAAGTCAGTCTCTCTTGCTCTCAGATTTGCGCAGACGCCATAGCTTTCCATTGCCTGTACAGTACATGGAGCACATGGAAATATCTATATCTGCATTTTCTAACTGTAGCTGCTGTTTCTTTTCTTGCAAAAGATGCCCCAGATTGGCCAGAAATAACTAGTGTCAGAGCTCTATAACCGGATGTCATTTGCTGGGCCTCTTGTTTTCCACAGTACCAAAAATATCTGTAAGGTGTAATGTGATTTTTGTAGCTATCTGAGCCAACTAGCTGCAATAACAAAATTAAGAAATACTGAGAAGAAATACCTCACCTTGATCCAAACAGTGAGAGATAAATGTAGAGGAAGGCTAGGGTGGCCATGTTGCAGGTATCTAAGTTTCCATTGGTGACACCGACAAATTCACGCAATCTCCTCACAAGTTCAGCATCCAGACGTTTCACCTCCTCCTGCTTACCTGTGGACAGACACAGCATCCATCAAAATCACTACAATAATATCACAACTCAACACACACTGATCTGTAGGTATTGAAAAATGCATATATGATAGTGTATATAATAAGAAATGCTGCAATAAGGTAAGTTGTCCCAGTTAATGGTATGTCCAAAGACTGATACCATGACAAAGTTCACAGACAATATGCAGATAGAGGGATACACAAGTTCACCACTGTATTAGAAACTAAAGGTTGTGGAACCTAATCTGATGATTAGATGTGAATCGAGTTAAACATTCATTAAGAAAAACAGGACTACTTTTTAAAATGCTGGGAAAAAAATCTCAATACCGAAATGTCCCAGCATGTGCTGGCCTATGGGGGGCATGATGCAGATCCAACAGTAAAAATGACAGTGCGGTGTTAATGGTCCCCAGTGCTGCACCATCCCTTACCACAGGAATAAGAAGTAAGCTGCTTCAGTTCAGACAGGTCCCAGCAGAGGAATGTGTCAATATTTGGGAGGTTGATGCGAACATTGCCAGTACTGGTGCCTTTCAACCGTAAATATGTTCTCAAGTTCAAACTCACAGCAAGAGCCACCTGTAATTGAGCAGAAAGCACAGGATGGTTAAATAGATACTTTTGGCCCATTTAGTGCATATTATTTCTAGTAATGTTCCAAGGCATACCATCGTTTGTTGTCTATTGGATGTGATTTTGTCTACTTTCCAGGTAGTTTTCATTTCTTTACAGTGCAGAAGGAAAATCAGCTTGCAGAAATGTACTTCAATGAAAGTAATGACAGCCTCAAGAGGATAGATGAATCGCATTTTAAACTGAATGCATTTTTAAAAAAAATGTTGAAGACTGTGCATGTCTAAAGTTAGCCAGTTTCTGGTTCTGTGTCGTTTCCTTTGTGCTCTGACTGACGTAACTGTTACCCAGCTTCACTTTAAAATCTCATACAGTCAGTGTCAGCTCTGTTAGCTGTACTTTCAGGTTACCTTTCCGTGAACAACCGCATGCTCTCCATGGAGGATAGCCTTCCCTGGAGCAGACACGAATAAGTCCTTGACTTGCATTTCTGCAACAGTTTCCAGAGTACAAAACCCTGTACAGAAGTGTGCAGCTTCAACTTGTCACTGCCAGTGTAGTTACTAGCTTAGCCACCTTTGGCGAATGTTAATCCTCTGAAGCACCAACGAGCAGTTGACAACTCTGTCCCACAGAGCGACGTTTTTCATGAAGACTCGGCGAATATAGAAGGTTTAAAAAAGTATGTTTTGCTCAAAGCACAGGAAGTTTTTCTGAGCACAAACACACAGCGTGATAAATAAACCACGCTAAAACCCAGACAGTCGGCAAACAAGAGGCGGGACAAACATAGGTTTGGTCTCCAGAATCCAATCAGCGGTGCAGCTAGTTGAACATATATTTTTTAGCCCAATCAGCGTCCCACGCTCTCAAACCACCACACTCAGTTGACCAATCATACGATCGAAACGATACGCCCATAAACTACGGACACTCCGGAGGGACAAAAAGCGTTTCTCACTATCGTTCACCTTTAGCAGCTAGGCTAGCTAGCATCCATCTTTAGTATGGCATCGTTTATAATCAAACCTGCTCACATGCGATGCGTTGTAAGGACAGGCAATCTTATAAACGTGCTACGGACAAGAAACACATTGTGTTCACACAGAAGGTAGTTACACATCCTTGTTTTGGTTTTGTCAAAGTTGGCGTGCAGTGTTAGCTCCTGTTTGTCATTCACGTTACTGTTTATACAGTAACAGCTGGGTAGCTGCTACAGAGGGATACTTAAATACTACTACGACTACTACTTTAACACAGTAGTAGTCTTGGTTTGAAAATTAAACTGTAAAGACGCAGTAAAACAAAAAATACAGTGTTATTATAATGAATACATGCATAAATTGCCATGTGTAGGTATCATATATGTCTAAAATAAGTGTACCAAAATCCTTCTTTTGTATCTTCGTGTCTTCCTGTTTCCCTACAGTTATGCCACTGGAGGAGACATCAGTGTACCTAAAATATACACCAAAACTGGAGACAAAGGTTGTTTTTCGGCTTAATTAGGAAAACAAAGCATGTTACAGCAATGCTACTGTATTTATTTCAAAAGTTGACTCCATTCTTGTTGTGCCTCCTAAAAGGTTTCTCAAGCACATTTACAGGAGAAAGAAGGCCAAAGGAAGATCATATTTTTGAAGCCCTAGGAAATACAGATGAGCTGTCATCAGCGATAGGGTAAAATTTATACTTTTCACCTGCCACAGGTCACTTAAAAACCTGTTCTGAAATCTGCCTCACCTTGAATCACTGTGTTGACCTGTACATTACAGCTTGGCCAGAGAATTTTGCCTCGACAAAGGTCACACATTCACATATCAGCTGGACAAGGTTTGATTTTCATGGTGTATTTATTAACTTCTTTCATTGCAGTCATTGTATATTAGCCAGATATAAGATTTCTGACTGCTTTTGCTTTTTTCTTTGTAGATACAGTGCATTTTACAAGATGTGGGCTCCAATATTGCCACCCCTCGTTCATCTGCAAGAGAAAGTCACATAAGTATGCACTTGCTGGCTGGTCTAATGCAGTAAAATATTGTGCCTTGTGTACTTGAGGATCTTTTGGGTTGATTATTTCTGTTCTGTTTGTGTAAGAGCGAACAAAATTTACTGCTCAGCCAATTGCAGACCTGGAAACCTGGATTGATAAATTTACAGAAGAACTCCCTCCACTGACCAACTTCATTTTACCTGTAAGCCCATTTGTGCATCTGTGAGACACAATGTTCTAATGAGAGTCCAGGTTTTCCTGTTGCACTGATACTTGTGCTTTGTGTGTCATAGTCTGGAGGGAAGGGCAGTGCAGCTTTGCACATGGCTCGTACAGTGTGTCGGAGAGCAGAACGCAGGTCAGAGTTGCATTATGTTCCTTTCCTTGAATGATGTAAATTGACCCCCTTTGTCTTGCTTTTCCAGCTCAGTAGGCTCTGATAGATCTTTGTTCTTTTTGTAGTGTTGCTCCAATTGTGCGGTCAGGCGAGGCAGATCCAGATGTTGCCAAGTTTTTGAACAGGTCAGTCCAGTGCTTTAAAATTAATTGAGAACATAGGTCCTCATTTACACATCTGTTAAATGTCCCAATATTTTCACTCAGATTGAGCGACTACCTGTTCACCGCAGCCAGATATGCAGCTATGAAAGATGGCAACGAGGAGAAAATCTACAAAAGACCTGAATGATCAGATACTCACAAGCGAAAAGACACAGGCCCACTTTGTTTTTGGAGATGGCTGGTGCTGCAGAAATTTCACTCTTATTGTAAATATATCAGTAAATATGAATGAGGTACAATGTTGTTATATATTCTTATTTAAAAAATAAACCATTCAGCAAACAAATGTAACACTTGGGTATTTAATTCTGCACAGGTAATGTTTCATCAATCACATACATTTAGTTGAGCTGGTGTACAGGTATGGCACTGCAGCAGAGAAACTTTAAATACTGGCAAGTATTTCCTGTTTTTGTTTATTTTCAGAATTGTCATCACCAAGACTGAACAGCCACTATGTATATTGCTCTTCCTCTGTTAGGTGTAGGTTTGTTCTCATCTATTTTTAACACACTAACAATACATTTGCATGTCAGGACTGTTCCTGACTTAGGGGGCCTTTGGCTTTCTTCCAACATGGCTCTGTTATCATCCTCCCACACAATCACAGGATCTGGCACCAGCCCTGGCTCTTCTGAGACAGAGTACTGGCCCATGTCATTAGAGACAGATTGCGGTCCTCATAGGGTGGATAACGCAGATAGGTTACACACTCAAACCGTGTGCCTCTTAGCAGGCATGATTTCCTGTGAGAGAAGGTGTCAAAGCTGTAGCGGCCGTGGTAGGAACCCATTCCACTGGCACCTGTCAAAAAAGTGTTCCAAGAGTTGATGTTGGTAATTGACATAATTTGTTCTCTGCTGCTGCCACTGACTTACCAACTCCACCGAAAGGCAGGGCCACCATCAGACTCTGCAGGACGCCATCATTTGAGCAAAAGCTTCCACTAGAGGTCTCACTCATTAGCCTCGAGATGACCTGCATTGTCCGAAAGGCCAACACGTGATCAGAATACACATCTGGCTCATACAAAGAATGTCTTAACTTGAATGTCACGTACCTTGCTGTTGCTGGAATATGCATACACACAGAGGGGTTTCCCTTGTTTTTTAATGAGGGCAATTGCTTCATCCATGTTGTCTACAGTCAGAACAGGAAGAACTGGGCCACAAACATCCTGTTGCATGATGGGATCTGATTCCACTACCCCTGTCAAAATCGTTGGGGCTTCAGAAAAAAAAAAAAAAAAAAAAATTAACAAAATATTACATTTAAAGAATATGACACAGTTCACGTCATTTCAGAGGATGCTTACCAATATATTTCTCTGCTTCTATCACTTGCCCACCCACAGCCACCTTGCCAGATCTCCACAGCATGTCTCTCGTACGGTTGAAGATCTCTAGATTGACCATGCGGCCATAGCTGCGGGACTCTCTGGGGTCAGAGCCGTAGAACTGCATCAGGCAGCATTTCAGGGCCTGCACCAGTCGTGCTTGGACATCCGTGTGGCACAGGATGTAGTCTGGAGCCACCAAGCTCTGTCCAGCATTGTGGAAACGTGCCCAGGCGATGCGCTGTGCAGTGGTGGTGATGTCACAGTTCTGGTCAACATAACACGGGTTCTTGCCACCCAAAATCAGGGTGACGGGCGTGAGTGTGCGAGCTGCAGCCTGAGCAATTTTGCTTCCCTCCTCCCTGCTGCCTATAGAGATTGACAGACATCCTTAATAACTTATTATATAATCACAAAATGATTTTATGGTGAGCTTTACCTGTAAAGAAGACATGGTCAAATTTGAGTTCCACAACTTCAGGCAAGTCATTCGTGCCTGCAAGAATCCCATGGAAGCATTCCTTAAGGAAAACAATTTAGATCAGATTATTACATTTTCACTGTTGCACTGTAGGCTCTTCCTGCCCATTAATACACAGAGTACATATTGCAATGACCCATTGCAACAGCTTTAGAGTCAACTTTTGGATAACAAAAGGTGGCTGTTTCCATACTCCTAGATTTGACTACAGCTATCCTCTTTAAAGTCTCATATCCCATTTCAGTCCGAATGAATGCCATCCTTAAAAGCACATAGACCAAGAGCTGTACTCAAAGTTGATTCATACAAATGAGTCATTAGGCTCAAATGAAATAAAAATCTAGGGCTACCTATTCAATCAAATTATAAACTAAACATTTTATCAACCTCTCGGAGCAAAAAGACCCACAAAAAGTCATCCAAAAAAAGGTCCGTCTGCTGTCCACCCCGCTGTGTAATTACTAACATTGTCCAAGTAGAAGGGGATGAGACGATGAAGGAGCTCTGCTGTGTGAGAGGTACACTCAGAGGGGCTGATGATTGCACAGTTTCCTACACAAATAAATAAAGCATCATCAGTAGGGCTGTGTGAGGACAACTAGAATCAAACTGATGATGTCTTGAGTGTGTGCACCTGCAGCGATGGCCCCCACCAGCGGCACCAGACACGTCTGGACAGGACTGCACCAGGTCCCTATGATGAACACCACCCCCAGCGGCTCACTTACTATCAGACACTCATCCAACGTGGTGGACTACACAATCAGACAAGCTTGAAATGAAGTTACAAGTGAAACAGAACTCATGAGTTTATCAGTGCTCATGTTGACCAACAGAAAGGGCAAGGAAACTTAAAGTTTTAATCTGCTTTGGCGGTGCCGGCACAATACTTTTCTTTGTGGCAGCGAGACGGAATGTTCTCTCCAAAAAGGTTGTGTGGGCTAAATCGTGAGTAATCCCAATAATATTATGAAGATGTTATTGGGGGAAAGGGTATAACAGTCTCACCAGGTTTCTTTCCACATGCTGCGGCTGCATCCACTTCTTAAGGTTATTGATGGCATGGAGTGCCTCATTCTTGATGAGAATCAGCTCTGACACAACTGTCTCAAACCGTGGCTGGTTAAAGAAATACTGACATTAATTGGACCACTCTCATTGCCATTGTCTCCTAACAAGCACAGCTACCGTCGGTGACTGCCTCACCCCTCCTCACCTTATGAAGGTCCCTTCCAAGAGCGTCCACAAAGTCACACTCGTGTTCCTCCAGCATCTGCACCACCGCCTCCAGCTGAGCCAGTCTGAAGCCCTCCTTCAGGGTGCGTCCAGCTTGGACAGCGACCCGCGCCCTCCTCAGCAGATCCACACACTCCAGAGGGTACGTCTTCAGACAGGGCTCCCCCAACCTGGTCCTGAAACAGCAGCCACTCATTTAACACCACAGGGCAATGAAAACACATCTTCAATCCACAGTTTATCACTTTAGATACCTTCTGCATGTTAACCGGCCATTCCTCTGACAGGTATAGCACGCCTTTATTTTCCCACTCATGCTTATTCCAGTCTCCACTGCTGCTGAACCGTGTCTGAATGGAGTTAGTGTGCAGTTAAGCCAATGCACAATGCAGTGAAAGCCCCACCGGCAGGCAGGGAGGATAGTGGAAATCCTAAGAAGTCCAGCCAATCAGGTGATGCACTAAATAAAACTAATAATCTTTAACCCGGCCAATCCAAGACATCATGTAGGCCTAGGGGCAGAGGTTGCCATACCTCTTCAAATGACACACATAGCCTAAATACGTGGAAAATCCATATCACCCCAAAAAATGTACTTTAAAGTGAATATTTCTCGTTACCTTCGCAGCGTTTTGAACCATCGGGACGGAGAAGGGCTCGGTGGACTGCTCATCGTGTTCTGCAGGTTTAGATGGAGGTTCAGGTGGAGAGTTGACGAAGTCCTCCCAATAACAGCACCGTTCACTTCATGAAGCGTCACGCAATAATAATTAAACTGATTAAAGTGCAGGGACCCGAGCACAATGGAGGATGTGACTCAGGCGTGCGCATTTACACCATAATCCGCCATGCGCGCAATTAGGAAACCAGAAAATGTGGAGTTAGGAGACATTCCCAATCCAACAGCCTCCTGGTAATGTTTTAAACAGAGCTGGCTGTCAGTCACCAGGCTGTCAACAACACACTTCAGTCATGCGCACATTCACACCGCTGGACTCAGCAGATGTTTGTAATCAACTAATTAAATGTTATGAATTGAATTCCAGTGATTTGAGATGGAAAAAAACACTCACTGTGTTGTAAATGATTCAAAGTAAATTATTTATATAATACTGGTTTACATGATTTAACATTACAAGGGGGAAAGTATCTTACACATGGACAAATCTTACGTGAGAATATTTTTTTTACACACAACACACTCTTTTACTCACAAGACACTTTTAAAGGAGAACTAAACCCATTTACAAAAGTCATATACTCTATGCTATCCTTATTGTCCAAGACAGTCCAAAATAATAGTGAACATGAACAACTCTCTTCCAAATCCAAAAACTAGAGTGGTAAAACTGTGATGTCAGGGTATAAAGTATGGAGCTGCTCCATAGAAAATGAATTGGCATTCACTGTCTATCACCATCACCTATTGGTTTGTGGACTGCTGTTTTTGAAGCCTCGAATTCAGCATTTTGGCCGTCGCCATGTTGGCTTTTTGCAACCGGAAGTGATATGAGAGGGTGGAGCTAAGCACAACTGAACAATAAATAAGACGTTTTCTGGCAACCAAAAAGGTTATAATTAACTTTCATGAACTGAAAACACAAGGTTCAAGTTCTAAGAGGAAAACACAAACAACTCCTAGACTGGACAACGACTTGGTAGCTACCTGTCAATCACAAGGTAGCCACGCCCTACATCATACCCTGCTTCATGGTCTATCAAACAATCAGACTTCTTGCAACCACAGAAGTCGCCCCCTGCTGGCTATTAGAAAGATTGTAAGTTAAAGACACTTCTGCATTGGCTTCATTTTTCAGACCGCCAAGTTGGCCACTGGTTGTAGATGACAATACTCTGAGTATACGGGAACATTTTCTGTTTCACAACTGACAGCACTACAATAGAATAAAGCGCATTTGGGTATTAAAAAACATTCAGTTGGTCCACAAAATCAGTCTCCCATTCATTGTCTATGGAGGAGCTCCAGCCTTTATACCCAATGACATCACAAGTTTGAAACTTGCAATACTCCTCTGGTCTCTGACTTTGAGAGAGAGCAGCTCAAGTTCACAAATATTAATTGAACTTTACTAGGCCATAGAAATAATATTAAAAATCTTAATTAAGGTGGTGTTTCCCTTTAAGAACAGATGAAAACTTTCAGAGGAATGAGAAAATTTCCAGGATCATTTTTATTCATATTTTTTGTACTAAAAGAGCAGATAGTCAAAGGTCAGCATCAGCAGTCCACTGGTACACTTAAAGTCTAGCCTATTCTTGACATCATTTTAAAACAGATGAGTGACCTCATCGTCAGACAGACAAGCTTGTGAAGTGTCTCTCATCTCTCTCGCACACCAACACACACTTGAGTAGTCGCGTGTCGTGTGAATCCATTCGCAGCGTTACCACTTCTTGCTGGCACAGATTGAAAGGAGGAGAGCTGCAGCGAGATCCTCCGGACTGATTTGTCAGATCTGAAAATAGTTTAATCTCATTAGTACGCTGCAGGCAAATTCAATACAGCCTGTTATACATAATTATAATCACTTTTTTGTTGTTTTCACACAAGTGAATGGCCATACTAGTCAGAAACATGGCAATAATGATCAGTATGTTTGTATAATTTGTGTTACTTATTAACAAGTATTCATACTCATTCATGACAAAAACATTTTTTTGCATAATAAAGAACATGTTAAAGATTTGCTATTTTGTTTGAAAGGAGAAGTACTCTTTCTGGTAATGTCCTCAACTTTATGATCTTATTGAACCCTGTGTAAAGTAATATTTAGGCTGATAAGGTAACATTCACCCTTGTGTCCCTTTTCTGAAACATTTCCATCCAAGGGAGCATCAAATCAAGCAGTCACATTTGGTTGGCGAACCAGTCCATGACATCATGTTGAGAGGTTTTTAAACCTCCAATTCTTTTTCCGCATGGCTCAAAAAATCCACAGAGATTGGAGAGTATCATAGTGAAACCCTCCTCAGCTGTTGTTGCTACTGCAATGGTAGTAGTGGGTGGGTTTCTGCACTTCTTTTGTTAGTTGGAGCGGAGATAAAGTCCAGGTATATAGCCCCCATAGTTTCTATGGCTTGTTTCCGATATACGTGGTTATTGGTTACAACTGGATTACAGTCAGACATGAGAGCAAAGGGGCGTGGCATTATATGAGGCACTCAGCGTTATTCAAAGGTATGGTGAGAAATGTTCAGTTTACTCACATCGTTAAGTTTGCTTTTCATTTTTTGGAGTGGAGGTCAAACACAGATGTGTGGCAATGAACAGCTGTAGCTGCTTTCCTGGGCAGACACAGAGCCCAGACATTTCCAGTTTCTCTTTTTACTGAAAAGTAAAATGCTACAGCATGGATATCTTTTCTAAATCAAATAACAGCTGGATCCGATTTTGCTGCTGCTTCAGCAGAACTGAGGCAGATGTTCAAATGAGAACATAAAAATCAAACATCTCTCTTAGACGACTGCAGCGTCTTTTAGTGGGGAGAAATGGAGCAAGGTCAAAATGAGTTTCCTCGAAATGGGACAATAATGTAATCAGTACAGGATCACAACTGTGAGCCACTCCTCCTTCATGGAGGTTAAACACAAGACATTGATTTGTCTTCCATTTATAAAAGATGCATTATGTTCAGCAAAACATTTTAAGACTCATCCAATATCAGCTAAAAGTTGCTTGGATAATGGAGTCCAAGCTTGTAACTATATTAACAATGCATCGCTTGGTTTCACTCGAGTGAGTTGACCATGTGTCTAATGGCTTGCATTGCATCTGTATTGCTTTCCAGTTCGCCTAAAATGGGAGTGTTAGATCCAAGTGTGATTCTGTTAAGCCTGAGAAACAAAGAAGTAGCCACTGTATGTCCATATTTCATCAGGTTAAATACACCACATATTGAATTTTGGGAGTGGCAAAAGGAGATGCTAACAATTGGATTGTGCTGCAGAGACAGAATCCCCTTTAATGTGAGGGAGTGGGCTGAAGTAGAGGAGAGTTCATCCAGTTTTAAAAAGAGACAACACAAGAGTTTGTGGGTCCTTCATGAGTCCCGTTTGTTTAGGTGATGCCCCTTTGACTTGACAGCCTCCAGTCCGGGTATGCTGTGCCTCTTGTTCAGCTCAGGCTGCCTAACATAAACCTTCTGTGAAGATTGTCCTGATACAACAAAGTTAGGAAAGCTCAAAGCCTGTGTTCATACTGATAGCGTAGCGCAGCTTGTCCCGTAAGATGCTCTTCTTGCTGTAATTGGGCAGCTTGAGCAGGTTGAAGCAGGTTGATGAAGTGGGGAGTCGACCACCAGGCTCCTTCTTGCGGATTGTGAAAAAGCCCCTAAGAACACTGCCCAGGGTGTCTCCGGTGTCCTAGACATAGGAAACGCTCTGTTAGTACAAGGGTAACACATGGGTGCTCAACAACTTTAAAGCTGCATCAATTTATTAATTTTTTTTTACTCTTACCTGATCATCTGAAACTTCCACACAACGGATGGAGAAAGGTGGTTTGAGGTAGGCAAAACCTAGAAGAGGTGGCCTAGAGCAGCTGGTAACAAACTGTAAAACCACACACAAGAATAAATGAGGCAATGGTAAACTACCTGAAGGGGTGAAATTAAAGAGTGGGTCCATCTGTCTTCTGCAGTGACGTAGGTTACCAAAGTAAGCTAATAAATAAGATAATGAATAATGTGGACACTAGCACTACTTGAGTCAACATTAACATCTGAAGTGGATTTGTACGTGTACTTTGAAGAGAGCTTTAAAACAGCTTCAGTTCCCCGTCGAAAAGGGCTATCTGACGGTGAGGTAAAGCAGCTGTGGATGGGAACAGCAGAAAAATGTATTTTAGCCACATTTGAAAAAAAAAAAAAAATATTTAGTTAGTTAAGTGTACACTATATTTAGAATATTTTCACCGCTTTACCTCGTAATCAGACAGCCCTTTCCAACGGGGAATGAAGCCGTTGAAGGAACACCACTGGGAAGCTAAAAACTCAAAAATAATGGACCCACCATTTAACAGCTTTTGGCTGTGACAGTTAAAAACAATTTACTTTAAGGAACATGGCCCTCTCTTCAGCAGTGAAGTCACTGGACAGGATGTCCCACAGCCAGATGATGACACGATGGCTGCTGTGGAAACCTCCGTAGTAGACTGTGTGTTTCCTGAGAGAGAGATGAGAAGACGACAAGGATGAGCGTCTCCGTGCACCAGAGGTGTAGATTAAGGAAAAAGGGTGCTGAACCTCTAACAAAGTGTTTGACTACTGAATTAAAAAGGAAAAAAAAATCCTACTAGATTTGGGGCTCATTTACTGAGGAAACATCCATTTCAATGAGTACAACTGTAAAGAAGACGAATTTAGTCTGCTCATTAAAGATGTCTGAAATGTCTCATACTTGAGGTCATCCAGATCAATCTCGGCATTGTCTCCCGAGACAAGGCGCTGAACCTCAGGCGTGGAAAACATGTGCAGCCACTCGGGGTTAATGATGCTGCGGAAGCCCTGAATGAAGGCTGCCGTTTGTTCCTTAATCTGCGTGTGCATCCGAAAGTGAGCCATGAGGTGGATGTAGCTGATCCTGCAAGAAATGGTAGAGTTTAGGTCAGAGTTAGACAGTGATTTCTACTGAGTACACAACAATCAGAAAAGGTACGAAACATTTAAAATTAAAAATGGGTCAGTGCCCTATTATTTTTTCCAATTGGATATGAATTTACATACTTGTTTTCGTTGGTGACTGGCATGGTTTTCCCCCCAGGTATCAACTCATGACAGACAAGCTGTAAGGGAAGATACACAGTAGCTTTTACCTTATGATGCACAATACACGACATTCACGTCTTCCACATTTTCTGTTCTTACCTGCCCCATAACGTCCTCATCATAGGATAACGTCAGCCCAAGATCCGCTACATCTCCATCATAGCGCTGCAAAAACAAGTAAAATGAAAAATGTGAGATAAAATGTGAGAAATCAGTGAAAAACAAATTGTCAAAATGTAACTCTAGCCAACCTTGATGGAAGTGAGGTTCTTGTAAAACTCAGAGTCCAGCGAGGGCAACTCATCGATGGAGCTGTAGAAAGTGCTGTGGTGGTGACCCAGGACTTGACTGAGGAAGAAAGAGGCAAAAGGGACGTCCACAACGATGCCCTGAGCACACAGAAGTCACAGTCAGACATTCACCAAAGTTTACCCAACACATTGTTCAAAGTGAGATCAACAAGTGAATCAGCAAATTTACCTCATATATGGCTTTCCCGAGCATCTTCCCCACAAACTCAAACAGCTGCAAATGGTTCTCATGGATGTAAGACGTGGGTGAAGGATACAGCCTCTCATTTCCACTCGTTGTCTGTGTAAAATAAATATCACATCATACAAAAAAAACAGTAAAATCAAAGTCAGCAGCAGAAGTGTGATGATTAAAGAAATGTGGGCTTTCTAGTTGCCTGACTTACCTTGAACAGGTTGAGAGCAGGATTGAACACTTTCTTAATGATCTCCTCTAAAAACTCTTTGAACACACCATCCTGATCGATACCAGCCTCGTCTACTCCCAGGTCATTGACAAACTTCACCCGTATGACGCCTTTTATGGAATTTGCCGGTAATCTGCGTAGCTGGTCATATCCATCCTTAAGATGGGGAAATACTCTGTGTTATTATGGAGAAACTGACATGGATATGTTTGCTCTCAAAAAAATCAGATCTGTTGACTCCATACCTCTAACATCCGTGAGCGCCGAATGGTAATATGGGTGACATGTGGTGAAGCAGAGCTTGTTTCTACCAGGCCTAAATTTTCTTTCTCTTTTGTGACGATGTTCCTGAACAGCAGCACCCTCTAAAATGAGAGGGAAGGTAAGTATACAACTAAAAATAAAAATGGCATTCTGCCTTAAAACAAAGGATCCTTTTAACTCACATTTTTATGAGGAATGACATGTGGGATGTACTGCAGTAAAAGCTGGGCTCTTTTCTTGCCTTTCTCCAGCTCTTGGAACAACAGGCTAGGCTTCAGGTCCCTGAACGCAACACCATAAAAGACGTAAATGTGAGCTTTTAAATGTGATCACAAAGCAGAAACAGAAGATGTTTAAGATATTAACAGCTACTCAGTGTTTGTATTTACTTGCGTAGCCAGTGGTCATCAGGGGTGAATCGCCGCCTGCAGTCCCGCTCATAAAGCACCATCAACCAGCCATGAACACTGTGGAACAACTCCAGTTTCTCTCCCTTTGCATTTTCTATTAAATACACAACCGCTTTTTCAGTAACAATATATAGTAACCAAATATATCTTTTCAGTCCTCATCATAACTGTCAAGATTCAGTGAGGTCACACACTCACCTAAGATGCCATCCCATATCATCTTGTACACAAATGTGTTCAGAAAAGAAGAGATGGTGATGAGCTCCTCGATCTTGAAAGATGTTTGTTCTTCATAGACTTCAATGTCATCCAGGATTCTGTAACACATTTAAAGTGTGTCATAAAATCTTGCTGCTACATGGGGCATTTTATGCACAACACAGTGAAAAAAAACATTACGTGATGAGGTGCCGTGAGCAGTCGCAGAAGAGCATGAGCATAGCCAGGAGCTGCTTGGACTCTTCAGTGTCATTGTTCAGACACTCGATGAAGAGTTTGAGGCCTCCCTGAGGACCAAGCTCACAGATGAAGGCCCACAGTTTGGGCAAAAGGTCGTCAAGATGCGTCAGACCTGCAGAGAATGAACAGTGACAGATTCCATATTTCCAAAATACGGCATGTTTGTTTGACATTAAAAACTGTAACACTGTGGTACTGACCGGTGAGTATTTGGAGTCGTATCTGCGTTAGTGTAGACAGAGCTGTCTGGTACAGCACACAGATGCTGCACACCTTCTGAACTTCAGCTGAGTCGACTCGCTTCCCTCCAACTGGTTTCAGGATGTTCCGCACAGAAGCTGACTTCTGAAACGCTCGCTTGAAGAGGTCTGTCAAAACACAGACACAACACACCAGGGATGCAAAGAACCTTCAAGGACCTCACAAAAACCTCTTCTTCAAACTCCACAGATTGTGTTTATCTTAAATGTTAGAACAGGTTTGGGTTTATAACTCACTTTTAACTGGTAGATTGTTTTGGGACGTGCTCGGCTGTGGGGGCGGGGGAGTGGGCTCCTGACTCTCCAGTTTTTTTGAAAGGACGTCACTGAAGAGTGTCCGAATGACAGAAACACCCCACAGGTACTGAAGCTGTTTAGTGACCAGTGGCATCGACTCATTCAGACTACAGAGAACAGGAAACAGAGGAGGAAGAAGAGAAACAAAGTCAAGTGTACATATCTAGCACTCTTTTCCTTTCAGCAAAGGAAAAGTGAGAAACTACTTTAATACCAGTTAGAGCTGCAACAATTGATCAATCAATGGATTAGTTGACAAGTATTAAATTAATTGCCAACTATTTTGATAATCGATTAATCGGTTTGAGTAATTATTCAAGAAAAAAAAGGCAAAATTCTCTGATTCCATCTTCTTAAATGTGAACATTTTTACATTTCTTTACTCCTCTGACAGTAAACAAAACATCTTTGAGTTTTGGACAAAACAAATGACATTTGAGGACATCATCTTGGGCTTTTGGAAACACTGATCAACATTTTTCTGACATTTCTGACATTTTATAAACCAAACAACTAATCGATTAACCAAGAAAATAATTAACTGATTAATTGACAATGACAATGTCAATCACAAATAATAATGCTTTCAAGGCATATAACACATGATGGCTTATTATGCATGAATCTGCATAGACCACATATTTCCAGCTAAAGCTCTTCCTCTGGAGGAACCAAGGAGCCTGAGTAAGTCTGTTAAGACATCTCGGTGTGTTCTTTGTCTTTAAAGCACAATTGCTTTTTATGCTACTGAAGAAATTAAAATGTCAACTTTTGCATTTTTAAGGACCTCAGATCTTTACTCAGTTTGTATATTTCGGGTCTCCTGTGAACCCCTTTTCTATGCAGTTTTCTGGTGAATTTATTGGATTAATTCAAGCAATTATAACATATTTCACTGACCCATAGTCTACAGTTTGGGAGAACCAGCCCAAGACAGGGTGCCAGTGGGTGAGGTTGGACTTCTTTTGTGATACATATCTCTGGCAGTAAGACAGCATATCAGTCAGGTCCTTCACAAAATGGTTGGCCTCCTCTTCGAGGACTTTTTCGTTAAGGTAGCCCAAGTGAATCAGGTTGCCTATCAAACATGAGAAAGAAGCAGTCAGCAACAATACAATCAACAGTCCACAAGATACACAATGATTCTCTCATCCGTGCACAACTAGACTACATTGATTAATCACATATTTATCCAAAATACTATACCAAGTAAGCAGAGCGTGTGGCTGCCCTCCAGACACACACAGATGTCCAAACACTGTTCTTCTCTGCTGAGAAACAGAATGAACTTCCGCAGCAGGTCATGTGTCTGGACAGACGCCATACACTGTTGGGACAGAGCAGATATTATAACCTATTCTCTAATAATAGTTCAAATTAAACTAATTAATTAAATAATTATATAAAACACCACTATGTAACACGTGATATGTGACAAGGCTTTTACCTCTGGAGTAAGCACACTGAGGTGGGATACAACGGCTGGAACTGACATGATGTGAAGGAGGAATGATCTTAGCAGGTTGTCAGAGAAGTGGGCAGCAACTACTGGCCTGGAAAATATTTGATTTTGTTAAAAGGTCAGACTGTAAATAAAACCACAAAAACACAAAGCTAACAATATAATAGAATTATTAGCAGGTCCCAGCTCACCTTAATGACAAGGAGAAGATAGCTGTGAGAGTGCCTTTGGAGAGAGACGGTTTAGAACGAGCCAAGCCATTGGTCAGCAAGATCTAAATAAGAAAAGTGGAGATGACATACCATGTGCATTTTCATTAAACTGACAGCTGACACTGAAGTAGAACAAAGGTGTCACAGGATTTCATTGAAATTTCTGGAAAAACTGAAAAACTATGAGCTGTAATACTCAACCTGCAGTATTGAGTAGAATCCCTTTTGATTGAGATGGCCCATGATATTTTCACAAATCCTTGTCAAAGCCGGTCTGAGAGCTTCTCCTAAAATAATGAGTGGAATCTGTTACATTCTTCATTGCTGAAATCATGTCCTGCAATAACAAAAGTTATGTTTATAACAATGACATCACCTTGACTCGAGACTCACCCTTCCCTCTGACTATCCGCCAGGTTGACGTGTCCGTGAAAGTCACCAGCATGGTGAGGTACAGCGTTACCAATTTATTGTCCTGAAGTATGTCAGGCTGCATATGACAAAACAGACAATGGTACAAATAATTAGTCATAGATATGAATATCAAAACACATTTTCCAGCATCAACTCTATTAATAGACCAACCTTTAAATTTTTCAGTAGTTGACAGCAGATCCACAGCACCTCTTTTATCTGTTTGAGCCAGGGAATGGTGAGGTCTTTGGAGAGAGCCAAGGAAACATACCAGACCTGGAGGACAAATGTGAGAACAGTCACTGAGTCAAAAATCATATTTAAAGAATGGTTGGTATGTGGGTGTAAAGCAGCATATGCACACTCACTTTAGGTTCATTTTCAACCTCCATGCTGGCAAGAATTGCACGGCAGAGCTTCTCAAACCTCTGTGTAATGTACAAAATTACAGTCGTTTGAGTCAAGACAAGTGTACAAACTGCTACTGTTAAGTTTACAACAGTCTCTAAATAGTGTCCACAAAGGTAAAAACATTCTTATGACAGTGAACTAACTTTGTACTAATGATTGTTATTAACATATTTGCCTAAACAAAGTACTGGAGCTGCAACTCACCATCTTATCCTCTTGGCAATATACAAATAGTAATTTCCTAGCAATTTTGAAAATTGAAAGTGCATTTCTTTTTGATGTCCCCGCTTCAGAAGCTTGAAAATAGTCATCAACCTCTTTCCTGGTGAGACACAAACAGAAAATATTGAGCCAAAAATTACATGAACATGATGAAATCAAATATTTATTATTTTACTAATGACGTTCAGGGCAAACATTTAAGATTGTAGACTACCGTATCTGCTTCTGGACTCTGCAGCGACACAGGAATCTCCTGACCAGGGCTTGGATGTGGATTGCTGATCTCTCCTTGTCCTTGTGTCCTTTCCTCTCCTCCCTGGCCTGCCTGGCTTTGTCCAGGAACTCCGACTTGGAGCTCTGAGGTAAACTAAACATTGTGCACCCTGGAAAAGAAGAATGTAACCCCACTTACTATACACTGATCATCCGCATGCTTGTATTGATTACCTTTTGGCAGTGGCGTCAGACCTCATATCTGCACTTTACGTGTGACTGTGATAACACAGTATCCCAACAACTGACATTACACATCACCACACAGTTTTGAGTGAACTTACCTTCGCTATTCCTCACACGAAGATATTGTCTGGCCTTTAGGCTCACCTGGCGCTATACCTCCTCAGTCATTTGGTTGTCGTTGGGATCCGAGAGGGAGGAAAGTCAAACGAAATGTGAAGACTAACTTGCCATCTCTGGAGCAATGGGCGACACAGGAAAGATGGAGCTGGGATAGTTAGCACACAGGGCTAGTTCGCCGCTGATCGACTTAGTACTCTCTCACGGAGAATCTTTTCACATTCATTTAGCGATATTTATAATCATTACGGGGTTAGGTTTGATCCTGTATCAATGACAACCTAAAGAACACGGTGGACATATCGTTTCCAAATGTAAACAATGGGAGGAGATCCGTACATTGACTGCAGCCATTAATCCCCTGTGTCGCACTAAATGCGTCCGGGTAGTGCTTGTCTACGTGTGTAAATCGTTATTTGAAAGTACTTATCGATATGAGGACTCAGACATGGCAAACTATTTTTGTTTGTGTTGTAAGAACAACAACGTTGTATTTTTGTTGGCGAATAAAGCTTCCGTGCAGTGCGTTGGGTGGCTGGCGGGGGGACTGTTATCACTGTTACTCCTTCAACAGCGGAAATGTGCAGGCTACTGTGATTAAAGCAAAGCCAAGTGAATAAAAATAGTAGGACAGAAAGTGGGCTGAAGTGAGGTGTTGCATTGTTACTTATGTTCCAGTTCACCTCATTGAACACTCTGTAACGTTTAACAAAATAGTGCTACCTGTCCCTTTAAACAGAGCAGAGCAACGTTGACGTCATTTTAATAACTGCGCAGTGTTAGACCGGAAGGAAGTGGGTGTTAGCTGACTGACGTTAGCAAGCTACAATTATAAAGTCTGTTGCGGGTTCTATGGTAAATATACTTGTGTTTTATCAAACCAATTATAAACACGCGCCTACCGATACGCGGAGGGGGTTGTTTTAATAGTCAGTATCATAATATATGTATGTTTTGCCAGATTTGTGATAATATTGGTAACTTTAGTTAATGCTAACTAGCTAGCTCTTAAGCGGTGCTGGCTAAAATCAAATTACTAGCTACTTAGCGACTGGATTTAGGGATGCGGTTCAGTGTTTTGCCCTACATAGTGAAAAAAGCTGTGAACTTTCGTACCAACGTAATAACCCTTGTTATTTGTGTTTTGAAAAGGATAGTAGGCGTATAGTAAAAGTCTGTATGGTGACTGAATTATCTCTGCACTTTTCCAGCTTTTTCGTAGCTTTATCATGGCAGCCTGGCCATAAATACTAACGAAAACATATACTCTTAAAACTGTAGAGTATGAAAGACCTCAGGACATAAAGCTACTGTTCTTTTGTGTCCCGTTGACGTATTGAAAATACACGACGATAATTGTATGAAGACAATCGTATGTTTTCATATAACATATTTACAGAAAAGTCATTATATTAGTGAGATAATTCAGAAATAAAATACGAGGCACTACATTTATTATAGTAATTTAGAAAATTAAAAAAAAAATAGAATGGTGATATAGTGTTGTCTAAATACTTATGAATAAGATGCAACATGTTCCTTCATCACAATGAACATGGACACATTTATCATGAGTCAATCTCACATACTCCTACTGCCAAAAATAAGCATAACAAGCTAATCCAGTGACACACCATCACTGATCCAGGTGTTACTCTGTTTTACCTTCCTCTGTCCCAGGAAGAGATGTCAGGAGAGAGTGTGGTGAGCTCGGCAGTGCCGGCAGCTACAACCCGGACTACATCCTTCAAGGGCTCCAGCCCCAGCTCTAAATATGTGAAGTTAAATGTGGGTGGGGCACTGTACTACACTACAATGCAGACGCTAACCAAACAGGACACGATGCTCAAAGCCATGTTCAGTGGCAGGATGGAGGTTCTCACCGACAGTGAGGGTGAGCTGTTTTTGAAAATGTTTAAATTATATGCAGGGCTTGTGTCAGCCTTCTGCTGGCCATGATCAATTAGTAACTAATGTTTTGACATTTCATATCCGTAGGTTGGATCTTGATTGATCGCTGTGGGAAACATTTTGGAACAATCCTTAACTACCTTAGAGATGGAGCGGTGCCACTCCCAGACAGCCGACGGGAAACAGAGGAACTGCTCGCTGAGGCCAAGTATTACCTCGTCCAAGGCCTTGCTGATGAATGCACCGCTGCCTTGCAGGTACCATCACCACAGAGTGTTGTCAGTTAGGCAGGGCAGTGTGTTAATACGTCATCTATCATCGTATCAGAATTTTTCTTAAATGAATGCCACAGGAAAATTATTAAGTCATATCTCTATGGAATCATTTTTGAAATTCCTTCGAATTTCACCTAAAAATTAGGGTTTCAGTTAAGTTTTGATTAAACACTGAATTAGGGATGTTAATAATTAACCGGTAACCAACATATTATTGGCTCCGTCTTAGCGGAGCATGAATGTATAAGAGAACTGGATACAGTATTGGAGGTGAGGTTCCATTCATTCCTATGAAAGCTGCTCAGTGGCACTTGATGTCAATGAGGAGACTTACAGGTCTGGAAAAGTACCCGGATCTTCTGGGTCTTCCGGGTCTTACTGTGCCCTATTGCAGCGTCACAGCTTGCGCTGTCATCATGGTTAGGGGTAGACATAAACAGGAAAGAACCTTATACCTTTGTATGTCTCTGTTGTTGAAAATAAAGTTATGTTAAAAAAAAAAAAAAAAAAAAAAAAAAAACAGAAGAAGGAAATAACTCTGGATTTGTTTATCAGCGTGTTTACAACTGTTAGAATCTAATGAGTTGAATAAGGACTATTAGAGTGTTCGTACTGGGGAGTTGATTCACCTCAAAACAAAAACAAAAAAAAAATAATAATCTGCTGAGTTACAGATGTCTCTTCCTCAATGCAAGTCCATGATAAAAAGTTTTTTGAGGTCCGATGGCATCACGTGACAGACACAGAAGTTGCAGTACCATCTTTGGCCACTGTGACCATGTTGAGAATAATGACCTGCGGACTTGTAGTGGAGGAGTTGTAGATTATAGCCTTGCAGCATTTACTCACACACGGTCTGTCAGAAACTTGCTGAAGTTACACTACTACAGTCATGAAGCCTCCGGCAACGCTAGCAGCTGCTAACGTAGCACAAACATGCACACTGTTTGGCGGACAATCGCTATCATTACTCCAGGCAGACAGAGTATCGTTATGCCAAGCAGACACAAAGCAGACAACCTACTAAATTAAACTAAATGTGCATTGGAGACTTTAACTGGGAAAGTGACTGCATGTCTGTGACTCTACATGCAGCATTGTGGCTGCTAATGCTCTTGGACAGTGAACTGGAGACAGTGAACACAGCACCGTGGATGCTGCAGTAGCTCTCCTGATGGCTAAACTGTTGACTCAGTTTGTTGTGCTCATATACTGCAACTGGCACACTGCTACATGCAAGGCACAAATTTTGTTGGTTAATGTTAAATAATTGTTTAATGAGGGCTGGTTATCAGTTAAGAAAAAAATTTCAAAATTAGCACCCTCATAATGAATTAAGTTTAAATGTTTAATTTCAGCAGACTGCCCTTAACATCAGACTGATTTTGTGTAGTTACTTTTTTAACCATGCTTTGTCTCCCACTATTCATAATGCATAGATATGATTAGTTGAGTTTTGTATCCCTTTGGTTTCCTTAAACATTCCCATTTATGTGTTTATTTTGACTATTAAAAATGTATTGATGGGGAAGAAAATCAAATGTTCAGAAATACATATCTCATACTTTTTGTTTTTCAATTACGACATAAAACCTATATGAAAATAATTTTAAACCAGCCTGTTGAAAAAAATTTAAAAAAACAACAAGCTAGTTATTGTTGGGGTGGGGGATTCATGGCCTTCATCCTCCTTGCTACTCTGTTCCACCAGGTGGCATCGTATTTCTTAATATATATTGAATGCTCCGGTTTTGCAGGAGGACCTTCTTTAACGGAAATAATAAATATGAGCCATTTTTTCTTCCAGAACAAAGAAACGTATGAACCCCTTTGTAAAGTGCCTCTGATGACCTCATCTAAGGAGGAGCAGAAGCTTATTGCAACCTCAAATAAGGTAAGTTATATTGTTGGATTTTTTTTTTTTAACATAATATGCTGCATTTGAAATGTTCTTTATCAAGAGAAATTGTCATTTAGATGTTTCTTTCAAACTACAAACTTCTTTGTCTTCACAGCCTACTGTCAAACTGCTGTATAACCGAAGCAACAACAAATACTCATATACCAGGTGAGACCTCTTCACCTGATATCAGGAGCTAGCATGCCTAACTGAAGAAGAAATACAATGTGGTGGAAATAATATAAGTTGTCTTGATAAATGACTGTCCTATAACTTTTTTCCCTCTCCAGCAATTCTGATGACAACATGCTGAAAAACATTGAGCTGTTTGACAAGCTGTCATTGCGGTTCAACGGTCGGGTACTCTTCATCAAAGACGTGATTGGCGATGAGATCTGTTGTTGGTCATTTTATGGCCAGGGGCGTAAGATTGCTGAGGTGTGCTGCACATCCATTGTTTATGCCACAGAAAAGAAGCAGACAAAGGTAAATTGTTTTTGTAATATGCCCACTCTGAAGAGTGCTCTTTTGTAAGCACTGAGCTGCAGTATGTTGTTAAAATATCTCTGTAATCTCTTGTGTAACACTCTTTCTGCTAGGTTGAGTTCCCTGAGGCCCGAATCTATGAGGAGACCCTTAACATACTCCTGTATGAGTCCCACGATGGGAGGGGTCCAGATAATGCCTTGCTGGAGGCCACAGGGGGCGCTGCTGGACGATCTCACCATCTGGATGAGGACGAGGAGCGAGAACGAATTGAGCGAGTTCGTAGGATTCATATCAAACGACCCGATGACCGCACACATCACCACCAGTGACCTTTCTCCTTCGACCCGTCAGCCTGTGTCTCTGACCCTGGACAGTCTTTGCACCACGCTTGTGCCTTACATCACCCAGCGCCTCTCTGTCTCACTTCTCACTCTTACTTTACCAGCTTTTTCTCCAGGAGACTACTATGAGATGCGTGTCATACAACAGTGTGTAGTGATGAAGTGATTTTGTGTTTGTGTGTGTCGTTTTTGTTGTTTGGTCTGACAGGCTGTAGTGTTTTGTTCTCTGTTGGTCAAGATAACTTCTATCACTGTTTTCTGCTAGTGTGCAGGAGCCCATTGACACAAGTGTTTGCATTCAGCACTGCAGGTGACCACAGCTTTACCTGAGTGTGTGAAAACTATAGTGTGTGTCTAAAGATGGACAACGTGTCTCCACTTCCTCCCACTGTACAGAGGTGAAGCCAACGTAGCCCCTTTATATAGCATCAAATAACTAATTAAAAATAATTTATCAGAACAATAAACACTTGAACATACTGTACATCAGCGCAACAAGAACCACCTAAAATGACAGAAAACATCTTTGGGAAAAATTATGTGACATGTACTGTAACTTTTTAGTTTGGCTCAATGTCCCATCCACTAACATGGAGGAGACAGGCTTTATGACCTTTACTGCAGCCAGCCACCAGGGGTGATCAAGACATTTTGGCATCTCTTCTAGGGAGCAGTCATGTTGTCCATCTTTATATACAGTCTATGATGAAAAGAAAGAATAGTATTGTCGGTAATATCTGTTATTTTAGGTCCTAACTGCATTACATCTAGGAGAACAAGAAGTACATGATGTAAGCAGCTGAAGATTAATGTACATAATGTTTGCTTCTCCTTCTGACGGGTCCACTGTAAGATCACCAGTGGATTAACCAGGTGTTGTACACAATGGGACCACATGGTGGCACTATTTTACTCTTAGAAGATGTTACCAAGGCTGTTTTGTAGCCTGCAGATAATAGCAATTAAAGCAATTTTGAATTTTGTTAATTTTTGATACAGTTGAGATATCACAGGTGGGTGAAACATTTCACTGTAGTGCTTCTGCCACATTTAGTTTTAACATTTATTCTTGTTCCCTTCACTCCACTAAATGATCGTTATTATTTTCAGTGGAAGGAACTCGAGCTGTGACCTGAGGTGTTAAATGTACCGGGGTGACTGAATGATGGATGCTGAGGTTGAGGTGAATGACCGTAATCGGAGATCTCCCTGGCAGGAAGGGAATCCTGTCTACACGCTTCTAACAGGGAGAGAAATTAGACCTGTCCTTCATCGCCACGTTCGTCAGAGAATGTACTGTTTGCACTCAATAGGGTTTAATTGAAATATGTCTAACAATCACAGTAGGTCTGTTGTACAAAAGTGAACATATATGTATGTTTTATATTTATACATACTTTATCACAAATAAATTTCTACAAACATTCTTTTGTTCTTTTGCTTTTAATTTGCATATTCAGTGAACATACAAAAATATACATATGGCTTCATTTTGAGAATTGCACATTTCTATGAAGCAGTTTGAGTGATGTGTTTGTACATTAAAATAGTTTTGTAGATTTAAGTGGCTGATTTACAGTCCAGTGTCCCAATTTCCATGTGATATTTAGCACTCAGCAGAGACAAACCCTCTCTTAAACACAGATTGGTCTCATGAGTGTTAATTTTCTTTGACGGAAAAGTAAAATTGAATCATCGTTTAATATGTTCGGATGAGAAACGTGTTGCTGTACAACAAAGCAAGCTCATCCTGGGTTTCCAAAGTGCTTCTTCTCAGGTGTGTTTTCTGTAGACATGCTGATATCCCCTCAGGGGTCTCGTGTTAAAATATGCAGGGGCTTCTTATGTGTCTCAGCCCCACACACGTTACCGCGTCCTCGCCCGAGTGGCAACCTGCAGTGACAAACAGCTTGATTCATGTTGGATCCCTTTGTCTGCAGATTCGTTTTAGAGCAGAGTATCATGTAACTCTTCATCATAACAGCACTCATTTCTCACCACCATGAGGTGTCCGTTCTTGGCCTTGTACACCATGGGTTCCTGTCCAGTGGTAAAGTCCACCGCACTCTCTTTACCAGCCTGGATTTCAATCTTGATGCTGAGAGTTGATACGCATAAGTGTTTTAGATCGAAGCACACGTCACCTCGAAGGTCTTTCATTCTTTCTTAAACACAGACTCACCTGCCCTGAACTACTTTGATTGCATTCTGTTTGTTAGCAATGACACAGAGTTTGGTCAAAAACTCAAACAGGTGGTCACACTGCATCACAAGGTCCCCCTGAAACAATCACAAAGTCATACACAAAATGGATCTATAAAACTTCTACCTGAATGTCTTCTGTGTAAATGAGCTGCATGATTCAACTATTTACTCAGCATCTTTTTCCTATATTCCTAATATTTGGTAGAGCAGGCCTATTCGATTATTAAAAGGGCCAGATCTGAAAAACAATGATGTTACATTTCCTATCTGATCTGCAAAGCAAGGGATTTAAATGTGAAAACAATCCACCTTTTTAATCTATATTATTGTCTTAATAAACATAATGTTACATTTAACATATTTTTTATTCAGCTTAACTCATAAATTATCTCTGCTTAAACAGCCCGGGTTAAAACTCTTTACCAAATAAGTATTGCTGTGTTTAACAAGTCACAACAATGAGCTAATTAGCTTCTCTAATAATCTATGTAAACAGCCTTAAACTTGGTGTTATATTAGCAGGTAGATAAAAACACAATGATTTTGCTTTTAACAATACGTAACTGTCAGTGGCACGAGTGGTAATGTTGATGAACAGGAATAAACTCTCTTGTTGGAAGAAATAATAATAATTATTATTATTCAAAATATGTTTTTCATAGTTATAAATGATCAAAGGGCCGGAAAATAAGATGCCGGATTAAAACCTGTATTCTTAATTCAATTTGTGAATCCATTTATTTATTTCTCTTTTTAAACTGTATTTTCAATAGAATTTAAAATTCAATTAATTATTCATGGATTCATTTATTTGTAAATTCTTTTCAAAACTCTTCTTTTTATTGTCCATTAAAATGTCAAGTAATTAAATACTTTGAAATTGTGTCCATTTATTCATAAATGAATAAATTAATTTGTAATCACAATTCATGCCTACTTTTTAAACATTGTACAATTAGTTATTAATCAATTAAATGCTCAATTAATATTTACATGACTCATAGGTTTGAGGTTGTTAAAGGGCCGGATTCAGTCCACAGGCCACCAATTGAATAGGAAAACATTTGCTTCACTATATCTGATCATTTTTTATTTACACTATATTAAAACTTTCCCTGTGAAAAAGAGGTAGTTTGTCCGATGAACCCAAATGTCTCTTGCATGTTATACATCTACATACCTTCTGTTTAGGGTCCTCACATGTTATGTGGAACACAATGATGCTATCAGTCAAGTTACTGACCGAAATACCTGCAATGAATCAATTGCAGACACTTTTAGCCCAATATGAAAACATCCCTAATGGTGAAATATTTTGTATCACGTTATCCTGACCTTTAAGAGACGTGTACAGCACTCGCTGTTTGATCTTGGCATCTTCTATCACATAGGCAGCTGTCTGGGTGAGGATGAGCTGTCGAGGCCTCGGTTTGAAACCGTTCCTGTCATATTTAATCACCGGGACGCTGTACTGCAGAAACACACAGTACAGCACAGTGAGTTGTCTTTGATCTGAGGCTGTTTTCCCTCTGAGTGTATAATGACATCTTATTACCTTAATGTGCTCATTGCGAATCATCTGGAGAACCCTCATGTTTATGTCTTGTTCACCTAGAGATATTAAATGATGTTAAAATGGTCACAAAGAAGCATTGTGTGAATGTATCCACTGCTTACTGATTCTGGTGTCCCCAAAAGGCTGAGCGACACTCTGTGGATAACTGTCCTTTTTGCCCTTGAAGATGGAGCTGGTGAGAAGCTTCAGCTGAATCTGAAAGGACAACAATATAAGCTGATCACGACAAAAAGAACATATGATGATGCCATCTTATACGATATATTTATGTGTGTTACCTGAGCTTTTTTCTGGGGTGTGATTCCTCTCACGTACTTCCGCACCATCAGGCGGTAGCAAAGCTTACGCAGGATCTCTGATGTCTGACAACAGCACAAATATGCTCAGAGTCAAAATAAAAGCTTGTATGTAATCGGTTTCACAATGAGGCTAATCACTGTACCTCTGTCAGCACAGCCGGTGCAGCTTGCCAGGTGGTTTTATCTAAAACTGTCTTTGGCAGGTTGTCTTTGAGCCTGTTCAAGTAATTTTGTCTCACAAAGGCCAGGTACTCCGAGTTATCTGTGCTTTTTGCTTGCCCTCTGGTCATGTAACCTTTGATGAATCTAAAAATGATGGTAAATATTGTATCAGTGAAAATGGGACATTAAGCTTGACAGGATGATGTTTCATTTTTCTTACTTCTTGATAACTTTTACAGCCCAGGCCCTCTTCTCCCTCTCCTTCCTTGCCTGTGCTCCTCTCCAGCATGTTTCAATCTTAGTGGCTGAGGATATAGAAATATAAATATAACAGAGGCTGTGTAATTCTCATTCACTCATATAAAATATCCCACATTGTTGCATTTACCAGCTTCTTTCTGCTTTTTGAAGTCCCCCTTTGCTCTGTAGCCTTTGTATTTGGCCTGGAGCCTTGTTGCTGCAAATTCAGAGCAAAATGTTAAATCACTGTGCAGCCAGTGGGGACTCAACATTAATCACAGTAGATTTGCACTCACCCAATTCATGTTTACATTTCTCATAAGCATCCTCTGTGGCAAAAAGTGTCCTCGGATGACGGATGAATATTTTGGTACTATAACAAAAGGAAAATTGTTTTTTGGTTATTCCCTTAAAGTGCATTCGCCCTGTTGTGTTTAGGGAGTTTGAATCCTCACCGTCCCATTTTGTACTCATCTGGCAAGTAGCCCAGATGTTGAACCAGCACTTCCACTCCATCAGCAGGCAGTCCTCTCCAGTGAGGCCAGGTGGCCGGGCACAGCGGTTTATATCTGCAAGATGCAGCAAACAACCCACTCAGCATGTTTTAAATGCACTGGAGAGTAACTTCTTAAACTGAGAGTTTTCACTTCAAACTCAAGCATAGGGTCTAAAGCTCTGTGGTCCTTCATACCTCTTTAAGAAAACCTCATATTTGCGTCTGTACGCAAAACCAGCTCGTCTGACTCGGAGGTGCTCCATCAGGCCTAGGTACTTCACCTGATGCCTGATCAATGCTTCGTCAAACTGACCTGTGTTTGTGTGAGAGAGGCAAGAATCATTATCTCCATACTGTTAGCAAAATAGCTTGGTGTACCGTCTATTAAATCAAGTACCTGGCTGCTTGGACTCATTGGATTTCAGACAGCGTATGTACCAGGCCTCTTTAGCCATGAGGATCTCTGTCAGCTTCAGCAGGCTGCTCTTAAACTGGGTTGCCACCTACAGACACAACATGAGGGTTGTAATCCCCAACAGTTCATCTGTCACATACATGTGGCTTAATGGTGACAGTCAGGCTGCCTTTGTCTCAGTGATCACTCTCTCCAGACCATTTACTCATTTGTTTCTGTATACATTGTGCATGTTTTTTTCTCTTTGAAGGGGAGACACTACAAAACAACAACACTGCAAAAACACTGTTATGCATGCACAGGTCAATTTTCAAATTTTAGGCTATTTTGCTTCCATAACTTGCCCTCTTTCAGAGTAGTGGAAAGAAAACATCTAAAACACATATTTAGGCATTTATTTCACTACTTGGTCAATCTAGATTTCTCCTAAATTCACCAAAGGTTACCATTAAATAATGCCTCAATTGCATATATAAACAAAATATTTTAGAAAACTTGTAATTAAAAAATAATTGTCTTAGTGGAAGTAATCAACTGGGGAAGTTTCATGGTGAGATTCATTGGTTAAATGTTTATCTTATCCCCCTGTGTGTCCTGCAAAATGTATGGGCTTTTACAATTCATTTTCTCAAAATGATTTTTTTCTCACACTATCCAGAAATCTCTTCACAATCAGTTTAGTAGCAGCTTACATGAACCAGACTTCCCAGTTACAAAGGGGCTTGTTCATATATTATTCATGACCTGATTTATAGAATATAATAAGAAATATTCCCAAAACAATGGCAATTTTTTATGGCTGTTAACAGTATTTTCTGATTTATGGAGTGATATGAAGAGATATCTAAAATTTCCTTGATAAAAAGCGTAGTCTCTAATGTGTCGACAAATTGAAACAAGACTTTTGAATCTGGCTTTATCCAAAGTTCAGATTTCTCTTCTAGAAATGTATGTTAATTAGCAGTATTTTCAGAAAAAAATGTAATACAAAAAAATAATTCTCTTAATGTAAGTACTCAACTGGGAGAAGTGTCATGGGGATATCTGTTAGTTTTTTTGAAATTAATTATTATCATTATTTTTACCTGTTCATCTGTAGTGTCTCTCCTTTAAAAAGCAGTGCAAAAAATGTGTATTCATGCATTTGTATGGGGTCATTTCTTTAGTACATTATGTGTTATTTGTGCGGCTAGTAAATCTGGTCATTTGTATTGTGTGATCTCTTGTATGTGACCCTGTCATATGTATTTATCTTATAGGTCAAAATATTGCATCATAATAAATATTTTGGGTGCTTGCGAATTTCAGTGAGCAAAAAAACTCTCTGTTCTCACTCTTGATAATGCCCAGAAAATGAATGCTTTTATATGTTTTATATATCTCTGAGTGTGTATCATCAGCAGTACTGTGCTGATGATACACACTCACTGGCCACATAATTAGGTACACCTGTTCAATTCCTTGAACAACACGCACAATTGCTTGTACAAACAACTCATCAAACCTTGAAGAAGATGGGCTACAGCAGCAGAAGACCACACCGGGTGTCAGTCCTGTCAGCTAAGAACAGGAAACTGGGACAACAAGTCCCACAGACCCAATAAAACTGCACAATAGAAGATTGGAAAAACGTTGCCTAGTCTGATGAGCCTCGATTTCAGCTACGACATTCAGATGGCAGGGTCAGAATCTGGCATAAACAACATAAAAACATGGATCCATCCTGCCTTGTATCAACGGTTCAGGCTGTTGCTGGTGGTGTAATGATGTAGGGGATATTCTCTTGGCACTCTTTGGGCCCCTTAGTACCAATTGAGCATGGTTTAAATCTGACAATCTGAGTATTGTTGCTGACCATGTCCATCCCTTTATGACCACAGTGTAGCATCTTCTGATGGCTACTTCCAGCAGGATAATGCACCATGTCACAAAGCTCATATCATCTCAAAATGGTTTCATGAACATGACAATGAGTTCAATGTACTCCAATGGCAACTCCACAATCACCAGATCTCAATCCAATAGAGCACCTGTGGGATGTGGTGGAACGGGAGATTTGCATCATAGATGTGCAGCTGACAAATCTGCAGCAACTGTGTGATGTTATCGTCGATATGGACCAAAATCTCAGAGGATTGTTTCCAACACCTTGTTGAAAGTATGCCACGAAGAATTAAGGCAGCTCTGAAGGCTAAAGGGGGCCAAACCTTTTACTAGCAAGGTGTACCTAATTATGTGGCTGGTGAGTATTTAACATCAGCTCCATCAGTGATACAGCTGAAAGGATGTGGTCCAACATGGTGAGCACTCACTGTTTTTGGTCTTCGCCTGCTGTCTGGATCCATCGTGGAGAAGCACTCTCGGACTATGGTATTTTTAGACTGACAAATCAGCTGTGAGAAGATGGGATAATAACAAACACAGATTATAACACACCAATTTACCATAATGTGAGATAAACCCTCTTGTCGTAGTTACTGTAGTGGAAACTAATTTTGAATGGACTTATTTTTCACACACATGACTAATAACTAATAACTCTGTTAATGGCTGCATTAAAATAACTGGTGGAACAGAGCAGTCATTAATGTGATTAGGCTCACCTATGCAGTTATGGTAATATATCTGACAAAGTATCTGCTGTGAAAAAGGTCTATGAACATGATTCAGTCTGGAACAATGATGACATAGAAGTGCATTTACTGGAAACCAAGTTTGGTTCATTTACTGAAGGTCTACATTATTGATAATAATCAAGTTACTAATTAAAACAGTTTTCTACATAATGCCACTTTTTGCCTCACTCCTTGCACTACTTACATCTTTTATGTTTTTATATAGTAGGTCATTGTTTTTGTCCAGGAAACCTAGAATGTCACCAAAAAAGAGAGAAAAAGGCCTTTAGACAATTGAAATTAAAAAGGTTTGAGTAACAGGGCCTGACATTGTGGTTTCTTTTACCCACAACGCAGTAGGTGACCTCCCCGGCATAATGCAAGAGACGGAAATCTCCCCTCTCCAGAGTCTTACGTGTCATTTTGTCAGCCAGTTTGTGCCTGCAGTCAAAGAGGTGGAGAGAGACAGAGGGATGGAGAGCGAGAGGCTTTACTGACCAATCCTAATCCTCCGGCTCGCTCACGAGAGAAACAGTCAGCAGAACGTTTGATGAATGGAGTTAGTGTTGAGGAGAGGTTTGAATTACACCATATTGTTTAGATGGAGTTTGTATTTAATTAAAACAAATGTTCAATAACTACTAAACACTGAATGTGTAAACTTGTAGGTGTGTGTGCTGTTTAAAGGTTAGGTCTGAACTCACGTGACAAAGTGAGGGTGATTTCCCATCTTTTCTTCCAGTCTTTCCAGGAAAGTGAGATCTGTGGCTTCTCCTGGCCTGAGACACTCTTCATCCTGCAGGATTATCAACAACACACAGTAATACATCAGTTTCAGTGCGGTTCATTCGATAAACTCTTCTATTCCAGTAAATACACACACCAGTATTGATATGATCCCCCTGTGTTTCTCCTCAACCAGGTCGCAGATGATCTTGTTGTTGAAAAATTGAACTGGCTCCCACTGGAGGGGGGGTCATAAAAACAGATTGTGAATTGAAATCTATTCAGCAACAGTCAGTGTATTAAACTGTATCTATCCTAGTCACTGATTCATTTTCCCTCCCAGGTTTACCTCAATATCCTCTGCTTCATATTCTTCCTGCTCAGCCTTGAGTGTCAACTGGATGAAAAGCTGCTGCAGCTTCTCGTTGCAGTAGTTTATACAGAACTGCTCAAAACTGAGGAAATGGGTCATGACACACAGCTCAAACTCAGTAAGAAATCACCATTACAGAAGCAATCATACATTTGCAGTTTCCCATGCACATCCAGATGTTAGACCAGGAAAGATGTCTGCCTACCTGTTCACGTAGAAAACCTCAAATCCATATATGTCCAAAAGCCCAATTACATTCTTCCTTGAAGGGTCCTGGGAGAAAAATTATTAAATCAGTAAATACTCATCCTCACTGCTGGTATTTGTCCTCTGTCACCCACTCTTGTCACCTTGTTCTCCATGGACTCATTGATCCGGTTGACCAGCCAGGTGAAGGTCTGCCCATAGATAGCTTTGGCCAGGGCATCTCTGGCATAGATGGCATGATCGATTGTGAAAGGGCTGAGGACCTTTACAGTGAGACAAAATCATAGCTAAGTTTCAAACACTACTGGAAAAGCTCAAATAGAAACACAGTCTCGCCATAAATAAACCTAAAGCACATTTTAACATGTGTGCACCTGATCTTTATGGGCTTCAATCTTCCTGTATGTGAGTCCCTCTTGGAGACTGTGAGCATCAACTCCTAGTAGCTGCAAGGAAAACAACATTAAAGGGGACATGTCACGCTCATTTCCAGGTTCATACTTGTATTTTGGTTTTCTATTAGAACCATGCTTCACAACCTGGGGTCTGGTAGCAAGGATTTGTCTGCTCTGAGGCTGTTAAAATTAGATTTGCTCATATATAACTAACACACTTATTGGATAATTTCTGCAATAAAATGGATATAAATCTATTTAAAAAGATAGACTTTTTGCAGCTTGGTGGCAAAATCTAATGAAATATTTAGTTTCAGTCCATATTTGTTGGTGTTTAGTCTTTCAGAACCAAATTTTTATTGCAATCAAAAACCTATTTACTCTCCCGATTGACGTACCTATAGTAACTGGATGGTTTAGCAGCAATCTAACAACACCATAAATTGCATTATTTAACCATAATAACACAAATTTAAATAAAATAAAACTAAAAAACAAAATTAAAAAACACTAAAACCATTGTAGTAAATTAATAAAGTTGTTACCAAAAAAAGGTAACATTATGTATCTGCATTCACTTAGCAAATCTGTGAAGGCATCCGCATTTTATTTATGTTGACAAAACATATAAGTTCTACTCATTAAATAATGATAATTTAATTTAAAAAAAAAAGACTCACTGAATCTACTTATTCAAATTGAGCACCTGTCCTGCAAAAGCCCAGTTTGCTCTGACTGGCTTGTGAGAAAAACATGGTGCACCTTTGTAAAGGTAGCTCTCAAGCTGTGGACATATATTCTAATGAATCTGCTGTGACATGCAGTAGAGGAGCCAAATCTGCTTGTTGAATCACATTTTTCAGTTTTCTGATCTAGGCAGCCCACAAAACTGCACCGCAAAAGTGAGCTTTTCATGATATGTCCCCTTTAAATGAATTTATTCTTTGATTATTTGTAATAATCCGGGATATCTAAAGCCTTTTTATTTCTATTTTCTTACATTTGAGACCCAGCGCAGCTCTGCATTGTTGTTGTTCAGGAAGGCGTGACCTTTGCTGTCAGAGTCAAACTGAACATTCCCCAAGTGGAGAACGCTGGCAACGGTCCCGAACAAGTGCTGCACAGAATAGAAATTTGTAAGTCAATGCAAAACTAGCAGGGAAGAGTGAGCTGTTTAAATCAGCATCCACCTTACATTAGTGTTAATCTCATCAATGTTGATGATCTGAAGTGCATTTTTGACTGTTTTCCAGTCGTTTCTGTCATTAATGGAAGACACAATGGCACACTCTCCCTGTCAGGAACAGCAAACAGAGCAACACACTGTCAAAGTTTGCTATTAGCTTATGAATCTATTTTTTTTTTTAAAACCTGCTCACTCAGTTGTACATACTTGGGTGAGATAGTTGTAATGCTGGCAGTCTCTCTCCAGGCCCAGCTGGTGCAGCAGGTCCTGCTCTCCGCCCTCCACTAGCTGGTAGAAGATGTGGAAGTTTCTCTCGCCGTGGTTCTGATGCACAACTCTCGACTTCTCCAGCAGGTAGTTCAGGATATGGCCTCCGACAGCATCCCCCTATAGGCAGCATGATCAGCTCTACAACTTGCAGAAAAAACATAGCCTATGGTCCAGTGGACAGGTTTTAAAGTATCCTCTCCTTATTTTTCACTATTATGAATTCACTTTCTTTTGTGATCTAAACTGTTTCTGGATAAACAAATTGACTTGACTTCTTTAAGGTGCCCTTTCATTCCTTCTTAGGCTTCTAATTTATTTACAGTTAAACTGAGCATTTAAACGACACACTTTATTGTTCAAGTTAGTTTGCCATTTTTAATTCACATATTTCAACCATCCAAGTTACCATACATACTGTAAATACTTTTCCCCAAAGATTTTTAGATGATAGTACAATAGGTTGCATGAAAAACTTCCCATTTCTCTCTTATTTAAATAGTATTAATATATTTATTGAAAGCAATTCTTTAAATCTGTCCCTTGATTCTTACCTGGCTGTCAAACTGAATGTCCATATACTTCCCAAACCGACTTGAGTTGTCATTTTTCAGTGTTTTGGCATTACCAAAAGCCTGTGGGGAAACACACCATACCATACAGAGTAATAAATATGAGCACAACCGGCTGTTTGGTGTGTCATCATAATGATACATCACTAGTAACCAGCAGACCTCAAGAACAGGGTTGGACATTAGCATTTTGTCCCTGACGGTGTTCAACAGGGTGGTGCTTGGACAGCTGACAGCATAATACTGCAGGATCTTCTTGGAGGCCTCCGTCTTCCCTGCTCCACTCTCTCCAGAGATGAGGATGAAGTGATTGTTTAACTCTGCCAGCATGGTGTGGTAGGCGTTGTCTGCCAATGCGTAGCTGTGGGGATGCATTGCAATCGGAATATTTAAAAACACAAATATTCATAGTTTTCATGTACAGATTATACTCACATGTGCGGTGGAAGCTCAAAGAAGTTGACACCCATGTAGAGATCCATCTGTTTACTATTGTAGATGTCCAGCTCTTTGTAGGGATTCACAGACACTAGCAATGTGCCAATGTAGGTCTAAAAGAATTAAAATGATCAGATTAAGATGCACACGCATTTCTCTCTTCAGGAAGTGAAGACCAAGACTTACATAGATGAGATCTTTGCTGAAGCGTTTCTTGAGGTTGCTGAGGAAGGCCGTCTCTGTGGTTTCATCCAGGAGGACAAAATCCTGGATTCCTACTCGGTCCCTGGCAGTCAGGGCGCCCTCCATGTCCAGCTGACCCTGTGCAACAAGTTGTATCAGCCATTAGGCAGCCAAATGTACAACCTAAGAGCAGTGGAATAACTTTTGAATTTTCCTGCGTGGTGTTTATCATGATGAGCTGAGGATTTCTCTATTTCTAAAACATATTACATATTCAGTACTTCACACTACTTAATTAACAGCTTAGTCTCTTAATCAATTCTACACACAATTCTGCCAAAGCAACAAAAACAAGTGCAACACATTTTATATGCATAACAATGATGTTCAAAATTCTCAGCCATGTATTTTGACAAATGCGGCTGGATGAATGCATGTTTGTATAAATGGCTCCATGGGGGAGGACGGAGCGGAAAAAAGCACCAGAAAAAGCACAAACATGGTCCTTGTTAGTTCTATTGAAATAAGAGGTCTAGAGGTCCTATGTGTCTTTGAAGCAAAGCTCTGTGATTGTGCAGACGAACAGACAGAAGCTAATGATCGCTACACAGCACACAGGGACCTTGGCTGGCAGCCCGCAGCTCACTGGGGCTGACACACCTACCAAACACAGCACACTGTGCGAAGGGAGTCAGGGGAGCCCAAAACAGCGGCACATTTAAGAGGCATAGTGGGAAAAATTCCATCAATCTGTTTTGCATTCTCAGCACCAACACTCAGACCAAAGGTTTTCACAGCTTTTGTTGGTTTTGTATTTTTTTTTCTCTCTCCCCTTTGGAAGCAGAAGTCCTTTGATTCTCAACTCTCTGTAAAAACATTAAAAAAGATAATCCATTGGATCTAATTGACACAAAGCCCTCCGTCCCCCCTCCTCCCCCTGCCTCTATCCTCCGCCCATGGCCCTCATTTCTTCTGAGAAAGGCCAAGTGTTTTTGTCCTGTAAATACCACGGAGCAGAGACAAAAAAGACGTCTTTAAAATGCAGTCTACAATCCATTACACATATTCCCCCTGCATATCCATTCAGTAATTATTCATTAGAAAACATTTAACGTCACAGTGAATTTCACACTAGGCAGTCGAAACACAATAGAGGAGATTTGGCCTATTTTGGGGTGAGGAGTTGGGGAGGGGTTGGCTGTACAGAGGAAGGGTGAAGGCGAAGGAGGGAGGAGGAGGGGAGCCGTATTTGTCTGATCTGAGAACCTCTGAAACGGGGCCGTCTTGAGACAACAGGACAGACTAAATAGTGCAGTAACGGTCTGTGCCCCGCTGCTTGCTGTGACACTCATTTAGTGTGCCCTGGGGGTGAACAATAGAGGCTTGTTCTTAGCAATCCTGTGCTGTAATTTGGACTTCATTACTTTGCTCACACAGGGCCCCATGGAAGATAGAGGAGGCTAGTCAGATGAGAGTGCTTTTTTTTTTCCACCTGTCAGCCGCACACCCCCAATGCTTTCACCCCTTTCCTCTACAATGCTCCTCACCCCGTGTCCCCACCAATAACCCTCACCCGACCCCCTTCCCACAGCCCCCCCCCTCCCAGCCACCCACTTTAAGCCAATGAGACAGGTGAACAATATCATTGAAGGGACCCTTTTTTGGACGTCAGAATCAATCTGGCGATGTGATGGTAGTGGTGCTAGTGTGGGGTATCTGTGACACCCCCTTTCTTCATGGGAACAAACTTCTCTCGGAGCAGCACAAGCAGACAATATGCTGGGACAGCGTGACTTAGGGATCTGCCATACAGTATTACAAGTAATAACATGAACAGATAAGCTCCTGTCAAGAGGAGGATTAATGAATTCAGGGGGGATGATAATGCTAATGTTTTAGGTTTTCATTCTGCACACTGAAAAAATCTAAAGGTTTGCTGCTGTTTTCCATTCAGGCTTCCTTTGGTGTCCTGCAGGTATTTCTTTTTAAGAAAGCTGTCTGCAGCATGCACAAGTGTTTCTAATGACACTGTGCTAGAAAAGCTGAACATTGAATGGGCGTTCTCAGTCCAGCAGAACAAGAAAGAAAGTTAAGGAAGCACCTGTCAATAGAAAACAGTTCTCCTAGTCCATGTGTTATTTGTAGCTTTATACAATGCAAACCAAGCACACTGGGCTGTGATTCTAATTAGGCTATAATTAAACAATCAACAACCCAATCACACGCACAGGGGAAAGAATGATTATGTAATGAATCCACGAAGCCATTGTCAGATCAGGTAAATTGCCTCGCTAGAAACTCAGTAGCTCAGTAACCTCAGAGCACAACCAATTGTATTTTAATTAAGAGATGGTCCCTCATCTTGGTCTAGAGTGTCAGTGTTGCCTGAGACAGAGTGACCTCATCGGTGTACGAAATAGCTTTACACGAGGGGGGAGGGAGGAGTGAGCTGCTGCTAAGACGCAGCAATTTACCACCAAAGTAACAGGAAAGTTTATCTCCCTCTTAAGGAGGACTCTGTCTGATTGTCTCAAATTTCCACTTAGAGAGAGAGAGAGAGAGAGAGAGAGAGAGAGAGAGAGAGAGAGAGAGAGAGAGACTGTTTTTAGTTTCAGTCTCAGCTCAGGTGATATTGACCAGGGCCCTGTTTCCAAAATGCATTTTAAAGCAACAGTTCAACATTTATTATTTAGAAATAATAAATTGTGGAAAATAATCCATCCATTTTAGGTAGTGTGTAGGATTTGGCAGAACCTAGAGGCATCGTTGCAGATTGCAACCAAGTGAGTACTTCTCCACTCACTCACACGCTTTCCAAGACAAAAGGGAAAACCCCGCTCAGATGCCATCCTTACCATAATAACATCATTTTAGGAGTCAGATGGCAGCTGACGGTTTTGCACTCTGTGGCTCACGTTACCGCTGTTTCACAAGTGTACTGGAGAATTATGGTGGCCTTCAGATAACCTAAAAAATAGGGCTGTTATCGCAAATTTGTTTTAATGCCACTAATTTCTTTAATGCATTATCACAATCATTCGGAGGTTGTAGTGGGCTCAGTTTTAAAGCTGGAGTGAAGATACTGACATCATAACAAGAATAAGAAAACCTAAGGAATCGATTGGTCCCAACCATGACATACTAGCTTGTCACGAAGGAGGCTAAATAACGCTCAAAGCCTACGCTAAAATGTGGCAAGAAAAATCTGGCATGACCATATCCAAAGGGGTCCCTTGACCTCTGACCTCTAGATATGTGAATGAAAATGGGTTCTATGGGTACCCACGAGTCTGACACACTGGCAGCTGTTGTTGCCTGTTGGACTGCAGTTTGCCATGTTATGATTTGAGCATATTTCTTATGCTAAATGCAGTACCTGTGAGGGTTTCAGGACAATTAATTTGCAATTAATCACAATTAACTATGGACAATCATGCAATTAATTGTGACTAAATATTTTAATCGATTGAAAGCTCTTGAAAAAACGCAAAGGCTCTCTCTAGAGTCAGTGTTTGGTTTGTCTGCTCTGGGCTACTGTAAAAACATGGCAGACTCTTTGAAGAGGACCTGCTCCCTATGTAGATATGAACAGCTGAGACAGTGGGATCTATCTTCTCATCAAACTCTCAGCCATAAAATGTGACTTAAGATAAGACTAAGATCATTTTAGTCTTTAGATGCCCTTGGTAACTGGGTCACAACATAAATTTACACTGAACTGTCAAGCTCCCTGTACCAATTCTGAAAGTCTTTGGCAGCACCTGTAGTGTGACATCTAAACTGCAGCAAACACTTGAAAATGCAACAAAGCTAAAATGAAAATGAACACATTTACAGCACAAAAGAAAACTCAAACCTGCATTTCTGAAGTTGTATTATTCTGCTGTCAGATGCAGAATCTTAATGAGGATCCAAAATGTAACAAAAAAAAGTCTCCAGAGAAGTTAGACAAGAGTAGCGTGTCCTCCTGTGTCTGCTTGCATGGAGACAATCAGTGAGCCTGTAAACACTGAACTGTTGACAGTTAGTTGGCAAAAGTCCAGCTTCTATAATACCAAGAAAAAAACACATTTACTGTCCTCTCCGCTGGTTTGCCTGGTAGCTCATTCATTCATGGTGTAGAGGTAGTGTTGGTGATGCTGCATGGAGGCCAGTGTGCTCCTCCACATCATCCTGACCCAGGCTCAAGGCACTGTGGGCCTAGTGCTTAATCATTCATGCCGTGGGAGGTGGAGGGACACAGAGATCTTACTCAGTGCTTATGGGTATCTACTGCTCTACTGAGTGTAACATAACGATACAGAAACTAGATCCAAACCACACCAGTCCAACCATCCCCCTTTCCCTCTCTCCTTCTCTGTTTCTAGCTCCATTACATCACTACATCAGCTTCAATGCCCCCAGTGTCCTTCTTCCCTGCTGGCGTGGTCTGGATCTGGTTACTGATCTTTGATTAGATGGATAGATACATTACAGGCTAATCACCAACTGCTTTATAACTGAGTATAACAATGCTTGTCAGGTGAGCACCATTGTTTTGTGTGGAAGTCTGAGCTGCCAACAAATAATGCTTCTGTACAATGCTACTGGGCTGATGCCCAAATTCAGTTACCTCCTTTTTTGCTTGGGTGGAAGCAATTATCAAGTAGTCTGTCTCATCGGATGTAGACTGTGGATATAAGTCACCGATTTTGGCATTCTCCTCCCCTTCTGCTATCTGTGCTGTCGTTTTGCAATGGCGCCATCATGCCCAACATGATTGCGATTGGTTTAAAGAAATACAAACAAGTCAGGGTGTTTTTTTTTCCCCTGTAGCAGCATAATAATGTGTAGAACCAGACTTTTCTTTCACGCTGACACAGCGCTGTGGAGATTGGTCTGGCTAAGCGAGACGAATTATCATGTAGCACTTTTAATTCAAGTTCATCCAATAGCATTCAAATGTCTTTAAGTCAAATTTCTTTCAAGTGAAATGATAATTCTTGTTTGTTTGTTTCACATTTAGCTTTTTTCAGCGTTGACAATGAGGAAGTGACAGGAAATGAAGGGAGAGATGGGAAATGTTGAATAACAAAAGTTGTGGTTGCATTTTACAGTATGTAAGCCAGCATGCAGCAGCATTTTCTGGCTATTCTGACCCACAATCTTCTGCTCAGCAGATATATGAACAAAAGGGTCAAAGGTCAAGGTGCAATGTTATGAAGAAGTAGCATATGTCCGAATTGTATGTGTACTGCATGCAACAGCACATACTTTGTAAGGGCAGCTGCAGTATGTACTAAACATAAGAGTCTGTTAACCTAGTCCTACAGTAGTCAAGATATTTCATTCTGGACCAAACTGACCAACCAACCAACATTGCCATCCCCTAGAGACACACCTAAAAATGAAGCTGGTGCAGTGGTACAAAAGGAATAAAACTGTGTGTCTTTCCTTTACAACTGAACACAGTAGTTATTGTTTTCAAATCAACTGGATGCTAATCTGCTGACTCACTTGCTGAAACCACTGAGCCCAGGCTTTGTTTTCATGCTATTCAGATAACAATAAGACACAAATGGCTACACCACTATACTGAACATAAATGACCATAAAGTAGTTGTGCCTTGTAGAGAGAGACTGGGTGGGTGGGAGTAGAAATGTGTTTACATATGTAACCTGGTAACAACCATTAGAAAACACACCCCTTCAAAGTTAACACAGGTGTCCATTTTCTCTGCTCTGGGGACCTAAATGTGAGAAAAGGGGCTACACTCACATTTATGGATTGATTAACGTTCCAGTCAATTGTCTGTGATGGGTGACCAGTTGAGTGTTCATCAACACATTTGAATTATTCACTCTCCGCTCCAGAAAAGTTGTCAAGGTTACCTCTGCCGTCGCCCCACCTCTCCCCCGGGCCCAGCGGCCCAGCAATGCTTGTCCAATCTTAACAAGCTTTGTGCTACCCACTGGGCTCTGATTCAGCACGAGACCCGGTAAATCCAATTACACAGGAGTCAGAGAGGTTGATTTTCCCATTATAGATTCCATGCTGAGAATGAGAGCTGATGATAACACTCACATCAAACCACTACTGCCCCCTCTCTCTCTCCTCTCCTCCTCATTTTGTCTCCATTTCACTGTTTCCCTCCCTTTATTTCTCCCTCTCTTCCTATCTAATTCCTCTTTTCCCAAATACCCTCTTTCTTCCCCTGTCCCTTTCTTTGGATCTATCTCTCTTTCATAGTCCATTATTCAAATTTTTCAGAGCAGCGTAACGAAGCCTGGGCCCCGTCATCATTTCAGTCTCAAAATGCGGGTGTCAGTGAGGTTACTTCATACCCCACATTGGACATTTTTATACTTAGATATTATTCCTGTCTTGCTTAAGAGACAAGAAGGATATATAAATTATCATGATATCCCTCTTGTGATTCTGTCCCATTCTATATACTATGCTTTTAAATATTGCATATTTGCATATTGAGTTGACCATTTTTCTCAGCTATTACCCGTTTACACAACAGGAATAAATAATTTGTCAGCTCAGATAACCCCTGAAAGGTCATTGCAAAACTTAATGCACAGTAATTCAGACAACTTGACTTAGGGGTGTCTGAGTGCCATCCTTAAGGGACACCATGTGCCTGCTGTGACACATAGAAAAGTTACTGAGAGCACTTTTGGAAATGAGGCTCTTTTACACTCAATCGGATATGGAAAAAGAAGAGGACTTTTGCTTCATCTTTACCCTTTAGGGCACTTAAAAGGACTGACCTTACCTCAGACCAGAGGATTTGGTGTTGACATATGTTACTCAAAGGTCAACAGCATTGACCTCTCTAAACCTTCAAGATACGTTTTTCTGTGATCCAGCAGAACAAAAGGACTGTGAAGTTTGGGAGTGGCCTGGGAAAGAGAGTGGACTCGCAGGGGCATTTTTGTCTGACAAATATTGACCAATGATCTGAAAATTCATCAACTGGTTAGTCTGGCAGTGAATAAAGAAACACTTATATTTTTTACTTAAGTAAAACTTATAATAAGACACTGTGGAAACACTCTAGGACTAGCAAAATGTACCTAAAGTTAAAAGTATTCATAACGCAGAAGAAAAATGGGCCCTGTGAATGTTATATTATTTTATATTATACACATTTTCCGGTATATATATTTTAAACATGTATTGGACTGTATAATCTATAATAATATGTCATATTTTATAAACTAATCATACTTTTTGTACATAAAACCTTAATCTGTGTAGTTACTAGTAATTACAGCTGTCATTTAAATGTTGTGGATTAAAAAGTAAACTTCCCTTTAAATTGCAGTGGAGAAAAAGTATAAAGCAGCAAGAAATGGAAAAACTCGGTTAAACAGTACCTCAAATTTGCACTGAAATACAGCGCTTGAGTTTATGTAGTTTTTTGTAAAATGCCAGCACTGAAGTCTGATGATAATTCAATGGTAAGTCACAGAGCAGCATGTCAAGCTCATTCTTGCTAAAGGGTCAGTTCACCAAATCACCATGAGATTTAGTTTTATGTTTTTATGTGTTGAGCACCACACATTCAGCTTGTATTGTACTTGTATTGTGTAGTAATGTAAAACCATTAGTGCAAACTGCCACAAATTTAGTGCATTTAGGGGACATCTGAAAATGTCACCAAATAAAACTAAAACTGTCTATTTGGCTAAATACTGCTAGGGATTATATGTTGTAACTGACCCTTTAACACAAGTTTATTATATCATAACACCAACAGTGTTGAGCTGCACTTAGAGGATTTAACTGTTCTGTTTCAAACTTCTATTCACGCTCTATTATGTAGAAAATATCCCTTATTGACTATAAAGATATGAAGGGTAGGCACATAAATGGGTATATAATTCAGCACACTTGATCATTGTTTTGTCATGTCTGCTCTCTGTGAAGGTGTAAGCACACTGAAACCTGTTGTCAGTCGTCTGTGACTGGCTGACCTTTGACAGGGCAACCCGAGGCCCGACAGCCTGCTCCGTCCAGGTTGGAGCTTCACTGAGAAACTAAGTCTTCTCAGGACACTGACGCTGCACCTCGGCTAAGCATGGCTGACAGCAGCTTCCTCTGTGTGGCCAGAGGGTCACTCTGGGTGACACGTTGTTCTGGGGGGGACACTGTGTCTCTGCCTGCAGAGGAGATTAGAGGGAGCGAACTGACCTCGTTCTCAGAGGGGCTGACGTGTTTTGAGTAAACACTCGGTGCAAGACAAAAACACAAGCTCCAAACACCGGCCAACCCTCAGGCGGTGATCCCATTGTTTCCACGTTACTCCTGAACAGGGACGAGTGAGGAAGGTCGTCACCGTGTGTTCCTGAGCTGCAGAGTCCATGTGCTCTCTGCTGAATGCACCAAACACACGGGCAGGACAATATTTCTCTCTTTTCTTTGTGTTATATATATATATATATATATATATATATATATATATATATATATATATTTAGGGTGGTATCCGTGTCCTTCTCATGCTTGGGTCTGGGAGTTTGAGGGTTCTGCGCAGTATCTTAGCTGTTCCTATAGGACTGCGCTCTTCTGGACTGAGGCTTCAGATGTCGTTCCCGGAATCTGCTGGAGCCACTCTCCCAGTTTGGGGGTCACCGCCCTGAGTGCTCCTACTACCACGGGGACCACGTTAGCCTTGACCTTCCAAATCTGTTCCAACTGTTCTCTCAACCCTTGGTACTTCTCAACCTTTTCGTGCTCCTTCTTCCTGATGTTGGTGTCAGCTGGTATCGCCACATCTATCACCACTGCCCTCTTCTGCTCTTTGTCCACCACCACTATGTCCGGTTGGTTAGCCAGCAGCTGTTTGTCAGTCTGGAAGCTGAAGTCCCACAGGATCTTAGCCCTGTTGTTCTCCACCACCTTCGGTGGTACATCCCATTGGGATTTGGGTACTTCTAGTCCATACTGGGTGCAGATGTTCCTGTACACTATCCCAGCCACTTGGTTGTGCCTCTCCATGTATGCTGACCCTGCTAGCATCGTACACCCTGCTACTATGTGTTGGACTGTCTCCAGGGCATCTTGACACAGCCTGCACCTTGGGTCAGATCTACTCTGGTATATTCTGGCCTCTATGGCCCTGGTACTTAGGGGTTGTTCTTGTGCTGCCATGATCAGTGCCTCTGTGCTGTCTGTCAGTCTAGCTTTGTCCAGCCATTGGTAGGTCTTTGTGATATCAGCCACGTCCTGTATCTGGCGGTGGTACATGCCGTGTAGGGGCTTGTCCCTCCATGTGGTCTCCTCAGCTTCCTCACTCTCTTCAGGTTTCTGCTGTCTAAGGCATTCCCTGAGCAGTTTGTCTTTGGGGGCCATCTTCCTGATGTATTCTTAGAGTTTCAATGTTTCATCCTGGACAGTGGCTCTGATGCTCACTAGTCCTCGGCCTCCCTCTTTCCGCTTAGTGTACAGCCTCAGGGTGCTGGACTTGGGGTGAAACCCTCCGTGCATGGTGAGGAGCTTCCTTGTCCTGATACCTGTGGCTCCTATCTCCTCCTTTGGCCAGCTGATGATCCCAGCGGGGTATCTAATGACTGGTAGTGCATACATGTTGATGGCTCGGACCTTGTTCTTCCCATTCAGCTGACTTCTCAGGACTTGCCTTACTCTCTGGAGGTATTTAGCTGTGGTTGACTTCCTTGCACCCTCCTCATGATTTCCGCCTGTGGGATACCAAGGTATTTGCTCATGCCTGAGGTAGGCAGGGATAGCATTAAGGCTTGCCTAAGGACCCTCACTGGATAACATTTGCCCTGACTGGGATTCGAACCGCAGTCTCCCGCATTCTAGTCAGTAGCCTTCACCACGCCCTTTTTTTTTAGGGCTGTCAAAAATTCGCAAAAATAACGTAACATGCTATGTTAGATTGCATATATATAAATCAATTAACAACAGCAAAACAATGACAAATATTGTCCAGAAACCCTAACAGGTACTGCATTTAGCATAAAATATGCCCAAATCATAACATGGTGAACTGCAACCCATCAGGTAACAGCAACTGTCAGTGGGTCAGTGGGCTGACTTGACTACGACTTGCTCCAAACTTCATGTGATCATTGTAAAGTGGGCATGTCTGTAAAGGAGTACATTCAGCCAGAGACTGATCCCCCCTCGGCACACTACAAACCGTCTGGGTCAGTCCTTTCTGTTGGTGGCCATCAGGCTCCATAACCAAGGTCTGACCCCCACGTGACTTTCTGATCATCTGCTCCATACTTTATTCCTGGCTCAAAATGTATATAATTACATATAATTATATAATTACATATATATGCCATGCATATACAATACCCACCCACCTGCTGCACTTTACTTATTACTATTTTACTTATGTTATTTATTTTATTGCCATTTCCTTCATTGCACCTTCTCCTTTACTTATAAACCTTGAATATTGTATTCATCTGTACTGTTGTTGCTGCTGCTATGACACCCAAATTTCCCCCTGGGGATTAATAAAGGTTCATTTTATCTTATCTCATCTTAAAGGGCAGATTCGTGGGTACCCACAAAACCTATTTTCATTCATAAGGTCAAGGGACCCTTTTGAACATGCCAGTGTCTCCCCACAGTTTGAAGCGTTATTTAGCCTCCGTCACGACAAGCTAGTATGACATGATTGATACCGACGGATTCCTTATGTTCTATAGTTTCATATGATACCAGTATCTTCACTCTACCTTTAAAACTGTGTTAACCTGCTATTATTGCATCAATTTTGTTATATGGAGCAGCTGTGGCTCAGGAGGGGAACAGGTTGTCCTCTAATAACAGGGTTGATGCTTCAATCCTCAGCTTCTCCTGTCCACATGTCAAAGTGTCCCTGGGCAAGACACCGAGCCCCAAATTGCTCCTGATGGTCACACCAGCAGCACCTTGCATGTTAACTTTAGATGTGTTCAAGTGCTATTTACTATTTAATTTCACCTTTATTCTAATATTCACTAAAGGCACACACAAGTGCACAGGGACAGAATAATAAAAACACCTCACAATAAAAGAATAAAAATAGTTTTCAAATGACCACCGACCTGACATAAACTGCTATCTAGTCTGTTGTTTTTCTTACAGTGTTGATGTTGTTGTGTCCCACCAGCTGTGCACGCCTGTACTTTATAATCATCAGCAGATAGTATTTTAGAGCTACCACTACTAGGCTGCACTTTGTGATGGTGGTGAATATCCAGTTAAAGGAGGATTCATTTGTGAACACAGTTATTCTTTGTTTTCTAGTGTTTTACATATGATGTCATGATTTTTGAAAATTTCACTTTGCTACATTAAGTTGTTTTGTCTAAATTTAGTGACTGAAGCACCGGCAAGTGAAGATGCAAAGTGTAAATCACAACTACAAATATATCAGCTGCACAATTTTAAGCTGGAAATTAATTAGCTGTAAGTGACTGAACATATAGTAGGTCTGACAATTTTGACCATTTTTATAGGGGAGGTACAGTAACATGACTTTACAGAGACAGTTGCTGTCTGCATAATATGTAATGTGGTGTGGACCTAAAACTGATCTTATCTAATAAGCTGCATTTACAGAGGTGAATAATAATAACAATACAATTGACCCACACCAGACTGAAACATCATATTTGCTTAACAACACCACAAACAACAAAAGAGGCCATCAGGTTGAATGAAAATCCACTAAAGTCTCACCAAAAACAGATAGTAAACACAAATTGAACTTTGGTAGCTGACATTGCTGTTGTATTGCATTTACAGAGGGGCTGCATTGATAAATCCTTCAGTTATTTTCTCCATCAGTCAGTTAATCATTAGTGGTCTATGGAATAGTAAAAAATAAATTTCCTGTGGTCAAATTACTTTTTTTTCAGATCAACACCAGATATTCAGTTTACTATCATAAGACAAAGCATGTCCTAACAGAAGAGATGTTCTGACTAGAGGGAAAGTTTTGCATTTTTGCTTAAAACAATACTGAAATTATGAACAGTTGCAGATTATTTAATAGTCAATCAATGAAATGCATCAGCTCTAGTAGGATGTTTCTGTTTTTTTTTTTTTTTTTTTTTTTGTCCAACCCCTGCAGCTGGCACTTATACTGATTAATTTATGAATGAACTGTCAGACACTTTGTCTGATGTGGTCATTTATATGCAGTCTTCATCCTACTTCTCACATTATACGACCATCATCACCACCTACTCTTGACCTACAGTGGGCTACATCTCAGTACGTCCAGATCCAAACCCAGCGGGCTTTAGGACCTCTAGGACGTGCTCTGTGAGATGCTCTTGTTTTTGTCCGTTACGTTCATGCATGTAATCATTGATTGTGCCTATTGTGACAGGCCGATTTACCATCTGTAGGGTCCCATGGGGCTGATACTGCTGCTGTCACTGCGGTCTCCCTACAGACTTTAAGGAATTCCCCTTTAATTTCCGGCCGCAAACTTTAATCTCCAACAGGTGTCACAGATTTAAAAAGACCATACCTGCTTATGTTATCTCATTCAGACGTTTTCCCTCATTCACTTCTGTGATGTCCTGTACAATCATAAAACAGTTTAAAGTGAGATATTTCATTTGGAAGACAACACATTAACTATCTCGTTAACCAAACAGTGGAAAATGTAACTTTTCTTTGTTGGGGAGCCTCTAGAGTTCACGTCCATGAGGACCCCTGGGGTCCACGAATGAAACAGATACTAATGTACTTTTCTAAAAGTAATTACTCAAACAAATAGGCTACTAACGCAACACGAATAGTCCCTTATCAGACCTTCAGTCAATTAGACTATCCTTAAAAACCACATCAAAACTGTCATCCATTTCCATGACAAAGGAATAGGCCTACTGATCATTTTATTCTGGTGTGAAATGAGTTATTTCCAGTGTGCATTCAACACAGTGCTTATTTATAACGAATAAGAGCTGGAAGTGGTATTTTTCTTTCTTCCACTTAGTCTTAAGAGAGGAGGTAGTAATAGAGTAATTTCTTATTTGCTGGATTGTGTACTGCACCAGTATGTGTTCTTTAGTAGACCTGCTCTCTGTAGAGGAGTGTGTTCCTTTACCGCCTCCCGCTGCAGCCCACCAGCCGGCCCCCTGCCTGCCCTCCCTACCTCCCTTCCTCCCTACCCGCCTCCCCGGCTCTTTTTCCCACTGCTGAGAGGAGCAGGACGCGGCCACAGCGGCGGGAAACAAATTATCTACAAGCACTTCCCTTAAAAAAAAAAAAAAAGTTCACACTCACATACACAGATGCCACCACAAGTAGCGACTCACACCGACTTAGACCTGATGGAGGGAGCTGACTGGGAATAACCTGACAGGACGATTTAGTGAAGCAAAATGGATATTTCATTTCTTTTTTTTTTTGTTTTGTTTTGTTTAACTCAGGTGTTTTTTTCTATTGCTTTTATTGCGCTTAATCTGTTTTTAAAGTACTTAAAATACATTTTACTGTGAATAGCTTCAACAGGATTTAGGCCTGAGCGCACGTATTTCGACGCACCTGTGCGCCACTGGAGGAACACGCGCAAAGGAGGACGGTGTAAGGCAGACAGGGAACTCCCTTTAGGCCTTTATATTATCTTATCTCCTTAATAACTATCTATTAAAAGGACTACAATGTCTGGATGGAGGATGACCTGACTTTTCATGCAGCAAACCTGCTGGATGCAGAGGAGGAGCGCACTGTGACACAAAGTTACCACAAACTGAGAGGACAAAATAAAATCTCACCGAAGAAATAAAGTGTACTTCTGCACTTGGTTTGTGTGAAGCGTGGATGCTGTCAGTGCTGTTAACAGGCTCGACTGCATTAACAGCAGCTGTCAAACCCATGGGATCCTCCTGCCCGCCGGGCCACTGGGAGCTCTGCTGAAGTCTCCACTGCGCATGTCCGAGCGCTGGACAGCTCCAGAGAGGGAAATTTAAAAACGGATTTTGGAGAATCAAGTGCAGCACAGAGAAATACAGTACAGGGGCTCGCGACCGGCTCACACACTCTTCAATAACATCCAAAAACAGGTGAGTTTTTATTATTTCTCTCTTTCAGCATCATAATCTTTGTCGGATTGTTGCTTTTTATGACAATATTTACATTTTAATGATTTTTTTAAGATGTTAACCATAACTTTTCTTTAGGCAGACTAAATGATACTTAAACCTGAGCTAATGTGACCAAACTTATGTAAACATTTCAACTGAATGCTAATTGAATACAAGCTATATTATTCTATGCATTTTTTAAGGAAATTCAATTAGTGAGAGTAAAGGGAACAAAAAACATTCAAACTGTAAAACAGGGTTCAGCTACAACAAAGGCACCCCAATACTAAATACAAATTTCATGTATTACTATAAATTTATTTTTGAATTTGTTTATTCTTGCATAAATGTTCATTGAACCTTGAATTTGAATTTAAAATGTCTGTTTTTTGTGTTGAAATTTTATACATGCTATGTTTATGTTTATTTACTGAAGGAGACTCTGTTTTTTTTTTTTTATTATTAACTCTTCCACATTCTCAGTTTGAAGACTCACTAAAGCGTGTTTGTTGTATTTATTTCATTGCAGTGGTACCACATATCCCAGGAAATGATAGAAGGTGGAATTACATCCAGGATGTCAGGAATAATTGAGAATGCCGGGCATCATCCGTCTCCACAGGACTACAGGTAAGACTGGTGATTTAAAATATGTTTAGTTATACCAGAATCTTGTAGCACTAAACAATATAGTCTATTATTGTTTTGTTTTTGAATATTGTCAAAAACACTCAAATCTGTGACGCCTCAATAGATAAAAGGCATATTTTTTTTATTAATCAGACCATTTTAAGGTGTTTCCCAAATGGCCATGGAACAAACTGTCTAATCCCACTACGTTTCATCTAAAGGTAGATGGACAGCTCTTTTTGTGCATGGGGGGTTCCATGAGAGAAAGAAAAAAAAATCCTGAAGAATAAATGATTTTCAGTCTGAATGGATCTGTCAGAAACCATCAGCTCTGTTTACACTCCTGCTGTCGGCACACGGAGAGCCTGAGCCTCTTGGCCTGCCGGCTCAGGGGGAGACGGGCGCTCCGGGTCACCAGTATGCACAAGTGGCTCCCAATTAGAAAAGGGGGGAGGAAGGGAGGGAGGAAAGGAGGGAGGAGGGTGCAATATTTAGTGTTGTTGAACCTCTGGGAAGGCTTGGATGATACATGGAGACAACAGCTCAACATGTTTTGCATCAGTGAACAATTTCTATGCTGCTGGTAGAAAAAGGAGGGGAGGTGGCGAGGCCCTCCATGTATTGTATGTTTCCATCAGTCTGTGTTGAGCATTCATATTGGAAAATAGATTTGTGTAGAAGTGTAAAAGACCAGCTATATAGTACATAGTTTTGCCATACTTTTTTTTTTCCCAAACACAAAACAAAAAGAGAAAGAGTCTCCAACATTCAATCAGTTGTAAAATCTCAGATTGTTACGCTTGAACATTATTTCTTCATTTCACCAAAAATGAAAGAAAACTAAAAATAACGAGAGTCAGTCAGACTAAACTTCAAAGCTCCTGCTGAGATATTGTGACACATCGCAGGGTGTTAAACACAAAAGGATGATTACTCTAAATAATTTACTGGCGCATGCAAGGTGTTTGAGGACGTGTGCTGCTGATTCCTGGCTGCAATGATGTCACTTTATTCAGACGGCAGACACAGAGCCCTGACCTCAAACTACATTTGCACCCCCTTTGGCCCGAGGAGGAGAGGGGGGGGGATGGTGGGGGCAGCAATGAGGATAGAGGCTGGAAAGGGACAGGGAAGCAGATGGCATCCTATTTGTCCCTCTTATGTGAGGGCTGTCATTCCAACAGATTAATGCAAGGGGCTGTGTAAAGAAAAGAAACGACAGAGACAATCAAGGAAGGGTCTGGGGAAGACAATAGAGCCACGTGCCACTGGGCAGATTTGTCGTTTGGGACACAATAGGTGATCATTTTTCAATAGAGGAAGGCCAACTGCTGCAGGCAACATGTGCTCCTGTCCCATGTTTCAAACGATCTCATGCGTTGTTTACTTATGATTCAGCCAATGGTGTAAGGCCAGGCTGTGGTCACCTGACACAGGGTTGATTTTTTATTAGGAGATTTGTGGGGAGGGGGGGTACTCCTACACTGTCCACAGACCCTAACTGAATCGTACGTGTTGCCATAGCGACCCCAATTACTAAACCCTTGCACAGTAAGTGTGTGTGTGTGCAGAGGAGACTGGAGAGGATTCAAGAGGATTCCTCTCTTTTCTTTCTGCTCCAGACTCGCCACATAAAAGACGTAGTGACTGAAAGTTGATTGGTACCAGCAGTGCACTGGTTAAACAGAAAGCACAACACTTATAAAATCATGGGATGAAAAAACATTCATAGTTGAAACATAGAATTGAATTGCTATTTTGCATTTATTTATTTTTAATTCGTTTTCATCATGATCAAAAAAGCAGACCATGATAAAAACAAAGATCAGTGTGCTGCTCTGAAAAAAAAAAAACAATCCCAACAGATGATTTCCACTGAATGGAAAGCTTGTTTAACTCCCTCATTGTTGATTAAAACTGTCACTGCTGCTAAATAACACTTGTGGTTAATCTACTTATGGTAAATCCTGGATGGCATAGCTAATACACAGCTCCACTAAGCAGCTTTCATCTCTGTTTGCTCACATTCAGACTCATTACGGTGGTTTTGACTCTGAAGGACAAAATGTCCTCTCAAGTGTTTAGATTTAAATTCCACTTGTGGTCTGTGTGTGTGTTTGAGCCAACAGCCCTGTGTGTTAACCCCCCTCCCTTCCTCCTCCGTTGAAGGCTTCTGACCACGGACCCCTCCCAGCTGAGGGAGGAGGACCTCCCGGGGGACCTGCAGTCTCTGTCATGGCTCACCTCAGTGGATGTGCCCCGACTCCAGCAGATGGCTGATAGCCGGGGCCACAGTAACGGGCCCTCCCAGGGCAGCTTGTTGGAGCAACAGACAGGTGAGGTGACAGGGAGGGGATGGCGTAACATTCAAAAACTGCATCGTCTCTCTGATTGGATGAATCAGGACTGCTGGATTCTTCTGGATTCCTGGCCTCTGCAGACATAAACACAATTTTATAACAAAAGATAAACACCAATTATAATTTTGTTATTGGGAAATGTTCTTCACTAAACACGACATTAGCTTTTGCTCACCTTAATATTGTGCTCAACAGATCAAAATGCAAACAATTATATTTGAAAAAATTATATAACAAAACGAAATGGTTACTTCAGACAATCCACAGCCCTTATAACGAACAATTTAACTGCCAAATACTTCCACTGTGCAGAAAGAAAGAAACTCTAATGGTTATAAGTATAAGCTTCTTTTAAGTGTCTGGTATTTTGTTTTGTTTTGTGTTTTTTTGCTATGAGCATCAAAAACCAACCACCACTAAATTGTATGCTACAGTCAACATCCAAAATCACACTCTCTGGATGAATAGAAAGCACTTGGGAAAAAGGAAGTTTTTTGGATGAATTTTCCTTTTATCTCATAATACTGTATCTGCTCCTCCTCACAGCTCAGCTGAGCAACATGACAGCGATGACAGCAGGTCAAGGCTCCATGCTCCACCTCCAGAGCAACATGCAGCACAGCCCTCTGGGAATCAGCATCATCAACACCCACAGCGGAAGTGTGAGTTTTAAAAGTGGTGTGAGAAAAAATGTATCATCTTTTATAGTGCTGATTGACAAATAATCCTGTATATCTGTCTCACAGATGTCTCCATTCTCCATGAATGGGCTGCCCTCACCGGGTTACCAGTGCCCTACCTCAGTCTACCAGCCGACACCCCAGCAGGTGTACTCTCTAACCCAAACTGGACAACAGGTACCAAACTCTAAGCTAATTAAGTTCTTTTGTGTTGGTTTCATTTTGCTTCTTGTGTGGAAATATGTACTGTGTACTGTGAACAACAGAGTGTAAAACTGAATTTCCCCACTGTGGGACTAATAAAGGAATATCTTAGAAATGCTACTTGATAAAAGAAATAAATTGGTCACAATTTTCATTATCTTCTCTCTTTTTCCTCATAGTGTTCAACTGGTGGGCTTTATAGCAATGTCTCTTTCAACAACCAAAGTCTATTTACACAACCTCGTCTGGCTCCGCAAGACCAGGAGCTGCAACCCAAGTCTTTCCCCAAGCCAATCTATTCCTACAGGTCAGCTCTCACTCATATTGTTAAAATATAATAATATGCATCAAATATTCTGAATTATGTTCAGTTTAATTCACTTCCTCTCTTCTTCTTTCAGCTGTTTGATTGCCATGGCTCTGAAGAACAGCAAAACTGGCAGCCTCCCAGTCAGTGAGATCTATAGCTTTATGAAGGAACACTTCCCTTATTTCAAGGTATGATATTCTCTTAATATTACAGACCACAGGTGCATGTAGATAAAGAGGGTGACTCATGATGCACCACGTCTCTCCCTGCAGACTGCACCTGACGGATGGAAGAACTCAGTCAGACACAACCTGTCCTTAAACAAATGCTTTGAGAAAGTGGAGAACAAGACGAGCAGCTCGTCCCGCAAGGGCTGTCTGTGGGCACTGAACCCTGCCAAAATTGACAAGATGGAGGAAGAGATGCAGAAGTGGAAACGCAAGGACCTCCCAGCCATCCGCCGCAGCATGGCGAACCCTGGTTAGGAATTTATTTTGTTAAATGTAAAAGGTCTACTGCTCAAACGGCAGCAAGTCATCAAAATCTGACATCATGCTTTCATCTAGTCTGATAAACTGTTTTTTCCCGCAGATGAGTTGGACAAATTGATCACAGACCGCCCGGAGAACTGCAGGCGTAAGGCTCTAGAGCCCGGCATGACTCGTCTGCCTAGCTGTCCAACTGGTCTCCCACTGTCCGTCCCAGCACAGATGCAGCCTCAGCCAATCGTCACGCTGTCCCTGCCCTGTTTACCCATGCACCAACACCACCAGCTCCAGGCCCAGCTCCACGCTCAGGCCCGTCTGGCCCCCATGTCCCCTGCCCCGGCCCAGACGCCTCCCCTCCACACTGTCCCTGACTTGTCCCACAGTCCACTCACCCAGCACCCCAGCAAGCCGCCGGACGATTTCTACAGCGTGCATGGTGACGCGCACTCAGAGGTGGATGCACTGGACCCTAGTATCATGGACTTTGCCCTTCAAGGTAAAAAACAGTACATATTTAAAGTGTTTTTGTTTGCTGTATAATTTAAATGTTGTTGCATCACTAACTCCATCTATCTGCTCAGGTAATCTGTGGGAGGAAATGAAGGATGACAGCTTTAACTTGGATGCATTGGGTACCTTCAGTAACTCACCCCTCCGACTATCAGACTGTGACTTGGGAACAGCCAACCTGACTCCCGTCTCCACTGGAGCGAACCCGCCGCTGTCAGACGTGCAAGTGACAGGCCTCTACACCTCCTACACCTCCCAGGATCATCGGTCTTCTCAGTACATGGGCGCACCGGCCAACATCAAGCCCATCGTCCTGTTATAAGGCAGGTGAACTGTCTCCCAAAGAGTCGACCTGTCTGTGGATATCTGTGGACGCCAACTGAAGAAGGTCAAGGTCAAAGTCTGGACTCAGATGGGAACTACTTGGAGAAGGATGTGTGAAAATCATTTCACTTACAGTCCACAAGAGAACTGCTCATCAAGAACAAAAACTGCTGATAAATAAAGAGGTGGCTGTAAGAAAAAAAAAGTATGTAAGACTTAAAATCTCTAGCTTTGCCAAGCAAAGACTCAAAGCCTGTATGAGTACAAAGACTCTGTGGAGACGTACGTGTAAGTTAGCATCCGCCAGTTTTTCTACTCTGCGTTTTAAAGCCCTCCCATACTGTAGCTCCCCGTCTCGTCTGTTGTATTGTGCTAGACATTATTGCTGTGATGTTTTATTTATATTTATGAAGAGGCAGCTGGAGAAGGTGATGACTCTATCAATCTTTTTGCTGTATATATTTGAATGTTTCAAATTGCTATCGCCACAGAAAAGCTTTCTTTCGACTTGATTTACCCATTTCTTCCCAAAACGCAGATGTGTGCCAACAATTGGAGTAATCCAGATTTTACACACTATTCTTTTACAAAATGTGATTAACATGTCTCAAAGTCAGATGTATATTATGCTCATTAATTTGATCATAATAAAAATGAAAGGGGTGAATAAAGGAAGTTTGTTTTGCCAAAAATATATCAATGACATTTATTAATAACAAATAGTCCTTTGTATACAACACACAGGAAAGAGTTACTGTATATACATTCAAATGAAATGTCACGGCTGATATTTTCAGCAGAGGAGACGCGTCACTTGGGGGACCCCTTTTAGTGATTATTGTCCAACCTGAGTCTTAAGAATTACTGGATTGTATCAGAGATGTGCCACCAAAAATGAAAGAAAAGTTCAGAAGTATCACATACATTATCTACTATCATTCAGAACACTGTCTTAGCACACAAAGCACTACAGCATAGACTCACAGAAACTGACTGAAAGTGACAATGAAAAGACTTTTTGCATTTGCATTTCTGCATTACAATATTCGTAAAGAATTTCATACTTTTAGTCAAGGCAGATTTTTTTGATTTATTTGAAAATTGATCAAAAAATTGATCAGTTGTCTGAGCTACATTCAAAGTTTAACATAAATACTCAATTTAATACAGTCAACTGAACATGACAACAGCATCTCAATGAGAAGTCTTCATGAAGGTTGTACGACTCTGGCCTCCATAAACTGAGCAGAAGCAGATTTAACACTGACACACTATGATGTGCAAATACAGCCCAGTGAAATGTGCGTTAGCAACATAGTTTGTGAACCAGAAAGTTCCTGGACCGAACAGCTGAAACGACTGACAGCTTAACTCACAAATGTAAAGCTTTGTCTTCAGCCAAGAGTGGAACGGATCACGGCGTCCCTGTAAGGACGCCAGTCAACAGCAGTGTTTACAGCAGACAGAGAGTGCTGTAGTGGTTGTGTGATCGCTGAGGAATAAGTCACTTTGTGAATGTGTGGATTATTGCAAAGAATTGCCCCAACTACAACCCTAAAAAATGTCCTCTCTACCTGTACAGTACAATCAACTAGAAAATTGTGTTTTGTTCTTATTAATAATACTGTATAACCTGATACCCCAATACGCTCCTCAGCTTAACTGGTGCTGGTGCTGTCCATAGTGGCGAGCAGATGTGAGAGCTTGGCCCTCTGGGACGGAGTGATGTTCTGGCTCATGTGGATGATGCAGTCCATGGCTACATCAGGGTTGGCCTGTACCAGACTGAAACACAAGTACAATTATAATAGAAATTATTTGAAGCACTAAAAATGCAGAGTTAGTAAAATTGGTCAACACTGATCTGCAGCATATTTGACATTTCTGCATATGAAAACTTCCAGCTGCCCAA